>OY728129.1:335175919-336425919 GCA_963277665.1 Viscum album
GGTGGGAATAACATCTTGACACATATCTACATCAATTGACACATGAATTTGAGTGGAGTACCCAATGTAACTAATGAAAATGGTCTTGTTGGGTTTAACAGGTTTTCTATGTGAATTCTATCAAACCTCAAATTTGATTCCTCTACTTTCCACCTTAACAATTTTTATTATCATTATCATGCTACGATGCTCCTGTTTTTTATAGGACATAGGTTTTTTACCTTCTGTCATTTACTCATCTCCAACATCATCAATATGTTATTACTCAGGATTGGTATCATCAATACATGGAGAAAATTTTTGATCCTCAACATTGGGAGCATCAGTATATTGAGAAACCTATTGTTCCTCAGGATTTTGAGCATCAGCATGTGTATAACCCATTATTTATAGATGTGGTTGAACATTTAATTTATATTAGGTAAATGCAATAGCGAATAGATCAAAATACGATGTAATTAAATGTATATTACAAAAAATATATATAACATGATTATTGAAATTTATTTTTTTCTTTAAAGGTTGAATATATTTAACTCCTCTATTGAGTATCCAAATCCCCTCATTATGGTATCCTCTGAAATACAATACCCCATCTATATTAGAAATATCATGAAATTATTTAGCTATCCCAATGAAAGGGTTATCCTTGTTTTAATTTACATCTGAACCTTAAATGGTTTTAGTTGATAACAGAATAATCGACCGCTTTCTATTTATAGGATTTTGAGAAAAAATACTTTTATTTCCTATGATTCCATTATTACTGGTTCATACTTATTCCCTTCCTTACTGAAATTCACTTTCATGAATCCCAATTCAATGATTTTAACTACACATTTTTTAGTAACCCACTCATTAAAAAATTGTCACTTGGAATGTTGTATAATAGAACTCTTATATTTTTTCAATGATGCAAAACTACAACATATTCACATAAATTGGATTTATTTCTTGGGTACTAGATACATGAATCACTTCAGCCACAAGTATAACTCCACTATTTTTCATGGTAATACATTCATCATGTTACTTTATATAGAATGTATGACCATTAATTACATAACCATTATAAGATAATGCATGCACACTTGGTCCTCTGGATAGCCACTAAATACATTTTGAAATCAAATTCATATTTTCAGCTGACTCCTTTAAAATATGGCCTTGAAACCATCCTATAAATTATCTATTATGTGTATTTGATATATATATTTCGTCCCTTAATGGATTAAAATGAAAAATAATTACTTTATGTGTTTCAACATATGGCACAACCTTTAAATTGTTATATAAAATGTAAAATGTAAATGTGAGCCTACTCTTTCTCTATAATAGTAATTGTGATGACATATATTCTGAGAATTCATTCACCCACAATTTTCTTGGTGTGATGAGATTTTGGTAAACCAATACTTTCCATATCGAATAAGTATTTGGTATAGAATTCAATGTTATCATCAAAAATACATCACTCTACAATACAACCTTCTGGTCAATTTTTATTTTTAACATATCATTTAGAAATATTCACATACCATTCAATAGGGTACATCCATCTATAATTTATAGGACCACATAATAGGATCTCTATAACCAAGTGGACTATTAATTGAACCATAATATCAAATAATATCAATGGGAAGTGTTGGAGTTAGTTCCCTAGAACCAACTACTTTATACTTTGGACTACATTAATATTCAAAGAGTTGAATTTTAATATAAATATCTTATCACATATTTATTTTTCTTCTACATGGCATTGATGTGATAATTACCTAAATTATATGTCCCATTGATAAGGTTATATAAGTTTCCTAATATGATGAGAACTTTGAGATGGTATGATGGTATCTCTTAAATATATTTCTACAGTCGAATAATGTACTATGATAGGGAACATAGTACATAGAATATCAAATATGAGTACCCATAAGTGGATGAAGCTTCTTCTCATGAAGTTATCACTTAGTAATCTACAAGATAGAAGATTATGAGAACAGGCCCACCATTAGGAATTCTGCATGTTTTGATGTCATTGGATATTCATATTTATGAGTGTGTGTGTGTGTAATAGTCCTTAGACTTAAAGATTATCATTAATGAAGTCATGACTTGCACACTTAGATTTACTAACAAAAATATTCACTCCATATGTTGATGGGAATTAGGGTATGTTGATTGCATCATGAATGACATGTTATTAATAGATAAGTGGATAAATTATTTTTCTCTTCAATCTTTATGGAAGTTGATATCTCAGCCCTATGATTTAAATATAACTATCATATAAATTCCATGGTCATTTTGTAAAAATGTTTACTTCAGATAGTCAAAGAAAGACGTGTCAAGAATATGGGTTGATGAAATATATGTGCAACCTTCTTGATGAGAATTGTGATAAAGGGATTATATTATACAGTGATCATTCATATGTGGTTGTTGATCTTGTGACAATAAGTTATTTATCTTGGGTTCCTTGACCCTTTTTTAGATAGTAATCTTGGACTTTAAGAAATCCTATCTAATACTACTGAGAAAGAATCCTAGAGGATCACACACTAAGTTTTTCTATTGATCTCAATTAAATTCTATTTGAATTTAATTATTGGAATAAATATTCTTCTCAACATCGGGGAAGGATTTTATTAAAATGTTATTAATAAAAAATATTCACACAGTAATAAACAATTATTTATTCTTTAATAAATAATTTATTTAGTTATGTGAATATATACTAAAAATTTATTTTATGGATTGTGAATAAAATATTTATTTTATTAAATATTTAATAAATATTTATTTTATAGTATGTAAATAAAAAATTTATTTAAGTGAATAAAAATATGTGTTTGGGTATTTAATAAATGTTGAGGAATATGAGTGAACCAAGATTGTGTTCGATGATGAATATTAATTTACAAGCCCGTAAAATAATATTTATCATTGCACAAGTTAGAGCATGCCATAAAATAATATTATTATTATTATTATATGGTATGGGTATTGTTAAGGATTATAATATTATTTAAGGGTTGGTACGTAGTTAAATAATATTTTAATCTAAACCTTAGCTCTATAAATAGATGGTTATGTCTATTGAGTAGAGTTAATCAAGAATCGAGAATCGTTGCGCACAATGGATTTCTTTCTCGGCTACTCTTCCTCTCATCTTCTCAAGAATGAGAAGAGATCCTTCAACCCAAAAGGATGAACGATTAAGGTGAAAAACACAAGGTGATTGATATGCCATGCTAGCACCTGACATTCCATCAGTGACTGTCATAGATTAAAGGAGAATGTGTGGATAACCTCTAGAGGGATTCTACAATTGGATCCTATAGCGCAAAAATGTTAATCCAAAAAGGGTCTTTATGATGATCAACATCATCATCATCGAAGAAAAATCCTAAGAAAAGGTATTCATTTATTATGAAATAAATATATCAATTATATATTTAATGTGAAAAGATCCTCTATTGTGGTTTTAGGAAACTCTATCTTAAAATAAATTTTAATATATCACCTACCAAAGGCGCTTCTACTATGCTCAAAAACTTGAAGTGGAATCAGAGTGGTCACATTTCAAATTTATAATTATTTATTTGATTGTTGATCTATATATGCATTAGAGGTTAGATATTTCATTTCTATTTTATTTTTTATTTAATCATATTTTAATTATCATGTTATCGACATTTAAATTCTCATCATTCATTATTTAATTTTCTTAAAGGTTTAAGAACGTATGAAGAATGATCAAAGATGCTATTAGGAAGTGCCAATATTTTTGTCTGGTAAGACTAGGTTACACAGTATATAGCCGGAGTACATGCCATATACCCAAATGAATTGTATCTTGACGTGTCGCGGGATACATGGAATGACAAATAATAATTAAAAATGGTGTGTTTATTGCACACCACATATAGACTGAGCCAACTTGGCACATGGCTTGTCGGATTACATGGCGTGTAGATGGCGTACACATCACGTAGTCTATACGATTTAGTGGTGAAATTATCACATACCATGTGTTCATAAACATGGTAAAAACTGAATGATACTAACAAACTAGAGTAATAATGATATACACATCATGTATTTTGATTATACACACCATGTGGTTCATTATTCCCCGTGTCCGAAATACACATCGAGTTATTTAGTGAGTCAAGCGGACATAAGATAATTGGAACACATGGTGTGTAGCTAGCATACACATTGGGTCATTTGACATCTTAATAAAACATCAAGTCTTTCGATAGGTCAAGAAGACACATGACAAGAGTTATATACAGCATGTAGCTGGATTTTACATGTCATGTGGTCTAATCGAGGAACAGTATGAAGCCCTATGAATGTAATCCAGGTTCATGGAAATCAAGATACGTGGCGTGTTTCTCATAAGTACATGTTGTGTAGTCTCCCAATACAGGATAGAATTAAAATTACATTAAATTGTTAATTGCAGCATTAAAACCTTATTATATTGATTGAAAAATGTTGTGTTTGACAATTTAATAATAGTTTCAAAGAATTATTAAAATGATCATTTAATTTATTGTAATTGGATATAATTATTAGTCATGTCATTTATTTTCCATGAATTCCTTAATGATGGGTATCTCTAAGTGAATTCAGATGGTCATTAAGATAAAAGGGAATTAATTAATTAATTAATGAAATTGTGTTTATCTTAATAATAATGATCAAATAAGAATTTAATTTTAATCGGTTTGAATTTTTCATATTCGTTGCATCTGTATAACCATTCATGAGCTTGACCGAAACCTGTTTATTTTTTTGTATTTATTTAATTTAATTTTTTGCATGGGTTTGCAATTATTAATTATTAAATTAAATATTATGGAATGTGAGTCATTCATCCATACATTATTATGTAGGACCATTGAGTCAAAGTTTATTTATGTGATTCCCCTTAACCAATCATTTGGTTCCCCACACTAGCATGTGAATAATAAATACATGTGATAATAGAGTTTCCCAAGGTGTGTGGAGGCAGTTCAAGAAGAAACCAATATGTTACTAACCTAGGAATTACATAGGTGGATAAGTAGAATGTTGAAACTCATGAAAAGATCAGTACATTGATTTATTTTTCCTAGGAAAGAGGGTGATTTATTTTCTGCTCAATAAATCAACCATTGGATAAGATCATAATCCAATCACTTATTTATTTATTTATTTATTTATCTCTATCTTATGCATTATTTATTTTATGGATGCAAGACTGTGATCACATAAATAAATTAATTAATGTGCAAAGATGGAATATAAATAAATTTATTGTGTATAAACGTTTTATCAAAACATGGTTAATCACTTAATTAAAATTCACCTAATATTAACAAGACATGTAAAAGATTAAACAAAATAATTTTACACATAATAAATAAATAAAAACCCTCAACTAAATATTAAGTTAAACTTGTCCTTCCAGTAGTTTGTTAGGAATGAAATCCTTATAACTAAGTGTTTGACCAACCCTCGTTGAGACACTAAATTTTAATGTGGAGTTCATATTAAGGTTATGGGTTGACTTAACCATCTTACATAAAGAGAATTATCCCTCTCTAGACTTTATGTAATTTGGAGGTAAGTGTTGAGGAAATCTAAGTCAGGATTTTATGATAGGGAGTCCACTCAATGAATCAAGGAGATTCAATCCCATAGTATGAAAAAACATTCCTACCTAAATACCTTCAAATAGCTTGACTAACCCTCATTAGGGTTGTGTGAAGGGTAATATGGATCATTTCCACTAGAATGTCTTAGCAACTATAAATTATGATTTCAATGGTGATGGATATTGGGACTTCATAAAATAGTGTAAAACTTAATAAAATTAAATTTATTATGTCTCACATGATTTTTAATCAACTAAAGTAATAATCATCTATTTCAATTATTGTGTAAAATGTAAAGCAAATCCATGAATACAGTGCGATCATTTCTTAACTTAGAGGATTTCATTACAAATAAAAATTTATGGATACAGTAAAATCGTTTATGTGATGCATTATTATCATAAATTTTGTATTATGTGTTGGATTCCACTATTCTAGTTCTTCCACCCCAATAGGTGAGAGAAGGTGAAAAGGATGCCTACTAGATATATGTTAAGGATGCTTCCTATAACATCCCAGTTCTGGAAGCCACACAATAAGTTCCTTGAACTTGGTTGGTCACATGACATCAAGCGCATTTTCCCAAATGCTATAGGCTGTCGACTAGCAGCGAGGGCCTAGGTATGATAGTGGGGAAACTATGCCCTCATTTGTCAAATTATAGCACAGCGGAAAAATATAAACATACCAAAAGTGGAAGCAGAAACAATACAAAGCTGAAAGGACAACGGTACTGAAGCAAAAGATAACCAACATTCATATATATATGATGATGAAATATGTCCTATTTCTAAGAAATCAATCAAAATAGGATACATTGCAATCAAATACAATACATCACAAAGTACCAAGTGTAGCAAATCAAACTAAATCAGTTCAATAGGAACTCAGCAGCATTGCATGCCTAAGCTCAGTCTCATGCTCTCCTAATTCTCTCCAACAATCATGTACCTGTATAGGGACCCTTTACCTTATTGACATAGGCAGCAATATAATATGTTTGGGCCCAAGACATCACCCAAACAGGGTGTGAGAAATAAATCCCAGTAGGCAACCACCAAAGTCCTATGCCCAACTGTCAGTGAAAATATGCAACAGCAGTGGGCAATAATAAAATGCAGTAACTAGGAAGTACTCAAAAGTAACTATCTCTACTAGTTACATTTCCATTTTAATAATTATTTATCAATTCCAATCTTGTGATTTAACCTAGAAGGTACAACATAATAAATCACCACAGTGAATATTCAAAGTAAACATTGTCCTCAAATATGAAAATCCTTACCCTCAAGCAATCAGAATTGAAACCCACGGGTGACTTCCCACAGGAATAATGAATATCACCTTCAGGAATACGAGATGTCGCCCTTAGGCATAGAAGCTACTACCCACAGGCATGAGAAGAGTTTCCCTCAGGCTAAACAAAACACTTCCCTCAGGCTAAACAAAACACTATCCTCAGGCTAAGAAAAACACTGCCCTCGGGCTAAGAAAGTAATCGGGCCAAGCCTAATGCAAAATCAAGTAATAAATATGTTTCCTCTCAATAAAAACCAAAACATTCTATCATTACGGCATACCCACGAGTATCTTGGCCAAACGGCTAAACAAGGGAAATGCACCCACGAGGTGGCCCTGGATCCAAGAAACGATCCCAAACAGCAGTTTATATTTATCATTAGATTATCTATGCAATTATAGATATATTATCAGTTAAGGCCTCACCCATAAAACACCCCAAAAATTGGTGCGTAGAACAATGGTACACAAAAACAACTCAATAGTTGGAAATTAACACCATACCACCTACCTCGATCTCCTCTGATTGATATACGTGAACGACACCTCTCAAATCAACCGATAACAATGTAGATCTGGGATAAACGTTCACCCATTCAAACAAAAATAACTTCCCCTCAGGAAATAATTGGAAAGGGAGACATAAGGAGAGAGAAGAACTCACTTGCGTGGTTCAAACGAGATCTACAGCGAAGAAATCGGAGTCCTAGTGTTCATTCGGGATCTCTTCCAAGATCTGGCCTTCTCTTCTGTGGCTCTCGGGTGTTCTAAGCTTCCTCTGTCGAAAGAGGCAGCTACTGCCTGTTTTTAACAAAAAAACATAACTAAATGGCATGTAATCTCAAGTACATGGCGTGTACTTTCCATTTCTTTAACTGTTCCTCTGGAGGCCACTTTCCACCACCACACTATTCATCAGCCGACTTGGTTACACGAAGTGTATGTCTAAGTACACAGTGTGTACTATCGTTCCATTGGCGGCTACTCCCACCACCTTACTGTTCACCTGCCAACTAATTACATGGCGTGTATATACTAAGTACACGGTATGTAGTCCATTTTTACACCCTTCATCGCTGACAGGACTACACGCCCTGTATTCTCATCCCACACGGCCAAGGTACACGGTGTGTAGAAAAGTACACGGCGTGTACCCATAAAATTTGGCGTTTTTCCCCATTTTCCTTAGTTTCTCAAAAACACTTAAGGAAAACGGAAAAGAAGAAACTCGTACCTCAAGAATAAGAACCGTGTTCTTACGAACTTCCCCCCTTAAATGAATTCATCACTGAATTTCCCTTCCAAGGGTGGTGAAGATAAAGCTGAGAAAAGATCTGGCCACTGAGCACGTACGTCGGTCTCCCGCTCCCAGGTTTCATCCTACACTAGGCTATGTTTCCATAGCACCCATACAAGAGGAACTGATCAACCTTGGAGAACCTTCATGCTCATATCAGCAACATGAATCAGATGCTTCTCAAAGGATTCATCGACCTGATGTTCAACCTCCTCAAGATGAAAATTGTGAGATGGGTCTGAGTGATAACGGCGTAGCTGAGATACATGGAAGACGTTGTGCATGGCCCAATAACTATATGGTAACTGCAATCGATGGGAAGCTGGACCGACTCTCTCTAGAATCTAAAATGGCCTCACATACCTCAGTGAAAGTTTACCCTATCTCCTGATCCGTCTGTATCCCAACCTCGATGAAACGCTAAAGAAAACCTGATCCCCGACCACGAACTCCAAGGGTTATATGTAGCGATTAGCATAAGATTCCTGACGAGACTTTGTTGTATCCATCTGCTTCTATATCAACTGGACCTTCTCTGAAGTCTCCTTCATGAGACATGGTCACAGTAAAGCTGCCTCACTTGCCTCTAGCCAGCATAAGGGTGATCGGTATGGCCTACCATATAAAGCCTTATAAGGTGTCATTTTTATAGTTTCCTGAGAACTATTTTTGAAAGAAAACTTGATCAAGGGTATGTGCTTCTCCCAAGATCCCCCAAAGTCTAGGACACATGCACGAAGCATTTCCTCTAGCACCTGTATCATACGCTCTGACTAGCCATCAGTCTGAGGGTGGTAAGTTGTGCTCAGAAGCACCTATGTACCTAGTTCCCACTGAAAACCCTACTAGAAACGAGACATAAAATGAGCATCCCTATCTAAAATGATAGAACTAGGGACCCCATGAAGGCACACAACCTCTCGAATATACAAATTCCTGAGCTCATCAACACCAAAGGTCTCTTTGATCGGAAAAAAGTGAGCTACCTTCGTAAGTCTATCCACAGCAACCCATACAGCATCATTACCTCGAGGTGACCTCGGCAACCCGGTCATGAAGTCCATCGTGACATCATCTCATTTCCACTTTAGAATGGGTAACTGTTGTAACAGTCCGGCTAGCCTCTGATGCTTCGCCTTCACCTGCTGACAGGTGGAACATCTCGTAACAAAAATAGCTACCTCGCTTTTCATACCCGGCCACCAATACTAACGTCTCAAGCCATGGTATATTTTGGTAACTCCAGGATGTACTACCCAAGATGAAGCATGAAATTATCGCATAAAATCCTCATGTATATCCCATGGAACCCACACTCATCCATGGATACGCAGTGCCTCGTCATCGCCTATCGTCCAACCAGGAGGAGGGTCCTCACTTTCCACCAACTCCCGTAGAACTAGGCCTTCTGAATCTGATAATTGTCTCATACTCACTTTATCAAGGAGGTTAGAAGTCACAGCTAAGGATGAAAGATAGGTTTTCCCCTTACTATTGTGCACCTCCAAATGCATCTTAGAGAACAAGGCCATAAGCTTCCACTCAGCACTGGCCTCCTGCACTGCCTGTATCTGAGTCCTCCTACTCAGTGTGTCAGCTACTGCATTACCCTTACCAGGTGTATAGGCAAGATCAAAGTAAAAAAGACATAAGGTATTCAACCCACCTCCGCTGTCTCAAATTCAGGTCACACTGGGTAAATATGTATTTAAGACTTATGTGGTCCTTAAACACCACAAAATGTTCTCCCAAGAGATAATGTCTCCAACAGCGTAACACATGAACAACTGCAACCAAATCGAGATCATGTGTTGGGTAATTCCTCTCATGTGGACTCAACTGCCGAGACCCGTATGTAACTACTCAATTACCCTACATCAACACTGCTTCCAACCCAATACCTGATGTATCATAGTAAATTGTATAGCTCTTCCCTTGCTCTAGAAGTATCAGGACTGGTGTTGATGTTAACCTTCCCTTCAGCTCCTGGAAGGCTGTCTCGTAAGCTTCTAACCAAATGAACTTCATACCCTTCTTAGTCAAACCCATCAACGGCGCTACTAAGCGGGAGAAGTCCTGTATAAAGTGCCTATAGTAACCAGCTAGCCCCAAGAAACTCCATATTTCAAACACGTTCTTAGGTTGTTCCCAGGAAACTAATTTTCTCACTTTCTCTGGGTCTACCGCAACTCCTACCTCTGAGATAATATGACCTAGGAAGTGAATCTGGTCCATCCAAAAGTGGCACTTTGAGAGCTTAGCATATAACTGATGCTCTCTCATTGTACTCAGTACGATCTCAAGATGGGTGGTATGGTCGTGTCGAGTGTGAGAGTACACCAAGATATCGTCCATGAAGACTATCAAAAAATAATCCAGATAAGGGTGGAACACATGATTCATCAGAGCCATGAAAACTACTGGTGCGTTCGTGAGTCTAAACGGCATGACCAAGTACTTGTATAGACCATATCTTCTCTGAAAGGTTGTAAGCGGTATATCCGATGGTCTAATGTGCAACTGATGATATCTGGATCTCAAGTAAATCTTCAAGAACAATCATTCTCCTTGAAGTTGATCAAAAATATCATCAATTCTCGGTAAGGGATATCAGTTCTTAACCGTCAACTGGTTCAGTTTCTGATAATCCACACAGAGTCTGAGGGTACCATTTTCCTTCTTCACAAACAGGACAGGCTAACCCCAAGGAGAAGTACTAGGTCGAATAAAACCATTGACTTGTAACTACTCTAACTGCCTCTTGAGCTCCTGCAATTCTAGTGTGGCCATCCTATAAGGAGGAATGGACACCAGTGCCGCTCCTGGCACAAGCTCAATAGATAATTCCACCTATCGCTCTGGAGGTAGACCAGAAAATTCATCTGGGAAGACATCCCTGAAATGATCAACCATTGGAGGGAAATCCTTCTGACAAGTTCCCTGGTCATCCAGATATAAACTCGCAATCTGGGCTGTCACTCCTCCTCGCCCACGATGCCTGGGTCCAGCTCGGCTCGCCTGGACATCCCATTTTCCCTTCTATAAAAACTCTCCACCCTATGGTGATGTGAAACTCACCCTGCGATGATAGAAATACACAAATGATCGAAAGGGTACCAACCAGTCCATCCAGAGAATGAAATCATAGGATGTCATCTCTAAGACATAGAGGTCCCATAGAAAGTGACACCCACCAACCTCAAGTGGGAACTCCTTGCACTGACACACACCTACCGTTCTAATTACCAATTGAGTGTATAGCATCATGATATCAGAAGAAGAAGAAATATAGAGCCCAAGGATATCCAGAATGGGTACAGATATAAAGCTATGTGTAGCACCAGTATCGAAAAGTACCGAAGATAAAACAGAATCAAATAGAATAGTACCTCTGATAGTGGAAGGTCCAAGATCCTACTTCTGTTTGGTCTGTTGCATTGCATATGCCTGCCCAGAGTCGCAGCCCTACGACACAGCCTGGCTACCTAGAGCTGACTCGCCCTGCTGTCTCTGAGATTCTGGTGTCTGGATACCACGACCACGACCACCACCTCAGCCTGAACATCTGGACGTATTCCAATTCCCTGATTGGTAAGAAGCTTTTTCCCCTGCTCCCGCATGCAGAGTCTGTACAGAGCCCCTCTCACTAGTCACTAGTGGAAACACCCTGCAAAAACATTGGAGATGGCCCACCTTGCTGCAAGCTCGGCACCCCACTGGGTCATGTGGACATTGAGGTCTCTTGTGCCCCTCTTTACCACACTAGTAGCACATGACCTGGCCACCTGAAGAATTCTTCTGGATAGTTTTACCACCATGAGATAAATCCATCTGCCTCTTCCTCTTACGGGTAGAAATAGTACCAGAAATTGGTGCCAAACTGCCCTAGCCTGCACCACTAGCTTCTCACAGGTTCTGCTCAGTAATCAACACTTGGTTTACAATAGCATGCACAATAGGAAACCTGAAAACATTCACCAGTTCTCGGATGTCATATCGAAGACCATCCTCAAAGCGTCTAGCCCTCAACATCTCATCACCCACTAGAAACAGATGAAAAACATTGTATCTTGGTGAAGTGGGAAGAATAACCCATCAATAACATGGCGCCCTACTGCAGATTCATGAACTCTTGAGCTTGATCTGCGCTTAGCATCTTTGGAAAGAAAAATTCATATAAAACTGCTTTAAAATCTTTCCATGCCATGTCTCGGTGATGCGCAGTCTGGGTGGTAAAATCCCACCATCTCTTGGCAGAATCACGCAGCATATAAGTAGAGAGTTTGACCCTCCTCCCTAGAGGTGTCTCAATATGATCGATGATAGTATGCAATAAATCCAGCCATGACTCTGCAGCTTGTGGTCTGTCATCCCCTGAAAACGTAGGTGGATACTACTGCTGGAATATATGTGTCAGCTCTGTCATAGATGTGGCAATCGGCGGTGCTCCCTGGAAGGTCTACATGAATCGTATGAAGCCTTCACGGAACTACGCATCTGCGCCTACGTCCGGTATAACGGCTGGTGTCGTATCTGGCACTGGTGGAGGATCCATCGGTAGCTTGTGGCCTATCGTCTCTGGAGTATAATCATTTCCGCTCTCTTGGTGAAAAAATCGTGGTCGTCTTGGCAGCATGACTCTACAAGGTCAAACACACTCCTTGGATTAAGATCATCAAGGAATAAGAACTAGAAACTTAAGAAGGGAATAGGGAACAGAAAACATTCAAGTTTTACAAAACAAGACTACACGGCATGTATAATAACTACACGGATTGTTCCCTTAAGTATTTCACATGGGTGTGAACTTCTTCCAGAACTGGTCATGTAACACCCAAAACACACGGCGTGTTGTCCACACACACGGCGTGTACTTGAATTTTCTTCCCCTGCCCGAGTCCTTCTACACGGTTAAGCCACACGGCTCTCTTTAGAATGAGACTACACGGAGTTTATAAGTCCTACACGGCATGTAAAAGATGATCTTGACCGACTCGTTTTGTTTGTGACACGGCTAGGTACACAACTCACATTACATGGCATGTTCCAGATAGACACGGCGTATACGGCTTAGATTCCAACTTCCCATCTTGTTAGTGACACGGTCAGCTACTCGGATGACACTACACGGCATGTAACACCCACACACGGCATGTACACCACCCTTTTTTCCCATCCACACAGCCAAGTCCACACGGTCTCTCACTGTTCAATACCAAAAGGCGTGTCCCACAGGTACATGGTGTGCACAAGAAGAGGTAACACCAACCTTTGTTTTTAGTGACGTTGTCAGATCCCCAAATTAAACTACACGGCATGTTCGGCATTGGAACGGTGTGTTTAAGCAAAGTTTTCTTCGTCTGTGTTGTTAGTCCCATAGCCGACATAGGGTCAACATGACACGGCATGTAGAATCGGTACACGGCGTGTTCCCTCAAGAGTTTCCATATCCCATGTTTCTGCCTACATGGAATATGAAACGGTTAAAAACTACACGGCATGTATGTACGGTACACGGTGTGTACTTAAATTTTTTCCATTTCTTCCCGAACAGAAGAGTACATGGCGTGTGTTCATAAAACCACACGCTGTGTTGTCTGGGTTTCCGGACAGTAGACCTCAAAAACTACTCTGGAGCCCCTTTTTCCTTAAATTTAAAGCGTCTTTATTCCGAATTCCGATCCGTGGGGGGCCATACTCCCCGCGAACCAAATTTTGGCACCCGACCTTTCACATTATAGTACAAAATGCAATAAAAATATGGATCATGATCCACTAAATTCTGGTCCAAGAAAGCCCATACTTCTCAAGAACCAAATTTTAGCATCCATAAACCCAACCATAACATGTACCAATACCCTATCGATGGTAGGAATATCTAACAAGGTAACTATCACAACAGCATGCATTTTCTAGCACATCATTTATCACAACAGCATGCAATTTCTAATGCACCTACATGGCATGGAAACTATGCATGGAATGTGATTCTAACATGTGTCTAAATGATGCATGAGATGGAATACCCTCATCTCATCAGGTTGTGACTAAAATAGAATCCAATATAAAAATATAAATAGCACACCACAAGTGCGTCACCCAATGATGAAAATCAGATCAACTGTAAAGTGCAAAATCAGTAAAATTGCAACACGAGGTAAATTGGCTTTTCCCTGTACACGGGTTAGCTACTCCCGGACATAGATTATTACCAAGTATGTATTCCATCCTATCCCTGGATATAGGCTCCAAACATTAAGTCAAGAAGAAAAGAAATACCTCTGATTCCACTTTGTAACATCCCGGTTCCAGAATCCACATAACGGGTGCCCCGAACCTGATTGGTTACATGACCTCAAGAACATTTCCCCAAATTCCAGAGGCTACCGACTAGCATCGAGGGCCTAGGTCTGATAGTGGGGAAACTATGCCCTCATTTTTCAAAGTACAGCGCAGTGGAAAAATATAAACATACCAAAAGTAGAAGCAGTAACAATAAAAATATGAAAGGAAAACGACACTGAAGCAAAAGATAACCAACAGTCATATATATATGATGATGCAATATGTTCTATTTCTAAGAAAGAATTCAAAATAGGATACACTGCAATCAAATACAATACAGTACAAAGTACCAAGTACAGCAAAGCAAACTAAAGTAGTGCAATAGGAACTCAGCAGCATCGCAAGCCTAAGCTCGATCTCATGCTCTCCTACTCCTCTGCAATAATCATGTACCTGTATAGGGACCCTTTCCATTATCAACACCTGCAGTAATATAATCTTTTTGGTCCCAAGACATGACCCAAACCATGTGTGAGAAATAAATCCTAGTAGGCAACCACCAAAGGCCCATGCCCAACTGTCAGTGAAAATATGCAACAACAGTGTACAATAATAAAATCCAGTAACTAGGAAGTACTCGAAAGTAACTATATCTACTAGTTACATTGCCATTTTAATAATTATTTATCAATTCCAAGTTTGTGCTTTAGCTTGGTAGATACAACATAAGAAATCACCACAGTGAATATTCAAAGTAAATATAGTCCTCAGACATGTAAATCCTTACCCTCAGGCAATCAAAATCGAAACCCGCAGGTGAATTCCCACAGGCATAACAAATATCACCCTCAGGAATATGAGATCTCTCCCTCAGGCACAGAAGCTACTGCCCACAGGCATGAGAAGAGTTGCCCTCAGGCTAAATGAAACACTGCCCTCAGGCTAAACAAAACACTTCCCTCAGGCTAAGAAAAACACTTCCCTCAGGTTAAGCAAGTAACTGTGTCGATACCAATTCATAAGAAAGTAATAAATATGTTTCCTATCAAGAAAACCCAAAACATGCTATCATTACAGCATACCCACGGGTATCCTGGCCAAACGGCTAAACAAGGGAAACACACCCACGGGGTGGCCCTTGATCCAAGAAATGATCCCAAAAAGTAGTTTATATTTATAATTATATTATCTATGCAATTCTAGATATCTTATCATCTAAGGGCTCAGCCATACGACACCCCAAACATGGGCACGTAGGACAACGGTACACAAAAACAACTCAACAGATAGAAATTAACACCAGACCACCTACCTTGATCTCTGCTGATCTATATACGTGAACGACACCTCCCAAATCAACCGAGAACAATGTAGATATGGGATAAACATTCACCCATTGAAACTCAAATAACTTCCCCTCAGGAAATAATTGGAAGGAGAGACACAAGGAGAGAGAAGAACTCACTCGCGTGGTTCAAATGAGATTGACGGCAAAGGAATCAGAGTTCCAGTGTATGGTCGAGAGCTCTTCCAAGATCCTTCCTTCTATCTTGTGGCTCTCAGGTGTTCTAATATTCCTCTATCGAAAGAGGAGGCTAATGCCTATTTTTAACAAAAAAAAAAGCATAACTACACGGTGTGTACTCTCAAGTACATGGTGTGTACTTTCCATTTTTTTAACTGTTCCTCTAGCGGCCACTTTCCACCGCCTCACTATTCATCAGCTGACTAGGTTACATGGAATGTATGTCTAAGTACATGGAATGTACTATCATTCTGTAGGAGGAAACTCCCACCACCTTACTATTCACCTGCTAACTGATTACACGGAGTGTATATACTAAGTACACGGCGTGTAGTCCGTTTTTACACCCTTCATCGTCGACAGGCCTACACGCCCTGTATTCTCATCCCACACGGCCAAAGTACACAGTGTGTAGAAAAGTACATTCCATGGACCCATAAAATTTGGTATTTTTCCCCATTTTCCTTAGTTTCTCGAAAACACTTAAGGAAAAAGGAAAAGAAGAAACCCATACCTCAAGAATAAGAACCGGGTTCTTACACTTCTTATGTCCATTGTATTATATTATCAACTATGTCTGGAGATTTGATGATACAACATAAATACATGGATGATTACATGATAATATCTCATCTCTATTCTCTTGATAAATATAAGGAAATAAAATAAATAAATAAGATTTTCAATACACTATATCAAGGTAAACTGAAAGAAGAAAATATAACTACTGATCATGCTATCAAAATACTATGGTATATTGATCAATTAGATAAATTGGGATTCCACTTAGATAAGAAATTATCTATTAATATTATCTTATTATCTTTACCATTAAGGTTATCCATAATTGTCCAATCCCAGATAAATGAAATAGATAAATTAAATAAGAAACTTTTTTTGATACTTCACCAAGAAGATAAAGATTGGTTGAAACCTATTTCTACACCACTTTTGGTGAAACTTTTGAAATAAAATGATAAATATCTCATTAATTATATAAGTTCAAAAGATACTTTATGGAATCCTTAAAAGAGACAAAATATTCAAATTTAGAAAAATGAATAGGAGGTTATTTTCTTCTTATGTGAAAGAATATACAGTGAAAATGAAATTGTAATGAGTTGAAGAAGCAAGAATTTTCATCCAATTTAGTTATATTCATCAATTTTCTATTCACCTATTATGTATTAAATACAATATTCTTACAACATACATGTATTTGAATATAGGAAATGAGAAAAAATAGAAAGGTTATAAATTGAACTCAAAAGGAACTGAGAAAGGGTGATTCCTATGTCATCCAATGAGAGATAACAATTTTTCATTTCTATATGGATTAATTCAACTTTGAAATCAATATTACCAAAACATTTATCTTAGTTTACAACTCCAAACAAAAAGACATCATTTCATTTTTTGAATAAATGTTGTTATGGTCCTTGAATATTAAACTAATGATTTGGTAACTATTGAATAAAAAATATTCATTTCAATGAATGATAAATGTAAAATATAAGACTCTTACCCAATTTTGGAAAGATAATTCTTTTTAAAATAAAAATGAAATTAGTTAACTTTTTTACCTTTTAAATTATTTTTCACTCAATTGAGCTAAGAAATTGGATATAAAAAAATACTTATCATGTTTTAGATAAATAAACATTTATAAATAATGGTACCTAACAAAAAAATTAGAGTTGGTTCAACATGGCCATGTGAACTATTCTAAATCTAAAGTTAACTTTATATACTTCATGATATTTCTTTAAGAAATTTTAGAAACACTCAATAAAGTAAATGAGTAAACCTGGTAAAGATTGAGGTATAGCTAAGCTAGAATGTCTAAGAATATATTATCCAATTAATCATTAATCATATATATAGATTAAAAGTTATCCCTAACTTGAATTTCCTTATATACATTAATTTAATGATGGTAGTAAAAGTAATATTGATTATGAGTCTTGTATATGTTGAAAATATTCAATTATTCCTTCCAAGAAATATTTTAAAAATAGAAGTGAAACAATTAACCTCATGCAAACTAAATTGTATAATGGATATCATATCAATTATGATATGATAAGAATCAATTTTAATGACAACAAAAGTGTTTTTTAAAAACCATTTGTTAAAATCTTTCTGTAGATCCAAAAAAACATCAAAATATTAAGGTTAATCTGAGTTAATAATCTTGTGCCCACTAAGGATATTAACATCTAGTCAACATTGACTATATTTCCATAAAGGACACTTATCTCTTTGAAGATAGTGGGATAAGACTTAATTTTTGCAGGTTAAGTCTTTAGATTCATATGAGTTGGCATAGGAATATTGGACTCCAACGAGATTAGTCGGAGGAGTGGATCCAAAGACACATACTATGTAGGAATATATAACCAAATAGGTGTTTTATGTTCATCGTAGTGGTTTATACATATATTATTATTTCAAAATAAATATTCCTATAAAGAATAAGTAGATAGTAATATGATAAGGTTGACAATTATGTATAAATTCAGGAATGCACTCCATGTATCAAGATTCTAGAACTTTGTATTTTGAATGTTTCTAAGAATTAATGCTACTAGTGAGTATTTGAGAGAAACTGGACATTGGTGGTACAAGATAGTACCAATATATCATGATATATTATTGAAAGGTTTATTTTATGAAAAAAATTATTCACCAGTCATCATGACTCAAATACTTTTTGAATTTTACTTGTTAGGGAATATTTCTATGATCATCATATTGGGATATTGATTATCAAGGCCATTTAATTTAGAAAAATCATTATGAAATATGTCTATATGACATGACCAAAAAGGAGACCTTGTGTTATATGTCTACTAGACATATCTAAAAGGGGTTGGTGGAATCAATAAATGCTGATAAGATATGTATATTACATAAATTTATTTATGAATAAATCATACATAGTGATAATATAATATTCATTTGGAAATAAATGAGTGACATGTGTCTCTAACTGGTTAGTGGGAGCACTATAAGCTTTCAAGTTATATATGTTGATAAAATATAGAAATCAAATTATGAGTCTTCCTAACTTGTTAAGATTAAGGAATGATTTTTTTTCAAAGTATGACTTAAAATAGAAAATATGTTCTATGGAATAAGATCTAAAAATAGATCCATGGGTTTTATAAATCTAGTCATAGTATATATATTAACAAAGTATTGAAAAATAAAATTTGAAATAACTCAATACCAAGTTTTTGATGACATGTAATCCTTATAGTAAAACATGCATGGTCATGGGAAGTGATTATGGAGATTAAAATAATTTCATAATCTTAAGTGCTAGGAATTCATTTCATGTTCCATGATATATAATAACATTTTATATTACTGATGAATAAATAATAATGGGTGAATATAAAATATATCCAAAATAATTTAATAGACTTGTAGTTAGAATTATCTAACGGTAGTTGGAAAAGTATAACTGAATGAGTTCCTAGTTTCCGAAGAAGTCAGAATAATACTGATCAAGGTAATTGAACACTTATCTTCATTTATTTCAATTTTATCTAGTATCATTGATAAGGCTATAGTAATATGCAAAACAAATCCTATTATATCCATTGGTTTCCATATCTACAATATCTGAGTACTTTATGGATATTGATGCATCTTAAGAAGCGGTTTAGTAACATCCTGCTCTGATTTTGGGTTATACCAAAAAAAAAGAGATTTATCATTTTATGACAATCTTTGACTATGTATGTTGTTAGCATGTCAGGATTAAAATATGGGAACAATATGTGGATACTCATTTATATCACTACTTGAGGGATTTTCTCAAGATAGTAATGATGTGGTAAAAAGATTCATCACACAGACATGTGTATTAACCAACCCTAGATAGAGAAATGTGATAGTCCTGTAAACTACATCCATAATCAGAAGAAGAATGTTTTACACGTAAGGACTAACCAGTCCTTAGAAGTTGGATCCAGTGCAAATGGGAGTATGTTGGATTTGGTTCCCTATAACTAACTACTTTTTACATTTTATTACATGAATATTCAAAGAAGTGAATATTAATATAAATATATTATCACATATTGATTTTTATTCTAAAGAAAAATTATATGATAATTCCCTAGAGTATCTATCACATTGATAAGTTCATATAAAATCCCTAATATGATGTGAACCTTTAGATGATATGATTATATCTCTTAAATATAGTTCTATAGTCGGATAATCTACTATAATAGGGGAAATAGTACATATAATTTCATGTGTGAGTACTCATAAGTTGATGAGGCTTATTCTCAAGAAGTCCACACTTGGTAATCTCTAAGATGAGATATTATGAGAACAAACCCGCCAGTAGGAATTCTGTATGTTTTTGTGTCATCTGATATTCTTATCTACAAGTGTTTGTAATGGTCCTTAGACCTTAATATCATTATTAATTCATGTTATACCTCATGCACTTATATTTACTAATGAAAAAATTTCACTCCATATATTGGTGGGAAGTAGGGTATGTTAGGTTCATCACAAATGACATGCTATTAATAGATCAATTGAGAAAGGATTTGTCTCTTCCGTCTTTATGCAAGTTGATATATCAGCCCTTTTATTGAAATATAATTGTTACATACATTCCATGGACATGGTGTAATGATGTTCATTTTAGATAGTCAAATAAATACATATCAGGAATATAGGATAAGGATATATATGTGAAACCTACTTGATAAGAATTGAGATAAAGGGATTATATTATATAGTGACCATTCGTATGCGGTTGTCGACAATGTCACATTAAGTTCTTTATCTTGGATTCCTTATCCCATTGTTAGACATTAATCTTAGACTTTAGGTAAGCCTAACAAATTCCAACAAGAAATAATATTAAATGTTCACACACTAAATGTTTTTGCTGATCTTGATTAAATTATATTTAAATTTAATGATTGGAATAAATATTATTCTCAAGGATGAGAATAATTTTATTCAAATTTTATTGATCACAAATATTCACAAGGTAATAAATAAGTATTTATTCTTTAATAAATAATTTATTTAGTTATGTGAATATATAATAAATATTTATTCATTGGATTTTTTGGAAAAACGGTTTATTTTATTAAATTTTTAATAAATATTTATTTGTTGGTTTGTGAATAAAATATTCATTTAAGTAAATAAAAATATTTATTTGAGTAATAAATAAATGTCGAGGAATCTAAGAGGACCAAGATCATGTCCAAAGATATATATTAATTTAAAAGCTGTTAAAATAATATTTATCATTATTCAAGTTAACACATGTCATAAAATAATAATAATAATAATATTATTATTATTATTATTATTATATATCATGGAGTTTGTTAAATATTATAATATTATTTAAGGTTTGGTGCACAATTAAATAATATTTTAATCTAAAACCTAGCTCTATAAATAGATGGTTATGTCTATTTTGTAGGGTTAATTGGGAATTGAAAATCATTGCACACAACATATTTCTCTCTTGACTCCTCTTCCTCTCATATTCTCAAGAATGATAAGAAATAATTCAAGCTTGAAGGATGATAAATCAATGTGAACAAGATAAAAATATTGATTTGTTGTGCTATCACCCAACATTCCATCGGTGATTCTCCAGGGATCAAAGGAACATGTGTGGATCACCGCTAGAGGGATTATAATCTTGGATCATACACCGCAACAATGGTATGAAAATGGACTTTCAAACGATCAACATCATCATCATTGAAGAAAGATCCTAAGACCATGTATTCATTTCTCCAAATATAAATAAATTAATTATAGATTTAATATAAAAAGATCCACTATTGGGGTTTCAGGAAACTCTATATTAAAAGAAATTTTAATATATCGCCCACTAAGGGTGATTATGTTTCTCTTGAAACCTTCAAGAAGAATGTATCGAATTCATATAATATGACAACAATTTTCTTTTCTATAGTTATCAATTTCACTGGGTCTATAAATTTACAGCATGTAGCTTTGAAAAATAAATAAATCTTGGTTAATGTAAGATAGACATTCTTAGGAAAAATTCAATGTAAAGCTATAGGCATTAAATATTGAATCAAAAAAATTACAGTCATTTTATTTTAGGCACTTTAACTTTAAATTAGTCATTAACATGATATTATTAAAATTTGATAAATACCCCTCTGGAACCTTTACATCATTTAGGATGTTACAAAACTGATATCTCTCTTTCCTAGAAAGAGTGTAAGTATATGGGGGAAGAAAAGTTTGTCTTTCACCCTTCATTGACACCAACTCTTCCCATATCCCCTTGTCAATCATGTCTCGCCTAGCCTTATTAAAATCCTTTATTTTTTGGGTGCATTTAGTAATGTTCCAATGATACTATCATGTACATTTTTTATATATTCATTAGATAAATAAAATGTATGATGTACAAAAAATTCCAATACTATAATTTAAAAAAACTAATCTTATTTTCCAATCAGTTTTTGTAAGATTTTCCAAATAAGGTTTACCAAAATTGGTGTCCATGTCCTTTACTTTTTCAAATAGTTTATCGCTTTTTAGTGGATATGATGTTGTACCTTCTTATAAATTCTCATCGAATGATTTCATCCAAGATTAGTATTTATGTCATCGGGGTATAAATCTAAAATGTCTTGGAAACACAATATTTGATGGATGTTTTAACCTAACTGGGTGTGTACCATGTTCACAAATGGGACACCCTTGATTTCCTTTAATATTATATCCTAAAAAAATTCTATAAGTATAAAATTCATTTATTATCCCACACAACATGTCTCTCAACATGAAATATTCATTTCTGTAAGTATTATACAATATAACACCTATATCTCACATTAATTTCCAATATTAAATAAAAGGATCCAAATACACATCAATATCGTTACCATTTTGTTTTGGTCCTGATATAAACATAAATATAATTATTTATTTTTGATTCCTGAATAGCCACGATGGAAAGTGATAATTTATCAACATAACCATTTATGTACTGTGAGTGTTTTTTTATAAACCAAAAGTATCCACTCCATCTATAGATAGTCTAAGATAAAGCTTTCCCAGCTTGTTTCCAAATTCAGGATACTCATGATCAATTTTAATCTATTAAGAAGATTCTACTGGTTAATGAAGGTACCCATCTTGATTTATTATATATTTTTTACATGTTAATTTCCTTGTAGTCTCCCCAATTATATATAGGCACCTAAACTTTGGAATGATTAGAAATTAGTAAAAAAATCAAAGGAATTGATTCTTCATTCTTGTATCAATACACACCACACTTTGGGAATTTTTTAATTGATTAATGGTCCTTGAAAAATAGTATACTATCATTTGGACTGGCATGTATTCTTTTAGATATTTTACCCATTGAACATATCATTCATTTAGCATCATATGATCATTAAGGAATCTCATTATCTTCTGGTAGTATATCATTCAGGTGATCAAGTAGTTCAGTAAAGCTGGTGTCACTATATCCATTTCCATGTTTTACATTACATAGCTTTAGTATGGTTGAAAATGTTTTATATTTAGTATAAAAAACATACATTGGTATCTTTTCATGACTCTTTAACTTCTTAAATAGTTTTGGATAATCATGAAGTTCAAATTCAACTATCATTTTCATTTGCTCAATACAATCTTCATCATCATCCATACCTGTAATCATATCCTCTATATGATCTTCATCATTGTTCAAACTTGTAATCATATCAAATAATATATAAAACACAGTGTTGTCTTAGTCACTAGCTACATTTAGTTCTTCCCCATGTTTATTCTAACATTTAAAACTTTGATCGATTCCATGACAGATCAACTGTCCTTCCAAATCCTCTGGACTAATTAGTCTTGAATAACAATAATGTAAACATGGAAAAAGTATTTAAGAAGGTTCGTATGAATGATCTTTTTCAAAATCATAGAACTCTTTCACCCCATCCACATACTATTTTTTTATACGATTGGAATCCATTCATTTTCAATTCATATCCATCCTATTTGATTCAATAATATTCATATTTAACAAAATAAATAAATATGCATAAGGTATGATCTTAGAACCCAAAAAGGATATTATTTATATATACACACATCTAGTCATAATATTTGATATAAATTGTCATTGCATCAACATATTTTTAGAACATATAAATACCAATAATTCTGTGAATTTAAAGTATTATAACACTTATCTTTTTGTTACAGAAATTGAAATATCATAAATCATTCTCTCTCTTTTTAAATGGATTCATCAAGGGAGATAATTCACTCTCTTTTAATATCAATGTTCATAAGAAACCTATGGATTTTTACAACTGGATAATTATTAGTGTATATATAATAATATTTTACTATCAAAACATATATCAAAAAACATTACTTATTTTTCACAATGTTTCTGTAGTGTTTGAAACAAAGTAATCACAAGAATTATGGTAATTACATTTATAAATTTATAAAAGATATCATATTCAAAATATTTTTTTAGTAATAATCAAAATAAAAATTTTAATATTCCATGAGATTTTGAAATTAGTCAATATTGCAGGTAGATTGGAAAAAATGAATGTTTTATCCAAAATAACCCAAATTTTTAAATTTCAAAACCATGAAGATGTTTCATTTAATCGAAAAAAATATTTTAATCATTTGTTTCATATAAAATAATATGTATGTTTTAATTTTAATTTCATTTAAAATTAAAATATTCTAATTATTTATTTCTTTATAAATATTAAAAGTTCTAGATATTTAATTTTTTTGTTCAATATCATTCTATAATAATCCAATAATCTTTATGACCTAGCATGTGATACTACTATATCATTATATCTGTATTGTTTTCAAGGATTTTTTCATGTTTGATCATCATTAAAATATATTATAATATTTCATGTTAATATAAATATAAAAAATCATATATTCATTGATATTTTCTCTAATAATAGGGGATGTATAAATTTATTGTAATATTATATATCAAAAATCACAGTGGGTTCAATTTTTCAATATTATGGTTGTATTCAATCAATACATATCCCCATGAATCATCACATAGATCATAGACTGGTGAAGATTATATTAATTTACATATCTATATATATGTTTAAAATAAAATTATTAAATTCCCCGTGTCTTGTTTAGATTATCTTTTATTTCAAATTATGATTCTAGAAAAACCATAGTGTGAAATAGAATGGACTAATAAATAATTATATTTTATATCAAAACAATTTCAAGATCATTAACAGGTTTTACCACATGTTTCCATTTTTTATTGGGTAAATTTTCGTTTCCTCTTCAATAATAGTTAACAACTTTCTATTGTACTCTTTTTTATCATGATTATTTTAGGGATGTCTTGACATTATATTTTATAAATCACTATCACTATAGAGAACCAAACATCATATCACTTTTTTATAAATAGATTTCCTAACAATAATTATTAAAATTTATACATCTATAATGCACCTTTTCTTCTCCAATAAATTCATCCAGCATAACTCATTCCCCTAGTCTTAAAAACAACTTCATATATTTACATTCTCATATAAAAAATACATGATATAAAAAATAAAATATTCACAGTCATATTTTTATATTCAAAATTCTATGGATATGATATTTTTAGTTGATATCCATAATCAACATCAAAACACAATAAAATATATGATTTTATATTAAAAATTATTAGAAAAATGAAATTAGATAAAATAATATTCAAAATAATATAAGAGTTTGAAAAATCAAACAAAAAACCAAAACTAACTATTTATTATGCAATTCTTGTTATATAAATCTATGACACAATGTGGTCTAAAAAACAGTTTGTTTCTTCATGGATTTCAAAAAAAATCGTGCATGAAAACAAGGAAGGAAAGATAAACGAGTTCACCTACTACATGAAGACGGACAAGGGAAGATCCATTCTTGTCTTACTTGATAATTTTAAAAAAAAGTTTGGTTTTTACATATATATATGAGAAAGGGAAGATAAACTCCAAAAATCATGTGAAACACAAGAAAAATTGAATAAGATTCCTTAAAAACAAGTTCGGAATTTCATACCTTCGATTTTGAGGTTTGATTTGTCTAGAGCAATCAAATTTGACTGCAGTAGAGATTCAATTCTGTGAGAGCTTGAATATGATGCGAGGAAGAAGTAGTCTAATAGGGTTCTTTTTTAAATAGGGCAAAGGGTTTTATCAGCGCTTATTGAAAAGCGCTGATAAAAGTGTGTTTTATCTGTGTTAAAAAACATAATCGCTGACAAATACCACTTTTGTTAGCATTTTCTTAGTAGTGATAAATCATCACTTTTATAGGCGCTAAAAAGGCACGGATAAAACTGGTATTTCTCAATGCTTATGTTTTACCACTGATAAAATATAATTTTATTAGCACTGATAAAAATGTACAAAAATGAAAAAATAAATAATATTAATTATATAAATAGTAAAATTATTAAAAATGAACTATAATAACTATTTAAATTACAAAAATATTAACAAATGAATTTAAATTATATATTATATAAATTAAAAACATGTTAAAAATATTAAAACTTAATAAATAAATATTATAAAATGAATAAATTCTGAAAAAATATTAAAAATTAATAAATATTAAAATTAACAAATAATATTGAACTAATGAATATTAAAAATGAATAAATAAATTTGAATAAATTACAAAAATATTAAAAAAAGTGAATTTGTAACATTAATTACATAAATTACAAAAACTTAAAAATGAAAAAAAAAATGAATAAATAAAGAATATTAATTATATAAATAACAGAATTATTAAAAATGAATAATATTAACTATTGAAATTATAAAAATATTAAAAAAATGCATTTAAATAAATTAATTATATAAATTCCAAACATATTAAAAAATAATGAACAAAAATGAATAAATATTATTTATATAAATTACAAAAAAAATATTGAAAATATTAAAACATAGTAAATAAATATGTATAAAAAATATTAAAAAATGATTAAATTCCAAAAAATATAAAAATATTAAAAATGAATAAATAATATTAAATGAAAGAATATTAGAAACGAATAAATAAAATTTAATAGATTAAAAATCTATTTAAAAAAATAAATTCATAAGATTAATTGCATAAATTGTAAACACAAACAAAAATGAAGAAAAATGAATAAATAATATAATATAAATTATACGAATAAAAAATTTATTAAAAAGGAAATATATTAACTATTTAAATTTAAAAAAAATTATTTAAAAAAATGAATTTTAAAAAATAAATTATATAAATTTCAAAAAAAATTAAAAATATTACAAATTAAAAAATACAATTTAATAAATATTAATCATATAAATTAAAAAAAATATAGAAAATATTAAAACTTAGTAAATAATTATGTATAAATAAATATTAAAAAATGAATAAATTCCACAAATATTAAAAAACAATAATTATTAAAAGTTAATAAATAATATTAAATGAAGGAATATTATAAATAAATAAATAAAATTGAATAAATGATAAAAATATTTTAAAAACTAAACTTGTAGCATTAATTACATAAATTAAAAACACATAAAATTGAATAAAAATGAATAAATAGATCATATTAATTATATAAATAGAAAAATTATAAAAAAAAGATTATATTGACTGTACAAAAATATTAAAATTAAAATCAATTTAAAGAAATTATTTATATAAATTTCAAACATATTAAAAATATTAAAAATTAATAAATAAAAATGAATAAATATTAATTATATAAATTAAAAACATATTTAAAATATTGAAACTTAGTAAATAAATATGTATAGTTTTAAAAATGAATAAATTCCAAAAAATATAAAAAATTAATAAATATCAACAATAAAAAATGAAATAATATTAAAAATGAATGAAAAAATTAATGAAGTACAAAAAAATATTTAAAAAACATTAATGCATAACATTAATTACAAGAATTTCATGCACATAAAAATGAATAAAAATAAATAAATAAATATTTTTATTATTTCTAATTATTGATGTATGTATTGTATTGATTGTATATAAAAAATATAATTTATTATTAACTTTTACATACAATTACATATATGTTCATGCACATATATACACATACATATGCATATATACACATTCTATATAAAAATGCATACGCATAAGCATACACATACACACATACATACGCATAATCATCCATGTACACATACATGTACATATGCATACATACACATACTATATAAACATACATATGCATATATACACATACATACATACATACACATACATGTTCATACATACACATACTACATAAACATATACATACACATACACATACATACACATGAATGTACATTCATACACACACACACAAATACAAATACACACATAAACATACACATACACAAAACACACACACACACACAATACAGTACATGCATACACATATGACACATATATACACGCACATATAGATGTACACATACATAAAAACATACACATGCATACATATATAAACAAATACATGTACATATATTTTAAATTATTCAATATGAATATAAATATATAAATTCAAATATGAATCACATATTTAAATAAATATATTCATTTATATAATTATATAAATGTTTAAATAAAATATAAATATATCATATTTATATTAATCATATATACATTTTGTAAATAATATATATAAATATACTATTAAACATTTTTATTGATTAATATAAATTTGATAGTTTTTATATTTAAAATTATGAAAATAAGATTGATAATGATTTTTTATTATAAGTTATATATATCATATTTTTATATTATATTTACATATATATATATATATATATAATTATTCATTGTACCCTTTATCAATGTGAAGAGAAGCACTGATAAAGTAGAACCTTTATCAACACCGAAAAAGGATATCCTTTTCTTAGTGCTTTTTTTAATGCTGTTAAAATTTTCCTTTATTAGTGCTGATAAAATTTCCCACTTTATCAAATCCTTTTTTTAGCATTTAATATCACACAATCTGTATTAGTGGGAAATGAATAGACATGATAGGAAATTGGAATAATGGGCATATATATATCAGGATGGATATGTTTAGGTAACCTTTTTAATGATTATTTTTAATTATACATGTAGTTCTAATTATATGAAATTTCTCGTGTGAGATGGGAATATATCATTAATGGAAATAAAGAAGGAAAATGATGATATTGGGTATGTATATGGAAAGATTAGCATGATTATTCATTATTTTTTCTATTATAAATCATATGTGTGATGTTACCTAAAATGATGAATTCATATAAATATTGTGTTAAATTTTACTTTTGTGTTTAACTGTGAAATATAGTTTTTGGTATATGGTGTTTATTAAGTATGTAGTTTATACATATTTGATAATTCATGTTGTTATTTTGATTAATATTCATATGCATGAAAAACTAAGAATTCTCTGCTACATTAGAATGGGAAGGCAGTGATGAATAATAAATGTAAATAGAAAGTTATATGGTGATAGATTTTATATATTAAACTATAATTTCAATTTAAGTAATAGTATGTATTCGAGTGAGAATATGAATAGGGGATAATTTAGAATTTAACCAAGTGTCTTAGGAGGTATCTTAAGAATAAACAGAAGTTAAAATATAACATAGAATCTTAAATTATTTAGTAGAAAGTGTCTCTAGAATTAACATAGAATATAGAGTAATCTGATGTTAATATTATTGAAAGAGGTAAGTATTATAATTAGATAATCTTAGACTAAAATCATAGAAATTATTTTCTAGAGAAGTGGGTTTGTGGTGTTATTACTAGGACTATATTTAGGGAAATTATGATTTTTGGGATTAAATTAGAGGTTAATCTCACCATTATTTACTAAATTAATTACAATTCCTCAAAAGATGGTGTATGGAGCTGCAATATTAGGTTGCGTCCTAGAGGACTAGATTAATTAACTAGGTAATTCAGCATAGAATTATAACTAAATAAATAATAATAATACTATTATGGTAATAATCAATGTGAGTGTCTAGAATCCATTAATGGGATATCTCATGAAGTATAGAAGGATAGAGAATAATGGGGGGACAAATTATTCATGGGTTAGAGTGATTGGTTTATCTGTTGTTTAATATTTATCTCCTCTTACTATGTATTGTGTTTCCACTTTTACTTTATTGTATGTGGTTAGTTATTTTTTTTTTTATGGTTGTTGTTTGTCTTCTTGATTGTATGTTTACTTGGTTAATTGATTATATGACTATTTACTTACCCTATTGTTTATTTGTGTTGTTTGTATGCTTTAGGTTGTAATGGATCACAGTTTTCACTAGAATATATTTATATATGCAAACATTAATGGATCAAGGTTACAACACGTTCATTTATTATATGTTGTGATAGTTAATGGTTAACATTTAAACATATCATTGGGTTGTGATGGCCTAAATGATATGTCATGTATTATGCAATAATGTATCAAGGTTTAGCATGAGTCATATAAGTAATGGTGGAAATGTGTTGGATAGATGGTGAGGCTATATAAAGTGTAAGGATGTGATTATGTGCTTGAACATGGTGCAATGATGTGATTATTTAGCCGCATGGGGTGCATAGATGCAATTATGTGGTTGCACGGGGTGCAGGGATGTGATAATGTGGCTACACGGGGTGTAAGGATGTGATGATGTGTCTGAATGGGTTGTAAGTACGTAATGATGACATTATAGGTGTGGGTTTAGAGTGAGGATAGCCTTTTTGATTGAATGCATGCTCTATGGTTGTGATATTATGGAAGTAATTTTGATATGGAATGTTAATATAATGTTGATGATATATTCTGGAATTCCTCCTTATTTATTATAAGTCCTTATAAATTGGTATTTCTTATTATCAATTGTGATAATCTATTGTAATAATTTATTAATATATCTAAAGGTTTTGGTTTTAAGAATGAACATTATGTGAATATTACATTACTTATTAGCTATACACATACCCTTATATTTCTTAAATTTTTTCAAAAATATGTATCATGTAATTATATTTATTATGGATATTTAATTTCATAAAATATGATCCCACTGAAAATTACCAATTTCTCACCCCACCACAGGTTGCCAAGTGTTTTACAGGTTAATCCAGAGAGATTTGAGTAGTTTTTTGGGTATCTTGGATTGATTTGAGGAATGAATTAGAGTTTTCAATGTCATTATTTTTTGTATTTTTACTTTGATGATGTATAACATGTAGATTTAATTGGGTTATGGGTATCACTATATATATTTTATTTGAATCCTTATGAGTCATTTAATGGTTTTATTCTTTTCTCCTAGAAATCAAAAGGGTAATTCCACTCATTCTCATGATAGATGTCATCAGTGTTAATCACCAGCTCATGACCTATTGGAGGTGGGACATGAGAGTCACTCTCATCTCCTATATTGGCCTAAGGGGTTTTAGTGGGGGTGGGACATGAAACCTCGCTTGGAATAAGGGTTGAATATGGCTAAGTCCTAGAATTATTGTAAGGTTGAGTCTATAACATGTAAGGTTTAGAAAATATGTTCACAATATTTGGACAAGCTACCTCATATGGTTCAACTAGACACCTCATAGGGTTGCGAAAATCAGAGTCTGTAAGGTTTAGACAGATATCTCATAAGGTTATGACAACCAAAGCATAGGATTAAGACATGTCCTCATAAGGTTTGAACATGTCACTATAAGTTCAAGACATTATCATTGTAAGGTTGAGAAAAACCTTTATAAGGAATAATTAACCTTACAATGAGACCTCAAAAGGTGCATACTTATAAGGTATATAGAGAAGTATAAGGTTCAACACTTACCCATATTTTTAGAAAAAATATGATAAAATGAGGAGAATCTAGAATTCAAGATTCTAAAGTGAAAATCGTTTTGAATAATTCCAAATACATTATATCATGTTCAAAACATCATTAATATTTGATAATTTATGATATAATCATAGTTTGAGTAAGATTAAAGTAGAATAAATTGAGTGGATTAGTGTACCTTTATATTGTGAATTTCAAATGAGAATATTTGAAATTCAATATTGGTGATCAAAAGTTGAAATTTAATCAGATGATGCATGTGCTAAAATTTATTGATTAGATATAATAAAATGATATTTTATCCAAGACTATTTGAGTGAGAAGAATATCTTTAATAAATTTATAATAGGATCATGGTAGGATGGATTTTATAGAAATTTATTAAGCCTAAAATAATATAAATTCCAGTAAAATAAATATGGAATTAAATTTTAAGATACCATAGTTATTCTTTAGTGTTTTAAATATCACAAATGAATTTAATTAAATATGAATAAGAGTAATAATGTTTAATTTGAGTTATAATTTTATTTGTACAAATTTTTATGAAATATATATTGGTTTTCAAAGAAACTCTCTGACTACAAGAGGAAGATCCAAGGTGTTTATACTATTGTTTTGTTTTTATAAATATTTGAGGAATTATTTTAATGTAGGTGTTGGGGGAACATTTTGAGAAGATCAAAAAATTTCAAGCCTACTAGAACACCTGAAAGATCTGTTCAGATGATATAAAATGAAGAAGAAATAAAAGAATGGAATTTTTGTAAAAAAATAAAAGTAGTTGAAAAAATCATGGGACTCACCCACATGATGTTCTTAAAGAGATAGATATGGAGGATCATGAAATAGTTTGTTGGATAGATTATTTTTTTGAATTACATGATATCTCTTTCATATTTCCATTTATGGGAATTAAAAAATACTCTAAGAAAATGGTTGGAGAATGTTAATAGATATGGAATACGAATCTCACAAAGAAATTAGAGTGTGCTACCTAGAATAAAATACAACACTAAAAATAATAAAAAAATGAGTGAGATGAGAAAAATAAGAAATAACTCTTGAGGAATAAAAATAAGTTTTTGAGTCTATATTATAGTTGAAAACCATCTGGGTATCTAAGTAGAAGGAGGAGGTGGAGAAGAAGTCCGATTCATATAACTAGTCCTTAATACACTTAGTGTTATAGAATTTTGAGGAACAATAAGGAGAAAATGTGAGGTAAGGTCAATTAGTAGGAGGTCTACATTACATCTAGTGGATGTTTAGTTTCTTGAAGATTGATTTGAGAATCCAGAAATAAATTTTTGAAAAATATCTAAGAAGTGGTGTATGTTTTTCTAAGTCCAAGTTTCATACTGAGTTCTTGAAGACCTTCAGGTGGTCTAAGACTCTATGAGTTTGAGAAATTGGATTAGATTTTATGGATATAGTGATATCCTAGACAAACCTATAATCTACTTCAAGATATAGGAAGTACTAAAGTGGAAACTGGTGTGATTCTAGTATAAAGAACCCACAGGAGGGGAAAGAGTTCATTTGTGTAATATAGTGAACAAGTTTAGTTGTGTAATATAGTTAACAACTCACTTTTGAAATATGGTGAGAGGGTATAGGATTATCCCTACCCAAACTCCACTTGTATTAATGATAAAATTATAGTGGAGAATCAATGAGTGGGAGATCCCAAGAACAGTCAGGAGTAGGATTCCTGTGAGGGACCAAAACTTGTAAAAACATGTATTCCATTATTTTTTATTTTACTTGTATTGAATATAGGTGTGTTTTTAGGTTAAACAAGAAATATTCATTTGTATTAACTAAAAATATCGATTCTAAAACTAAAGTGGTTAAAGTTTGAAAAAATATTTGGAATTTGGTAAAAGTTGACCACACTTGATTCACCCCCCCCCCCCCCAGGTGTGTCTGCACCAATCCACTAATAATTACACATATGTTGATTTTTTTTATATCATACGCTGCGATTTGGGTATGTCATGAGTCATAAAATAGATATTTTATGTTAATTCATTGATCATATCCCACTGTATGATATGATCTTTTTGTATAGTAGTGAATTGTATTATATGATTCATATGGAATCCCTATGATACATTTAGGAAATAAACTGTTAAATTTTAACATTTAAATTATATTTCATAATAGTTATCATGAATATATGTATCATTTATAGAATTATAATGCATTCATATAATAAATGAATGTCTGGACATGGGGTTACAAATGGTTTGTAACTGCATGCATTACTCATATGTGTTGTACATGTTAATTCATGGTCACTCAAAGAGTATCCTTGAAACGCTATATAAGGAAGTAGTAAACATGAGATAGTGATCGATTTAGAATATTTATGCCTCCTATGAATCTATCATTTCTCTCTCCACCTACTTCTTTTGTTATATGAGATACTAGCATATCTTGGAAGAAAGGAGGATCCTACCCGAACTATTGAGTGATTCATTGGGCCCATGCATACACCATAGAAAAGGGAATCCATTGGATACCTCTTAGTGATCTTATTAAAACATATGATTGAAGATAGTGGTAGTGTAATTTGTCGGTGAAAGGTACAAAACATGTTCTTCATATTTATATATACATGGTTTTGGTTTCATGCATGGTTGATCTTGGGATTTGAGGTTTCTAATGTCTTATGTTGTGTTGAACAAGTGTTGTTTGATCCATATAAACTCATCAATGGTATCAAATATTTACTATGATTATTGATTCATGAAATCATGTTTTAGTAATTAATGAATCATATATCATTTTTAAAATGTATTATATACCACAAAAAATGATAAATAAATTATTGTGTGGTTGACTATATGATATATGAAACAGTTATCTATGATTGGATCTCTCTACATAATATATGATATTGTATTAGGTGATTCATTGTAATCCTTTTATTTCTATTATGTTGTAACATACAATGTAGATAAGTTGTCACCTATGATATCACTCACACACATTAGAAAAAAAAAGTATTATATCACAGGAATGATATCAGTGCCTATCATAAAATATGACTCCCTACATCCAAGGGTTACTCTTACGCAAAGGATTATCATAAACTATGATAGAAAGGTGTGCATAATTAATATTACATGGACCATAATGAATAGTTGTAAGTCATATTGTCAATAATAAAATATAATTGATAGCGCTAGGAAGTTTCACACGTCGTGTCTTATCAAATGTAAATCAAAATATAAAATATATCATGAAAATGGATATAGTATAAAATATTGATTTTTCTAAATTTAAATTATGAATTGAATTATATAATTTATAAAATGTTTATAAATTATAAAAAAAATTATTTTTGGATATTTATTAAATATATATGATATTTATAAATTAATTAATTGAAAATTTTTTATAATTAATTATTAAATGTTTATGAAAAAAATTATTAAATAAATATATATAATATCTAAGTGTTAACAGTAAATAACTTTTGAAATTATATTTCATGACTTATAATATAGATATAAAATGCTTATATATAAATTATAAGAATTATTTATATAATGTTTGTAAATTATAAAATCAAGAAAAATATAAAAGAGTTTATATTTAATATTATGAATTATTCATAATATTTAATGTGAATTATTCAAATTAAATCCTTATTTGAGAAATTATTTAAACCATATCAAAAGTATTTTTTATTGGTGACATGATCAATGTTTAAATAATATTAAATATGTGATATTTTGATTATGTAAATTTATTACTTAATAGAATTGGAATATAAAGTGGTTATATTTCAATTAATATCTTATATTTTTACATAAATACCATATAAAAGGTTAATATGAAGTAGTTTATATTAGATATAAATATAAACTATTTATATATATTTAATTATATAATGACCATAATGCATGGATAAATTATAAAGTGTTTATAATTTATTTATTTATGAATTGTTCATAAATAGTTTATCTCAAGTTTAAATAAGTGAATTTCTCATTTATTTATTTTATTCTCTACTTTATTCATGAAAATGATTGTTATATTATGAATTAATGTATGATTTATTTTAAAGTTGTTGATTTCTTATATAAATTTTCATGCATTTATCAAAGGAGTTACATGCTAGGTATGATAATTCATTTAGTTTTCTTCTACATTGACTTTGGATTGTAATAGGTTATAAAACTGAATTAAAAGGTTTATTATAGTTTATAAATATTAGGTTCTAGAATTATGATTGAATTAAGGCCTCACTTAAGTAAAGTTACCTTGGGTAGAAGGGATTTGGGTTTGATTTATCACTAGTTTGGATGCTTATTCCATGTCTAGAAAAGTGAAGGTTGGTTATCTATATCTCAAAGATTACTCTTATGGGGATTATTTATTTTATATGATTTTAAATACTTTACATGAAAATGTTTCTTATACCTTATGCACAGGATTAATTTAAATGTGAATGAATATATTTGGATTTTAATTTGGGTTAGTAGAATAAGTTATGGGTTGTGTAAAGAGTTTCACATCAATATGGTTTAAATATATTGATTTGGTGGAAGGAATAAGATTATAAACTGAATAATTATAAGAATTAATATATTTAAAGGTAATATATGAGATAATATGGAAATATTAAATCCCCATTAAAAATACTAAGTGTTTAATTCCTTCCAAAGAAAACACTTTTCAAGAGCTTAATAATCCAATTAGGTATGTCATGTTAAATTTAGGTGCCCCTGGATTATCAAATGTAAGGAATGAAAGTGATGGGTGACCCTAATACCCTAATAGGATCAATTTATCATATTTTATATTTTATTTGGGTTACACATAGCTGGTATATCCTAATAGGATTTGTTTACTATAGGAATAATATTGATTAAACCCATATAATGAATTATGATAAATAGTTATGCGCTCAACTATCTAAGAGTCATATTCGATATGATTGACATGATTTTATACCTAAATATCTAAGTGGTGGGATAAATGATAAATATGTCCAAATATAATTTAAATATGGATGTTGTAACACTAATTAGTATAATGAAATTTAAATGGTTTCATCATTTAAGTGGGAGAAAATTTGATAAAAGTATTTATTAAATGATTGTATAAGATGATACTTATCTAATAAAAGCATCTGTTGTAGATATAATGAAATAACCATCATAAAAAATTCATGTGATTTAAAACCTAGAGAAATAAGGAGATTAATGTAAGAAACTTATTAAACTAGTGTAATACTTAAAAGTTGTTCCTAAGTAAGAGGGAAAAATTCTATGTGTTAGACTAATACCTTCCTAAATAACTTTATATTGAAGTTATTAAATAGGTGAATCTATATTATTATGAGAATCATATAATGATTCATTTATGGTTTCAAAGTAATTAAATTTAATATGGCCAAATAACTTAAGTCTCCACTCATATAATCAATGTGATTGAGTATGTTAATGACTAGGAGAGGTTGGAGGCTTCCTTTAAAGATTAATATGGATATGGAATTCATTCTAGAATCATTATTGTAAATGTTCCAATAATGTGAATGAGTTAAATAAAAATTTACCCTATTTTATTAATGTATTGAGGAAAAATGATCATTTCATGGGATGTATAGGCTCTTGTATAATGTCAATGGTACTATAGGGTAAAATTTTAACCCAAAAAAAGGTTAGAATTTTCTAATAGTTAGCCCTGGTAATTAAAACCTACAATTATCAGTAAGGGAATACAATGTTCCATATGTGATGTAAATTTTATGATCTACCTTAAGGGGTTTTAGAAACTATGTATTGATTTAATGTCAGGTGTCAATGTTATAAAAATAAATTTATTTATTTTTATGGGTATAAGATACCATATGTATATTTTACAAAGGTTCAAAATATAAAGTAGTTCAAAATAAAGATAAAAATTGAATGAGGTTTTATTTTTCATTCAAATGATGAATCAAAGGATTTTTTAATCATATATTTGAATATAAAATAATATTTCAAGATCATATGGTTTTAAATAAAGGATGTGTATAGTTATCTCATTTCTGTTTTATGATAAGAGATATTGTTTATTAACAATGGTTTTTTATAAAAAAAAATATGAGATGATGAATTTTATACACATTATTTATGATTCATCAAATTCTATAACATGTTTGATAAGAATATAAGGATGAAAAGAGTGTTATTTAGGATAAAAAAGTTTATCTAAATGTTTGTTAAAATATAAGGTATGTGATCCCACCACCCATTAGTGACATGTTTTAAAGAATAAAATCTTCTTTTATCAATGCTTCTCTAAATACATAGAATAATATATAAGATATGGATATTGATTTTTTATTGGTTAAATATCCCTTATAAATGATATAAGAGTTATTTCTTAAACACAAAATATTTTTTGTTTCTTATCATGATATTATAAAAATAATGTAGTTTTTAATATATTAGTGAGAGTATGTTTGGATTTAGATAAGTTTCAAAGTTAACAAATAAAATATTATACCAGTCAAAATTAAAAGTGAATGTTACTTAATATCCTAAAATGTTTAGGGTATATTGTTAAAATATTAATGTAAATATTTACATTAGTTTCCAAAATATCTTAGGGGAAAAAAATTTGGCATAGGTTCCAAGGATGCTAATGATGATATACTTAAAAATGGTTCTAAGAAGAAAAAAATTATTAACATCGTAACATTGGATATAGTGAAGTGATGGAATTTGAATACTATGATTAAATAATTTAATATTAGTAATATTATTCCTAAGTCTCACTATTATTCAAATTGGATTTCTTTATATATGTTACTTACTAAAAAAATTATAGTGTGAAGTTTTCATTGGATGGTCACATAGAGATGTGGCAGAAATTACATAGAGATGTAATGAGTTTAACAAAACCTAAAAAGTGTAGCAAACATGTGGATGATATTGTATTCTATCATATGTGATGTGATGACACAAGAGATTATGTATGGTTTTTTTAGTATTCTTAAATGAGTTTAAGAATATAATATGTATCACGTTATATAAAATGAAGTCTCTACTTTATCATTATTTCATGTTGGTTGTATATACATATGATGTGAATTTATAATTGACCTATCAAAGTGTTACTTTGATTTATACCTAACCAATGTTCATCATAGAGTACTATAGGTTGTGAAAAAATGTTAAGTTTTGCATGATTAGGATTTCATATAGAGATATGAAATATACTCATGAGGCACAAAACATGTTTTATGCATTGGTTGACTAACAAAGTATACCACATGGAGTGTCATACATTGTGTCATTGGTATATTAGGGGTACATATTTCATATTTTTATTTCACTAATACCTGAGGTTGGAAAAATACCTAGCATGAGAACCTTCATAATTCAATACCTTTCTTATACAAGATTTGAGGCTTAACTAATTAGGGGGTGGTTGGGTATATGGCTATTTATGTCATTTGTTGGAGATTAACCAATATGATATTTATCTCATATAATGATTATGAAATTTTTTCCCTCAATTGAGATAGACTGAGGGAGTGTATGATCATACCTAGATAATACATGTGATGTACTTCAGATGATGGTCATGTGATTTGATCATCCATAAGGGTGAATAACATGTGATGTATTCATCGACCTAGTTAATATATACTTAGAAAATCATGAAAGTATGAGAAGTTATATGGGATTGAAATACTATGTGTATTTTGGTTACTTGATGTCTTCAAAAAATGTATTATGAGAAAATTCATGCCTATATATAATACAATTGGTGGACACAGGTATAGAGATACATGTGTTTAATGGAGATCACGCCATATCGCTTTGTATCATGTGTAGTATGGATGTTGTTTAGAGGAAACTCTTTGATTGCATTTATGGATTCAGGAATTTATATTTGTTTTCAATGCTACAAAGGCTTGTGGGTTCATATTTTAAAGTTTACTAAATGTGGATTGAGTTTTATGAAACTCAAAGAGATACTATAAAAATGTTTTAGAGATTATCCAATAGGAGTTTTATATGGGTATTCATAAGGCACTACTTATTATGTGGTATAATATGAAATTGATAATATCTTTACAAAAGTTTTTTGGAATATATCCAAAAGGATTTTTGGATATGATTTCATAAGCTATTGTATATGATATTATATAAGATGAAATGTCATAAAATCTATAAGGATTTTGTGCAAGTAGGGGGTTAATAGAGATATACCCTAAATCCTTAAACATATATGATGAATTTATTCTAATTTGGTCATTTCCTAAGGTATGAAATAGATATTTCATGTCAATGCCTTAAGATTATCATATTTTATGATATGGGATTGGTGTATGGTAGTGAATCGAATTGTATAATTCATATAGAATCCCTATGATGCATTTTGGTAATTTAATGTTAAAATTTAAATTTTGAATTATATTCTGCACTATTTATCAATAATACATGTAGCGTATAGAGGATCATAATTCATTCATATGATGAATGTGCATTTGACCATGGGGTTATAAAGGGTTTATAACTACATGAATTACGCATATGTTTTATAACATATGAGTCAATTCATAATCACCCTAAGAGTATCCTTGAAGGGATATATAAGGAAGAACTCACCATGAGATGGAGATCTATTAATCCTACATGTACATCCTATTAATCTCCCATTACTCTCTCATATTCATTTATTGCACAAGATACTATATCATCGTGTAATAATGAAGGATCCCACCAAAATTGTTGGGTGGTTCATTCATCCCATGGATACACCATGAAGGAGGGAGTTTGTTGGCTGCTTCTTAGTTATATTATTCAAACATATAGTTGAATACAATGGTAGTGACATTAATTGGTGAAAGATACAAAACATGTTATTCATTTTTTATACATACACAGTTTTAGTTTCATGTATGTTTGATCTTATATTTGAGGTTTCTAATGTCTTCCACTCTGTTGAACAATTATTTTTCAATCCTTATAAACCCATTAGATAAAAGACTCCCACAAAACTCTTTTAGGGTGTAACATTTATAAAGAAAAGTTTTTTTTGAATAATAGTGATATTTAGAAATAATATTATTAACTCTAAACTTCCTGAACAAATATTCAAACTCCTTTAATTCAAAAAATTAAATTCTACGATATTAATAACTTATGTTATTTACTTAGAAATATTTCTAAGTTCATTATCATCATCTTTCTTAGAACCTTTTCATAAAACTTTTCCTTAATATCATTTTGGTAACTAATTTTTAACTCTTTAAATTTTTCCTTACCAATATATCCTAAACTCCTTTAGAACATAGAGTGATTTTCACTTTATAATTGTAACTAAATGTAACTCTTTAAATTTCCCTATATTTATGCTCTAAATTAAATTTTTTATTTATTTTGAAGAAAATAACTTTAAGGGAAAGTGATAAATTGGTCAGGTATAATATTAACCTAAAATAAGAAATGTGTTTCCATATCAATGAAAAATTAATGTGTTAGAATATTATAACTAAAGAAGACTCTAGATGATAGGTAATTTATCCTCCTCGGGATCCTCATATAAAACCTCCTCAAATAAGGAAGCCATATTTTCCCTACTCTTAATGAACTCCTCCATATCAATATTTATTTATTTTTAACCCTAAAGTAAAATTTTGGCCTAAATATTATTCTATACCAGTTGTTCCTTGGTTCCAACTTTCAAAAATCTAACCTTCATCCTCATTTTTTCTTCCTTTAATTCTTTGATAGTGAAATATAATTCCACCATTTTCTCCTTACAGTGCATGAGGAGGATCATAATAGGATATTTGGCAGCCACTTGTTCTTCTAAAGGTCCAAGTGACTCTCCAGTCTTGGGTTTATCTAAAAATTTACCTTTCTCATTAATAATTCCTTTCAATTTTAAACCTTTAATTACTTCCAACAGTGTGTTTTCTATGGATACCTCCTGTGAAGGAGAAAGATCCTAATTTGTGGGAATCTGATTGTGTTCTACGTCATCTGTAAGACCATTGGTAAAAATTTTAATAGGTTTATTAACATAAATACCCTTACCTATGGATCTAGTTACTATAGGTTTTGGAAGATATGAGTAGTATTTATGAGCCTTAGTTTTATTCCCTTTATTAATTGGATGATCACCAACTTCGATGGTCCTTTTCTTTCCTTTCTTCCTTCTATTTTGGTATAAATTTGTAGGATTATCATCCTCTTCATACTCTGATGAATTATATGAATTTTGAGAAGGTTCAATTTCTCCTTCCTTAATTGATCAAGATAGGTTCTTTCTAGAAATCCCAACCTTATTAGCCTTTCTATTACAAACCCTTTTCCATCCCCCTGAATCATTAACATATGATGACCCATTTCCTAAACCTAAAAATCCATTTATAAGGATAACTCCCTTGGAACACCCAAAGTTAGGAGGGGGGAAATCCATTGATCATGATAGTGGAAACACCCTTTTCAGGTAAGTTAGCTACTGGAAGTTGAATGGTGTCCTACAACTTGGAAAACCCAACCCCTTCTTGATTGGATCCACCTATAATATAAAGTTATAGAACTAACTAACTTCACCATAAATGTATCATCCCAACCTATGATCCACTAAATGGTGCCCCGAGTTGATGGGTCACATGGACTCAAGCATGCCTCCATGTACACCAAAGTCTACCAACTATCAATGAGGGTCTAAGGTGGTACAGTGGGGAGAATATTCCCTCATAATCAAAGTGTCACAATAGTTCAATAGATAAATATAAAAGGTAGAATAATAATATAAATCATTATCAGTAATAAATAAACATCCAGGAAATAAAAGTAATAAAGAAATATAGGGGTGATATCATATACAAGATTATTATGTCATGTATCTATATAAAATGGTAGTAAATACATGGAAATAATAATCTAGTAGAATACATGTTTCAAAAGGTACAAAAAAGAACAAAAGGACTATCTCTAGATAGCATCATGAGCATAGGTCGGTCATGTTCTCCCCTACTCCTATGTATAATCAATCAAGCATCATAAAGTGGTCACTTTCCCTAGTCCCTATCTACATCCATGAAGAATTTCTAGGGACCCAACGGTGGCCCGAACAGGGTATGAGATAACACTCAGCAGGACACCACCAACAGTGTCTATAAAAAATCCAATATGTGTATATAATATAAAGAAATGTTCAATATATTATAGAAATATAAATGAATAATCAGGATTAATATTTTCTAGTCTATAAATTTTGATCAAGCACCCATACTAGGGGTCAGCTATAAATCATGGTAAAACATCCAATGTGGCCTATGCTAAGTAATCTAGTGTCAGACCTAATGGGTCGAATCCAAGGTATGAATGACCAAGGAATACTCATCATTTCAGTCACACATAGGCCAGATCCAAGGTATAAATGACCAGGTAATTCCCTCGAGTCCATGGATCATCTCTATAGAAAACTCGGTAAAGACTTGGTTAGAGCTCAAGGATCATATCCATGAAGCATGTCCAAGTTATTCTAATAAATTTGGATCCAAGGAGTTGAAATGTCCTTGGAATCCAAATTAATCTAGATCCATGGAGTAGAAATGTCCATGCAATCCAATGTTAGACCCAATAGGAAAATACAAGGAGTAGAAATGTCCATGGAACCCAATATAAAACCCAACAAGCTATATCCAAGAAGTAGAAATGTCCATGGCATATAATGTCAAACCCATCAGGCTGGATACAAGGAGTAGAGATGTCCTTGGAATCCAAATTAATCATAACAATTTCTTAATCATGTACAATCCATGATTTTATCCAAATCATTCCACATTTTCCATTTAATTCATTCATCCATTTTAAATCATTTCATAGCATGTAAAAGGAGGCAAGATCCCTCTCCTAATATCTCATTTAAATCATTAGAGGTTCCCTCTACTAAAGGTGAGCTCACACACACCCAATGGGGTGGTATAACATGGTTCATATACATAAACACACCTCACGGGTGGTCCGGGTTGAGGTTGACAACCTCTAGCCATATCATGGTGCTAATTGGGCAACCTATCATGGTTCTAATAATTTAATCAAGGTGTTTAATTAATTTAAGAGAAATTATAGAAGGTCTTACACGCGAAACAACTAAAACAGGTCATAAAAAACAAGAATTAAAGGTAAAAGGTATAGATCACCTACCTTATGCCTATGGTAGAACACTCATCCATTATCAGCTCTTAACTCAACCCATATCAGAATAAAATGGAAGTATGGAAAAATGCCCTAAAAATAGGTCATAAGAGAATACACAAAAATAGCATCATTGATAGCAATGAAAATTGAGAAAGGTGAAATAGGAATAGAGAACTCACCGGAATAGATCCAACAAGATGAATGGATCTCAATTCTGAGGTTATATGGAGAAATATCACCAAATCCTAACATAGGCTTCAAGGGGATCTTCTACGTGAGAGAGGAGGGAGGGGTTGGATTCTATCGATAAAAGGTGACCATGCCTCTTATTTTAAAAAATAACTCTGGGAATTTACATGGCATGTAAAAACATTACACATCATGTAAATATTGGGCTTTACCTTCTAGGTAAATCTCATTATACGTCATGAATTGGCCTACCCAAACCAATACACATCCTATATTGGGTATACACCATGTATTACAAATACACATCGTGTACTTAGCCTAAATCCTACCTTTATCCCCCTACTTCCTTCCAAAATAACCCAATTGTCCCACGGGCCCAAGTTTAGGGTCTAAAAAAAATAAAAAGTTTAACAAAAGTTTAACCAAAAAAAAGAGAAGATTCATACATCATTGAAAAACTTGGTATCTTACAATCTCCCCTCTTAAGACAACTCATCCCTGAGTTTCTCTTATGAGGGTAGTGAAGTATCTAAAAAGAGTTTCATCCGCTGATCATGTACATCTACCCCTCTCTCTTATGTCTCATCCTACGCATGGATTTTCTTCCATAACACCCAAACTAGAGGAACATACCTTCCTTGGAGAGCTCTCATGCTATGATCAATAATATGTATAGGATGCTCCTTAAAGAACACATATACCGATAACTCAATCTCATCTGGTTGTAGAGTATGATAAGGGTCTGAGTGATAATGATGTAGTTGAGATACATGGAAGAAGTTTTACATGGATTAATACCTATGAGGTAACTACAAATGATAGGATACCATCTCAACTCTCTCTAGAATCTTGAAAGGCATGACATTTCATAGAAAAATCTTCTCTTATCTCTAAATTTATATGTTCCTTAACCTCAGTGAGACACACAAAAATACATGATCCCCGACCATGAACTGTAGAGGATTTCAATGATGATTGGTATGGTATTTCTATATAGACTTAGTAGTATCCATCCTATTTCTGATTAACTAGACCTACTCCAAATTCTCCTACATGGGACATGGTCTAAGAAGTGATGCCTCTCATGTTCTAGCCATAATAGAGTTGATCAGCATGGCATATCATAAAAATCATCATAAGGTGCTATCTGTATATTTTATTGATATCTGTTATTGTAGAAAAACTCAACCAAGGGTATATGCCTCTCCCAAAAGTACCCAAAATCGAGGATGCATTCCCTAAGAATGTTCTCTAGAACCTGTATTATGTTCTCCGACTAGACATCGGTCTAAGGGTGGTATACCATTCTCAAAAGAACTTGTGTACCCAACACCCTTTGTAATCCTTTCCAAAACCAAGATGTAAACTGGGAATCCCTATCTGATAAAAAAGTATGAGGAACCTCATTAAGGTGCGTAATATCATATATATAAAGTCTTCCAAGTTAATCTACTGAGAAGGTATCCCTGATAGGTAGGAAATGGGTGACCTTCATGAGACTGCCCACTATAGCCCATACAAAATCATTACCTTGGGGTAACCAAAAAAAATTTGTTCATGAAATCCATCGCAACAACATCCCATTTCTACTCAGGGATGGGAAACTATTGTAAAATCCCTACCAGTCACTAGTGTTCTACCTTCACCTATTGATAGGTGGAACACCAACTGATAAAACCGGCTACCTCTCATTTAATACTAGGCCACCAATACCAGCGACATAAGTATCGATGCATCTTGGTGACACCGGGATGTACTTCCCAAGATAAGGCATAAAACTGTCACATCATCTCCTCACATATTTCTACTGGAACCCAAATGAATCCATGTATATGTATAATTTTATCCTTGTAAATATTCCAACTAGGAGGTGGGCCCTCACCTGCCACACTCTCCCTTAAGACTAAGACCTCAGAAGCTGAAAATTGTTTTATACTCACCCTATCCATAAGAGATTAAGTCACTTATATAAATGATATAAAAGTCTACCCATTACTATACAACACCTTCAATTGAATCTTATAGAACAAGTCCATTAACTTCCATTCATTGATGTCCTCTTACACTGCTTGAGTCTGAGTCTCCTAACTTAAAGAATCTGCTACTACATTGCCTTTAACAGGCATATAGGATAGCTCAAAATTGAATGACTAGAGATAATAAACCCATCTTCTTTGTTGGAGGTTTAAGTCACACTACATAAATATGTACTTGAGGCTTTTGTGGCCTATTAACACCATAAAATTATCTCCCATCAGGTAATGCCTCCAACAACGCAAATTTTGAACAACATTTTCTAACTCGAGATCATGATTCGGCTATTTACACTAATTAGATCTTAACTAGAGAGACATGAATGCCACAACTTGATCCCCCCTTCATTAAGAAAACTCTTAGCCTGATGCTTGATGCATCACTATAAACCATATAGATTATTCTAGGATCTGGAAGAATTAGCATATACACTGAAGTCAACCTTCCATTTATCTTTTGAAAATATTTCTCAAATTATTCATACCAAACAAATTTAATCCCCTTATTAGTCAAGATATTTAGAGGTGTTACTAGGTGTGATAAGTTCTATATGAAACACCTATATTAACCATCCAATCCTAAGAAACTTTGGATATTAATGAAATCATTGTTCCCAAGAAACCATAGTATTCACCTTCTCTAGGTCTATAGATACCCCTATCTCCAAGATTATATAACCCAAAAAGTAAACTTTACCTATCTAGAACTGAAATTTTTCAAGATTTTCATAAAACATAATCTCTCTTAGTGAATTTAGAATGATTTCAAGGTGTTTGGAATGATTGTTTCAAGTATGAGAATACAGCAAAAAAAATTCCAAGAAAACCACCATGAAAGAATCCATAAATGGGTGGAAAAACTAATTCATCAAATCTATGAAAATAGTCAGCATGTTTGTGAGACCGAATAGAATAACTAGATTCTCATAAATTTCATACCTGCTATGAAAATTTTTATGAGGAATTTCTATTGGTCTGACACATACCCAGTTATAACCTGACCTCAAATCAATTTTCGAGAAAACTAGATCTCCTCGTAGTTGGTCGAAGTGTTCATCTATATGGGGTAAATTATACCGATTATTAACCATTAATTGATAAAGATTATAATAATCCACACATAAATTAAGTGTTTTATTTTCCTTCATGGATAAAAGGACTGGTGAACCCCAAAGAGATGTACTGGTTCATATAAACCCCTTCACTTCCAAGTCCTCTAATTGTCTCTTGAGATCCTGAAACTTAGTAGTATCCATCCCTTAAGGTGAAATGGATACCGGTGTAGCTCCTGAAACTATATCACTAGATAACTCCACCTCTTTCTCATGAGGTAACCCAAAAAAATCATCCAGAAAGACATCCCTAAAATTATCTACTATAGAAGGAAACTCAAACTATCACATTCCCTAATCATCTAGATATAAACTAGCAATATGGGTTGTCATCTCACCCAGCCTAAGATGCTCTGGTCTATCTCTACCTGGATGGACATCCCACTCTCCCTAGTGTATATACCTACTAACCTATAGTGATGTGAAGGATGACCTTCAGTGATAACAATCGACACAGGAATGGTAAGAAACCAACAAATTTATTTTGAGAATGACATCAAACCTTGTCATATTGAGGATAAAGAGACTCCATAAAAAGAGACACCCACCTATCTCAAGGTGGGATCTCTGTACTAGTGTATATTCTCTTATATAATTACCAAGAGATTATCAAGTGTTATAACTCCATTAAAAAACTAAACATCACACCCAAGGAATTAAAAAATAGGTATAAATATTAAAGAATGTGAAGCGCCTGTATAAAAAAGGGAAGATACTATAGTAGATTCTACTAAGATCATACCTCTCATTGTAGATGGATTGGTTTTATGCTCCTTAGGTATAGGATATAATGAATATATCTAGCCTAAATCACATCCCTAAGAAATATCTTAAATACCCAGAGTGGGACCACTCTATTTTCGAGTTACAAAAAGTATTTGGATTCCTTGTCCATGACCAACTCCTCGAACTGAACGATCAGTAGTACTCCATCTCCCAACCTGATGTGGAGTTGAGAACCCTACTCCTAAACCTGGAGATGATTTCAACCCCCTCTCACTGAACACTGGAGGAAAGTTACTGTATAACTAAAGTATATGGCCCATCCTATAGTAATATCAACGCTCAATTGGGTCTCTATCACATTGGTTCATCATGTGTCCCCACTTCCCATATTGATGATAGAAGACATAACTACCAACACTCACACTCTGGCTGGTATTCCCCTCACAATAATTCTTGAAATTCCACTTCCTACCACCATAAATTGAACTATTGAGTTCAATAAGCTTCACTACCCTACCATAGGATCCTAGCTTCTCTTAGGTTATGCTCAGTAATAAGAACTTGATTCACTATCTCAATTATAGTAGTCAAATGATACATGTTCACTTGTGATTTAATGACATGCTTGAGACCTTCCACAAATATTCTCACCCTAGATGGCTCATCAACAAGATAGATAGTATCAGAGTGTTGAAATTATGTAAAGTGGGATGAATGCTTCATAGAGATCATTCCACCCTGCTCTATATGCATAAAATCACTAGTTTGTTCAGATCTATGAGTCTCGAGAAATAATTATCCATAAAATATGGAATGTAAATCCATCAAAACCATATCTCATATCCTATTATCCTAGTTCAAAACATCCCACCAGTGCTTAGTGGCTCCCCTAATCATGTATGTTGTGATCTTGACTCTCCTCTTTGGAGGAGTATCCATGTTCTCGAAGATATAAAAGATAGTATCAGTCCATATATAAGAATTATATGGACCACCATCCCTCAAGAAATTGGGTGAATGTTACTGCTAGAACATATGCATCTGCTCTGCTATAGACGAGGTAGGTTGCAGGGCTCTCTAAATTGTATTCATAAAGAACAATAAACTCTATTGGAACTGGGAATAGACACCAATATTAGGAACTATAGGTGGTTCCATAAGAGGAACTATTGGAGGTTCTACTGTTGTCCTAGGTCCCACCACCTTCAGATCATGTTCATTGACACCCTTCTAACATACGACTGAAGGTCTTCATGGTGGAATATCTCTATAAATGTCAGAGACATGCCTCAAGAAAAATTTTGTAACAACCATATCACATATATAAACATAGGATGGGTACAATACATCCTATAAATAAGACACACCCCTCTACCTACTCCTAAAGCTATGATTAGGTAATAAGAACTATCATAAATAAAACCATAGGCACTGCCTACTTCCCAATAACAAAGTCATGTCAGGGTCAAGTTGTTTTCTTTATACATGGGTCCCAGTATATGGAATGTCAATTGCAATTGGAAACTCTATTTAATAATGAACTTTTCCATTTTATAATTTAAAATCATTTAAATTATTATTTATATTTAAAATGTATTAAAATGGTTGGATTATATATATTACCATTTCTAATTTATAAGGGCCCATAAAACTTATAAATTGAAGTGTGGAGTCCATTTGATCTTAACCATAACACGTTCCAACCCGTTTGATTAATGGTCAATGACCCAAATTTCCATAATTGACTGATTAAGGTGCCCGTTGTAGCATATGTTGAAAAACATTGTTTAGGTTACAACAATCACTTTAAGTACCAATTATGTTTATCAATATCCTATAAGATCATTGATAGATAAAAATTATATAACATAATATACCTATAATAAATGTCATTTAGTCAATAAATACATCCTATATGGAATGGAATATGCATGGCATGTGAATTATGTAAGGTGTATGAAATGATGCATGATCCATGCTTCCTTTCCATATCGGGCCAAGGAAAAAAATGAAATTCATCAATCATAGAAATAATAACATCACATATCAGGTGAATCACACAACAGTTAAATCTAATCAACTATAATAGGAAAAAAATAGAACAACAATTTATCATTCCAAGAAACTTGGTAATTGACCCAAATGTAGATTAGCTACTCCCAGACACAGCTTATAACCAAGTTCCAATTTGTTCCTAATCTCCTGTATGTTATCTAAAAATATTAAAGAAAGAAAAGAAACTATTATGATGCCACTTTTTAATGTCATGACATGAGAGCTACTAAATGGTTCCCTAAGTTGGTGGGTCACATTGCCTCAAATGTGCCTCCTCGTATACCAGAGGCTACCAACTAGCATCTAGGATATAAGGTGGTACAATAGGGAGACTATACCCTCATAATCAGAGTGTCACAGTGGTGGAATCAATAAATAAAAAGGTGAAAGTATAATATAAATCACTAACAGTAATAAATAAATATCCAGATAGAAAGAGTAATAAATAAAACCAGGGGAATATCATATACAATATGAGTATGTCTTGTCTCTATACAAAATGGTAGAAAATACATGGAAATAGGAATCTAGTATAATAAATGTATCATAAATTAAAAAAAAGTACTATCTTTATATAGCATCATGATCATAACTCGGTCGTGTGATCCCCTGCTCCTAAGCATAATCAATCAAGTATCATAAACTAAGCACTTTTCTAGGTCCCTACTTGCATCCATGAAGTCTGACTGGGTACCCAATGGTGACCAGAACAGGTTGTGAGATAACACTCAGTAGGTCACCACCAATGGTGTCTATAACAAATACATTCTATGTATATAAGAATAAGAAGTGTACAATATATGACAGTAATATAAATGAATAAGTAGGAGTAATATTGTCCAGTCTATCAACTTCGATGAAGAACCCATAACAGTGGTCAACTGTAAAGCATTGTAAAACATCCACTGTGGCATATGCTGAGTAATCCACTATCAGACCTAATGGGTTGAATCTAAGATATGAATGAACAAGGCATACTCATCATGCCAGGACTACATGGTCTAGATACAAGGTATAAATGACCAAGGTATCCCCTTGATTCCATGGATCATATCCATACAAAACTCGGTAAAGGTTGGGGTGGAGCCCAAGGAGCATGTCCATAGAGCATGTCCAAGGCAGTCCAAGAAAGCCAGATCCAAGGAGTAGTAATGTCCTGGGAATCCAAAGTAATCTAGATCCATAGAGTAGAAATGTCCATGTCATCCAATGTCAGACCCAATAGACGTGATCCAAGGAGTGGAAATGTCCATGGAATCCAATTTCATCCCTAGTGGGCTAGATATAAGAAGTAGAAATGTCCATGTCATGAAAGGTCATACCCAACGGGATGGATCTAAGGAGTAGAAATGTCCTTGGCATCCAAATTAATCATAACCATTTAATTAACTCATTTCATAATCATGTATAGGACATTAGTTCATCCAACTCATTTCATGTTTTCTATTTAATCTATTTATCCATTTTAAATCATTTCATAACATGTCAAAGGAAATATTCCTATCCTAATATCTCATTTAATTCATTAGAGGCTCCCTCTACTAAAGGAGAGCTCACACACACCCATCGGGGTGGTATAAAATGGGTAAAATACATAAACACACCTCATGGGTGGTCCAGGTTAAGGTTGAAAACCTCCAACCATATTATGGTGCTAAGTGGGAAACATATAAAGGTTAAAATAATTTAATCAATTCATTTAATTAACTTATGAGGAATGTCAAAAGTTCTGGGAAACATTAGAAGTTCTGGAACATGGTAAAATGGAAACAAGGTATAAAACAACTAGAATTTACGTGAAAATGTATATACCACCTAAATTATGATTATGTTAGAACACTCATCCAATATAATCTCCTAACTCCACCAAGATTAGAATAAAATAGAATAATGGAAAAACTCCCTAAAATTAGGGCATAAGGTCCTACACAAAAATAGCATCACTGATAGTAAAGAAAATAGTGAAAGATGAAATAGGAATAGAGGACCTACTGGCACAGATCCAATGAGATGAACATATATCAATTCTGAGGTTGAAAGGAGAAATGAAACTAAATCCTAGTTTAGGCTTCAAGGGGAGATTATACACAAGAGAGGAGGGGGTTGGCTTCTATTGAAAAAAGAAATCTCTGCCTCTTATTTTAAAAATTGACTCTAGGAATTTTCATGTTGTGTAAATGCATTACACTTCATGTAAAGTTCAGGATTTACCATATAGTGAAATATCATTACACATAATGAATTGGACTACCCAGGACAATGCACATCATGTATTGAGTACACAACATATATTCCAAATACATGCTATGTACATGGCCTACAGCCTGCCTTCAGGCCCCTACTTCTTCCTTCCAAAACAACCCAACCAGCCCATGGGCCCAAATTTAGGGAATAATACAAATATAAAAACTTAAAAAAGAGTTTAACTAGAAAAAATAGAAGATACATACCTCATCAAAAAACCTAGGATATTATAAGAAACATCCCTCACCCCATTATGATTAGAGACCAGGGAGGTATGACTTCCATTATTCTAGTGGATTGAAAGAGTTTTTGGATTATTCCCATATAATCCCCCATTTTGAACCACACATAAGACACATACATCATAGATACCTAAGGTAGAATCTACATAATTCACGTAGAATCTATTCCCTTAATAAGAGGTTCTTGAAGAGGGCACATTAGTCTTAGTAGTGTTCGTTGAAAAAAATCCTTATTGTAATGGATCTATCAACATCTCCCTCCTACCAGACCACTAGTTATTACATTTTATAAAAGGTTTCATGAGATGAATATCTTTTCCTAATAACTAGGAAAGAGTTAATATATTCACAGTTCAGAGATGAAGGACTAGATTGATGACCCACTGGTCAACGTCTACAGGACTGTTAAAGGTGTACCAGACAATTGAAACTGGAGCATAAGTCCAACCAATTTTCAAATACCGACTCTTTATTGAATCGAAATTCATTTTCAATCACAATCCATGTAACATCCTGTTACTATTTTTAGGTATTCATAAACCCCCTCTTTTTACCATGCATTTTTTGGGTTTCATTTGGGGTTGTTTCTGGTTCAAATTTAAAATGTTTTGAAAATTTTGGGCTAGTTCACAGTTGTCTTGCGGTTTTCCTAAACCATATACCCTATCAATTCATACCATAAAAACCCATAAAATGGGGTTTTTCATAGTTGGCACATGGTTTTTCAAACTATGCAACCCATTAAAAGGGGAAAACTAACAGGGTGCACAGTTTAGTCTAACTGTGTGACTCTACCCAGAAAACCATATGTAGCTTTTAATTAATCATAAAATCGTATTTTAAAATCTTGAAACATTTCATTTTGGTACCTGAAGGACCTAGCATTACTCCCTATGGTTTTTTCTTCCTTGGTATCACCCAATAGGATATTTTGATATCTCTACACCCTCTCAAAAGTGGATCGAAGCTTGGTGGACAATGTTTTATCTTCACTCGATAGGTTTCCTCTTATCATTATCTATCTCCCACTCTCTCCTCTTTTATCCGTAGGGTTTTATAGATCTTCTTGTGTTTTTATAGGATATAATACCTACTATTTTGGATTTAAACCTGGGTTTTATTCTTTTTTTCCCATTTTTCATTATTTTCGTTCTTTATTGGCGAATCCTGATTAGGGTTTAGTGATTTGAGATCCTGTGATCCTGAGGAAGGTGGTTCCATTTTGATTATCCAATTTAATTAACCCTAAATTTCTTGTATTAATTAAATTTATTTCAATTGAAAATGTGGGATTTAATTCTTGTGTAATTTAATTTGTTGAAAACCCAATTCCATTGAATTGGGGGGTTTTCTTTTAGGAAATTTAATTTTTCTTTGAAATTAGGAAAACCCCCAATTCTATTGAATTGGGGTGTGACTATGAAATTGATGGAAATTGTAGGGATTTAAATTGTTGATATAAATTTTGAAATTGATGGAAATTTTTTCAATTAAATTGTTGGATTTAATTATTGTAATTGAATTGTGAAATTGAATTGTGATTTGATTTAAAATTCTTGTTTGGGAAAAAAGGCATTAAATGGTTTTGATATAAACCTTTGGGTTTTATCTTAGAAAAAATCATGTTTTAATTAAAAAAAAATTTGGTTTTTAAATGGAAAATTGGAATTTTTTAAATGTAGGAATGGGATTTAATTGTATTTTAGGATTGCTTAAAATAAATTTCCCACCATTTATTTTTGCAAGAGAACATGAAATCCTAGGTAGTTAGTGAGTTATTTGGAACAAAAACGCTAGGATGGTAATGCACTAGCACTAAATTAACACTTTAAAACACTAAAAGAGCACTTTTTAGCACATCTTATTACTTAGTAGGATATATATGATTCCTCTCTTGCATTTTAGAGGGACGTGTGTACACATTGTGGCAATAATCATATGGTTGTGTGAGGATCTCATAACCTATAACTATTGTACCTCTTGGTAGATGACCATGTTTCTCGCTTGTTTATATATGAGATATAAATGTATGCTTGTTGGATTTTAGGCCCTATAACCAACTTCTTTTTACTTAATGATAAAAATTTATTCATTGTTTTAATATTTATAAACTATGTATCACATCATGATTTTTCTTCTACATGACATAGTATATTATATTGTCCTATGAGTAGTTGTCACACTAATAGGTTATAGCAGTTCCTTGCTATGATGAGAACCCAGAAGTGATATGACATTATTATTAAATATATATTCTATAGATGGATGATATCATTTGAGGGAAATAAATGATATAGGCTATTAGGGGAGAAGACTCATAGGACTTTGAGGCACCTTCTCATGGTGTACGACCTTGGTAATGTCCAGGAAGATATTATGAGAACAAGACCCACCAGTAAGAAATCCACATTTATAAGTGTCATTGGATGATCCTATATACGGATGTGTGTATTAGTCCTTATAATTTAAGGTTATTATTAATGAGTATTATGACTCACGCACTTAGATGTATTGATGAAAACTATGACGACATATGTTCATGATGAGGTAGGATATATTGGGTGAATCATGAGTAATATTGCATTAATAAATAATGTGAGAAACTATTTATCCCTTCTGTTCATTAATGGAAGTTCATATCTTAGGCCCTTTGATGTAAATGATTTAGCCTAAATAAATCCATGGCCATGGTGATCAATAGGCAAGCTCTATTTTTTAAAAGTCAAAGAAAGATATAATTGATCACATAGGTCGATGGAAATGGAATGAAACCTACTTGATTTGAGATATTGTGATAAATGGATTATATTACATGGAAAGAGGTCATATGAGGTGACATGTCATTATGACATTAACTTCTTTCTCTATGAGTGTCTTGACGTGTTTCTAGATGCTAACCTTGGACTTTAGGTTGCTTCGCCTAATGCCACTGAGAAAGAGGCCTAGAGGGTCACACACTAAGTATATCCAGAATCCTTGTTAAATAATATATTATTATTTATTATTTAACAGGTTGAATAAATATTATTCTCATATGTGGTTTAATAATTATTCATGTATGTTTGATCTCATATAGATATTTATTTTTTTTAGTAAATATAATATTTATTTATTTATTAATGAATAATGCAGTGATATTTATTTAATAAATAAATAGACATTATTCAAGGACTAATAAAAATTATAGAGGAATGGAAGACCAAGTTTAATGGTCAGGTGAGAAATGATAATATTAAATATTATTTAATTAAAAAATATTTAATTATAATTCATAAGTTAAGCACATGTCAATAAATAATAATATTACTATTATTATTTGACATGTGGTTTTGCTAGGATTAAATAATAATAAGGAAACTTATACAATTATTTTATTTTAACCCTAGTAATATAAATACCCAATTACATTTTTTTCTCATAAGCTAATTCATTTGTGCACAACGGATTGGAGAAAAACATGTCAATCCTAGAGAGTTATTCCTTCTATGAGAACACTCTCAAGAATGTGAGTGATACTCCTCCACCAGATCAAGGAGAATGATTTGGAAGAAATTCTCAAGGAGATCAAAGGCAGATGATACAAGCACAAGGATCTCTTGTGCTAGCACCCGAAGACCCCTTTAGTGACATCTAAAGATTCCTGGAATACATGTGGATCACCGCTAAAGGAAATCTACACTTGGTTTCTACAATGCAACAATGGTGCACCATAGATCTATCGCTAGACACATCAATGAAGAAATAATTCCTTAAGTGTAATTCTTTATCTAATTAAATTAATTATAAACACTATGTGTTTATCCTTCTCTCTTGATTCCAGTTCAATTCTTCTTTTTCTATTTCTTTGAGTCAATTCCATAGATCACAACATTCATCATCGTATAGATCTCGGATTGATCTTTGATTATGGAAAAATGTAAGTTGGGAATTTCCCATCACACACTTCCACTATGACCAGAACCTACAATTGGTATCAGAGGGGACACATAATTGTTTATAATTATTTAGGATCATTGGTGATTTATTCATTTATAATTTTCTTTTTTCAATTCAAACTTAATCGTTATTTTAATATTAATTGTGAGATCTATTTCTTCCTCATTCATTTCTCATAGATATAATTAAGACGTTTAATTTTTTGATTAAAATAAAATAGAGAAACTCATCCGGATAATCCAATAATTCTGCTTGAATAACACGACAGTACACACCATGTAACTAAAATTGCATGTTTTGTAATTGTGTTCAATGATCCATGAGTTAATTCAGAAATTAATCAACCCGTGTGCATTAATGACACATAGTGTAGTTAATTATTACACCACATGTTGACCCAGATAGACTGGCACACGGTCATCCATATTACATGTTGTTTGGCCCATTGGACATGATGTGTGGTCCCTTTTTGTCAAAGACAGGCTGTGTATTCAATACACGGCCTACCTAACAGGTGACCGTGTAACACAGAGTCAACATGGCATGTGGCCCATTGGACACACTGTGTACTCCAAATTTTCTGAGGCATAGACTACACACCAAGTCCTTAGGTGTGTGTCTCAGATATATGATGAGAGGTGTACATGCCATGTAGATCAGATCTATATGTCATGTACTTATACCAAGTTACACATATTTGAAATTTATTTATTTTACTATGAAAACCTTGAGATATGTACTTGTGTGTGGTTGTAAAGATAGTACATGTCGTGTGATAGGTTTTAATATACATAAATATTTAAATGCTTAATTAATATCTGCATAATGTTCAAGATATGCATATCATGTATGAGTCATATTACAAGTTGTTTCTCTATATACATTTAAGTACACATCATGAAAGTACGTGATAATTCATGTATTCCATATTTCACAAGAGTAAAACAATATAAGAGTATAATACATGTTGGGTAGATTTGGGTAGGTATTCAACATGTTGCCTCCAAGGTACATTAATGTACAAGGTTAATTTTCAATGAATTTATTTAATTTATTTAAAATTATAATGGATGAGAATCTTAAGGAAATTAAGATAAGGATTAAGATAAAAGGATTGATTAATTAAAGATAATAATTAATCGATTCAAGTGTGATTTATCTTAAATAAGAACGGTTAATAATTGAATGATAGTTTTATTGAATGTGTAATACGTTGCATGCATGTGGATGATCATGAGCTAGGCCAGAACTTTGTATGTGATTGGTTTCATTTTAATTTTTTATTAAATTAAATTGTTGGCATGCATGCCTTATCTCCTCATTAATATATAGGGTATGCATGCCCATGGTTTCTTTTATGTAAACCCCATTTTACCCCTCACCTACATGCGAGTAAAATCATATGTAATGGATGGATATCCCAAGCTAGTGGAGGCAGTTCAAGTTAGTAGCCTAGGTGAAACCAATATAAGTAAGATACAAAAGTGGACATGTGGAAAGTAGTAAACATGAAACTCAATTGTTTTAAGGTGTTTCTTCCCTAGTTCAGAAGTTAGTTTGTCAACTAATAGATAAACTAACCATTAGTATAATCTCATGATCATACCCTTTATTTTATTTCTTTCAATTGCATGGTTATTCATTATGGATTTTTTTTCATGATCACACAATTAATGAATTAACAAGAATACAAGATGGAACTAGAATAAACTGGCTTATGCATAAAAGTTTCCAATTTATGTATAAAGGATAAAATCTATCAATAAAATATTAAGTTGCTATAGACTTACATTACTTCAGTTATAATCAACCCATAGTTCAAAGTTCTTGACCAACCAAGTTTGGGGTAATTTCAATTATCGGGGAATTCTAATATGAGTTTTTGGGTTGACTTGACTTGGTTTACATCAATGTTTTACTTCCAAAGAAGGACATATTGTAGCTGATAGAAAAATGTTGAGGAAATATAATTAAAGGATTTCAGAATTGGGGAGTCCACTCAACAGATCAAGGAAATGTGAGTTAATGTAGTTGGCATTTGGAATTCCTACCTAAAATCATTTGGGTTGCTTGACCAACCAAATTTGGGGTAATGATAAGGGGAAGATAGATCCTTTCCACTTGAGTGTCTAAGAAATAGGATATTCCAAAGCCAATGGTGAGGTCTATTGGGTTTCGATAAAATAGTGAGGGACAAATAAATATAATATTTATTTATTTTTCTAAATTTATTAGATAAATTATTAAATCTCGGATTATCATATTTTTAGAAACATCATTAAAAATGACAACAAACATATCATTATGATCCATAATCGATAAGGAAAACCTTCTCACTAGAATAAATTTCCAAGAATGGAAGAGGTGTTTATGCATCATCCTTCTCCATGAAAGGAAATTATATATTCTGGAAGAACCTTTACCAGTTGCACTTAGAAATGAGAAAAGTGATGAATAACCATCTCTCTATGAGAAACATCTTAATGATGCTACAGATGTTCAGTGCTTCATGCTATCATCCATGTTCAATGAGCTTTTCAAGCAATGTGAGGAAATGGGTGCATATATAATAATGTCTCACCTTCAGTATCTCTATCAAGATAAGGCAAGATAAGAGAGGTATGAGATATCCAATGCTTTGTTTACCACTAATATTGGAGATTCTGTGCCAACTGGGTCTCATGTAGTCAAGCTTATTGGCTACATTAAACGCATGTACATCTGAGGGATTAAATTCTAGAATGATTTGCATAAATATCTCATACTTTCATCACTGACCAAGACCTTCTATAGTTTTATTGTGAATTATAATATGAGAAATAATGATAAGATTCTATCGAAACTTTTAACCTTGATTTTCCAAGTGGATAAGGACATGGGGTGTGAGAAACCCATAGTTCTTATGGTGAATAAGAAGAGGAAGGACAAGGCAAAGGGGCCCAAGAATTATAAACTATATAAATCTCTCGATCATTTTCCTACCAAGAAGAAGAATATCCATAGTTAGGGTAAGGAAAAGGAGGCAATATGTTTTGTTTGTGGCAATCTAGGCCACTGAAAGAGGAACTGCACCCAAAATCAGGGGGAAGATAAAGGTTCATTTGTTATCAAGTGAAATCTTTCCATATCTACACATTGTTTATAAGATATAGATTGTGGTTCTCACATTTGTATCCAAATGTAGGAACCAAGTATATTTAAAAAAAAATCCAGAGGAGAGATGGATCTATGAGCTTCTAATGGTGCGAGGATGACTGTGTTTTCCATTGGTGACTACCACCTTTCATTTCCAATGGGAATGATTTTGGTTTTACATGATAGTTATTATGTACCTACTATTACCAAAAACATAATTTTTGTATCGAGTTTAGATATAGATGGGTTTATTTTCATGTTTGGAAATAATTTTTTTTCTTTTATAAGGACAACATATGTTATGGTATGGAACAATTAAATAACAGTCTGTATGTATTAAATTATGAAAACCAAGTGTTGGAAATTGATAACAAAACAAGTTAACATGAATCATATAACACCCAACTTTGGAATCTCCGTATTGGTCATGTAAACGAGAAGTGTTTGACAAAGCTCTATCAAGATGGATATTTAGACTCTTCTGAGCTAAAACCAATTGATAGATGTCATGCTTATTTATAAGGAAAAATAACCAAACCACTATTTGGTGGACATTATGAAAGGGCCATAAAACTTCTAGCATTGGTACACATGCATGTGTGTAGACCATTTCCAGTAGAATATAGAGGTTGATATTCTTACTTCATAAATTTTACTGATGACTTGAATAGATATGGTTATATCTACTTGATGAGGTATAAGTCTGAGTCCTTTGAAAAATTCAAGGTATTCAAGAATGAATTAGAGAATCAGCTTGGTAAGAAGATAAATAAGCTTCTATCAGATCAAGGTGGTGAATATCTTAACCAAGATTTCATCAACTTTCTATGGGAGTTTGGAATTCTATCTCAACTCACTCCACCTTATACACCATAGTGGAATTGTGTTAGTGAAAGTAGGAATCATACCTTATTGTACATGGTAAGGTAGATTATGAGTCATGAAAATCTTCCATTATCCTTTTGGGGATATGCATTATAAAATACGGAATACACATTAAACTGAGTACTAACTAAAGAGATAAATGTAATTCCTTTTAATCTATGGAGTGGAAATAAACCCATTTTATCTCATACATGAGTATGGGGTTGATATGTGTTTGTTAAGGATTTATCAGGAAAAAAATTATCACTTTGAGGCACAAGGTGTATCTTTATAGGGTATCCCAAGAAAACAGAGGGATGCTATCTATACAACCCCTCAGACAAGAAAGTTATTTTTTCTAGACAATCTATCTTTATTGAGAGGTAGAACATCCTCAAAATTATTGTGGGAGCAATATTTACATTGATGAAGTTAATGCTCAAGATATATAGGAGTTGGTATAGGAACAAGTTCCATAGGTCCCTGTAAAAGACATAGTTCCTAAAATAAAAGTACTGTGTAGGAGTGTAAGAGAGTTAATGGAACCAGAGAGATATAGTTTTCTAGTCACTGAGGATGGTGACTCATTATTTATGGATAATTATAAACCTCTCTCCTACAAGGAGGTAGTAGAAAATAGCTTTCCATGACTATGAGATTTGGAATATGGATGTAAAAAATATATTCCTTAATGGGAACCTTCAGGAAGATGTCTAAATGACACAACCAGAAGTGTTTGTGGCTCCAAGTGATGCCAAAAAGATTTGAAAGTTATAGAGATCCATTTATGGATTAAAACAAGCATCAAGGTCATGAAACATTCAATTCGATGAAGCCATAAAAGAATTTGGTTTCATTAAGAATGAATGTGAGTTGTGTGTTTATAAAAGGTTTAATGGGAATGTGGTCGTTATCCTAGTAGTATATGTTGATGACATATTACTTATTGGAAATAACATACCAGTCTTACAATCTATTAAGGACTGGTTAAACAAGTGTTTATCCATTAAGGAATTAGGTGAAGTAGCCTATATTATAGGGATCAAGATCATTCATGATAGATCCAAGAGGCTGGTTAGACTAAGTCAAAGTATATATATTGACCAGATACTAAAGAGATTTAGTATAGAACAATACAAGAGGGGATTGGTTCCAATGTCACATGGTTTACATATTTCTAAGAAAATGTGTCCCTAGACACAATAGGAGAAATATAGAATGAGTAATATCTCATACGCTTCAGTGATAGAATCAATCATGTATTCCATATTATGTACTAGGCTTGATGTTTCCTATACATTGAGCATGGTAGGAAGATATCAAGAAGATCCAGGTGAAAAACATTTGACTATTGTTAAGACTATCCTTAAGTATTTGAGAAGAACTAAGGATATGTTCCTGGTATATGGATGAGACGAAGATCTTGTCATCAGAGGGTATGTTGATTCTAGTTTTCAGACAGATCAGATTGATTTAAAGTCGCAATCGGGATATGTTTTTTGTCTCAATGGAGGAGCAGTGAGATACAAGTGTTCAAAGCAGCCAGTTTTCATTGATTATACAGTGGATTCGAAGTATATAATGGATTCTGATGTAGCTGAGGAATCCATTTGGATTCAGAACTTTGTCCAAGAGCATGATGCGTTACCTATCAGTAAATACCCTATCATATTGTATTGTTATAATACTGTAGTTGTGGCTCTTGCAAAAGATCCAAGGTCGCATCAATGGATAAAGAATATACTCCAAAAGTATCACCTCTTGAGGTATTTCTATCATAGGGGTGAATTTATAGTGAGAAGATAACCTAAATAATAGAACATAGAGGACCCCTTGACTAAAGGCCTATCTCAGTAGAAGTATGAATATCATGTGAGAGCTAGCAGACTGAAGGTTATTAACAATTGGCTCTAGTGAAAGTGGGAGTTTGTTAGAGTTAGTATCCTAGAACCAACTTCTTTATACTTTATGATAAACATTTGTTCATTGTTTTAATATTTATAAACTACTTATAACATTTTTATTTTTATTCTGCGTGACATGGTATGTAATAATTTTCTAAGAGCAGTTGTCACACTAAAAGGTTATAGCAGTTCCCTACTATGATGAGAACCCGGAAGTGCTATGACACTATTATTGAATATATGTTTTATAGTTGGATGATATCATTTGAGGAACATAAATGATAAAGGCTGTTAGGGGTGGAGACTCATAGGACTTTGAGGAACCTTCTCATGGTGTACGCCCTTGGTAATGTTCAGGAGGATATTATAATAACAATACCCGCCAGTTGTAAATCCACATTTATAAGTGTCATTGGATGATCCTATATGCGGATGTGTGTATTGGTCCTTAGACTTAAAGATTATTATTAATGAGTATTATGTCTCATGCACTTATATGTATTAATGAAAACCATGATGACATATGTTTGTGGTGAGGTAGGATAAGTTGGGTGCATCATGAGTAATATTGAATTAATGAATAATGCGAAGAAGGATTTATCCCTTCTGTTTGTTAACAGAATTTAACATATCAGGGCCTTTTATGGAAATGATATAGCCTAAATAAATCCATGTCCATGGTGATCAATAGGAAATTTCTATTTCCTAAAATTCAAAAAAATAGATAATCAAGCACATAGGTTGATGGAACTAGCGTGCAACCTACTTGATTTGAGATATTTTGATAAAGGGATTATATTACATGGTAAGAATTCATATGAGGTGACATATCATTAAGCCATTAACTTCTTTCTTTATGGGTTCCTTGGTATGTTTCTAGACTCTAACCTTGGACTTTAGGATACTTCTCCTGATTCCACTGAGAAATAGTCCTAAAGGGGCACACACTAAGTGTATCCAGAATCTCAGTTAAATAATATATTAATATTTATTATTTAAAAGGTTTAATAAATAGTATTCTCATATGTGGTTTAATAATTATTCATGTATGCTTGATCATATATAAATATTTATTTTTTGTTTAGTAAATATAATATTTGTTTATTTATTAAAGAATAATGCAGTGATATTTATTTAATAAATAATTAGACATTATTTAAGGCTCGATAAATATTGTGGAGGAATGGCAGACTGAGTTTAATGGTCTGGTAAGAAATTATAATATTGAATATTATTTAATTAAATAATATTTAATTATAATTCTCAAGTTAAGAACGTGTTAAGAAATAATAATATTACTATTATTATTTGACATGGGGTTTTTCTAGTATTAAATAATAATAAGGGAACTTGTGTAATTATTTTATTTTAACACTAGAAATATAAATACCCAATTATATTATTTTCTCATAATCTGATTCGTTTGTGCACAATGGATTGGAGAAAAAACTCTCAAGCCTAGAGAGTTCTTCCTTCTCTAAGAACTCTCTCAAGAATGAGAGTGATCCTCCTCCACCGGATCAAGGAGAATGTTTTGGAAGTGGTTCTCAAGGTGACTGAAGGTGTACGATGCAAGCGTAATGATCTTCCATGCTAGCACTCGAAGACCCCTTCGGTGACATCCAAAGATTCTTGGAACATTTATTGATCACCAATAGAGGAAATTTACACATAGTTTCTACAATGCAATGGCAGTTCACCACAGATCTATCGTTGAACATATCAATGAAGAAATAATTCCTTAGAGGTAATCCTTTATCTAATTAAATTAATTATAAACAATATTTTTTATCCTTATATCCCAGGCACAATTATTCTTTGTTTTTTTTCTTTTACTCAATTCCATATATCACAACGCTCATCATCGTATAGATCTTGGATTGATCATTCATTATGACAAAATTAAAGTTAGGAATCACCCATCGCACGTTCCACTATGCCCAGAACCTATAATGACAATTTTTTAAATTGTTTTACATACCTTATGAATTTATATAAAAACTTTTATTAATCAATTTTTTTATAAATATTCCTTCAATATAAATGTGAATCATTTGTTTAACGTCTTTTCATCATTTGAAATGTAAATCATGATTTGTTTAAATATGCTGTTGAAATACCAACCCAATTTATTTGAAAATTGAAAGATCTTATTTGGTTAATTAAATGTTGGAACCTTATTATGTAATCCTTGGTGATACCCTATAGGTCTTTTATCTCACACCCTACGTGTGCCTTCGAGTGTTTGTATATTTTCTCCTTCCAAGTTCGAGCAGGGGTAAAGTATAACAACCCATATCTTTATTACACATTAATACATGATTTAATTACATAAAATTACACTTAATAAAACCCAAAATATTAATAATTATAGTGTATTTGGTAATTAGTTAAATTTCATTACAACTTTAAACATGAATTACAACATCTTTATTGAAAACTTATTTAACATACTTGAGATTAAAACAGCATTGGATAACCTAGGGAAATACATATGAAAGGGGTGATCCATAAATCCTAGTAAAAGAATAAACTTGTCATAACATGAAGATAATAATACATTTTATACAAGGCATATAAATGAAGCATAAAGTAACATGAATAATAAGATGTGATATAGCATGAAAATCATAACATGGAAAATGTGGCATTAGCTTAAAACACTAAATCATAGGTAAAGGATAAACTTCCAAAACTTCATGGTGGAAAAAGTCCCATAAAGAAATTAGGTACCCCCTATCCCAACATGATGTATCATGATACTAAAAATTACCCAATTCATTGGAGCACTATATAATTCTGGGTTCACCCGTCACTTTCATTTCATTCTCATGCTTAAGAGTGCCACATAGATCATAAACCATGGATTCATTCATCATAATAATTTATTATAAGATCAAGGAGTGTAGAATACATACATTTAATTCCCCAATAAAAATTTATATTTTCATAAAATTTAACACCCTTGATAGTAAATAGGTATGGTATTCACTACACATTTGGTTTGGTATGGAAAATCGTTGTGAAAATTCGGCAGCATGACAGTGTCACATAAAAATTAATGAAATCGGTTGATGAGAGAGAAATTAGTCTCTCATAAGTTTGAAATGAATTTTATAGTATTGGGTATATGGGATAACATATCCACACATTTGTAATTAGAAAAAAAATCATATGATAATAAATAAGCTTGAATAAAAAGAGAAAAGAAAATATGCTTACGAAATTTCAACACAGTAACAGGTGTATATGGGAGGGATTAATGAGAGTGAAAGGGGTATCTCGTGATTTATACATAATAATTGAAGTATGTTGGAAGTGAAAAAATATACCCCATAATTATTAATTGAAAATAAAAGGTCATAAGAGGATAAAGAAACTTGGATAATGAGGAGAAATGAAAGAACCCTTATAAAATTTTAGCGTGGTAATGAGTGTTCTTAGGAGGGATTAATAAGAGAGGAAGGTGTTTATAATTATTTATAACTAATAATAGAAGTATGGGGATGTGTAAAAACATACCCCATCATTAGTAAATTAAAAATAAAAGGGTATAACATAGAAGATATTCTTGAATAAGAATGTGAAAGAGAGGATCCCTTACCTCAAGAGTATGACACCAAAAGCTTGAAAGAGGCTTCTTGGGGAACCTTGGGAGGATTATAGAAAGAGAAAGTAAGATTAAGGTCATTCTACAAGGATTTTTAGCAAAGATAATTGGGATCTTGGGTGGGTTTATATTGGAAAAAATAGGTATTTCTTTAATATTTAGGTTTTGGACTCTGTAAAATAAAATATTTCAAACCACAAACCTTTACATGGTTTTTGCCCATGATTTTTTAAAAATTAGAGAGTTTTTTATTATTTTATTAGGAAATGGCCGAAATTATTAAAATATTACGCTTTATTATGTGGAGGTGAGTCACATTTTTTAAGAAATGAATTTATAATCATAAAATACATTATATGTTTTAGAGAGTTCATAAAGGCCTGATAAAATTAATAAAATAAACTTAAAATCACATTATTTAAAGGTGAAAACATATATTTGGATTAAAATACTAATTATATTATTTATTACTTCATTTTTTGTCATTATTGTGTCATAAAACACACCGTATATTTATATGGTATTTAATTTTCACCCGAAAATTTGATTGTCTCAGAAAATTATGAAAAATTCACTATTGAATAATTTTGACATTTTGATTCCAAAAATAATTTTAATTTTATATAAATAATTTTTTAAATATTTGAATTTTCACTTTTAAAATAATATTTTATATTTATTGAAAAATTTTGGGGTTTTTTTTATGATAATAGTTTTTGAACCCTTATAAAATTACATTTCACTTCATAAAAATTATATGACCATTTATAATTAAAAAACATTATTTAATAGTAAAATTTTATTAAAATACTATTTATTTCAAAAATCCATTAATTCATCAAAATAAATCCCTTAATTGAATTTGAATATTACCCAAAAATACAATTTGTGATTAATTGAATCAAAATAAAAATTATTTATAAAGTAACCATAAAAATGAAAATAAATTAATTATTCTATACAATATACATATTAATATTATTAAGGTATTGATATATATCCCTTTATTACATTGGCATACAACCTAAGAGTAAGGTGTGCGACAGTGAGACTTTCATGGGGTCGTTCGGCGAACATGGTTTGGGTCGTGATCTCGATGAGATTAAACTTCTCCCATAAAAGGTTTTTTTTCATGCTTAAGTTATTTTATCTCAGCTTGGTCTTGGTCAAGGGAAATTACCAATGATGTTATCTCCCTCAGAATCTCTGAAAATGGGCTTCATAGGGTACAATCCTACTGAATGAGGTCATCGCTTTCTTTTTCTGAGTCAATTGGATTTGTTAAAGCCCTATATTTATACTAATCATGTGATCAATATTTAACAGCTATATTAACAATGGTAAAATTATTAATGGTCTTTTAAACTCAAAGATATAACAAAGGAAGTACATGTGTTTTCTATAACCATTTTATATAATAATACATTTAATTAAATCACAAATAAAAGCTTCATTTATAATAGTTCGAGTCATTAAAATCTTCCCCATTTGAAAAATTTCACCCCCCCCCAACCTTTAAAATAGATGAGGGTAATTCTATATCATCACTTCCTCTGGTTCCCACATTGCTTCTTCAAACTTGTGGTTTCTCCATAGCACTTTGACAAGGTGCATTATCTTATTTCATATAAATTTGTCTCTATGATCTAAGATCTTTACCGGATGCTCCTCATAGTAAAGTTAATTATTTAATGGTACCACCTCTATATTGAGTACATGTGAGGGGTCAGGTATGTACTTCTTCAAGAGTGATATATGGAATACATCATTAACTCAAGATAGGTTAGGTGGGAGTGAAAGTTGATAGGTCACCGCTCTGATGTGATCAAGTATCTCAAAGGGGTTGATGTATCTTAAACTAAGCTTTCCCTTCTTCCCAAATCTCATCACTTTCATCCATGGAGATATGTAGAGGAATATCATATATCTAACATCAAACTATAGGTCTCATTGATGATTATCATCATATCTCTTTTGTCGACTCTAAGTATCCTTGATATACTACTGAATGGTCTTAACTTTTTCCACCATTTCAGGACCTAGAAATTTTCATTCCCTAACTTCATCCTAGCATGTAGGTTTCCTACACCTCTTCCCATAAAGGGCTCTATAGGGATCCATTTGGATGCTCGAGTGGAAATAGTTATTGTAAGAGAACTAAAATATAGGAAGATTTTGATTCCATCCTCCTTTTAAGTCCATTGAGCATGCTCTCAACATGTCCTCAAATGTCTAGATAGTCCACTTAGATTGGCTATCAGTTTGAGGGTGATAGGCCATTTGGAAGTTCAACTTAGTATTCAGATCATTTTAGAGACTTTTCCAGAACTTAGATGTGAATCTTGGATCTCAATCAGATACAATTGATAGTGGTACTCCATAGAGCCTAAACACTTCCCTAATGTATATCTACGCAATTAGATCCAGTTATAATTCCTCTCATATCACAGTGAAGTGTGTAGTATTTGTAAGGTGATTCAACACAACCCATATAGCATTATTCCCTGTTGATGTCTTTGTAAGATCAGTGAAAAATTCCATGGTGGTGTTTTCCCATTTCCATGTTGGTATGGGTAATGGTTGCATCATCCCCTTAGATTTTTTCTTTTCTACTTTCACTTGATGGCATGCAAGACATCTTGATATATATTCTATTATCTTCTTCTTTATATTGTCCCACTAATAGTGTTCTTGAAGATCTTGATACATCTTTTTTCTTCCTTGATGGATGGAGAAGGTTGATCTATGTTCATCATCCAACAGCTCCTTCTTTAACTCAGTATTTGATGGTACACATAGTCTTGCCCCAAATCTCACAACACCATCATCGTTAACATTTAACTCTGAGGATTTACCTTTCCTTATAGCTTTCACTTTCTTCTGAATTCCCACACCAACTCTTTGAGAATCCTTTAACCTATCCATAAGAGACGGTTGAGCAATCATTTGTGAAAGGATTGATTATGTTCCTTCCTTTATGATTCTCATGTCCATATTTCCAAGTCTTGGAAGATTGGATCCCTCCCAATTCTCATAAATGACAGAATTTTCAGATCCTTTCAGCTTATAGTGTCTTCTACTTTATTCTCTTTCCTAGGATGGTAGTGGATAGAGTAGTCATAGTCTTTGATCATCTCTAACCATCTTCATTGGCACATATTCATCTCTTTTTCTTGAATATATACTTGATACTTTTGTGATCCATATATATTTCACACTTCTCCCCAAAGAGATAATGCTGCAAAATTTTTAAATCTAAAATCACTATATCCAACTCTAGATCATGTTTTGGGTAGTTTTGTTCATTAACTTTCAACTACTTTGAAGAATAGGCAATGAATTTTTCATTTTTCATCAACACACTGCCCAGGACCTTCTTCGAATCATCATTGAATACCACAAAAAGCTCTCCACTTATGGGTAGTGTGAGTACAGGCATAGTTATAAGCCTCTTTTTCAAATCCTTGAATATTTCTTCACATTCACCATTCCAATCAAACTTTAATTCCTTCTGAGTTAGTTTTGTGAGAGGGTTTGACAATCACGATAAATTTCTCACGAATCACAGATACTACCCAACTAACCCAAGAAAACTACGGATATCTATCATAGATGTTGGCCTCATCCATCCTTCAATTTCTTTTATTTTATAAGGGTATATAGATATCTCACTTCTTGTGATTATATTCCCTAAGAAAGAGACTTCCTTTAACCAGAACTCAAATTTTATGTGCTTGGCATAAAGCTTTTTCTTTCAAAAGTTCTTTAGCACAATATTCAAATGATCCTCTTTAGTTTGGATTATATTAAAATAACATCTATAAAGACTACCAAAAATTTGTCTAGGTAATCTCTAAATACTTTATTTATCAAGTCCATGAATATTTTTGGAGCATTAGTGATTTTGAAAGGCCTTACTATGAATTAATAGTGCACGTACCTTGTATGAAAAGGTAGTCTTGGGGATATCCTTCTTCTTCACCCTAACTTGGTAATATCCCGACCACATATCCACATTGGAAAAGTATTGTACTCCTCATAGCTGATTGAAAAATTCATAAATCTGAGGTATAGGATAATTTTTCTTTATCATGATCTTTTTTATCTCACAATAATTGATGCAAAGGTGCATTGACCCATACTTTTTCTTAATGAAGAGGACTGGTGCACCCCATGGAGATGTACTTGGGTGTATGAAACCTTTTTCCATATTCTCTTATATTTTTTTCTTCAGATCCTCAATTTCCACATCATCCATTATATATGGAGTCTTAGATAATTTTAATGCCCTGGGTATAAGCTTGATTGAAAATTTAACATCTCGACTAGGAGGAAGACCAGGAAATTCCTCAGGAAACACATCAACATATTCCCTCACAATGGGAATGTCTTAAAGGGTGATTATTTTCATAGACTCAATAATTTGAGCTAGATACGCTTTCTCATAGGGCAATAATATCCATGCTTGAGATGATGGTGCTAAATAAGATTTACCCTTCTCCTTGCATTTTTATAGAATCTAAGGACGATTTTCAATATAGAGAGTGATTTCCTTATTGTGTAAATTTATGTTGGTTCTATATAGGGAAATCCAATCCATGCCCAAAATTGTATCAAATTACACTAAAGTTAGTATGACAAGGTTAACTGGTAAATTCATCCCACAAACTTTGATAGGGGAGGAATTATATACTTGGGATACAATAATTACCCCATTTTTCATTTTCACTGACAACCCTTCTTACAATATTTGAAGTGGTGTTTGGATAGTTCTACTAAATTTTTGTGATATGAAGGAATTCATAGAACCATAATTCAAAAGTACAATCAATATTCTTGAATGAATAACTAGTGTACTTATCACCATTTTTTTGTCGGGATTCACTTTGGTGTTAGTTATGGAAAAAGCTCACCCTTGCTACCTTGGAGGTATTGGTTGTCTCTAAAAAACCTTGTCTTATTGCATTGGTTTCCAAAATTCCTTAGTTCCTTGCAGTTATAGCAATGAATAATACACTGAGGATTGACAGGACCATTCCTTTCCTTTGTCGCAGTAGTGGGTTTCTTCTGTCGGCAATCACTGGCTAAGTGCCCTTTCTTCCCAAACCTAAATAATTTCCCCTTCCCTTTCAGAAAATTTCTAGGGTTCTTCTTTCCACACCTTTGGTAAGTGGGATGTTGAAATTTATTGGTACCATTATATCTCTCTATAAAACTACCAAAATTGATCTCCACTTTCCTCTTCTCATCCTTGTGATACCTTTAAGATTTGATGATCTCCATTTCAGATTTGAGGGAACATCAGACAATTTCCTCATAGCTATCAAATCCATAGACCGCTAGGGATTTTCATAGGCTAGGTTTTATCCCAAAAAATAAGCAGTAAACCATGTATTCAGGTGTAATGACAAAGACATAGGCATATCGTGCAAGCCTTGTGAAGTTTTCCTCATACACCCTAATATATTCCTCATCTTTTTTCTTGAGGATAATTAAATCCCTTTACATTTTAAGTTGGAGGCTATGGGGAAAATATTATCAAAAAAGAATTTTCTAGAAATACTTTCATCCCATCACCTCAATCTATTCCTCAGACTTCATGTTTTTTGTCAATGTCCATCATTTATCATATTCACCCTCCATATGATAAACAGTCAAAAGAACCTTCTCTTGCATGAATCATTGAAGGATGGATAAGATTTTCTTAATGGATTTGATCTACTATTCATAGATTAAGGCATTAGATGGCCCATTGAAAGTAGGAGGTCTTTGATGCATGAAGCTCTCGATCGCATCTTGTTCTATTTTGGGGGGATTTGGATGCTTCTCCTGATCTAGGTTTATATTCAAAACCTAGGTCAGCTGAGAGAGTATCATCATAAAGTGTGTGATTCTTGCTCCCATCGGGTTGGGCATCTCATTAGGGCAGTCATCACATTGCTCTTTACATTGATTGTTTACATGATTCATCCTATTTATGACCATTGGAAAGAATAAAAATAAAGTTAAGTATGATTATATTTAACTTTTAAAAACATAAATGGTAATTTAATTACATTAAAGGGATAACTTATAACTTACATATCTTTCCTTAACTTATGGATTTATAGGATTTAGTCTTTGTTGTCCATGATCTATTTCCTAACATATACTCTTATGTGAATTTTTTTTAATTCCTTAATAATGGTTCATAATGATATTATGAATTACCAAAGCATATCCCCCAGTATTGTCAAACTAAGTGTGTATTAAGGCCCGTTTTAGGGTACCAGGTCACCCCGAGTCAGGCCCGGAACACCTTATCGAAGTTTTTACTCCTAGCTACATCTATGCCAGAACCACGTCTAATTGTAGTATCCATACAAGGATATATTTTATTGATAAAACAATTACTCTATACTCACCAACATTTTAGGGATGTATTCTTATACTTAGTCTAATCTCTAAGTATTTTTCTAGAGTTTTATAATCCTAATATCAAAAATAACTAAACTTTTCCTTTGATACCAACTATAACAACCCTTCTCTTTATTACACATTAATTCATGATTTAATTACATAAAATTACACTTAATAAAACCCTAACGATCGATAATTTTATTGTATTTTGGAATTAGGTACATTGCATTACAACTTTAAACATGAATTACAACGTCTTTATTGAAAGCTTCTTTAACATGATTGAGCTTAAAACTACATTGGATAACCTAGGGAAATACATAAGAAAGGGGTGATAAATGAAGCCTAGTAATGGAATAAAATTATGATAATAATACATGTTAGACAAGTCATATCAATTATTCATAAAGGAACATAAATAATAAGGTGTGATATATCATGATAATCATAACATGGGAAATGTGGCAACCACTTAAAACACTGCATCATAGGTCAAGGCTAAACCACCAATACCCGATGGTGTAAAAAGTCCCATAAATTAATCAGGTACCCCCACACCCTATCCCAACGTGACATATCATGATACTAAAAATTACCCACTCCATTGGAGCACTATATAATTTTGGGCGCACCCGTCACTTTTATTTCATTCTCATGCTTAAGTGTGTCACATAGATCATAAAACATGGATTCATTGATCATAATAATTTATACCATGATAAAAGAGTTTGGAATAAATACATTTAATTCCCAAATAAAAAGTTATATGTTCATAAAATTTAACACCCTTGATAATAAATGGGTATGGTATTCACTACACATTTGGTTTGGTATGAAAAATCACGATAAAAATTCGGTTGCATAATGGCGTCACTTAAAAATTAATAAAATGGGTTGATGATAGAGAAATGGGTCTCTAATAATTTTTAAATGAATTAGAAATTATTAGGAACATGTTAGTACATTTCCACACATTTATAATTAGAAAAAAATTCATATGATAATAAATAAGCTTGAATAAAAAGAGAAAAGAAAAGATGCTTATGAAATTTCAGCATGGTAACGGGTGTACATGGGAGGGATTAATGAGATATAAAGGGGTATATAATTATTTAGACATAATAAGGTAAGTATTTTGGAGGTTTAAAAATATACCTCATCATTAGTAATTGAAAATAAAATGGCATGAAAATATAAAAAACATGGATAAAGAGGAGACAGGAAAGAACCCTTACGAAATTTCAGCATGTTAACAGGTGTTCTTAGGAGGGTTTAATAAGAGATAAAGAGATATATAATCATTTAGAAATAATAAGGGTAGTATGGTGGAGGTTTAAAACATTACCCATCATTATTAAATTAAAAATAAAAGGGTATAACATAGAATATATTCTTGAATAAAAGTAAGAATGAGAGGATCCATTACCTTAAGAGTATGACACCAAAAGCATGAAAGGGGATTATTGAGAACTTGGAGGGACCTTGGTAGGATTATAGAGAGAGGATTTCAGATTAAGGTCTTTATACAAGTATTTTTAGTGAATATAAGTGAGATATTGGGTGGGTTTATATAGGAAAAGAGAGAGATTTCATTAATATTTAGTTTTTGGACTCTACAAAATAAAATATTTCAAACCACAAACCTTCACATGGTTTTTGCCCATGGTTTTTTCAAAATTGGAGATGTTTTAATTATTTTATTAGGAAAAGGGTCAAACTTACTAAAATATTATCCTTTCTTATGTGGAGGTGAGTTACATTTTTATGGAAATGAATTTAAAATCATAAAATACATTATATGTTTTAGAGGATTCATAAAGACTTAATAAAATTAATCAAATAAACTTAAAATAAAATTATTTTAAGGGGAAATATATATATTTAAAATAATATACCAATTATAGTATTTATTACATCATTTTTGTGTCATTATGATGTCATAAAACACACCGTATATTTATACGATATTTAATTTTTACCGGAAAATTCGAGTATCTCATAAAATTATGAAAAAATAACCATTGGATAATTTTGACATTATGATTATAAAAATAATATTCCTTTTATCTAAATAATTTTTTAAATATTTTAATTTTCACTTTTAAAATAATATTTTACATTTATTGAAAAATGCTTGGTTTTTTTTACGATAATAGTTTTTGAACCCTTATAAAAAGTACATTTCAATTCATAAAAATTATATAACCATTTATAATTTACAAAAAAAATTAATAATAACATTTTATTAAAATACTATTTGTTTCAAAAATCCATTATTTTATCAAAATAAATCCCTTAATTGAATTTGAATATTACCCAAAAATACAATTTGTGTTTAATTGAATCAAAATCAAAATCATTTATAATGTAACAATAAAAATGAAAATGAATTAATTATTTTAGACAATATAAATATTCATATTATTAATGTCTTGATACATATCTCTTATTACACTAGAGTATTCCCTAAGAGTAAGGTATGCATTGGTGAGCCATTCATGGGGTCGTTCGGTAAACATAGTTTGGGACGTGATCTCGATGAGCTTGAAATTCTCCCGTAAATGGTTTCTCTCATGATTAAGTTGTTGGATATCAACTTGGGATTGGTCAAGGGAAAATCCCAATGATGATATCTCCCTCATAATCTTTGATAAATGGGCTTCATAGGGTACAATCCTACTGGATGAGGCCATCACTTCCTTTGTCTGAGTAAATTAGATTCGTTAAAGCCCTATATTTATACTAATCATGTGATCATTGTTTAAAGGATATATTAACAATGGTAAAATTCTTAATGTTATTTTAAATTCAAATATATAACCAAGAAAGTGAATGTATTTTATATATTATATTACATAATAATACAGTTAATTAAATCACAAAGTAAAACTTCGTTTATAATAGTTAGGGTTGTTAAATAAACACTTGGAGGTGGTTATAGCTATTGATATGTGAAGTTGGAGAGTTGAATCTCTTGTGAATTGGGCTATTTAACTTCCTATTTTTATGGTTATTTGTTATAGTACATTATGTTTTTTATACTTGTTTGACTTCTGGTACACCTCTCCCAGTGGAGTTTCTTTTGTATGCATACTGATTTTTATCTTTCTTCTGCAATGTTTTTGGAAAATTCATTCCCACTTTAATTTTGTATGATTCCAAGTGCTAGTCATCAACCTATGGGGATTAGAAACACTCTTAGGGCCATTTCAGCATTGGCTCAGTTATCAGGTTACCAGGTTACCCGAGCTAGTTCATGACAAAGTGGTAGAAGCAGTCTATATTAAGCTTATTGTCTTGAATTCAGCATGCATTGTGTAATCTTTTCAGGGATTAGGATGTATTTGTGCTTGAGTTCCTAGGTATCTCTCACCACAAAAAACCTTAAGTTACCAAGGGTGGTTAGAAAAAATATATTTGAGGATTAGTTCTAGTCTTTTCCTTGATTTTTATTTGGATAGATTGAAATCCAAATCTTGTTATCTATCTATTGGGATTTATTTCCCTAGTTTATCTATTTGGGTGTTAATATGATGTCTTATTTGTTGTCATCTGATGTTGTGTATCATCATGCCTTTGAGAATATGTGCTATTAGATCCATGAGGTAGCTACTACTGAACCTCAACAAACAAATCCTCTTGTGTACTAGAATCTTATTGAGGTGATTTTGCGTGTTGTCCAAGCTCTGGGATAGGCACCACCACCAGTTCTCATTCAGGCTCTATCTATGTAACCTAAAAGGGATGTTATTAGGGACTTTTCTCAATAATTCCTTCTCCAAAATCCATTAGTTTTCAGAGGATCAAATGATCCTCAAGAGGCTGAGGAATGGTTGAGCAATATATAACATTTTTTTCAGTTCTTGGAGACACCTAACGAAATCAAGGTAAAGTGTTTTACCTTCATACTTGAAGGACCGAGAAGAAGATGGTGGGAAATTATGGTTATGGATAAGAATCTTGAGGGCTTATATTGTAAATAATTCAAAGTTCTTTTCACCGACCAGTTCTATATAGAGTCGATGTTGTTGGCTAAGGCAACGGAGTTTTTCAAACTTGAGCTGTCTCACATGACTGTGAGAGAGTATAAAAACTATTTTTTTGAGCTCATAAATCTCACACATGAGATAATATAGAATGATAAAATGAAGGCTCAAAGTTTTGAGTTGGTACTTTGATCTTATATTCATTCTCAGGTTTTCTTGCTGAATTTTCCTTCTTATACTGATGTTTCGGATAAAGTGTTGATGGTCAAAATGGACCTAGATGTTAATTTAGGGTTATCAAGAGTATTTTTATCTCTTAGTGTCATCATGGGTTCCTTTAAAGGAAAGAATAATCATGATTATTCTCATGGTAGTTCTCAAAATCAAGGTCTTCTAGACCTTCTGTAGTAACCGACAGAGGGTCGTTGATTTTATACCAATGTGGAAAACCTAGGAATTCAAAGAGGTTTTGCACTAAGACACCCAAGGTATGTGGTTATTGTGTATGTCCAGGTCACTTACATAAATTCTTCCATGTTTACTCCACTCTTCATAGTGTCACAGGATCATCACATCCTCTTAAAACTGTGGGGAAATCAGATGCTTTAAGGATAAAGGGGTTCCAGCCACAGGCATCACTAAGCTTATTCACACAGTAGAGGAGTCTCCAAAGGAAGTAGATATGGGTCCAGAAACCGTGAGAGATACCATAACTATTGTTTCATCATTAGTGACTACTTTATTTGATATTGGTGCATATCATTCATTTATTTCAACCTATATTTCTAATCTACAAAATCTTCCTAAGGATATTTTATCTTATGTCATGGATATTACTACACCTCTTGGTATGAATAGAGAGTAGGATCTCTACAGTACCACTTGTGTTTTATCTCTATCATATTTTTATCTTTCTTGGAGTTTTCTATTTCTCGACATGAAACTGCTTGACATCATATTCTGGATGTATTGGCTCATCGCCAATAAAGCTTGGATTTATTGTTATCTTTGACAGGTCTTCTTCAATACACCCAATGGTGTGTGTCATGTATTCCAAGGACATTAGGACCCAAGGATGAGTATATATGGAACTTCTTATTCATAATTTTGGAAATTTATATCTATGTTTTCTTTCGATCTCGAGAATCAATCTTTGAGTGGTGATCTCCCTCCAGTTGTCATTGAGTTTCTCGATGTGTTTATTTCTTACTTCTCTGGTTTTCCATCGGTAAGGGAGGTAGAGTTATATATTGATTTAGTTCTTGTTACTCAACCAATTTTTATTCCCTCTTACCACATGGAAATAGGTAAAATTAAGTATTTGAAGACTCGGTTGGATGATCTTATAGAGAAATTCTTTGTATGCCCGAGTGTGTCACCTTAGGCGGCAGTAGTTCTCTTTGTTATGAAAGCTGATGGTTCACATCGTCTTTGTGTGTATTACTAAATTCTAAATAGATTTATGGTAAATAACAAGTATCTAATTACATGAATGATAATCTATTTGATTAGTTGAAATGGGTAGAGTGGTTCTCGAAGATCGACCTTGGATATAGTTACCATCAGTTGAGTATAAAATAATCTGACATTTAGAAAACTATATTTCGATGCAAGTATGGCCATTATGAGTACCTTGTAATGCTATTTGTTCTAACCAATGCTCTTAAATATTTATGGATTTAATGAAAAATATTTTTTGTGATTATCTTGATGCCTTTGTGGTGGTATTTTTGGATGACATCCTAGTTTAATCTAAGTATGAGGAGGATCATGTGCATCATCTAAGAGCAGTTCTAAGATTCTTGATAAATGACTGACTTTATACCAAGACTTATAAATGTGATTTCTGGATTCATTAAGTGAAATTATTGGGACACATGGTGTTGGAACATGGTATTTCAGTTGATCCTGAGAAGTTAAAGGTTATTATGACCTGGGAACAACCACAAAATGTTTTCAAGATTCAGAACTTCTTGGGTCTAGTTGGATATTATCATTGGTTCGTTAAGGACTTATAAAAGCTTTAATCTCCAATGACTAATCTAACTCATAAGGAAGTAAATTTTACTTGGGATGAAAAATATCAGAGTTATTTTGTTTAGCTGAAATGTCTTTTGGCTACAACATCGGTGTTGACTCTTCCAAAGGCCGAGCAGAGCTATGTTGTCTTATTTAATGTATCAAGTTCAGGTTTTGGTTTTTTTCTTATGACAGGTGATCATGTCATTTCTTATAGATTTCAACATCTTAGGTGACACAAGAAGAATTATCCAACCCATGACCTTGAATTTGAAATTGTGATGCACACTCTTAAGATTTGGTGGAATTACATTTACAAAGAAAGTTTTATCATGTATTTAGACCATAAGAGATTTAGTTATATATTATCTCAAAAATATTTGAATCTCTGCTAGATGCATTGGGTGGAATACTGGTAATATTTAAAATTTGACATCACTTATACCTAAAGGAAAGGGAATGTCTTTGTGGATGCCTTGAGTAGGAAACTTCCGACCCAGACCATGAAATAATCTTCAGAAGACTAAAACTTGATAGATCTCTTTACAAATTTGTATATTGGAGTCCAGGAATTAGGGGTTGAGGTTTCCTTGACTAGTGTCCAGTTGGCATCTACTCTTCTCAAAATGATTCTTTAGGAACAACATTTTGATGATTATTTCTGTATTATTAGAGACTCTCTTTATGGTGGGGAGATAGTTTTTGAGTGGTCATTCTCCAAATAGGACATTCTCTACTATCGGAATCACTTTGTTATGTTATTAGTGGTAAGGAAATATGTGATGGGTGATTTCCATAATTCCCAGTGGTCAGTGCACCTAGGAACCATGAAGATGTTATATGAAATGCAACATCAATTCTAGTGGGTAGGTATGAGATAGGACATTGCTGATTTTGTCTCTCGTTGTTATACATTCCAATACGTTAAGTCCAGGCACCAGAAACCTTCGGGTTTTCTTCATCTACTTCCATTCCCAACTTGGAAGTGGAATGAGATTTCTATAAACTTTTCAGTTTGGTTGTTTCATACCCAGAGAAAGAAGAATATGATATGGGTTTTGATCGACAGGTTGACCAAGTTGGCTCACTTTATACCCATTCGTGATAAAACCAAATTTGAAGATTTTGGAAATATCTATGTGAAAGATATTGTTCGCACTACTAGAAAAATACCTTATACCAACAGTTTGGAACCATTGGTATAGGCCTCCAAACCGTTGGTATATCCTATACCAACGGTTTGGAGAACCATTTCCAAGTAAGTCGCGGGGATAAGTCTATACCAATGGTTTTGGGAAAACTATTGGTATAAGTAATATGAAAATCTATACCAACAGTTCCATAAAACCATTGGTATATGTAATTCAAAAAATTATCATTCAGTTGGTTTTGATCCCAGCACCTCCCATTTTTGATTGAACGACCTAACCACTAACCTAACTTAATTTTGTGAACATAATTTCATAAATATATATATGTATTATCATAAGTATTTAAAATTTTTATTTATTTAATGTCCTCTGTAAGAATATTCCATTAAAAATACATGTACTTATACCAACGGTTCTCAAAACTGTTGGTATAAACCTATACCAAAGGTTCTCAAAACCATTGGTATAGAACTATACCAATGGTTTTGAGAACCGTTGGTATAGTTTCTTTGATTTTTGGACCTATACCAATGGTTTTTCCAAAACCGTTGGTATAGGTCCATATAAGTGACCTATACCAACGGTTTTGGCCAAACCATTGGTATAGGTCCAAATTAGTGAACTATACCAACGGTTTTCCCAAAACCGTTGGTATAGATCATATTTTCATTATTGTCAGTTGCACAGAGTTCCATATGTTATAGTATCTAATAGGTTTTCTCAGTTCACTTATTATTTTTGGAGAGTCCTTTAGGAGGCACTGGGGACCTAACATCCTTTTGAGTATAGCATATTATCTACAGTTAGATGGAAAGTCAGAAAGAACTATAGAGATTATTAAGGATATGCTTCAAAATTGTGTTCTTGACTTTGGTGGAGCTTGGTATGATCATTTAGGGCTGGTTGAGTTTTCATATTACAATATTTAATAATACATTATCAGAATGGATCTTTTTGGGGGCTTGTATGGTAGAACTTATAGATCTCTGGGTGTTGGTAGGTGATTGGTGATAATTCCTTATTTGGACCAAGTTTGGTGTAAGATATGATATAAAATATTCAGTTGATTCATCAGATAATATTAACAACATAGAGATGGTATAAGTCTTATGTTGATCATCCTTGTAGGTCATTGGAGTTTTCAATTGGTGGCCAGGTGTTCATAAAATTTTCACCCCATTTGTGTCATCTATGGCATGGGAGGAAAGGGAAACTTTATTCTCTCTTTGTGAGCACTTTTGAGGTTTTTGATTGGGTGGGGAAAGTTTCTTATCATTTAGAACTTCCACTGTAGTTGGTTTTGATACATAACATGTTCTGTGTATATTAGATATGAAAGTATCTATCTGGTCCATCTCATGTTCTGAGCTGGTGTGATCTTGAGGTTGAACATGATTTATTCGTGATTGAACATACAGTTAGGATAGTTGATTTTGAAACCAAAGTACCTAGAGGTAGGATTATACCTTTGTTTCAAGTTCTATGGAAGCATGGTTCTCATAATCATGAGACATAGGAGAGAGAGAGACTGATGAGAGAGTAGTTTCCTCATCTTTTTGGAATGAAATCTTATGAGTATTCTTTCTGGGAAAAAACATTCCTATGGTGGGGAGATTGTAACATCCTATTATTGTTTTCAAATATTTCTAAACCCCATCTTTTTATTATTATTTTGTTGGGCTTATTTTTTGTTTGTTTCGGGTTGAAATTCTAAATGTTTTGAAAAATTTGGGCTAGTGCACAGTTGGCGCATGGTTTTTTGAAACCATGTTCCCTCTCAAGAAAAACTATGAAAACCTAGGTAGTGGGGTTTTTCATAGTTGTAGAATGGTTTTTCAAACTATTTTCCCACATAGGATAAATTGTGTATCCCATTAAAAGGGGTGCATTACCAAGGAGCATTGTTAGGTTTAATCGTGCGACTCTTCCCAGGAAACTGTGTATGGATTTTAATTAATCTGAAGATTTTCTTCTTCCTTGGGAGCACCCAATAGGTTATTTTTACCCCTCTACACCATCCTAGAAGTGGATCGAATCTTGGATAATAATGTTCAATATTCACCTGGTAGGTTTCCTCTTCCCTTTCTCTATCTCCCTCTATCTCACTACTACAAAAATAGCCTTTAACAGTGCTAGAAATGTCCTTTATTAGTGCTAGAAAAGCATTGATAACTTGAGTAATGTTAAAATCTCAGGACTTTTATCAGTGCTTTAATTTAGCACCGCTAAAGGATTCTTTTATCAGCACTGATAGAAGTACTGATAAAGTAGACCTTTATCAGAATTTTTATAAGCATTGATAAATGTCTCTTTATCAGCACTTTTAGAAGTTTTGATAAATGGACCTACTGCAGTGTGGTGTAATAGCACACTACACCACCATTGTAGTGTGTTGTTATAGCACACTGCAGTACTAGAAACACATATAATATCAAAAAAAAAAGTCCCAATACAAAATTTAAATGAAATAAAATTTACAACACAAATACCCAAAAAACACTATATTATACACATTTCAAACATTGGTTTATACAATTACAAAAATACAAATTATTACATACATTCAAAAACATCAATGTTCCTTTGTATTTTAATCCTGACCTGACTCATGCTACTATTGAACAAACTACCCCTGCTCAATAAAAATAACACACCTATATAAGAAAACTATTCTTATGTTAGTAATAATACAAACAAACTATGCAAGGAATAATGAAAATGAAATCAACATTCTATTATATAATTTTTTGGTAAAATAGAGAAAGTATATCGTAACATTACCTTTACATATTTCCAAAGGGGTTCCTTCATTATATTTTGTTCTTTTGAGGGATTGATAATATCATCATGTGTAGAATACATTGTTTTCATAAGTAGTAAAACATTTAATTTAGATTATGTTAATGCAGTAGAGAACATATAATATTATGAGAAAAAACATAATATATTAAAAAAACACTTACCTTTTCATTGAAATATCTTTATTTTTTATAAGGGTTTCAAGGATTTGGTTCCTCTTTTTGAGAATCAAAATCCCCTCTTTGTGGTCCCCTCTAATGTACAAGACATTGTCTACATTGGGACCAACATGAACTGATTGTGATGTCCCAATAAAAGGGTTATCCTTGGTTGAATTTTCATTTGACTCAACATTTGTTTTAGTCGCTAGCAGGAAAATCAACCAATTATTATTTGTTATATCAGAGACATAAAATACTTGAATTTCTTGTGATTCCATTATAAATGGATCATATTTTTCCCTTCTATATTGAAATTTACCTTCACAAATCCCATTTCATTAACATTCACTCCATTGATATTGTCAACCCATTTGCAACAGAAAAGAGGCACTTGAAATTTTGTATAATTCAACTTGTATATCTGTTCAATAATTCCAAAATATGACATATTTTCATAAATTGAATTTTTATCCTTGGAACCAGATATGTACATCACTTCAGCCACAAGAGTAACACTATTGTTTTTCATCGTACTAAAGTCATCATGTTCTTTTTTATAGAACGTATAACCATTGATTACAAACCCAGTGTAAGATATAACATTTTCATTTGGTCCTATGGGTAGCCATTGAAGTTGTTCGGAAATTGAATTCATTTTTTTTAGATAACTCCTTATAAATTTGATCTCTGAACCATCCTATAAATTACTGATTATGTGTATTTGATATCCATCTTTCAGCTCTTGATGGGTTCAAATATATAAGAATTTCTTTGTGGGATTTAATGTATGGATAAACATCTCCACTATTATATAATATGTAAAGATTTTTTTCTCTCGCTCTATCAAGGTAATTTTAAAAACATCTCTTTCGAAAATCCCTTTGCCCATAAGGCATTTGCTGTGACGAGACTTTGGGAGACTGATGCTTTCAACATCTGATAGGTAATCGGTACAGAATTCAATAGATTCTTCAAAAATATATTATTCTGCAATACAACCTTCTATAAAACTTTGATTCTTGACATGACCTTTCAAAATCTTCATATACTGTTCAATGGGGTACATCCATCTATAATGGATAGGACCACATAGTTGAACCTCTCTGACCAAGTGAACCATCAGGTGGACTATTATACAAAGAATGATGGTAGGAAGAACTTTTATAATTCACATAATATTATTTAAATCTACTTATTTATGATGGGAAACTTCACCGGGTCTACAACTTTACTACATATGGCTTTGAAAAAGAAACAGATTTTGGTTAATGTATGTTGTACATTTTGAGGTAAAATTCAATGGAAAGCAACAGGCATTAAATCTTGCCTCAAAACATGATATTCATGTGATTTTAGTCCTTATAACTTCAAATTAGTCATTAACATGACATTCTTTATATTTGATGAATACCCTTGTGGAACTTTTACACTCATAAAGAAAAAGAGAAATTGCAATTTTTCCTATTTGGATAGAGTGTAAGCTGCTATAGGAAGAAAAGTCTACCTTTTACCATTCACTGGTTCCAACTCTTCCTGTATCCCCATTTCAATCAAGTCCAGCCTAGCCTTTCCATATTTTATTTTTTTCAAGAACATTTAGTAACATTCCAATAACACTATAAAATACATTTTTTTCTATATGCAGGACATCAAGAAAATGTCTGACATACAAACATTTCCAATACGGTAATTCAAAGAAACTTGATCACTTCTTCCAACCTGATCTTGTATGGTTTTTCGAAAATGGTTTACCTAAAACGGTTTCAATCTTTTTTACATTTTTGTATAGTTGATCACCCATTACTGGAGATGGTGTTTTACCTTGTTCGATATTCCCATCGAATGCTATTGTCTAGGATTGGTATTTATGTCATCAAGGTAAAAAAATTCTATATCCTAAAAACATAGTCTTTGAGGAATGTTTCAACCGAACTGAGTATGCGTTTTTTTCACAAATGGGAAACCCCAACGTGCCTTTAATGCTATAGCCTGATAAATTTCCATAAGTAAGGAAGTCATTTATTGTTCTGTAAAACATGGTTCTCAATGTGAATTATTCACTTCTATGAGCATCATACATTATAACACTTGTATCCCACATCAATTTTAGATCTTTGATCAATGGAGCCAAATAGACATCCATATCATTATCAGGTTTCTTTGGTCCAGATATAAGCAGAGACAACATAATGTATTTGCACTTCATGCATAACCATAGAGGAAAGTTATAATTTACCAACATGATGGTCCGTGTACTATGAGTACTAATCTATACACCAAAAGGATTTATTCCATCTGTAGATAATGCAAGATGAAAGTTTCTCAGCTCATCTCCAAATTTAGGAAACTCGTAATCAATTTTCTTCCACTGAGGAGAATTTGTTGTATGACGTAGCTTCCCATATTTAATTCTTGTATCTGCATTCCATGTTAATTGTCTTGGCATTTCCTGAAATCCATATAGTCTTCTAAACCATGGAATAATTGGAAATTACCATACATATTTTGAAGGACTTGATTCATTTTTCTCGTATCAATCTGTGCCAAACGTATGGAATTTCATGAGTGATTCATGATCCTCGAGAAACAATATGCAAACATTTGGACAAGCATGTATTTTTTTAGAGATCATTCCCTTTGAACATAACATTTTTTTAGCATCATATGTTTGGCATGGTAGTTCATTTTCTTCTGGTAGCATATATTTTAAAAGACCAAATAGTTATGTAAAGCTGGTGTCACTCTATCAGTTGCCAGCTTTCACATTATATAACTTTAATAAAGCTGATAATGTTGTGTATTTAATACAACCGGTATACAATGGTTTCTTGGAATATTTATTTAACTCCTTAAAAAACTTTGGACAATCATAAAGTTCATCTTCAATTTCCATTGTAATTTCTTCCATGCGACCTTCATCATCTTTTACAAAGGTATTAATATAAAATGATTCATAAATAAAAGTATCATCCCAATCGATGTCCACATTAATTTTTTACCCTTTTTTAGTCCAAAATTTATATATCTGATCTATTCTGTAACAAATCAAATGTTCTTTAAACTCTTATGAACTAATTTGTCTTGAATAAAAACAACGTAAACACAGATAGAGAAATTTAGAAGGTTCATATGCATGCTCTTTTGCAAACTTGGTGAACTCTTTAACTCCATCTTCATATTCATTTGTCAAACAATTAGTGTGCATCCATTTTCGGTTCATATCCATCCAATTGGGTTCATAAATATAGATTTGGAAGTTCTCAATAAAAGTTAAAATAGAGGATATGTTTTAAATAAACTCAAGATGACCCGTATGAAAATTAAGGACAACCGGATGAGCTATATAGGAAGGTAAAAATACCTATGATTTTATTTTGGATTACATGGGTATTTTCTAGTTTTACATAATTCTCTAGAATATATTCACTATTGTGAATTTAAAGGAAGATTTATAAAATAAAGTTACAAATTATATTAATGAAGTTATGGATATTATTCAAATAATTATTTCCATGTTAAATGTGTCTCTAGTGGATGTCTTGGGTGATATTTAACTAGAATAAAAGAAGGGAACCAACATGAAATCAATGAAAAATATATTACTTTGAGAAATATATTTCATGGGATGGTTAGAGGAGATCACTGGGCTGAAATAGGTTTCAATAAGAGGTCCAAAAGATGAAAATTACATCAAAAGATGAATATTATTATTAAGACATACTATGAAGTTATAAAAGATGATTGAAAGTAGTGAATATTTTTGAGAAATATTGAGCATGAGTTGGTTTCCTAACCCACACCCCCTAAAATTATTAAATAATAATATAAATAGGATGCATGAGGTGCAATTTTATTACACCATCAATGAGTTTAAAGAAAAAATATGAGAAGATCAAAAGTGCAGGAAGCATCAAAAGAGGAGAACAAGCCATCATGCTACAAAACAAAGTTGATGAAATTTTTGATCCTTACCTTCCTATATATGTACACATAAGATCAGCAATGGGTGAACATAACTAAAGTGCCCTTTATCTATCCTCCACCCTGATCAACAAACGAGCAATATCATTGGATACAGGTATCATTGGAATAATTCCAACGAATAAAACAACAAGTGGCCCACATGATATCGACAGATATATTAAACCCTCCATCTGATTTGTTGATATGAGAACACTAATTGCAAGTAGTGAATGAGATGTCTTTCTATATCTAAAATTTCATGTGCATGAGTTCAAAAAGAGACATCATAACAACAAAAAGTAGTGTCCTATTTTTTATCAAGATCAAATTGATTAGTTAGTATAAACAACCAAGCATACATCAGCAGTCAATACAAACAATGGACCACAAATCGTTCTCTAAAAAATGGATCACAAAAAAAATTGTAAACAACTGATCATAAACAACGAATCATAAACAAATCATAGAAAAAGAAATCAAAAATTAAACAAAAAATACACACACAAAATTGGAAGGCCTACCTCGCTAGGTTGAAGAAAATCAAAGACCCTCTTCGAATGTCGGACGAGATGTTCAGAGGCGGTCGAGTGGTGTTATTCAACCTTCGATTCACCAAGGAGGAGTGCTGATAGTGGGTGGCTTCTACGAAAAGATCTATATAATGACATGTTCGCAAATGGTTAGGGTTTTTAAAATAGATCGGGACACTTTTATCAGTGCTTACAAATAAGCATTGATAAATAAACCTTTTATCATCACTTATAACATAAGTGCTGATAAACAGACTATTTATTAGTATTTTTTTAGCAATGATAAATACCTATCTTTATTAGTCATAAAATTAGAGTGCTGATAAATGTTTATTTTATCAGTGCTTTATCTAGTGCTAATAAATCCTCATCTTTATCAGCTTGGAAAAAGCACTGATAAAGATTTTGTTATCATCGCTTATTACTGAAGTGATGTTGAAGGATTTATAATTATAAATATAAATAAAAAAATTGTAAAAATTTATAAATACTTAATAAATATATATAAATATCAATATAGTAAATATATTCCTTTTTAAATATATTTATTATAATTTTATAATTATTTATTTCTAATTACATAAATATTTTTAAAAATTATTATTTATATCATTATATATATTTATATAATTATACATATATATTTAATAAATATATATAAATATAAATATAGAAAATATATTCATTATTTAAGTAAATTTATTATAAATTTAATAATTAATTAAATATACATAATTATTTATTTATAATTATATAAATAATTTTAAATAAATATTTATTTATTTATAATTATAAATATATAATTGTATAAATATAGTAATTGTACATTTATAAATATATTTATTTATAAATATTTTTTTACAGATATATTTTTAACATTATTAATGAATATCTAGTTTTGAGTTCATGCATATATGTTAAAAATGAGTGAAATTGAATAAATTAAGAATATAGGTACACTTTAACAATATTGAAAAAATGGATAAGTTCTCTATGTGTGCATATTGTATATAAAAATTCATTAATTACATATATTTAAAATCAATATAACACACATTTGATCTATATTAAATTGAAAAATCAAACGGCATTCAATTATATGTCGAGTACTATGCAATTAGTCAATATTTTTAATTCATATTAATTTTTAATTATATACCATTATTCAATAAATATATGACTATTTAATGTAAAACGCATAAATATTTTGTAATATATAAATCATATTTATATACATTAATATATATCTATATATTTATTATATACAATTTAATAACATTAATTATCATAATTATCTAATTAATAAAATGTTTAATATTTAATCATGTATAATCAATCAACTCATTTTTATCAATAATTTAATTTATAAAAATTGTAATAAACACATTTTTCATTTTTTATTTATTTCATTATTTCATTTTATCAGTGTTAGAAATTTATTGATGAAAGAAGTATTTATCAACTCTAAGTATAAAACGTTGAATAAGTGTACCTTTTATTAGTGCTAAAGCTTAAGCTCTGATAAAATATACCCTTTATCAGTGCTAATAAAGGTTTCCATTATCAGTGCTAAAATAAATGTGCTGATAAAAGGTTAAATGTATCATCACTTTATTTAGCACTGATAAATATGTCATTTATCAATGCTTTCTTCTAGAGCTGATAAATAACAATGTTGTTAAAGGCCAGTTTTGTAGTAGTGTCTCCTCTTTTCTCTCTAGGGTTTTATAAATCTTTGTGTGTTGTTGGAGGATCTAATATCTATTATTTTGGATCTAAACCAAGGTTTGATTCTTGTTTTCCTGGTTTTTGTTATCATTGCTCTTCGTTGGTGAATCCCAATTACGGTTTGGTGATTCGAGATCCCATGATCCTGAGGTAGGTGGTTCCATTTTGATTGGTCAATTTAATTAACCCTAAATTTCTTTTTTTGATTAAATTTCTTTCAATTGAATATGTGGGATTTGATTCTTGTGTAATTGAGTTTTTTGAAAACCCAATTCCATTGAATTAGGGGATTTGGTTTTTGGAAATTGAATTTTGGAATGAAATTGTGAAAACCCCAAATTCCATTGAATTGGGGTGTGATTTTGAAATTGATGAAAAATTGTGAGGATTTAAATTGTTGAATATAAAATGTGAAATTGATGGAAATTGTTTCAATTAAATTGTTGAATTTAATTGTGGGAATTTAATTTTGAAATTGAATTCTGAATTTATTTCAAATTCTTGTTTGGAAAAGAGGCTTTAAATGGTTTTGATAGAAAACCTTGGGTTTTATCTTGGAAAAATTCATGTCTTGATTAAAAACCCATTTTGGTTTTTAAATGGAAAATTGGAATTTTTGAAATGGGGGAATGGAATTTAATTTTATTTTAAGGTTGCTTAAAATAAATTTCCCATAATTGATTTGTACTAAATAACATGTAATCATATATAGTTAGTGAGTTATTTGGGACAAACACACTAGGATGGGAATACCCTATCACTGGATTAGTGCCTTATAACACTAATAAAAAACTTTTTAGCATATATTATTCCTTGGTAGGACATATATGAGTCCTCTCTTTCTAGTGATGCGGGACGTGTGTACACATTAAAGTTATGATCATATGATTGTGTGAGGATCCCATAACCCGAAACTATCATACCTCTTGGCAGATGACCATGTTACTCGCTTATTTATATATGAGATATAACTATATAACAATGTTGTAAACTATTTTACATGCCTTGTGAATTTATATAAATTGTTTTATATAAAATGTTTTATTAAGCCATTTTTTTAGAAATATTCTTTCAATATAAATACGAAGCATTTTTTTAAAGTATTTCTATCATTTAAAATGTAAATAATGATTTGTTTAAATATACTATTGAAATTCAAAAGTTTTTTATTTGAAAATTAAAATATCTCATCTTGTTAATTAAATGTTGTCATCTTATTATGTAATCCTTGTTGATACCCTACTCGGATTTTATCTCTCACTATACCTGTGCCTTCAGGTGTTTGAAGATTTTCTCCTTCCAGTTTTGAGTAGGGGTAAAGCACCACTTGGAGGTGGTTCTAACTATTAATCTATGTTCTTGGAGAGTTGTGTCCATTAGGACATGGGATGTTTAACTTTCTATTTTTCTAGTACTCAATTTTAGTACTTAAGGTTGTTTATACCTATTTGAATTCCGGTACACCTCTCCCAGTGGATTTTTTTTATGCATACTAATTTTTTATCTTTCTTATTCAATGTTTGTGGAAAATTTGTTCCCGATTTCATTTTTTATGATGTCAGTTGCTAGTTTACAACCCATGAGGATCGGTAAGGCCCTTAGAGCCATGTCATTTTTATCCTAGTTATCGGATCACCAAGGTACCTAGTTCGGTTTGTGACAATCCACACAAAACTCACTAGAGGTTTTGAAACATATATTTCAATACAAATATAGGAAGCAATCAGAGGGAAGAGGGATCGGGATATATTGTCAAAAATCATAAATACACCTATAAAATTTCATATTATCTTGAGTATTTAAGGATTTTGAAATTGAAAAGGGATCCCTAAGAAACTAACCCAAAATAGAGATATCAAAGGATCTTAATTCCAATGAAAATCATAAGACCACTGGAAGAGGAAAAACCATAATTCATTAATGGAATGCATGTCGGAGGATATCAATTCCAATAAAAATCATATGACCACTAGAAGAGGGGAAATTAGAAGTTGTTAAAGGAACTAATGTCGAAAAACTAGGAAAAGATCAGATCTTCCGATGACTAGAAAAAATGAGTAGATATCAGGGATCCAGGAGTCCTATGATCATGCATTCCTTCATAACAACTTCTTATTTATAAACAAATTCTATTATAATACAATATAAATAAGATTAAAATATGCATCCATTATATATATCCAACTGAAATTTATATTTCCCTTTGAATTCAATTATTCAATGTAGAAACTCTTTTCTTCATTACTTGAATGAAAACTATAAGTTTTATCAATTATTATGATGATTTTAAACTCTTTTATATTTAAAAAAAATAAAATATATATTAGTTATCATATACCCTTTAAAATTTAATAATTGATTTCTATAACACTAATACCTGATATGGACACTCTATAGAGTTTCTTAAACCCCTTCAAGCATTTTGTACAATTCCATCTAATGGAAAATTGTCTTCCCTTCTTGATAACTCCTTAAGGTTTCAATAACCAATTCTAACAATTAGATAATCTAACATTTTCATTATGGATTAAACCTATACCCTTTTGAACTATCAATATAGCACTAGAACATGAAAATCACATTCCCCAATTCATATATTCTCAATACTTTTATAAAAGAGGGTAAAGTTTAATTAAACTCATTCACATTATCATTACATTTCCAACAATTATTATAGAATAAATTCCATGAACAAATCAAGTCCTAATGGAAATCTACAATCTCTACAAGTCATTAACATACTCAATTGCATTGAGTATATGAGTCAATACTAAAGTTCATCTAGTTATCTTGTATTTAATTCCTTCGAAACCACATGTGATTCCATTCATTCTTCTCATATGAATCTATTTGATCCACCTATTGAACTACTAAAATATTTGGTTACTTAGTAAGAGGTTACTCTAACACATTGGATTTTTATCTTTTTTAAGAACTACTATTACATTTTGGAATCGGTCTAAGTAGTTTCATACATTAATCTTCTTATTTTATTTATTTGATCTCAAATTAATTTTTGAATATGATGATTAAAGTTATATCTACAACATAAGATGTTATCAAATAAGTATCATGCTTTACTTTCACTTAATAAGGAATTTTATTAAATGTGTTCCAGCTAAAATGATGACCCCTTTTAAATTCCATCATATCCATTAGTGATCTAAGATCCATATTTCACTAATTAATGATCTTTATTTAGTTTTCCTCTCACTACTTAGGTATTTAGGTAGATAACCATGCTAATCATATCAAATATAACTATTTTGTGGTTGAGCGGAAACTCTTTTCTCAATCCATCACATGGATAAAATAAACATTATTCCTTTCGTATATTATCCCATATGGTTTCCTAGTTAAGTTTAAACTATATAAAATTTCAAAAATAAGGAATATAACTCTTATTTCTACCTAATTTCTTGTTTTCCTTACACAATATAATCTATAGGCACCCAAATTTAGCATGAACCTACCTAGTTGTATGATCAAGGTATTGAAAATTTTTTCTTTGTAAGGAATGTGACACTTAGTACTTAAAATGAGATTTAATATTATTAAGTTATCACATGTTATTTTATTTATATAGATATTAGTTTAATGATTTATTTTGAAATTGTATTTCTTCCACTAAATAAATATGTTTAAACCATATTAATATACAACTCTTTACACAAATATCAGCTTTTTTTACTAACCCAAATTAAAATCCAACTATATTTACACATATCCAAATGCATCACATGCATAAAGTATATAAAAACCTTTCATTCAAAGGATTATAATAATATTAAATCAATAATCCTTAAAAGAATAAGCTTTAAGTTATAGATAGCTAACCCTATATTTTATAAACAAGGTATAAGCCTCTAGGTCTGTGAGCTATCCGACCCAAAATCTCTCTACCTAAGGATACTTAATAGATATATTAATTCCATCATAATTATAACATATGATATATATAAACTATAATAAACCTTTAAATTTATTCTCATAACTCAATATAATTCAAATTAAATGTAGAATAAAATTAAATCAATTGTTATACCTATCTTATAACTCCTTATATACATGTATAACAATTTATAGAAGAAGTTTAACACTTTAAAATAAATCATGCATCCATTAATAAAATAATAATTGTATCTATGAATAAAGCATGTAATAAACTAAATAAATGAAAATTTGATACATTTAAATATGCGATAATCAATTTATGAATAATTCAAAATTTTAAGCAATTATAAACACTTTAAAATTCACCCATGCATTATGGAAATTCCATGATTTAAATAAATATATAAACTTTATATTTATATATAGTATGAACTTCCTCATATTATCCTTTATATAGAACTTGGTTAAATATAAACATTTTATATTTCATGTCTGTTATTTCAATGATTTACATGATCTAAACATCACAAATTTGAGTAAATGGAGCCTTTATTACATGTCCATTGCCCTCGCTCCTGATGGTCCCTCTCTGGATATGGGGTTAAAATTCCATTTGGTGATATGTCCTTGTTTCTCTGATGGTTTTTGGGTCTCTCTCATCATATGTTTCACCCTCTCCAATAATTATTTTCTTCCTTTTTAGTTTTATTTTTTCCCTTTGGTTTAGGATTGTATGTTTCATTGTGTTTTGGGACGATGTTCTTTATTAACAAGGCTCTCACTCACCTCCTATACTCATTTTTCCCTTCCCGTTACACTAGAAATCATACTTAGTATGATTTTATAGTTTTTTTAGTGGATTGAGATTTTGAAGAAGCTGTGTTTTTTCAGATAACTCAGTTATTCTAGTTTTTTTATCATTGGATCTGCCTTTGTGGTTATGGCTTGTTGTTGAATACTCATTAATTTTTTCCCATTATTTCTACCTATTTTAATATTCTATAGCCCATATCAGTCTATTTAGATGGTATTTTATGGTGGTTTAGTATGTGTTGATTTAATATTCATTAGGGTCCTCATAGGCACAGACTGTATTGGTTTAGTTCCATTTTCAGTGATGGTTCTCCTTCCTCACTAGTGGTTGGTCTCAGGTGTATTCAAATTAATTTATGATTACAAATTATAGTGGTGTTGGCTATTATTATTATTGATGTTCATGTAGGTCTGTTGATGGTGTATTGTAATGATTGATCCTCAATGACGATGGTTTTAAAGTTATTGGATACAAGATGACTAGAGGAATTTTAGTATCCACTCATATACTCAATGTTATTGGGTATGTTAATGACTTATAGAGACTAGAGATTTAATTTGGGACTTGATCAGGTCATGGAATTAATTTTGTAATCATCATTGAAAATTTTGTGATAATGTGAATGAGTTCAATTAAACTTTACCATATTTTCTCAAATTATTGAGAATAGATGAACTAGGGAATGTGATGTCAAGCTTCTGTCGCTATATTTAAAATACACAAGGTTAAAGGTTTAATAAATATGGAAAATATTATATTATCTAATAGTTATAATTGGTCATTGAAACCTTAGGGAATTATCAGGAAGAGAAGACAAGGTTCCATTAGATGGAATTATAAAAAAATGCCTAAAGGGATTAAGAAACTCTATAGAGAGTCCATGTTAGGTATCGATGTTATGGAAATCAATTCATAAATTTTAAAGGGTATCTAATACCTAATGTATATTTTAAAAATGTTATAAATATTAAGGAGTTCAAAATCTTGGTAAGAATTGTTAAAACATATGTGTTTTATTCAAGTGATGAAGCAAAGAGTTTCTACATAAAATAATTTAATGAAAAATAAAATATATATTTATGTTGGATCTATATAATAGATGTGTGTTTTCATTTTATTTATATTATATTATAATAGAAGTTGTTTCTTAATAAGGAGTTTTTATGAAGGAATACATGATCATCAGAATCTTGGATCCACAATATCTTCTTATTTGTTTCCAGTCATAGGAAGATATGATCTTTTTCTGGTTCTCCAATATGTGTTCCTTCAACACCTTCTGATTTTCCCTCTTCTGGTGATCCTATGATTTCCATTGGAATCGAGATCCTCTGGTGCACATTCCTTCAACAACTTCTGTTTTTTCATCTTTCAGTGGTCCTATAATTTTCACTAGAATTGAGATCCTCTTATAACTCTGTTTTGTGTTAGCTTCCTAGGGATACCTTTTCCATTTCAAAGCCCTCTAATACTCAATATTATAAGCAATTTGGTAAGTATATTTCTGATTTTTGACAATAGATCTTGATCCCACTTCTATATGATTAATTCCTATATTTGTATTGAAATAGATGTTTCAAAACCTCTAGTGAGTTTTGTGTGGATTGTGATTGAAAATTAATTTTGATTCAAGAAAGTGGTGGTATTTGAAATTTTGGTAGACTTCTGCTCCAGTTTCAATTTTCTAGGACACCTTCAATAGTATTATATATTTCGACCAGTGGGGAATCAATCTGGTCCTTCATATATGACATGTGACTATGTTAACTCTTTCCTAGTTCCTAGGGAAAAATATTCATCTCATGAAACCTTTTAGAACATGGAATAAGTGGAGTCTAGGTAGGAGTGTAATGTTGATAGATACATTGCAAAATAGTTTTTGTAAATGAAAACTACTAATCCTAATGTTCCCTCTTCAATCCCATCTTCTCAAGGGAATAGTTCATATGTGAATGATTTGGATTACACCTCAAGTATCCCTTATGTATGTTTCTTCTATGAGGTTCAAAATGGGTCCTTAGATAGGAATAATCTAGGAACTCTTTTGATCCACCCAAATAATGTAATCAAATCCTATCTAGTATCATATCATAAAGGGATGAAGGATATTTCTTATGAGTCTTTTCAGTTCTCTAACTCTATCTTATAGGTGGAGGAAATTAGTAATGGGTTGGGTTCTCCAAATTTGTAGGACACCATCCAACTCTCAGCAACCAACTTACCTGAAAAGGGTGTTTTCACTGTTATGGTCGAGGGATTTTCCCCCCTCCTAACTTTGGGTGTTACAAGGGATTTATCATTCTAAATGGATTCTTATATTTAGGAAATGAGTCATTATATTTTGATGATTCAAGGGGATGTAAAAGGGTTGGTAATATAAAGGCTAATATGGTTTGGATTTCAAAAAAAGAGCAATCTTCAATGATTGAGGTAGGAGCAGCTGAACCATCTCAGACTTCTCAGAATTCATCAGAGTATGAAGAGGATTAGAATCATATAAATTTATACCAAAATGGAAGGAATAAATGAAAGAAAATGTCCATTGAATTTGGTGATCATCCAATTAATAAAGGGAACAAAAATAAGGATCATAAAGACTACTCTTATCTTCTAAAACCTATGGTAAATAGATCTATAAGTAAGGGTATTTATATTAATAAACAAGTTCAAATTCCCACCAATTGTCTTGTGGATGTCATATGGAATGATTATATTCCCACATATTAGGAGATACCCCCTTTATAGGATGCATTCATATAAAACAAATTGTTGGGAATAATGGAAGGTTTGAACCCAAAAAAGCACTATTAATGATAAATTCAAAAAAAAATGAAAAACCCATGAGTGCAGAGTCACTTAGACCTTTAGAAGAACTAGTGTCTACCAAATCTCCCATTATGATCGTCTTTATGTATTATAAGGAGAAAATGGTGGAAGGATATTTCACTATCAAAGCATAAAAGGAAGAAAAAATGTGGATGAAGGTTAGAGTTTTGAAAGTTGGCACCAAGGAACAACTAGTATGGACTAATATTCAAGTCTGAACTTTACGTTAATATTTTAAAAAAATGAAGATCGGTATGGAGGAGTTCATTAAGAGTTGGGAAAAGATGGATTCCTTATTTGAGGAGTTTTTATATGAGGATACTAAGTGGGTTAAATTCCCTATCATCTATATTATTCTCTAATTATAAGATTAGAACTCCTTAATATTGAATTGGGATAGAAACACATTTCCTATTTTCTATTAATATTATACCTAACCAGTTTATCACTTTCCCTTAAAGTGGTTTTCTTAAAATTAATAAAAAATTAATTTTGAGCATCAGTATAGAGAAATGTAAAGAGTTTTATTTTGTTATTGTTACAAAGTTAAAATCAATCAATTTTCTTAATGAGTTTAGGATATATTGGTAAATAAAAATGTAAATAGTTACATATTAGTTACCAAAATGATATTTTGGAAAATTTTGATGAAAAGGTTCTAAGAAATATGGTAATGATAAACTTATAAATAGTTACAAGTAAAAAATATAAGTTATTAACATCATAACATTTAATTTTTTAAAGTAAAGGAGTTTGAATATTTGTTCAAGGAGTTGAGCATTAAGAATATGATTCATAAATCTCTCTGTTATTAAAACAAATTTTTCTTCATAAATTTTATACAATAAAATAGTTTGCTGGTAGTGTTTTATTTTATGGGTTTCTAAGGATTGAGTAACACTTGTTCAACATAGTAGAATACATTAGAAACCTCAAATATAAGATCAACCATACATTAAAACGAAACCATGTATATATAAAAAATGAATATAATGTTGTCTATATTTCACCAATTAATGTCTCTACCATTTTATTTGGTCATATGTTTGAATAATATCACTAAGAAGTAGCCAAATGAATCCATCCTTCATGGAGTATCCTTGGGAAGAATGAATCACCCAACAATTTTTGTGGGATCCTCTATTATTCCATGATAGATAGTATCTTTTGTAGAAATGGAAGGAATATGATAGAGTAATGGGAGATTCATAAGGGGCATAGGTAGGCTCAATTTATCACTATCTCATGGTGAATTCTTCCTTATATATCCCTTCAAGGATACTCCTTGGGATATTATGAATTAACTCATATATTACAAAACATATGTGTAATTCATGTGGTTAAAAACCCTTTATAACTCTATGTTAGAACATACATTCATCATATGAATGAATTATGATCCTCCATACACTACATGTATTAATTATAACTAGTGCATAAGATAATTCAAAAGTTAACTTTTAATTCCCGATTACTTAAATGCATCGTAGGGCTTCTATATAAAATATACAATTTGATTCACTGCCATATGAAAATGTCATATCATACAATATGATAATATTAAGTCATTGACATGAAATTTTTATTTCATACCTTATGACATACCCAAATCATACCATATGATATAACATAAACTCATCATATGTGTTCAAGGCTTTAGGGTATATCTCTATCAATCTCCTAATTTCACTAAATCCTTATAGATTTTATGATATTTCACCTTATATAATATCATATACAATAACCTAGTAAATCATATCCAAAAATACTTTTGTATATATTCCAAAACACTTTTATAAAGCTATCATCAATTTCATCTTATAACACATAATAATAAATGCCTTATGAATACCCATCTAAACTCATGTTGGATAATCTCTTAAACACTTTTAGAGTATCTATCTGAGGCTCATAAAACTCAATCCACATCCAATCAACTTCAAAGTGTGACCCCATGTCCCTTTATATAATTTAAAGAAAATATTAATTCTTGAATCCATAAATGTAATCAAAGAGTTACCTCTAGAAAAATGTTAATACTACTCGTGATACAAAGAGATATAGCGTGATATCCATTAAACAAAAGTATATCTATACCTATGTCCACCAATTATATTATATAAAATCATGAATTTTCACATAATCCCTTTTTTCAAGACATCAAGTAACCATACAACATAGATTATGTCAATCTCGTATAACTATTCATACTTTATTAATTTTCTAAGTATAGATTAACTAGGTTGATGAATACATCACAAGTTATTCACCCTTATGGATGATCAAATCACATTCCCCTCATACAAAGTACATCACATGCCTTATCTAGGTATGATCATACACTCCCTCAGTATATCTCAATTGAGGGCCAAAATTTCATAATCATCATATGAGATAGATCCCATCTTGGTTAAGCTCCAACCAATGACATGACTAGACACATACCCTATTGAAGTTAGTGACCTAGAAACTAACTTATTTTTACTTTATGATAAACCTGTATTCATTGGATGAATATTAATAAACTCCTTATTATATCATGATTGTTTTTCTATGTGATTTAGTATGTGATAATTTCCTAAGAATAGTTGTCGCACTAAAAGGTCATAGAGGATCCCTATAATGATAAGAACCTAGAAGTGCAATGACACTATTATTGAATATATGTTCTATGGACAGATGATATAATTTAAAGGGACAAAAATGATACAAGCTATCAGGAGTGGGGACTCATGAAACTTTGAGGTACCTTATCATGGTGTGTTCCCTTGGTAATATTCAGGAGGATATTATGAGAATAAGACCCGCTAGTAGGAAATCTGCATTCATAAGTGTCTTGGATGTTTCTATCTGAGAATGTGTGTATTGGTCCTTATACTTTAAGATTATTATTAATGGGTATTATGACTCGTTCACTTATATGTATTGATGAAAATCGTGATGAAATATGTTCACGGTGAGGTAGGATATGTTGGGTGCGTTATGAGTAATATTGCATTAATGAATAATGCAAGAAAGGATTTTTTTAGTTCTACAGAAGTAGATATCTCAAGACCTTTTATGGAAATGATATATCCTAAATAAATCCATGGCCATGGTGTTCTCTATGAAAGTTCAATTCTGAGAATTCAAAGAATGAGAAATCAAGCACATGGGTTAATGGCACTTGCATGCAACCCGCTTAATTAGAGATATCTGGACAAAGGGATTATATTATACGGTAAGCGTTCGTGTGAGGTGACATGTCTTTGTGACATAAACTTCTTTATCTTGGGTGCCTTAACTCATTTCTAGACAGTAATCTTGGAATTTAGGAAAACCCACCTAATGCCAACGAGAAAGAGGCATAGAGGGGCATACACTAAGTGTATCCAGTATCTCAGTTAAATAATATATTATTTATTTAATAAGTTGAATAAATATTATTCCAGGTTGTGGTTTAATAATTATTCAAGTATGCCTGATCAAATTTATATCATCGTTAGTTATTCTAGAAAATATATTACGGAAAAAATATTTATTTATCGTCAAATAATATAGTTATATTTATTTAATAAATAAATAATCATTATTCAAGGCCTAGTAAATATTAAGGAGGATTGGCGGACCAAGTTATGGGTCTTGTGAGAAATAATATTAAATATTATTCATTTAAATAATATTTAAATATAACGTACAAGTTAAGAAAATTTCATGGAAATAATAGCATTGCTATTATTATTTGACATGGGGGTTTTACATGAAATAATAAAATAAGTAACGGAACTTGTGATAATTATTTATTATTACCTGGTGAATTAAATTCTCTATTATTTTATTATTCTCTAATTATCCAAGGGGTCATTCCACCAGTTAACCAATCGTTGTGTGCACAACATCCTTGGAGAAAAGCTCTCGAGCCTAGAGAACTCTTCCCCCACTAAGAAAGCTCTCAAGAACGGGAGAGATCCTCCTCCAACAGATCAAGGAGAATGCTTTGGAAGCGATTCTCAAGGTAGTTGAAGACAAACATCGCAATCTCAAGGATCTTCCACACTAGCACCTAAAGACTCCTTCGGTGATGTCTGGAGATACGTGGATCTTGTGTGGATCACCATTAGAGGAATCCTATCCTTGGATTCTACATCGTAATGAACCCACACCTCAGACCTATGGTTGAACGTATCAACAAAGAAATAATAGCCTTTGAGGTAATTATTTAATTAAATTGTATTAATTATAAACAAAATATGTTGATCCTATCTTCTTGGTTCCGGGTTCTCTCCTTTGTCTTTTATATTTGATTCAATTCTATGAATACTGGCATTTATCATCGTATTGATCCCAGATTAATCATCGATCATGGAAATTTTCAAATTTGGGTACATGCCCATCCTGCGCTTCCACTGCGCCCAGAACCTACAAGTGGTATCAGAGTGGTCATATTTTCATTTATAATTATTTAAATAATTCATTGATGATTTACGCTTTAATAATTTAGTTTTTCAATTCATGTTTAATAATTCTTGTAATATGAATTTTGAGATATGTTCTTCCTCTTTTGTTTCTCATAGATCTAATAGAAAAAAAATAATTTTATAATAAAAAATAAATTGAGGATCTCATCAGGAAGCGTCGATGATTCTGTTCAGGTAACATGACAGTACACGCTATGTATTCAAAGTTACATGTTGTGTCATCTGCCATACACACCATGTAATCTGGATCACACACTGTTTAGTTGTGTTCAAAGCATCAGGAGTAATTCGGAAATTACTCAATCCATGTGCATTAATGATATGCGGTGTAGTTAATTCTTACATCATGTATTGATCGGGACAGACTGGTGAACGGTCATCCAAACAACATGTCGTGTGGCCCACTAAACACGACATGTAGTCCCTTCAGGTCAGGGTCAAGTCATGTATCCCATACATAGCTTTTCCAAATGGTGACCATGTAACACATAATCTACACGGTGTGTGGCCCACTGGACATGCCATGTAATCCGAAGATTTCTAAATTACACCTGACACGTCATTTCCCCATGTGTGTACTTAGGATGGACAGTGAGGAGGGTACATGTCGTGTAGTCTAATCTACACACTGTTTACTATTTCTAGATTATGAAGATTTAAAAATTTATTATTATATTATGTAAACCCTTGATACATGTATCTTCGTGTGGGTGTAAATCTTGGACACAACATGTGATAGGTGTTTGATATATATGTGTGTGTGTGTGTTTGTGTGTGTGTGTGTGTTTAATTAACATCCACGTAATGTTCAAAGATCTACACATCATGTATGAGTTGTATAATAATTATAATTTTTCATGAATGCTACATATCATAACGAATAAGTGTATACAAGTATAAATAAATGTTGGGTATTTTTGGACAGGTATTCATTAGGTTTCCTCCAAGGTACAAGTTATGTACAAGGTTATGGATGAGAATCTCAAGGAAATTCATAAAAGGATTAAGATAAAAAGTATTGATTAATTAAAGATAATAATTAATCAATTTGAACATAATTTATCTTAATAATAATGATTAATAATTTCATGCTAGTTTTATTAAATGTGTAATTCATTGCATGTATGTGGATGATCATGAGATAGACTAGACCTTTGTATGTGATTGGTTCCCTTTAAATTTATTTATTAAATTAAAATTGTTGGCATGTATACCTTCTCCTCATTAATATATAGGGCCTTCATGCCCATGGTTTTTTTATGTAAACCCTCTTTTACCCCTCACATGCGTGTGAGTTAAAAGCATATGCAATGGATGGAGCTCCCAAGATAGTGGTGGTGGTTCAAGTTAGAAGCTGAGGTGAAACCAATCTAAGAAGATACAAAGGTGGACAAGTGGAAATCTGTAAACACAAACCTTAAATGGTTCAAGGTGTTTCTCCCCTAGTACAGGGTTATTTTATCAACCACTAGATAAACTAACCAATAGTAAATCTCATGATCATACCATTTATTTATTTCTATCAGTTGTATGGTTATTCATTATGGATGTTTGATGCGATCACATAATTAATGAACTAACAAGAATACAAGATGGAACTAAAATATAAAAAGGCTTATGCATAAATATTATCTATACATGGTCAATCACTTAAGTATATCCCACTTAATATTAACAAGCATGTGAAAAGATAATAAGTAGCAATTTATGCATAAAGGATAAAATCCCTCAATTAAATATTAAGTCAGTATAACCTTCCATTACTTCGATTAGAATCAAACCATCGTTCAAAGTGCTTGACTAACCCTAGTTGGGGTGCTTTAAATTATCAAGGAATTATAATTTGAGGTTTTGGGTTGACTTAACTTATATTACATCAAAGATTGACTGCCCTATCAAGACTTTGTGTAACTGAGAGGCAAAGGTTGAGGAAATATAAAATTAAGGATTTTAGGATTGGGGAGTCCATTCAATAGATCAAGGAGTTGTGAGTTAATGAATTTGGAATTTGGAATGTATACCTAAAACCTTTCAAGTTGCTTGACCAACCATAGTTGGGATAATTCAAAGGTAAATATGGATCCTTACCATTATAATGTCCATGAAACAGGATATTCTGAATCCAATGGTGAGTGATATTGGGTTTCGACAAAATAATAGGGTACTAATAAATATTAATTTATTTATTTGTCTATATTTATCAAGATAAAGTACTAAAACTATGTTCATCTTAATTTGTAGAAACAACAATGAAAATGACACCAAACATATCGTTGTGATCCATACTCTATAAGAAAAAACTTCTCACCAGCACTAATTTCTAGGAGTGGCAAAGGCGCCTTCAGGTTATCCTTCGCCATGAGAGTAAACTTTATGTATTGGAAGAGCCTTTACCAGTTGTGCCTAGAAATGAGGCAAGTGATGAGTAACTCTCAATGTACGAGAAACATCTGAATAATGCTACGAATGTTTAGTGCCTCATTCTATCATCCATGACCCAGGATATCTTGAATCAACATGAAGAAATGGATGATTATAGCATGATATCTCACCTTCAGGGTCTCTATTAAGAGAAGAAGAGACAGGAGAGGTATGAGATCTACAACACTTTTTTCACTACTAATCTTGGAGAGTCTACACTAGTTGTACCACATGTAGTTAATCTTATTGGCTACATTGAGCGTCTATGCATCTTAGGGATTAAATTCCCAGATGAGTTTCATATAGATCTCATACTATCATTACTAACTAATACCTTCTCTAGTTTTATTGTGAATTATAATATGATCAATAATGAGAATATTCTATCAGAGCTTCTTACCCTGATTCGCCAAGTTGATAAGGACATGGGGCATGAAAAACCCACAGTACTTATGGTGAATAAGAAGATGAAGAACAAGGAAAAGAGGATTAAGATTTATAAACAGTCAAAAGCTCCCGAGCACCATCCGTCCAAGAAGAAGAAGATCCAGAGGTAGGGTAAGGAAAAAGAGGAAGTATGCTTTGCATGTGGAAAGTCAGGCCACTAGAAGAGGAACTACACCTAGAGGAAAAGGGAAGCCAAAGGTTCATTCGTTATCGAGTGTAATTTTTCTATTTATACACATTAGGTATTAGATACAACTTTTGGTTCTCACATATATATTTAAATGTAGGAACCAAGTAGATTTTAGAAAATTTATAGAGGATAGGTAGATCAGCAAGCTGATAATGGTGTGAGGCTAGCTGCTCTTTCCATTGGTGACTACCACCTCACATTACCAATGGGAATGATTTTGGTTTTACATGGTTGTTATTATGTACCTAGTGTTACCAATAACATAATTTATGTATCGATTTTCGATACATATGGATTTATTTTCAAGTTCAGAAATAAATGTTGTTACTTTTATAGGGACATCATATGTTATGGTATGGAACATTTAAATAACAGTATGTATGTATTAAATTATGGGAACCAAATATTGGCAATTGATAATGAGCCAAGTTCACATGACTCATAAAACACCCAGTTGTGGTATCACCGCCTTGGTCATGTAAATGAGAAGCACCTAACAAATCTCTATCAAGATGGTTATTTAGACTCTTCTGAGCTAAAACCACTTGATAGATGTCATTATTATTACAAGGGAAAATAACCAAACCACCATTTGGTGGATAGGGTTAAAGGGATATAGATATTCTAGGATTGGTACACAGTGATGTGTGTGGACCATTTCTAGTAGAATCTATAGGTGTATATTCTTACTTCATTATTTTTACTGATGACTTGAGTAGATATGGTTTTGTCTACTTAATGAGGTATAAGTCTGAGTCCTTTGAGAAATTCAAGGAGTTCAATAATGAAGTATAGAATCATCTTGGTTAGAAGATAAAGAAGCTTCAATCGGATCAAGATGGAGAATATCTTAACCATGAGTTCATTGAACTTTTATGGGAGTCTAGGATTCTATCTCAACTAACTCTACCTTATACACCATAGTGGAATAGTGTTAGTGAAAGGAGGAATTGTACCTTGTTGAACATGGTAAGGTCAATGATGAGTCACGCAGATCTTCCATTATGTTTTTGGGGATATGCATTGCAAACTACAGCATATGCATTAAACCAAGTACCAACTAAGGCAAAAAATGGGATTCCCTTTGAGCTATGGAGTGGAAATAAACCCACTTTATCGCATACATGTGTATGGGGATGTGAGGTGTTTGTTAAGGATTTATCTGGAAATAAACTAGCACCTCGGGGTACAAAGTGTATCTATATAGGGTATCCCAAGGAAACAAAGGGATACTACCTATACAACCCCTTGGAAAAGAAAGTGATTGTTTCCAGAAACTCTGTATTTCTTAAGAGGGAGTGCATCCTTAAAAAGGATAATGGGAGAAATATTGACTTTGATGAACTTAATGCTCAAGATACACAAGAGTTGGTATAGGAACAAGTTCCACAGGTCCCTATGGAAGAGGTAGTTCTTGAAACACAAGTACTGCGTAGGAGTACAAGAGGGGTAAGGGAACCAGAGAGAAATGGTTTCTTTGTCACTGAGGATGGTAACTCATTATTATTGGATGATGATGAACCTCTCTCCTAAAAGGAAGCAGTAAAAATCACAGAAGATGCAAGATGGATAGAAGCTATGAATTCTGAGATGGATTCCATATATCATAACCAAGTCAAGGTTCTGGTTGATGTTCTAGTTGATGTAAATCATGTTGGGTTTAAATGGGTATTCAAGAAGAAACTAGACATAGAAGGTCAAGTTAATACCTATAAAGCAAGGCTAGTGCCTAAAGGTTTTAAACAGCATCAAGGAATTGACTATGATGAAACCTTTTCACCAGTTTCCATGTTTAAATCCATAAGAATCATAATTTCTATAGTATCTTTCCATGACTATGATATTTTGAAGATGGATGTCAAAACGGCATTCCTTAATGGGAACCTTTAGGAATATATCTATATGACACAACTAGAAGGTTTTGTGACACCAGGTGATGCTAAAAGGGTATGCAAGTTATAGAGATCCATTTATGGATTAAAGCAAGCATCCAGGTCATAGAACATTCGATTCGATGAGTCCATAAGATAATTTGGTTTCATTAAGAATGAATGTGATCCATGTGTTTACAAGTAGTTTAATGGGAATGCAGTAGTTATCCTAGTAGTGTATATTGATGAAATATTGCTTATTGGAAATGACATACCAGTCTTGAAATCAGTCAAGGACTGGTTGAACAAGTGCTTCTCCATGAAGGAATTAGGTGAAGAAGCCTACATTCTAGGGATCAAGATCATTTGTGATAGATCCAAGAGGCTACTTGGATTAAGTCAAATTATATACATTGACCAGATACTAAAGAGAATTAGTATGGAATAATCCAAGAGGGGATTGGTTTCAATGTCACACGGTATACATCTTTCCAAGAAAAGGTGTCCCCAGACACAACATGAGAAAGATAGGATGAGTAAGATTCCATACGCTTCAGTGATAGGATTTATCATGTATGTAATATTATGTACCAAACTTAATGTTGCATATGCACTGAGCATAGTAGGAAGATATCAAGAAGATCTAGGAGAACAACATTGGACTGATGTTAAGACTATCCTTAATTATCTGATAAGAACTAAGGATATGTTCCTGGTGTATGGAGGAGACGAAGATATTTTCATCATAGGGTATGATGATGTTGGTTTTTAGACAGATTATAATGATCTGAAGTCGCAATCAGGGTATCTTTTCTATCTCAATGGAGGATCTGTGACATGGAAGAGTTCAAAGTAGCTAGTTGTTGTTGATTCTACAACAGAGTCTGAATATATAGCAGCTTCTGATTCAGTTAAGTAAGCTTTCTAGATTCTTAACTTTTTCTAGGATCTTGATGTGGTACCTAGTATTAAGGATCCCATTATATTGTATTGTGATAATAATATAGTGTTGTCTCTTGTAAAGGAGCCAAGGTCGTATAAACAGACAAAGCACATGCTCTGAAAGTATCACCTCTTTAGGGATTTATATCAAAGATGTGAAGTTGTAGTGAGTAGAGTTTCCATGGAAGATAACATGGAAGAACCCTTGACTGAAGGCTTATCTCATAAGAAGCATGAATATCATATGAGAGCTAGCAGACTGAAAGTTGTTAGCAGCTAGCTCTAGTGCAAGTGGGAGTCTGTTAGAGTTGGTACCCTAGAAACCAACTTCTTTGTAATTTATAATAAACCTGTATTCATTGGATAAATATTAATAAACTTCTTATCACAACATGATTTTTCTTCTACATGACATAGTATGTGATAATGTCCTAAGAATAGTTGTCATACTAAAAGGTCATAGTGGATCCCTACTATGATGAGAACCCAGAAGTGCCATGACACTATTATTGAATATATGTTATATGGCCAGATGATATCATTTAAAGGGACACAATTGATATAGGTTATTAGGGGTGGGGATTATGAAACTTTGAGGCACCTTCTCATGGTGTGTTCCCTTGGTAATATTCAGGAGGATATTATGAGAACAAGATCCACCAGTAGGAAATCCACATTCATAAGTGTCGTTGGATGTTTTCATCTGCGTATGTGTGTATTGGTCCTTGGACTTTAAGATTATTATTAATGGTTATTATGACTCATGCACTAATATGTATTGATGAAAACTATGATGATAGATGATTGCTATGAGGTAGGATATGTTGGGTGCGTCACGAGTAATATTGTACTAATGAATAATGCAATAAAGGATTTTTCACTTCTAAGAAAGTAGATATCTCAGGCCCTTTGATGGAAATGATATATCCTAACTAAATCCATGGACATGTTATTCTCTAGGAAAGTTCAATTCTGAGAAGTCAAAGAATGAGAAATTTATCACATGGGTTAATGGAACTTGCATGCAACTCACTTGATTGGTGATATTGGGACAAACGGATTATATTACACAGTAAGTGTTCGTATGAGGTATCATGTCATTGTGATATCAACTTCTTTCTCTTGGGTGCCTTGACCCGTTTCTAGATATTAATCTTGGACTTTAGGAAAACCTTCCTAATGCCAATGAGAAAGAGGCCTAGAGGGTCACACACTGAGTGTATCCAGTATCTCAGTTAAATATATTATTTATTTAACAAGTTGAATAAATATTATTCTCGGTTGTGGTTTAATAATTATTCAAGTATGCTTGATCGCATTTATTTCTTCACTAGTTATTCGAGAGAATATATTGTAAATGGAATATTTATTTATCAGCAAATAATGAAGTTTTATTTATTTAATAAATAAATAGTCATTATTCAAGGCCCGGTAAATATTATGGAGGATTGGTGTACCAAGTTATGGGTTGAGTGAAAAATAATATTAAATATTATTTGGTTAAATAATATTTAAATATAACATGCAAGTTAAGCACATGTCATGGAAATAATATCATTTCTATTATTATTTGACATGGGGGTTTCACGTGGAATAATAAAATAAGTAATGGCACTTGTGATGATTATTTATTATTACCCAGTGAATTAAATTCATTTTTATGTTATTATTATCTAATTATCCAAGGGATCATTCCACCAGCTAACTAATCTTTGTGTGCACAACATCCTTGTATAAAAGTTATTGAGCCTAGAGAACTCTTCCCCCTCCAAGAACGCTCTCAATAACGAGATAGATCCTCCTCCACCGGATCAAGGAGAATGCTTCAGAAGTGATTCTCAAGGTGATCGAAGGTGGACATCGCAAGCGTAAGGATATTCCATGCTAGAACCTGTAGACTCCTTCGGTGATGTTTAGAGATACATGGAGCACGTGTGGATCATCGCTAGAGGAATCATATCCTTGGATTCTACATCATAATGAACCCGCACCTCATACCTGTGGTCGAATGCACCAACGAAGAAATAATCGATTTATAGGTAATTCTTTAATTTAATTAAATTAATTATAAACAAAATATGTCGATCCTCCCTTCTCAGTTTCAGATTCTCTCCTTTTTATTTTATCTTTGATTCAATTCAATGGATACTAGAATTTATTGTCGTATTGATCCTAGATTAATAATTGATCATGTAAATTTGTAAATTTGGATACACACCCATCCTGCGCTTCCACTGCGCCTAGAACCTACATACCCAACCACCCCCTAATTAGTTAAGCCTCAAGTCTTATATAAGAAAGGTATTAAAGTATTAAGGTTATCATTCTAGGTATCTTTTCAACCTCAATTATTAGTTAAATCAAAATATTAAATATGCACCCCTAGTATACCAAAGACAAAACATATGACACTTCATGTGGTATACTTCATCGGTCATCCAACGAAAAAACATGTTTTGTGCCTCGTGAGTATATTTCATATCTCTATATGAAATCCTATTCATGCTAACCTTAATATTTTTTCATAACCTATAGTCCTAAATGATGAAAATTGGTTAGGGATAACTCAAAGTATCACTTTTATGGGCCATTTATCGATTCACGTCATAAATATATACAACCAACATGAAATAATGATAAAGTGGAAACTTCCTTTTGTATAAAATAATATATATTTTATTCTTAAAATTATTTAAGAATACTAAAAAACAATACATAAGATCTTGTCTCGTTTCATCATATATGATATACTACTAGATCATCCTTATGTTTGCTACACTTTTTAGGTTTTTTTAAACTCATTACATCTCTATGTAATTCCTACCACATCTCTATGTGACAATCTAATGAAACCTTCCCACCATACTTTTTGTAACGTCCCAGACCCGGGTGCCATGAAACGGGTGCCCCGAGCCCGGTTCGCCATGTGACCTCAAGCACATTTCCCCAAACACCAGAGGTTGTCGACTAGCAGCGAGGGCCCAAGTCTGATAGTGGGGAAACTATGCCCTCATTTGTCAAAGTGTAGTGCAGCGGAAAAACAAAATAAACATACAACAATAGCGGAAGCAGTAAACATACACAACTGAATAACTATAGCAGTGGATATAAACAACAGTATATAAGTGATGATGCTACATGTTTCAAGTTCTAAGAAAACATCCATAACATGTTATACATAAATATAGTACAACAAAATACAGAGTACAGCAAAACAAGAAAAACAGCTGGCAGTGGCATCGCGAGCCTAGGCTCGGTCCCATGCCCTCCTACTCCTCAACAACGGTCAAGTACCCATATAGGGACTCTTGCCCCTATCTACACCTACAGCAACATAATCTGTTTGGGCCGAAAATCATGACCCAAACAGGGTGTGAGAAATATATCTCAGTAGGCACCCACCAAAGGCCCGTGCCCAACTGCGTGTAAGCATGCAACAACAGTGTGTAATAGTAAAATGCAATAAAGTAAGTAGTACTGAAAAGTAACTAACTTAACAATTAAATTGCCATTTTATTATTCATTTAATTCGTTTAACTTAGTAACATTCTTGTTCTCAACAGCACCAAGCCCTCAGGCATAACGGAAATTGCCCTCAGGCGTAGGAAGTGTCACCCTCAGGCACAAAAGTCAAGCCCTCGGGCACGAAAGGTTGCCCTTAGGCAGAAAAACGACAGCCCTCGGGCTAAAATAGTCACGCCCTCAGGCTAATACAGTACAGTTCCCACATGCTAATCACAACAACGCCCTTAGGATAACAGGTAACTGGGACATGCCCAATAGGTAAACAAGCTGTAACAAGCAATTCCTCTCAAGGCAATTCTACAATTACTACTTTAAGGCATACCCTCGGGTATCCTGGCCAAATGGATAAACAGTGAAACACACCCCAGGGGTGGTTCCGGATCCAAGAAATGATCCCAACCAGCATTTTAATATAATAATTAAATACCTAATCAATTCTATGTGTTTAATATAGCAACGGCCTTAGCCACACAACACCCCAACATGGGTTCGTGGCACAAAAACGCACAAAACACACAGTAGTTGGAAAACCAAACACAAATCCACCTACCGTATACGTCTACGAGCATTATACACGAACGCCGACTCCTGAAACGCCCAAGAACGGTGTAGATATAACGAAGAACAAAAACCATTCAAACGTAAATAACTTACGTTAGGAGAAGAATTGGTAAGAACGGTACTAGGAGAGGAGAGGGCTTACCCGTGTAGTTCCAACGAAATTGTCCGAAGCTGAAACGGATTCCAGACGAACACCTGGTGGATCTTCAAAGATATGGCCTCCTCCTTTGGCTCCAAAACGGTTCAAGAGTCTCCTCTGCCACATGAGGAGGCTACTGCCTGTTTTAATCTGAAAAAACAAAGTACACGGCGTGTACTTCTTTCATTTAACTGTTCATTTGGTGGCACCGCCACACTGTTCATACATCGACATGAGTACACGACATGTACTTCCAAGTACACGGTGTGTACTATCGCCCAGCTGGCGGCGACTCCACCGCCTTACTGTTTAAGCCTGCCGACTGACTACACGGCGTGTAAGGTACCACTACACAGCGTGTAGTCGGTTCCTACACCCTTCGTCGCCGGCATGGCTACACGCCCTGTGTACTCATCCTAACATGTCCAAAAGTACACAGCGTGTGGAAAAGTACACGGCGTATAGTTACAAAATTTAGGATTTTCCCCATTTTCCATATTTTCTCAAAAACACTTAAGGAAAAGGAAAAAAGAAGAAGCTCGTACCTCAAAACTAAGAACCGGGTTCTTACAAACTTCCCCCATTATAGAAATTCGTCCCCAAATTGCACTTCCAAGGGTGGAGAAGATAAAGCTCAGAACAGCTCTGGCCACTGAGCACGTACGTCGGCCTCCCGCTCCCAGGTCTCGTCCTGCACTCGGCCATACTGCCATAACACCCGTACGAGAGGAACTGACCGGCCTCGGAGAACCTTCGTGCTTCTGTCAAAGATACAGATCGGATGCTTCTCAAAGGACGCATCATGCTGAAGCTCAACCTCCTCTGGCTGAAAGGTGTGAGACAGGTCTGAATGGTAGCGACGCAACTGAGACACGTGGAAGACATCGTGCATGGCTCAGTACCGTTGCGGTAACTACAACCGATAGGCAACCAGCCCGACTCTCTCCAGAATCTCGAATGGCCCCACATACCTCGGTGAAAGCTTACCCAGTCTCTCGATCCGCTTGTGTCCCAGCCTCGGCAAAACACGTAAGAAAACCTGATCCCCGACCACGAACTCCAAAGGTTGTCTACGGCGATCAGCATAAGACTTCTAACAAGACTGTGCGGTAGCCATCCGCTTCCGAATCAACTTGACCTACTCAGATGTCTCCTGTATGAGCTGTGGACCCAGTAAAGCTACCCCACCTACCTCTAACCAGCACAAAGGTGATCGGCATGGCCTACCATATAAAGACTCGTATGGTTCCATCTCAATAGTCGCCTAAAAACTATTGTTATAGGCAAACTCGGCTAAGGGTATATGCTTCTCCCAAGAGCCCCCAAAGTCTAGGACGCATGCACACAGCATGTCCTCTAGGACTTGTATCGTCCGCTCTGACTGGCCATCTGTCTGAGGGTGGTATGCTATGCTCAGAAGCACCTGTGTACCCAGCACCCTCTGAAAACTCTTCCAGAAACGAGACATAAAGCGGGCATCCCTATCTAAAACGATAGAGCGAGGGACCCCATGAAGACGTACGATATCTAAGATATACAGCCTTCCGAGCTCGTCCACACCGAAGGTCTCCTTGATCGGAAAGAAGTGAGCTACCTTCGTGAGTCTGTCCACAACAACCCACACGGTGTCATTGCCTCAAGGTGACCTCGGCAATCCCATCACGAAATCCATCGCGACATCATCTCATTTCCACTCTGGAATGGGCAACTGCTATAACAACCCAACTAGCCTCTGGTGCTTTGCCTTCACTTGCTGACAGGTGGAACACCTCGTAACAAAACCAGCTATCTCTCCCTTCATACCCGGACACCAGTACTGACGCATCAAGTCACGGTACATCTTGGTAACCCCGGGATGAACTGCCCAAGCTGAATCATGAAACTCCCGCATCATCTCCTCGCATATATCCCTTGGAACCCATACACGTCCATGGAAATGCAAGACCTCATCATCGCATATCGTCCAACCGGGAGGAGGGTCCTCACTTGCCACCGACTCCCATAGAACTAGGCCTTCTGAAACCGATAGCTGCCTCATCCTCACTCTGTCCAGGAGGGTAGAAGTCACAGCTAACGAGGAAAGATAAGCCTACCCCTAACTGTCGTGCACCTCTAGATGCATCTCATAGAACAAATTCATAAGCTGCCACTCACCACTGGCCTCCTGCACTGCCTGTATCTGAGTCTTACTACTCAGTGCATCAGCTACTGCATTACCTTTACCAGGTGTATAGGCAAGCTCAAAATCGAAGGAATGTAGGTACTCAACCCACCTTCTCTGCCTCAGATTCAGGTCACGCTGAGTAAAGATATACTTGAGACTTTTGTGGTCGGTGAAAACCACAAAATGCTCTCCCAACAGATAGTGTCTCCAACAGCGCAACGCATGAACAACTACAGCCAACTCGAGATCATGCGTCGGGTAATTCCTCTCATGTGGCCTCAACTGTCGAGACCCATATGCAACAACTCGGTCGCCCAGCATCAAAACGGATCCCAGCCCAATCCCTGATGCATCACAGTAAACTGTATAGGTCTTCCCCTACTCTGGGAGTATCAGGATCGGTGATGATGTTAACCTTCCCTTCAGGTCCTGAAAAGCTATCTCGCAAGCTTCTGACCAAACGAACTTCACACCCTTCTTAGTCAGACCTGTCAACGGTTCTGCTAAGCGGGAGAAGTCTTGTATGAAGCGTATGTAGTAACCATCCATCCCTAAGAAACTCTGTATCTCAAACACGTTCTTAGGTTGCTCCCAGGAAACTACTACTCTCACCTTCTATGGGTCTACTGCAACTCCTGCCTTTGAGATGATATGACCCAGGAAGTGAATCTGGTCCATCCAAAAGTGGCACTTCGAGAGCTTAGCATATAGTCGATGCTCTCTCAGTGTACTCAATACGATCTCAAGATGGGTGGCATGGTCGTGTTGAGTGTGAGAGTACACCAAGATGTTGTCCATGAATACTACCACAAATGAATCAAGATACGGATGAAACACACGATTCCTCAGAGCCATGAAAACTGCTAGCACGTTCGTGAGTCCGAACGGCATAACCAAGTACTCGTACAGACCATATCTGCTCCGAAAAGCTGTAAGCGGTATATCAGATGGTCTAACACGCAGCTGATGATATCTGGATCTCAAGTAAATATTCGAGAACACTCGTGCTCCATGAAGCTGATCAAACAGATCATCTATCCTCAGCAAGGGATATCGGTTCTTAATCGTCAACTGGTTCAGCTTCCGATAATCCACGCAAAGTATGAGGGTACCATCCGCATTTTTCACAAAAAGGACCGGAGAACCCCAAGGAGAAGTACTGGGTCAGATAAAACCCTTTGCATGTAGCTCCTCTAATGTCCTCTTTAGCTCCTGTAACTCAGGCGTGGCCATCCTATAAGGAGGAATGGACACCGGTGCTGCTCCTAGCACAAGCTCGATAGAGAAATCCACCTTACGCACCGGAGGTAGACCTGAAAAGTTTTCCGGGAAGACATCCCTGAAACGATCGACAACTGGAGGGAAATCCGTCTGACAAGTCCCCTGATCATCCAGATATAAGCTCGCAATCTGGGTTGTGACTCCACCTCTCCCATGATGCTCTGGTCCATCTCGACTCGCCTGAACATCTCATTCGCCCTTGTATAGAAACTCTCCACCCTCTGGTGACGTGAAATGCACCCTGCGACGATAGCAGTCTACAAAGGCTCGAAAGGGAACCAACTAGTCCATCCTAATAATGAAGTCATAGCTCGTCATCTCCAAAACATAGAGGTCCCAAAGGAAGTGACACCCTCCAACCTCAAGGGGGAACTCCTTACACTGACGCACAACAGCCATCCTAGTCCCCAACGGAGTGTCTAGCGTCATGATATCAGAAGAAGAAGAAGAAACACTGAGCCCAAGGCTCTCCACAATGGGTACAGATATGAAACTATGTGTAGCACCCGTATCGAAAAGTACTGAAGACAAGACAGAAGTTACTAGAATAGTACCTATGATTGTAGGAGGTCTGGGATCCTGCTCATGCTGGGTTTGTTGCACTGCATATGCCTGCCCAGTGTCGCGGCTCTATGACACAGCCTGGCTACCCTGAGCTGTCCCGCCCTGTTGCCTCTGAGACCCTGGTGTCTGGCTACCACGGCCACGACCACCATCTCTACCTGTATGCCCTGAGGTATTCTAGTTCCCGGATTGGTAAGAAGCCACTAGTCCTACTCTCGCACACGGAGTCTGCACAGAACCCCTCCCACTAGCCACTGGTATAAACTCCCTACAAAAGTGCTGCAGATGACCCATCTTGCCGCAAGCTCGGCACTCAACTGGGTCTCGTGGACACTACGGTCTCTTGTGCCCCTCTCTGCCACATTGGTAGCACCTGATTGGGCCACCTAAAGACACTGCCTAGCTGGTACTTCCACCCTGATAGAATTCCATCTATCTCTTCCTCTTGCCAGTAGAAATAATACCAGTAACTGGTGTTGAACCGCCCTAGCCCACACCACTCGATTCCCGTAGGTTCCTCTCTATAATCAACGCCTGGTTCACAATCGCATGTACAGTAGGCAACCTAAAAACATTCACCAGTGCTCGGATGTCATACCAAAGACCATCCTCAAAACATCTGGCTCTCAACGTCTCATCACCCACCAGCACGGGTGCAAAACGCTGAACCTCTGTAAAACGAGCAGAATAGTCCATCACCGACATAGCGCCCTGCTGCAGATTCATGAACTCTCGAGCTCTATCTGCCCTCAGCGTTTCGGGAAAGAAGAATTCATAGAAGACTGCCTGAAAATATTCCCACGCCATGTCCCTATGATGCTCTGACTGGGTGGTAACATTCCACCACCTCTTGGTGGAATCACGCAACATGTAAGTCGCGAGCTTGACCCTCCGCCCTGGAGGCGTCTCCAGATGCTCGAAAATAGTCTACATCGATCCTAGCCAAGACTCTGTAGCCTGCGGTCCGTCATCCCCTGAAAACATAGGCTGATGCTGCTGTTGAAAGATACGAGTCAGCTCGGTCATAGATGTGGCAGCCTGCGGTGCTCCCTGAAAGGTCTGCATGAACCACAATAAGCCTTCACGGAACTACGCCTCCACGCCTGTGTCCGGTATAATAGTTGGTGTCACATCTGGCTCTGCTGGTGGATCAACTGGTAGCCCATGGCCCACCATATCTGGAGTATAATCGTCGCCACTCTCCTAGAGAATAATCGCGGTCGTCTAGGCGGCATGAAACTACAAGGTCAAAATCATGCCTCAGATTCAAGATTATTAAGACTGAAAGCGAAGGAACCATAAAGGAACAAGAGGAAGAAATTATTTCAAAATTTGTAAGACAAGACTACACAGCGTGTACACTGACTACACGGTGTGTACTTGACTTCCTTTCCCCTACCCGGGTCCTTCTACACGGCTAAGACACACGGATTACATTCAACAAAACTACACGGCGTGTATAATATCTACACAGCGTGTACGGTGTTATTTTCCAACTGCCCGTGTCATCTGTGACACAGCCGACTACTCAGCTTAACTCCACATGGTGTCTTACACCTGTACACGGCGTGTACAACACCCCGTTTCCCAGCCACACGGCTAACTCCACACGGTCTGTCCTCGGACAAGACTACACGGCGTGTCCCACAGGTACACGGCGTGTTTAGGGAGAGGTGACACCAGCCTGTGTTGTTAGTTACACGGTCGATTCCCCAGGTCACACTACACTGCGTGTTCATTATTGACACGGTGTGCTGTACAGGAGTTCACCGACCCGTGTTGTTAGTTACACGGATGGACTCCGGGTCACACTCCACGGCGTGTACTTAGACTACACGGCGTGTTTTACACAAGCCTTTCCCTACCCCATGTCGCCGCCCACACGGTTTCTGACACGGGAAGAGACTACACGGCGTGTACTCAGGGTACACGGCATGTACTAAAAAAGTTCATTTTTCTTCCCGAATAGAAGAACACACACGACATGTATGAGGTCCTACACGGAGTGTATTCTGGGTTTTCCGGGAAGTAGGCCTCAGAAACTTCCTTGGAACCCAGAAAATACTAAAAACCAACACCTAAGTGTCAAATTCCGACCCGTGGGGGCCCATACTCCCCACGAATAAAAGTTTGACATCTTATCTGTGTTATAACCAATAAACAGTCAATCATCCACCAAATTCCGGTCAATGGGGGCCCATACTCCCCAAAAACCAAATTTTGGCGTCCATTCTATAAACAAGATCAAACAAACATACCATATCACAAAGCAGGTATTCACCAAACAGCTATCACAATAGCATGCTTTATTAGCACAACAACTATCACAACAACATGTGAATTTCTAATGCACCTACATGGCATGGAAACTATGCATGGAATGTGATATCTATCATGTGCCTATATGATGTATGAGATGGAATACCCTCATCTCATCGGGTTGCAACTAAATAGAACCCACAGATAAAATATAAACTGCACAATCTCAAAGTGCGTCACCCAACGGTGAAAACATATCAACCGTAAAATTGCAAAATCAAAATAATGCAAAATACGAGGTAGACTGGCTTTTCCCTGTACACGGGTTAGCTACGCCTGGGCACAGCTTATTACCAACTACTGTTCCATCCTATCCCTGACTACGGCTCCAAATAGTAAGTCAAGGAAAAGAAACTCCTCTGATACCACTTTGTAACGTCCCGGACCCAGGTGCCACGCAACGGGTGCCCCGAGCCCGGTTCGCCACGTGACCTCAAGCGCATTTCTCCAAATGCCAGAGGCTGCCGACTAGTAGCGAGGGCCCAGGTCTGATAGTGGGGAAACTATGCCCTCATTTGTCAAAGTGTAGCACAGCGGAAAAACAAAATAAACATACAACGACAGCAGAAGCAGTAAACATACACAACTGAATAACTACAGTAGTGGATATAACCAACAGTATATAAGTGATGATGTTACATGTTTCAAGTTTTAAGAAAACATCCAGAACATGTTATACATCAATACAGTACAACAAAATACAGAGTACAGCAAAACAAGCAAAACAGCTGGCAGCGGCATCGCGAGCCTAGGCTTGGTCCCATGCCCTCCTACTCCTCAACAACAGTCAAGTACCTGTATAGGGACTCTTTCCCCTATCTACACCTGCAGCAACGTAATCTGTTTGGGCCGAAAAGCATGACCCAAACAGGGTGTGAGAAATATATCTCAGTAGGCACCCACCAAAGGCTCGTGCCCAACTGCGTGTAAGCATGCGACAACAGTGTGCAATAGTAAAATGCAATAAAGTAAGAAGTACTGAAAAGTAACTAACTTAACAATTAAATTTCCATTTTATTATTCATTTAATTCGTTTAACTTAGTAACATTCTTGTGCTCAACAGCACCAAGACCTCAGGCCAACCAGAAGTTTTCCCTTAGGCTAATATAGTAAAACCACGTCCTCAGGCTTGCCCTCAGGCTATACAGAATCCAACCCGCAAGTATTGCCCTCAGGCGTAACAGAAATTTCCCTCAGGCGTAGGAATTGTCACCCTCAGGCACAGAATTCAAGCCCTCAGGCACGAAAGGTTGCCCTCAGGCGGAAAAATGACAGCCCTCAGGCTAAAACAGTCACGCCCTCAGGCTAATACAGTACAGTGCCCACAGGCTAATCACAACAACTCCCTTAGGCTAATAGGTAACCGGGCCATGCCCAACAGGTAAACAAGCAGTAACAAGCAATTCCTCTCAAGGCAATTCTACAATTACTACTTTAAGGCATACCCTTAGGTATCCTGTCCAAACGGCTAAATAGTGAAACACACCCCGGGGGTGGTTCCGGATCCAAGCAATGATCCCAACCATCATTTTAATATCATAATTAAATACCTAATCAATTCTAGGTGTTTAATATTGCAACGGCCTCAGCCACACAACACCCCAACATGGGTTCGTGGCACAAAAATGCACAAAACACACAGCAGTTGGAAAACCAAACACAAAGCCACATACCTTATACGTCTAAGAGAGTTATACACGAACGCCGACTCCTAAAACGCCCAAGAATGGAATATATCTAACGAAGAACAAAAACTATTCAAATGTAAATAACTTACGTTAAGAGAATAATTGGTAAGAACGGTACCAGGAGAGGAGAGGGCTTACCCGTGCGGTTCCAAAGAAATCGTCCGAAGCTGAAACGGATTCCAGACGAATGCCCAGTGGATCTTCAAAGATCCAGCCTCCTCCTTTGGCTCCAAAACGGTTCAAGAGTCTCCTCTGCCACATGAGGAGGCTACTGCCTATTTTAAGCTGAAAAAACAAAGTACACAGCGTGTACTTCTGAGTACACTACGTGTACTTCTTTCATTTAACTGTTCATTTGGCAGCACCACCACACTGTTCATCCGTCGACATGAGTACACGGCATGTACTTCCAAGTACATGGAGTGTATTGTCGCCCAGATGGCGGTGACTCCACCACCTTACTGTTTAAGCCTACCGAATGACTACACAGTGTGTAAGGTACCACTACACAGCATGTAGTCGGTTCCTACACCCTTCGTCGCCGGCATGGCTACACGCCCCGTGTACTCATCCTAACACGGCCAAAAGTACACGGCATGTGGAAAAGTACACAGCGTGTAGTTCCAAAATTTAGGATTTTTCCCCATTTTCCATATTTTCTCAAAAACACTTAAGGAAAAGGAAAAAGAAGAATCCCATACCTCAAAACTAAGAACCGGGTTCTTACAATTTTTTTAGTGAGTAACATATATAAAGTAATCCAATTTGAATAATGGTGAGACTTAGTAATCATATTCCTAATATTTAATTCTTTAAACATAGTAATCAAATTAATTCACTATATCCAATGTTGCAGTGTTAATAACTTATATTGACTGATTAGAACCCTTTTTAAGTTTATCATCATCGGCATCCTTGAAACCTATTCCATAAAACTTTTTCCTTGAGATATTTTGGAAACTGATTTAACTATTTACATTAATATATTACTGATATAACCTAAACCTTTTAGGATATTAAGTAACATTCGCTTTGAATGTTGACTGCCATAATCTTTTATTTGTTAAATTTGGAACTTCTTTAAGTCCAATCATACTCTTACTAGTCTCTTAGAAACTATATTATTTTTAGAATATCATTCTAAGAAACAAAAACTATTTTGTGTCTAGGAAATAACTCTTATATCCTTTATAGGGAATATTTAACAAATAAAAAATCAATATTCATATCTTATATGTTATTCTATGTATTTATAGAATCACACATAAAATAATATTTTATTCCTTAAAATATTTCACTGATGGGTGGTGGGATCACATCCATTATATTTTAACAAAAATCTAGATAAACTCTTTTATCCAAGATAAAACTCCTTTCATACTTATATTCTTCTCAAACATGTTATATAATTTTATGAATCATAAATCATGTGTATAAAATCCATCATCTCATATTTTTATAACAACTCTTTGTTAATAAACAACGTCTCTTATCATATATGAGAAATGAGATCACTATACATTCCCTTTATTGAAATCCATATAATCTTGAGATATTATGTTATATTTAACTCTATGATTAAACAACCCTTTGCTTCATAATTTTAATGAAAACTAGAATCTTCTTCAATTTTTATCTTGATTTTTAACTCTTGTATATTTACAACCTTTGTAAAATATACATTTGGTATCTTATACCCATAAAAATCAATAAATTTATTTTTATAACATTAGCACCTAACATGAACTCACAACATAGTTTCTCAAATCCCTTCTAGTAGATCAGAAAATTTCAATCACATATGGAACACTACCTTAACTTCCTAATAACTATAGCTTTCAATGACCAAGGCTAACTATTGTAAAAATCCAACCTTTTTTTGGATTAAACTTTTACTCTTTAGTACTGTCAATATAGTACAAGATCCTAGAAATCCCATTATATGATCATTTATCCCCAATACTTTAATAAAATATGGTAAATTTTTATTGAACTCATTCAAATTATTGTAACATTTCCAATGATTATTCTATAATGAATTACATATCCATATTAATCTTTAAAGGAAGCATCCATGATCTCTAAGTTATTAACATACTCAATCACATTGAGTATATGAGTGGAGACTTAAGTTCTTTGGGTATATTGAATTTAATTCCTTTAAAACCATAAATGAATCATTATATGCTTCTCATAAGAATCTATATTCACTTATTGAATAACTTCAACATAAGTTTATTTATGAAGGGATTTATCTAACACATATAATTTTTCTCACTTACTTAAGAACAATTCTTAAGTATTTCACTGGTTTAAGAAATTTCTTATATTGAGATTATTATTTCTCTAGGTTTAATTTCACAATAATGTTAGATTATGGGGATTTCATTATATCTACAACAAATGCTTTTATCAGATTAGTATCATCTTCTACAATTATTTAATAAATATTTTTATTAAATGTGTTCCCACTATAATGATAACCTCATCTAAATTTCATTATACCAATTAGTGTCCCAACATCCATATTTCACAAATATTTATGTCTATTTGGTATTTCTACCATCACTTAGATATTTAGGTATACTTTTATATCAATCATATCAAATACTACTCTTGTATAGTTGCGTAGACAACTCTTTATCCTAATTCATTATATGGATTTAATCAATATTATTCCTCTAGTATCCTAATCCTATTAGGATATACTATCTATGTGTAACCCAAATAAAACATAAAAAATGATCAATTTATACTATTAGGGTCACCCATTAATTTGTTTCCTTACATTTGATAATTTGGGGGCACCCAATTTTAGCATGACCTACCTGGTTGGGTGATTGAGGTCTTGACAAGTGTTTTCTTTGGAATGAATTCAAAACTTAGTAGTTTTAAAGGGAATTTAATCTCACCATATTATCTCATGTATTCCATTTACATGTATTTATGATTATAATTATTTTATTTGGAATTTTATTCCTTCCACCAAATCAATATGTTCAAACCATATTGATGTGTAACTCTTTACACAACCCATAACTTATGCTACTAACCCAAATTAAAAGTCAACTATATTCATTCACATTCAAATGAATCCTATGAATAAGGTACCTGAAAACTTTTAATGTAAAGGATTTAGAATCATATAAAATCAATAATCCCCACAAGAGTAAGATCCGATCAATAGATAACCAACCTCCATTTTTCCAGACAAGGCATAAGCATCCAAACTAGTGAGAAATCCAACCCAAAGTCCCTCTAACCAAGGTTACTTTACTCAAAAGTGACCTTAATTCCATCATAATTCTTGCACCCGATATATATAAACTATATTCTACCATTTAATTCAGTTTTATAACCTAGTACAATCCAAATTTAGTGTAGAAGAAAACTAAATCAATCATCATACCTAGCATGTAACTCCCTAGATAAATGTATGAAAATTTATAAAAGAAATATAACACTTTAAACTAAATAATACATCAATTTATAATATAAAATTCATATTCATTAATGAATAAATGAATAAAATAAATAAATGATCAATTCATATATTTAAACTTTATATAAAATATTTATAAGCAATTCATAAATAAAGAAATTATAAACACTTTATAATTTATCCATGCATTATTATAGAATTATAATAGATTTTATTGTTGTTTTCCATTGGGGTTTGTTGTTGTTTGCTTAATTTTTTATCCTATTACTAGTTTGGGTAGTTATATTTTATAAAAATAAAAAATTGATTTTTTACATCATTTATTTTTATAATCTTAAATTCTAAGGATCAATACACATGTCTAAAAATAGGAAAATCTAATAACACATGGAAATATGGATTTCTTAATGACGAGACTATTCTCATAACCACTTATACTGGATATTAACAAGAGTGAACGCCATTATAAGGTATCTAAATGTCTTATGAGCCTCCTAATCCTAATATCCTATATCATATGTGTCTCATCAGACAATATCATCCAATCATAGAATAAGATTCAAGAATAACATTGTGGCACCTCTAGGTTCTCATCATATCGGGGAACATCTATGACCCTTCATTGCTAAATATATTTTAAGGACATTATCATATAAAAATTTCATGAAGAAGAATAATAAATATGTGATAAAAACTTCTTTAATTAAGAAAAAACATGTGATCAAGTACAAAACTAGTTGGTTATAGGGAAATAACTCTAACAGACTCCCACTTACACTAGATCGAACTAACAACGGATTTTTGTCCACTAGATCTCAAATTATATGCATGCTTCTACTATAATAAATCCTTCATTAAGGGGTCTGTCATGTTTTTTAACATGGATACTCTGCTCATTAAAACTTCACCTCATTGATAAAAATACTTCAAGAGATGAAACATATGAAGTATGTGATTTTTCCTTTGATGTGACCTTGGCTCCTCGTAGAGATCCACCACTGTAGTGTTATCACACTAAACTATGATAGTTTCTTTACTTCTAGTAACCACATCACATTCTTATATATATTTTTGAATCCATACTGCTTCCTTGGATGCATCAGAAGCTGTAATATACTTAGACTCTTCTATAGAATCGGCAACAACTGACAAATTTGAACTCTTCTAGTTCAAATATCCTCTGTTAAGACAAAAGATATATCCATACTATAAATTTTGGTCATTATGATCAATCTAAAATCTAGCATCTATATAACCCCTGATGACTAGCTCTTCATCTCCTCTATAAACTAGGAACATATCCTTAGTTTTATTCACAAACTTAAGGATAGTCCTGAAAATAGTCCAATTTTGTTCACCTAGATCTAATTTATATCTTCCAACCATTTTCAAAGTATAAGAAACATAAAACCTCATTCATAACATGACCTGCATGATAGATCCTATCATAGAAGTATATTTCATCTTACTGATTCTCTTTATGTCCTCTTGTTTCTAAGGACACATCATATTAGAAAGATATATAACACGTGAAACTAGAACTAATCATATCTTAGATTGTTTTATACTAAACCTATTCAATATCTAATCAATGTAAATACCATGACTTAGTTTGAGTATCCTCTTGGGTATATCACGCGTGATCTTGATCCCTAGAATATAGGCTTCTTCACCTAAGTCCTTCATGGAGAATCACTTTCTCAACCATGCCTTAACCTCTTGTAAGGATGGTATATCATTTATAATTAGTAATATGTCATCAACATATACCATTATGAAAACAACTATACTCCCATTAAATAGATTTTAAACACATGGATCGCATTCATTCTTAATGAAACTAAATTCCTTTATGGATTCATCAAATCAAATGTCGTATGACTTAGATGATTTCTTTAATCCATAAATGGATATATGCAATGTGAATACATTTTTGGCATTTTTTGGAGCCAAAAACCCTTCAATTTATGTCATATACACACCCTCTTGAAGGTTCTCATTAATGAATTCATTTTTGACATCCATTTTTCAAATCTCATAATCATGGTAAGCTGCAATAACATACAAAATTCTGATAGATTTAAACATGTAAACTAGAGAAAAAATTTCATCATAGCCAATGATTTAACATTATATAAAGCCTTTATCAATTATCCATGATTTATAGGTATTCACTTTACCTTCCATGTCTATATTTCTCTTGAATTCCCATTTACAACCAATAGGTTTTACATCAACTAGAAGATCAATCAAAACCCAAAATTGGTTTTGATACATGGAATCTATCTCAAAATTCATGGATTCTTTCCATATTTCTACTTCTTATATCTCTATTACCTCCTTGTAGAAGAGAGTATCATTATAATCAACCAATAATGAGTCATCGACATCAGTGAGTAGAAAACCATCTCTCTGATTCTCTTACATCTCTAGTGCTCCTACATAGTATTTGTGTTTTAGGAACACCTTATTCCATGGGGACCTATGGAGTCGATTCCTATAATAACCCTTGTGTATCTTGGGCATAAAATTCATAGAATTAAATCTTGATCCCACTATCCTCCTTGAGGATTTTATCCTTCTCAAGAAATACAGTATGTCTTGAAACATTCAATTTATTGTATAAAGGGTTGTGTAGGTAATATCCCATGGTTTCCTTGGGATACCCTATAAATATACACTTCATGAATCAGGGTTATAGTTTGTTTCTTGATATATCCTTAAAAAATTCCTTGCAACCCCATTCACAAACATGTAACAAAATGAGTTTCTTTCCACCCCATGACTCAAAGGAAATGATGTTTTCCAATTTTTTTGGTACTTAGTTTAGTAGGTATAATGTTTTATGTAATGCATATCCCCAAAAATATAATAAAATAGTTCCATGACTCATAATCAACCTTACCATTTCTACTAAGTTACAATTACTCCTTTCACTAACACTATTACACTATGGTGTATAAGGTTGAGTTAATTGAGATAAAATCTCATACTCCCATAGAAATTTTCTAAAGATTGGTGTGTACCAATTATAGAACATTTTTTTCCATTTCACCTTGACCACTGAATGGTGGTTTGGACATATTTTATTATAAACAATCATGACATCTTTTAAGTGTATTTATCTCAAAAGGGTCTAAATAACCATCTTGACATAGATTTTTCAAACATTTCTCATTTAAATGACCAAGATGATAATACCATAATTGGGTGTCATATGAGTCATGCATATTAGTTTCATTATCAATTTCCAATATATAAATATCATTATTCAATTGTTTCATACCATAACATATGTTATCTTTATAAAAGTATCAACATTTTGTTTCCAAAGATGAAGATAAATCCATCCATATCTAAATAAGAAAAAGAAATAATTTTATTGGTAACACTATGCACGTAATAACAATTCTTTCAAAAAAATAAATCATGTTGGCAATGTGAGATTGTAGTCTCTAATGGAAAGAGTAGCCATCCTCTCTCTATTGGAAGATCATACATCTAACTCACCTTTTACAACCTTATGAAATCAACTTGGTTCCTGTATTTGTATACAGATGTGATCACCACATTAAGTATCTAACACCCAACTTGTAGATATAGAAGTATTACACTTTATAAAGAACACACCTAAATATCCCCTTTTCTTATTTTTATGGGTGAAATTTTTCTTCCAATGGACCTACTTGATACATGAAAAACATATCACATCATGTTCCTTTATATACCTCTAGATCTTCTTATTATTAGAGGGATAGTACTCTTAAACCTTAGACTTGGGATGAGTCTTTGGCCCCTTTTCCTTGTTCCTATTCTTCTTATTCACTATAAGGAGAACATGTTTGGCATGCCCCATTTCTTTAACAACATGGAATATAAGATTAAAAAGTTACAATAGTGTCTTCTTTCTATTTTTCATATTATAATTCATAATAAAACAGGATAATTTTTTGGGTAGTGAGGACAGAATGATATCTGTGCACAACTCATCAGGGATCTTTAAACCCAAGATGTCTATACGCTCAATGCATCCAATCATCTTGACTACATGTGCCCCAGTTGGCGCCGACTCTCCAAGCTTTCATGTGAATAGTTAATTGGAGATCTCATATCTCTCTGATATAACCTTCTCTTGATAGAGATAATGAAGGTGAGAAACTAGGTTATATGAATCCATATCCTTATATTTAATTAAAAACTCATTGGACATCCATTACATCATCTACATGCTTCAGATAGAGTGATACTTCTTCCCCACTAGTCTCTTTGGAAAGTGACTTGAGAAGTGGGGTTTCTAGAAAATATAATTTTCATTCATGACATAGTATAACATGCATGCACCTATACCATTCCTAGAAATTCATGCTGGTGAGAAGGTTATCCTTCTCTGGTATAGATCACGGTGATATTTTTTATGACATTTGATTTTCCATTTTCTATAAATTAAGAACAGATAATTAGTAATTGTTTTGATTATAAAAATAGATTAATAAATTTAAATTTTATTAAATTATTTATTAATATCCTGATATTTTTTGAAAATTAACAGCCCTCTCCATCAGTTTTGGAATATCTCATTTCTTAGATATTCTAGTAGCAAGGATCCATATTCCCTTCTCATAACCCATACCTGGGCCTAACAAGCAATTTTAAGGGTTTTAGGTAGGCATAACCTTCCAACTGAATTAACTTATAATTCCTTGATATTTTGAGTGGACTCCTCAATCCTAAAATCATGTTTTAGGATTTCCTAAACCTTTACCTCTTAGTTATGCTAATTCCTACTTGGGAAATAAACCCTTGATTTAAACTAATTTAAGTAACCCAAAACTTCAAGATAAATTTTACGCAATAATTGAAATCACCCCAACTTGGGTTGGTCAATCACTTTGAACTATGAGGTCAGTTTTAACCTAATTAGTGGAAGGATAAACTGACTTAATATTTGAATTTACGGATTTTTATCCTTATACATAAATCCCATTTTTATCCTTTTACATTCCTTAATAATATTAAGTGGATTTTACTAAATGGTTAAACATGTATGATAAAACATTTATGCATAATTAAATTATATTTTATTCCATCTTTCATGCTTGTTAATGCATTTATTAGGTGATCACACAGCATTCAAAAACATAAATAACTAACTATTCAACTAAAAGAAATAAAATATAAGTGGAATGTTCATGAGATTTTTCTATTGGTTTTTTTATATAGTGGATGATAAACTAACCCTTGACCCTAGGGGGAAACACCTTAAACTGAGCTTAGTTCATGCTAGAACATTCCTCCTTTGGTTCCTTTGTATTGTCTTTATTGGTTTCACCTCAGATCCTTGACCCATACCACCTCCACTCACCTAGGAGATCCATTCTTACATAATATTTTACTCACACACGGGTTAGGGTATCCAATGGATTGGATAAAGAGGGATTTACATGAAAGAAATTGTGGGCTTGAAGGTCATTACATAATAAGGATGAGGGGATGACATGAAATCCATCCAAAATAATTTAACCAAAATAAATTAAATGAAACCAATTGCACACAAGGTTTAATCTACTCTCATGATCATCCACACATCAAGAAATGAGCATAAATTTTTAATCTTGTTATTAATTACTTTGATTCGTTATTTAATTAAGAAAATGTTCCACAAATTAATCCAATTAATTCAATTTATCTTAATTCTATCCAAGAATCCTTAATTTACCATCATCTATAATTTTAAAAAAAAATACTCAAATTTAAAATTAATTAATTACACAAGTTTACTTGGAAGAAACTTTGAGTGTTCATTGAAATTTTATCATAAAAATTAATTTAATATATAATTGTTAATCCTATGACTTAGCGTGTACTGTCAAATGAACAACACATGGAACAAAAAATCAATAGGTTTAATTATACATTTAATTCTTCTTTCCATGAAAATTCAAGAACACTGTTGGCAGTAGACTACATGGCGTGTAGTATTTTACATGGTGTGTAATTGTCTTTTTCCTATGTCCACAGCATGTTGGTCCCTGTTTTGTGTATCTAATACATAACATTCTTGGGACAACCCATGTATCATCTAGATGAATCTTCATTTTTAATCATTAACTGATTACTGATTACATTATCAAGAATGGAGAAAATAAGAGATAGAGATAACATATTATTAAAATGAATCATTTTAAGTAAAAGAAAATGAAAATGAATGCAATTAATCAATGAATAATAAATAATTATAAATTAAACATGTGGCCGATTTGATACCACTTGTAGGTTTTAAGTATAGTGGAAGCATCCTTTTAAGGTATGGTCAACTCGACTTTTAGTATTAAATCACATGTGATCATTACTTTACATGATCATAAGATCAAGTCCAACAAAAACAATAGATTAATAGACTACAGTAATTCATTGGGATCGTAAGGAGAGGATCTTCACATGTAATTAATAATTAATTTATAAGAAGATATAGAATGAACTTGAATTGTAATTCTCTCTTCGTTTATGATTCGATGGAATGGATTTCATTGCACTGTCATTGTGCTATAGTATTCAAGTGCATAATACCTCTAGTGGTGATCCACACAAGAACCACATTCTATTATCAACATCATTGAATCACCAGGTGCTATCATGACTGATCCTGATCACTTGTGTTGTTTGTGGTTTACTACAACAATTTTCTTCTCTAAGAGGGATAACTCTTGGTGCTCTTTCGAAGACATAATAGAGGAGGAAGAGAGAGCTATATATAGAAATATAGATATATCTATTGATATATATCTATATATATCTATCAAGATATATATCTATATATATTTCTAGATATATCTCTCTAAATATATATCTAGATATCTTTCTAGATATATCTCTCTAGATATATCTCTAGATACATATCTTATCCGTTGTGAACACTCAAAAAGTCACTTTAGGAAATTGGTATATTTAGATATAATTAGATATAATTAGATAATTCTTATGTTGGATTTAAAGTTGGAAAATTGCACACAAGCCCTTAAATATTTCTAATATTGTTAATTAGACCCATGTCCATTAATAATAATATTAGAAATGGTTAAGGGATTGTGTTCAATTTTCAAACCCTAAACCTACCATATTAAACATATAATTATATCTAAATATATCACTTCCCTAAAGTAAATTTTTGGGTATGCACAAAGGATAATAGATATATCTAGAGATATATCTAGATAGATATATCTAGAAAAATATCTAGATATATATCTAGAGATATATCTAGATAGATATATCTAGAGATATATCTTGAGTTCTATATATAGCTCTTTATTCCTACTCTATCACATATTTAATAGACCACTAAGAGTTATCCCTCTTTGAGAATAAAATCATTACGATCAAATACAAACAATGTAAGTGATCAGGATCGATCGTGCTCGCACCCAACAATTCAATGGTATTGATCAAAGATTGTGGTGCATGTGTAGATCACTTATATAAGGATTCTTCACCTGAATCCTACAATGAAACAATGGTGTGACAAAATCTATTTCATCATATCATCAATGAATAGAGAATTACAAGTTGAGGTAATTCTATATCTGCTTATAAATTAATTATGAATTACATGTGAAGATCCTCTCCCTATAGTTCCAACTTATTAATATAGTCTATTAATGTACTATTTTTATTGGATATGATATTATGATCATGTAAATCATAGATTAAAAATGACTTAATACTAAAATACAAGTTGTTCATACCAATAAAGGATGCTTCTACTGCTTTGAAAACCTACAGAACTCCCTTTTTCATTATCATGGTGGATAGTTTCATCAGATATTCTTCAAGATATTTATGTTTATGATCCACTAGTATATAATATTATAATCTTTATCCTTCCCACATATTTATCTAGATTTAATTATTTAGTTCTCCCCTTGGTAATTATTATCACCTTCAATTCCCTACATAGTAAGCACATATATACAACACAAAAGGTAAGGGAATAAAGTGAAACTCGAATGTGTTTCTTAAAAAAAGGATAATATTAACCTAAAGACTTCATTCCTTATAGTTTTAAAGTGTCTAGATATATTTATTCTTGTATCTCATTTACTCTTCAAATACTTATATTTCTTTGTCAACATAGAATCTTTAATTTCATTAATCTTCAACATGTATGGATTTTTCATCTATACATCTTCCAGTAATGTATTTATTTCTCTGAGTGATTGATTTTTATTCTTCAGAATCTCTTCTTGAGTAGGTATGAGATTCATATAGTTATTTTCATTATTCCTGATCTTCTTGGACCTTTATTGTAGCTTTTTTGAAATACTTAAGTTATCATTTGTTTAAAACCTCTCAAGAAATTCATGTCTTTATTCATTTGAAACAAAATTTTTACCTTTATTTTTGTAATTACTTCACATTTTTACATTTTTTAGCCATTTCAAGTTATGTATGACAAACAGTTAGGCATTACTTCTTAACATGATCATATTTATTGGAGTTACCACATGGCTTTTTCACATTCCATGTGTTACCACTTTTGGTAAACCTCCTTGCTTCATCTTTAGGGATTTCTTCAAAACTAATACTCGTGTATCTCTCTTGGAATGATTAATATCTTTAATTATGATTTCTTTTACTAATTTTTAATTCCATAACTTACTTGAATTGATCCATAGTATGGCCTTTTTTACTATAGTAGAATCATTTTCTCTTTATTGAAAATACATCCTTAGAATCATTTTTCTTATTCTTCTTATGAGGTGTTTTTTTTTACTCTTTTCTTCCATTGAACACCTTTATTTACCTATCATTCTCCCAATACAACTTTTTCTTCTTTATTTCTAATCTAATTCTATCTGATTTGTAGTACTCTATTCATATGAGTATAATAATTAAACCTAGCTCGCATATACAACACTCTTCTTCTCTATGGAAACTTATATTATAATACTCGCAAGAGTCTTTAAGACATTAAAATCTATGTTTAGTGTGCATAATCATCTTATTCTATGAAGTCAACTTTTTCTTAATAGGTTTCTTCTTTTCTTCAGCTCTACTCCCCCTAAATATAAGACTTCTATAGTCTTTATACACTTATTGGATCAAAATGTATATGCAGATGTCACGATACAAGAGGGGGTGAATTTTAAGTTTAAAAACTTTCATTTTTATACTTAAATAGATCTTAGTTTAATAATATTTAAACTAATTCAATTGAAAAAAAACCTCTTAATGTATTGAAACAATAATTGGACAAGGCCCTATGTTTGATGGGTAGAGTATCATAATCAGTAGTTTACAATAAGTATTTCAAATGTCATAATTGAAATTAATTGTATTCACAATAAGGAAATGATTTAATCAGAGTAAGCATGATATATATTATATTCACAATGGTTATGATAAATATAGTGAAATAATTAATGATTCTATCACAAATTATATAGAATCGTATTAGGTAAATTAATTGATCATAATCACTAAAATCGTAATTACAAAGATCATAATCACTAAATAGAGAATAGAAAGATGAATATATAAAACAATTCACTTTATATTATAAAGCAGTGGAAATGTAAACAATTAAAATAATACAATTATTTTATCCCAAAGAGAAGGGTATCTAATAACCTTCAATAAAGGTCCCTTGATTTATAATTTTAAGTAAGTCTGTCTTACCCACACCAAGGTAAGCCTTCGATATGATGATCAGATTTTTTCTTTATATCCCCGAAATTCCTCAATTAAGAATTTAATCAGCACCTCTATCTGCATAGCCTCATAATCCCTTGATCTACAAACGATCAACACAGCTATCTTCCTATCCATGGAATCCCTCAATCATAATCACCAATGATCGGTGTCGCACTAGGAAAATAAAAACTTCTGAAAGTAACAAGTAGAACGAGCAGTTCAAAACATGGACTCTTCAGAGTGTTTCACACAAAGCATAAATTTGACAGAGCTCTCACACAGAGTCTCAAATTCGTCAAAAAAGTATGAGCTCGTTCAAATGACCTAGTATTTATAGCCCAATGTCCCAACAATAATCTTTGATTCCAAAGGTAAATTTTCTCTTGAAAATGCAGAGGGACTTGGACACCTAGAACTCCAATGGTCATCTTATAACTCAAAAAATGACATCATTTTATAAAGCATATCGAAACAGAATTCACAACATCATTTTGATTTAAAGGTTTTCAATTTGATAAAGATTTATAGATATGATAAAATGAATTTAAATGAGTCTGATGATTCTCGTTAAGATGGTGAGTATGATTTAAATATCAGTATGACTTTGGATAATGTGTATGATGAAAACAATTTCTAGTGTGTTTGATGTAAATTTCATTCAGTGAGTACGATAACTATCATATTCATACTCATTATGATAATCATTGAATAAATCATTTATAAAATTATGATTATTATTATTATTATTATATTCATATGAAAAATCTAAATGATAAAATATAAAATAAAATTCTCAAAGTAAGTATGATAAAAAAATATAATCTTTTATAAAAAGCGAGTTTATGATTTCCAAAACAAAAAGGAATAGAAAAATCAAAAGAATACTTTTGACTCAACAATATCCCCCTTTTTGGAAATCACAAACCATGAGTTAAAAACAAATAGAAAATTAATTAAAAGTTTCGTATTCAGAAGTGAGCACTTATACTTATCTCTCTTTGAGTTTTAAAATGCTTTTGAATATGATTTGAATATAACTAACCTCCCCCTTACTATAATAAAATACTTAAGTGTCGCATTCTAAAAAAATGATCCCCTTTACTAAAAACATTATTCTTTAAATTATCATTCTCTCATTATCTCTTTTTTTAAGAATCTATCTCCCTATCAAATACATTCTCCCATATATAACATATTCTCCCCCTTTGTGATTTACAAAAAAGGAATAGGGAAATTCTTTGAATTCCTAAAATGGGTTAGAGAAACAAAATCTACAAAGCAATAGAGATTTTCATCATATAGAATTAATAAAGGAACATTCATACAAACAAATGTAAAACATTAAATCAAAATTATATAGATGTCAAAAGCATTTCATTAAAGTTTCAAAAAATACAACAAGAGTTCAAAAAGAATTCATTTCTTTTCCTTATCCTTCTCCTTCTTCAAAATATCTAAAACAACAGCCTTTATTTTTTTGAACTCTTTCCTATGTTTCATCAAATTATCAATATATTACTTCTGAGATCAAAACACCTCTTCCTAATCTCCAAATATATGGTCTTGGATACAAATTTTTTCATCTTAAGATCGAAATTTTTATTCCAAAAAATGAATATGGGCTTCCTGATCTTTATTCTTCTTATCTTGGACTTCAATCCTATCAGTCAATAAAAAATTTTGATTTTTCAACTCAATTATATCATCTTTATAAAACATTAGATTTGAAACCTCGAATTGAATAACATCCATCTTCTTTTCAATGTCTTTGAAATATTCGTACTAACTTTCATCTGGCCCTCTGACTGATTTCAATTTTTGAGTAGTGTCACTTACCAACTTGTTGAATGTATCTGAGACTTCATTCACAAGATTTATAATATCTTCTATTTTTTCTTCATAAAGGTTGATACTTACATCAGTATTATTAAACCACTTCACAACTTTATTACAAGACTTCATGTGTTCCTTGGTGCTTTCTTCAAAAACTTTTAAATCAGCCTCAAGCTTTAACACTCTTTTTCTTAAAATCTTGATGGAGTATGATTTCTTGTTTTGATTGTCTGCAACAAAATAAATTTTCCCTTATATTATTGGTAAATATGGAATTGGATTTTCAATTCTCCTTAGTGCTTGAACAATGTACCGATCCTTTTTCAAAGAGATTGTTTTGTCTGAATCGGTGCCTTCCTCATAAATGGGAAGATCTACATAATGGCTTCCATCAGTATCATTATCTAAATCTTGATTCTGATTTTTATAGGATCTTATCTCTTCATCTTTATCTGAGATTTGGATTACTTTTAGAGCTTGAGATCTTTGAGAAGCCTGCTTTGATGACTCAACTATTGGTGATGGAATTTTAAATGAGGTGGTTAGGTAAGACCATATTGAAAATTTTTCGAACTCTCTTTGATCATATTCTTTTTCTTTCTCATCTTACTATTTTTTATCGTTTTATCTTCTTATTTATCTACCTCTTCATTTCTTTCAACATCTTCACCAAGATATTCATTTATCTCTCTCATCTATATATCTTTGTTTTATTTTGAAACAGTCTCTTGAGAAATTTTTTGACGTGTCGATTCTTTAACTGCTTTCTACTTTTTCTTTCCCTTTTCTGGGATAGAGGGAGTAACTGATTCTTTCTGAACTGTTTCTTTGACAAAGATTCTATCACTATATTTCTCAACTCCTTTCAATATATTTTCAATAGTAAGAATGACACCCTTTCTCTCTTTTTTCTTTTTCTTCTTCTCATCTTCTTTGAGGGTTTCTTAAGTATGTATCTTTTTAGTAATAACTTCTTTGGGGTTTAGACCAAATTACGGATCTCCCTATTTCCTGTGTGTTTTCTATTTTCTCCAATTATAAGTGGTTTCAAAACTGTAAACACTTTTATTTTTTGTTTTTAGAATAGTATTAGATTTTGATTTCTTTTTATTCTTTGAAAAAATGGCACTGATTGTTTTGGGATACCTTGACTACCTCCAACTATCTCTTTTGGAATTTCAACTTCAACATCTTTAACAAAAAAATTTGATTCTAGATCGAAATGAAATTTCAATCTATTTATTGTATCATCACCAATATAGATAACTCTCAAATTTCTCAGTTCTAACTTAACTACTTGATTGAAAAACTTCAAGCTTTCAAAAATGAACCTACTCAGAATCACTGGAAACATGACAAGTTGAGATTTAATCACACCGAACTTTAGATTTTTTATGGTTTCGTAAATGCAACCCATCAAGTTTATCTTTCTCATATTCACCAAATAATCAAGAATAAAAACATCTAAAACCTTCAATGTTTCTCTATCACCTCTCCTGGTAATTAAAAATCCTTTCATCCAAAGAGCTATCAAACGATTGTCTGTTGAAAGATGATTTTTTTTCCTTTTACGTTCATGGTCTTCAAAAAGTTATTCTTCGTCTTTTCTCTTAACGAAAGTTCCTTTTACTTTTGGAATCTTGTGGGAAGGACAAAATGCATCGCCCTTAGAAGGAATACCTAAGAAATGAGCGGCTTGTTTTACAAATACACCTATTTCTCTATCATATATATGAAAAGCAACATTAAACACTTTATCAACTTTCATAGTATTATAGAATTGCCTTACTTTGTCCACAATAATCAGGTCTTGAAAAGAATTAGGTTTTTCTATACATAACAACTCCCATCCTTGAAATTGAATGATTCTTTACAAAGATAAATCATACTTATTATAAAATTCTCTACTGACTAACCTTTCCCTGAAAAATTTCATGTTGTTGAAATCATTCAGAGGCATTTCTTTTAGAGAGGTTGTTGATGATTCATACATGAGTACTATGCAATTATATGAGCAAAAAAAATATTGGACGCAGCTTTATGAGTGGCAATAGAGTTTTGACTCAGAGAATAAGAAATATGATGTGGGATTGGGAGGGGTCTCATTATATAGGCGATGAAATATGACTTTTGAACTTATACGGTTCATTAGATTAAAAAAGATCCAACGGTTGAAAAATAAAATAAACTCTTGAGGGTTTTTTATTTTTAAAAAAATTATCATATTCAATATGAATCTGATAATTTTTTTAAAAACAAGTGCCATCAATTAGAATAGAATTGAAAATGAAAATTTGAGATAAGATATTGTACCTTTCTAAGTCTCAAGATAGATTTTTTGGTATTAATTAATTATTTCTCAAAAATAAAAAATAAAAACTGAGTATGAAAAATATTATTATGAGTAGGATGGAAATATAAAGTGAATAGTAAAAATGAGTATGAAAAAAATTATAATGAGTACGATGGAAATATAAAGTGAACAATAAAAATGAGTATAAAAAAAATTATGGGTATGAAAAATTCTCTGGGTATGAAAAGAAAAAAAATATTAGGTACGAAGAACCTACTGGGTGTGAAATTTTTAATGGGTAAAAAAATTACTAGATACAAAAAAATTACTTGGTACAAAAAAAATTGGAGAGAATTTTTTTTTAAACATCAAACATATGCACTCTCCCTTTGAAAATTAGTAACTTAATGTAAGGAGATGATTTAAACAAGAAGTAGATATGAATGATTACTTTATAGTGATCATTTCTAGTTTCTGTTTAATGTATTCAAATATATAGGATGGTGATGATTTTTTAAATATATCAGCAAGATGATGTCATAATACAAGAGGGGGTGAATTATAAATTTAAAAAATTTCATTTATATACTTAAAGAGGTCTTAGTTTAATAATATTTAAACTAATTAAATTCAAAAAACCTCTTAATGAATTGAAATAGTAATCAGACAGGGCCCTGGGTCCGATGGGAAGAGTATCGTAATCAGTAGGTTACGATAAGTATTCCATAGGTTGTATTTGAAATTAATCATATTCATAATAAGGAAATGATTTAATCAGAGTAAGCATGATATATATCATATTCACAATGGTTATGATAAGTAGAGTGAAACAATTAATGATTCTATCATAAAGCATACATAATCATATTGGGTAAATGAATTGATCGTAATCACTAAAATTGTAATTACAATGATCGTAATCAAAAAATAGAGAATAGAAAGATGAATATATAAAATGATTCAATTTATATTACAAAGTAGAAAAAATGTAAACAATTAAAAGAATCCAATTATTTTATCCCAAAGAGAAGGGTATCTAATAACCTTGGATAAAGGTCCCTTGATTTATATTTTCAAGTAAGTCTGTCTTAACCACACCAGGGTAAGCCCTCAATATGATGATCAGCTTTTGTATTGATATTCCTGCAAGCCCTAAATTAATAAGGTAATTGACACCTCTGTCTTCCTAGCCTCGGAAGCCCTCGATCTGCAAATGATCAGCACAGCCGTCTTCCTATCCATGGAATCCCTCGATCATAATCGCTAATGATCAGTGTCATACTAGTCAAAAAAAACTCTTGAAAGTAACAAGTAAGTAGAATGAGAAGTTCCCAACTTGAAATCTTCAGAGTCTTTTGCACAAAGTAGAAATTTGATAGAGCTCTCACACGGTGTCTTGAATTCATCAAAAAGTATGAGCTTTTTCAAATGACCTAGTATTTATATCCAATGTCTCAATGATCATCGTTGATTCCAATGATTAGATTTTCTCTTAAAAATGTGGAGGGACTTGGACACTTTTTACTCCAATGGTCATCTTATAACTAAAATAGTGATATTTTTTATAAATCATATTGTAACCAAATTTATGACATCATTTTGATTTAAAGGTTTTCAATTTGATAAAGATTTCTGGATATGATAAAATGAATTTAAACTTGTCCGGTGATTCTCATTATGATGGTGAGTATGATTTAAATATTGGTATGATTTTGGATAGTTTGTATGATGAAAACCATTTACAGTGTGTTTGATGTAAATCATATTCAGTGTGTACAATAACTATTGTATTCAGCCTCATTATGATAATCATGGAATAAATCATTTCTACAATTTTGAGTAGGATTTTTATTAGATTCGTATGAAAAAACCGTAATGATAAAATGTAAAAAAAATTCTCAAAGTAAGTATGATAGACAATATAAGCTTTTATAAAAAGATGGTTTTGGTTTCTAAAAAAATGAATAAAAAATTCAAAAGAACACTTTTGACTCAACAACACTGACATGTTGTTCCAACACACTTTAACTTGATCGTAAAACTTATAGCAGCATTAATAATAAACAATAAATAGTATTCTTTTTCTTGTAACACAAGTATGGATAGACTTAACACCTTGTTGTTTCATAGGTTTACTTTCATTCTATTGAGAACCATTTGAGGAGTTTCTCTTCTGGAAGATGCTTATGTAATCCCTTGATGTTTTGATGGATTTATTAGAATTTTTATCTACTCATATCTTTCTATATTTTAACTTTGAACCTGCATTATCATATGAGACTACATTAGTACAAACAATATTAACTAGGTTATGGGTTACCTTATTTCATGATTTTATTGTTGATTTATCAAGGTATTGTTTTATGATTCTCTTTCCAATAATATGAGTCTTTTTAGATACAATACTATCATTGTAACTTTATATAGAAACATCATTTTTCTCAACAGTTTGGGAAGTTTCAACATGTGTCTCTTCTAAATTTCTCAAGTTGTATTCTAATTCAATACATTCCATGTTGAGGTAAATATTTTCATTTTTAACTAAAATTATACTTTCTTCCCATTAAATTTTCAATATATTAATCCAGTTTTCAAGTTGTCTACTAATTTCATTCAAAGAGTTGTCAAGGTCCTTGATTCCTTTGGTTTTAACTTCCAATTGAAATTCCTTGACACTAATAGTATATTTATATAATTCCTCCATAGCATGGATCATTTGAATATACTCTTTATGCATATTGGTATTTTATTACACCAACCTTTCAATCTCTTTGACTTTGTCAGTTTTTTCCTCAAGTTGAACATCTCTAACATTCATGGAAATAGTTAACAATGTTTCAAGTGCATGGATTATTTCACCAAAGACAATTTTTTCACTATATTCTCATAAAAATGTCTGCAATTTTTCTTCAATTAAGTAAATTATTTTATTATAAAGTTTCACAAATTCTAGACTTTCCAATTTCACCTCAAGTTCAAGATTCTTTATATTGAAGGAGTTGTTCTCATCCTTAGTCAATCTCAACCTTTCTTATAAATCCTTATTCTTCTTCTAAATGCATTCTTCATGCCTTATTCTAGTTTATTGTATATAATTTTAAAGGTCCTTTATCTTCTTGGGTTTTATTTCTAGTTGTACATCCTTGAAATTCATAGAAGTTTTGTGCATCTTTTCAAAAGCATAGATAACTTCTTTAAGTACAATATATTTTACTTATTTCTCACACACATTACCATGCAATATTTCTTTAATAATTAGAATATTTACATTACAAAGAGTCACGGATTATTCCTTTTATTTTGAGAAGTCTATGAGAGAATTTCACCTTTTGAATTTATTTCCTAGTGCATACTTTGTTTTTTCAGATTCATTCACTAACTGTGATTTTCCTTCAAGAAGTTCCATAAAAAAGACAAGTATATATGTAATTACTTCAATAAGAAAATTTTTCACATATCTTTAAAATTGAGAGTAAAAGTTTTAAACTATTTTAATGTGTTTATCCTCTTCACACTCTCCATGGCTTGAACTTGTTTCTTCAAAAGAATATTTGTTTATGGATTTAGGAGATGAGAACTTGTCACCTTGATATGCTTCAAATTGTGATTGATCCTTTACCTATTCCTTTGATATTTTCCTAAATCTCTTTACTTATTTATTTTTTCCTTTTTTAAGGCTTTGGATGAAACTTCTTCTTTAGTTTTAACAAGGATGGAAGTTGAGCTCTCCATTTGAGTTACTTAAAAGTTTTCTTCAAAAAACAACTTCTTGTAAATATTGATAAAAATATCTGAGAAAAATATCAAATCCAATTAGAGGAAGATCTATGATGTAATTCTATTTATAGATCCGTGATGGATCATGCAGGGACACTGATAGGGGTGGGGGTGAATCAGTGTACCCAAATTTCACTGACTTTATACTTTCTTTTCAATTAGCCCCTCTTACACTTAAATCTCTACCCCAATTAAGAGGAATGGATTTGATATGTGCTCTCAATAATCACAGACACATGGAATGAAAATAATAAAAGAAGCAACAACACATAAATATTTTTTCAAGGTTTGGATTTTTATGAAAAATATACTCCTTGTTGTGCCTAACCGTTGTTAGGACACAAATTTTATTATCTCTATTGAATTGTACTGATTACAAGTGTCATAAAATTTGCACACATGTTTCAGGAAGGTATCATCTACTTCTCAAATGTAGTGTTGTTTATACTGGAATGACCAAATCTTCAATGCAGTTGTTTATATCGGTGCCACCAGTTCTTCAAATATTCTTCTCGATGAAATCTTGAACAAAATCTCTCTACTACTTTGGATGTCCTTGCATCAAATTCCAATTTATGTTCCTCAGTAGAAGGTCTCCTTCCAATTTAGTTCATGCAATATATTACTTGAAATATTTCTATTATTTCATGCATGTGTGTTTCATGGTCCTCATGAATTTTTATTGTATTTTTTCATGGTATATTTAAAAAAAATTTGCACAACTCACTGTTTCTTCACGCTACTATACTAATGTGTGCAACTCACCTATTCTTCTTCATGGAATTATATCGTGTAGTCCTTGTTTCATGCAAGATAAAACATATTGCATGATTCCCTATTCTCTTCTATTTTCCAACTCACTACTTTATGTAACCAAGTTTAGATGAGATCTATTTTATCTTCATGTAACAACACATGTGCGGAAACCACTTCCTTGTTCTTCTTCTTCACGTAAATATATCATGTCAATTTCTTCTTCTTCACATGAACAAGTGTGTTGTCCTCTTTAGATTCATGAAAATAAGAACACATGGCCTTTTCTCCTTTGTGTGAACCAACACACAAAACTTCTTTTACTTAGCATGAACTTTCATGTGGTCCCTTCTTCTGTTCATGCATGCTAAGGCAGAAGTTATACTTCTTTGTTCGCGTGAAATAGAAAGTTCTCAATATCTCTTCGTTACCTGAACTTGGGAACCTCGGTATTTATAGGCATTGTTCACCACCTCTAACTTTGAAAAATATTTTGTGCCTCTGTCTCCAATAATTTCATTCAGCCTTTCTATATTTTTTTAGCCTTCAATTTTTAATCAAGGCTTCCTGTAAATTCGACTGAAAACTCGACCATGTAAAACTATGCAATGTTGAGAATTAAAGGTGTTCCTAATTCACATGCTACAAGAAAATCATGTGGTGGCCATTCAAAGAAATTTCCTCATCATATATTGTATAATACGCGTATATTGACCTCATAGGTGTGAAGATAAAGATCTCACAAGCTCTAAAATAATGTTTTCTACATTCATCGTGCAACATGCACCGTGTAGAGCATGTGTGGACCTCCTTCATGCTTATCATACATCATTGCATACTCAACTAGAGAACAAACCACATCTATGAACAAACCTTGCAAAATCTCTTACCATCCTCGTTAACTGCCCATGCACCGTGTACTTGCTTCATCATGTACCGACCACATAGCATCGCAGACCATCAAGTTTTTTTATGGGTTTTTTGAAAAAAAAATTAAATACGCCTAGGCTAAAAAAAAATTGAAATCAGCTGCGCAAAGGCAGTCAGGGCCCTGTCGCCTTTGGGTTTTTTTCACTCGAGCCAAAGGCGATATGGGCCTTACTGCATTTTTTCAGGAATTTAGGGAAAAGGCAACAAGGCCCTTGTCGCCTTTTCCCAAATGAAAAAAAATACTTATTTTAAATATACATGTCTATATATTTAAATTTTTTTTTGTTTTTTTTTGTTTTGTTTTGTTTTGTTTATGTATATATATATATATATATATATAATAAAAAAATAAATAGAATTTATCAGTTGTTTTATATCCAACATTACTACAATTAAAGCAGTGCAAAATTCTGACACAAACCCTCACCTAGGGCCTCCTTTTATAAGAGGTCTTGTCTTGGAAATCATTCTGAATTTCTGATATGGGATTCAGTTTCTCCCTTTCCTACACATAATTAATAATATATTATTATTAATCATATTTAATCAATTAACAATAAATATTAATCAATTAACACGTAATAATTAACTATTAATGTTTACTACTAAATATTAATAATAAACTAATTTATATTATTAATATTTAAAATAATATTAATTAATAACATTAATTACTAATAAATTTTTAATAGTTAACGTTATTAATTAATTAGTAATTAATCATTATTTAATTACTTATTAATAATATTAATTACTAATTAACAAATAAATTATTAATAAATTAATAATTATTAATAATTATTAATAATTATTATTAAACAATTACTAATAAATATTTAAAAATATTATTTAGTTACTAAATATTAGTAATAATTATTAAATTGTTAAATTAATAATTGTTATTTAATTATTATTATATTAGTATTAATTAATTAACTAATTGTTGCTAATTAAAATTAATTACTAATCAATATTAATTACTCTTTTTTGAAAATATCAATATTAATTACTAATGAATATTAATTAAATAATATGATTTATAATTTAATAATATTAATTTCAAATAATTATTAATTACTAGTTAATATTAATTACTAATAAATATTTAAAATTATAGTTTAAATTATTAAATATATATATAATTATTAGTTATTAATTAATTAGTAATTAAGAAATATTTAATTAGTTATTAAAAATAGTACTTAATAATTAACTAATTAATTATTAATTAAATATTAATTTATTAATAATTATTATTGACCAATTAATAATAAATATTTAAAATTATTATTTAGTTACTGAATATTAATAATAATGATTAAATTATTAAATTACTAAATGTTAATTAATTATTATTATATGAGTATTAATTAATTAAATAATTATTGATAATAAATATTAATCAAATATAAATACAAATTAATAATAAAATAATATGACTTAATATTTAAAAATGTTAATTTCTAATAAATATTAATTACTAACTAATGTTAATTACTAATAAATATTTAAAATTATTATTTAGAAACTAATTATTAAAAATAGTAATATAATTATTAGTCATTAATTAATTAGTAATTATATAGTATGTAATTACTTACTAATAACATTAAGTAAAAATTAACTAATTAATTAATTATGAATTTATAATTATTATTATATAATTACTAATAAATAGTTAAAAATATTTTTTAGTTACTAAATATTATTAATAATGATTAAATTATTAAAATGATAATGATTAATTAATTATTATTATTTAATTAAATAATTGTTGGTAATTAATATTAATTACAAAATAATATTAATTAAACAATGTTATTTACCATTTAATAATATTAATTTCTAGTAAACATTAATTACTAATAAATATTTAAAATTATTCTTTACTTGCTAATTAATAATTATTATTATTATACATTATATATTTATTATTTATTATTTAGTTATTATTAATATTATTTTATATTAATTATATTTTATTTAATTTATAATTAATTAAACCCTATTATTTATTATTAAATATTTAGAAATTAATTAGTTATTTGATAATATTATTAAATATTAATTAATAGAATTAATTAAAATTGTTTAAAATATTTTTAATATAAATTAATTAATTATTAATATTTAGTATTAAACATTAGTAGTTAATTGTTATTTATTAGTAATTAATATTTATTATTAATTGATTAAAAATGATTATTAATAATATATTATTAATTCTGTGCAGCAAAGGGAGAACCTGAATTCCACATCGGAAATCCAGAATGATTTACAAGAAAAGCCCTCTTATAAAAAGGGGTCATGGGTGATGGTTTCTATTAGAATTCTAGACTACTTTAATTGCATTAATATTGGATATAAAATAATAGATAAATTCTTCTGGAATTTTTAGTTTTATTTATATATATATATATAAACAAAACAAAATAAAATAATATAATATAATATAAATATACAAACATGTATATTTAAAATAACTAATTTTTTCATTTGGGCAAAGGCAGTAGGGCCTCTTCCGCTTTTTCACTATAGATTTAAAAAAATAACCTAGGCATATTTAAAAAAACCCATAAAAAACTCCAAACCATCCCACTTTATGACCACGTACTGGCCTTGTGGACTTTTTGCTTCCATAAACAAACCTCCTGGTCTAATATTATCCATGAACAAACTAGGCAGCCTCACATAGTTTTGATCACTTACTAACCTTGTGGCACCGCATACTGATCACGTGACATATCAAACTTATGATTCTTTCATCACATAAAAAGTATGTGATTCTCATGTCTATCAATTTTCCATCACTACCTCGTGTCAGTGATCACATACTGCCTCCTGTGACAACTCGTGCATGAGAGGCTAAGCACCACTTTCCTCATGAGCATCAAACTTTGTGCACATCTCCAACATTATGGGTGTGATTTCTACTTCACCAGTGTGAGATCCTCCTCACTAATCCAGGAAGGGTTGCACCTAAGCTTGGTCTGGTCTTGTACTGGGTTGCTTGGGAAGACTAGCTGGGGCTTGAGCCAATTTTTTAGATAATTTTTTTACTTCAAAATTTAGTAATATAACTAAATGTAATGCCACATCCTCAAAGAAACATCTTCAACTCTTTTACATAAATTTCAAGGGTAGCACCATCTTTAAAATTATTCTATCCTTTTAAGCACTCTCTTTCCATGACAATAAATAATCATGGATAACTTCATATTTCTTATACATTGGCTTTTATTCCTCAAGATATATTTACAATAAATACAGCATTGCTCATCAATCATCTACATGGGTTCTTCAATACAAAAATTCACCTCAAATGGTTGACATTCCACTTACCAAAAATGATTCTTGCTTCCTACTTTCGACAAATTTACTCCATGTATATTCATCTAAAAAAATTGTTTATTTCACATGGATTTCCATTTTTTATTTCACAAAAAAATGAAATTCAAAGTTAGTTTTGATTTAAAATCTCTCCATCACCTTACAAAAAAGATAAACATCTCCTTCTAAATTCATTAGTTTCGGGTAAATCATATTTCATCTAAAAGTGAGAAGAAAAAATAACCTATATTACAAGAAAATTTCCATGATAAATAAAATAATAATAAATGAGCTTACCAAAATGGTCTCCCATAGCTGACCCAGTGTCTCCCAGTCGACTATTCTCTGATCGAGAATCAAAATATTTATTTTTTATCTTGCTTGCATAGCCAGAAAACTTTTAAATTTCTTTGAATTTGGACCTTTAAGATTACCATTATCATCAAACTCAATAGATATCATCTACTCTTTACTATGAGTAAGTGATAATTCAGGTAAACGTGTGCTACCACGTTTTCCCTAGAAGAATTTTCTTTACTTGAAGGAGCAGAAGGATCTTATACAAAGGATTGAGAAGGGACCTCAAAGAAAGTATGTTGAGGGTCCTCCCTATAAGATCTAGATGACTAAGTTGTTTGATATGACATATTCCTATAAATCAAATTAACAAACAATTATTAAAAGATGATAGAAATCCAAATGTTAAATATAAAATTGAATAACAATTTGAAAATTATATAAACTAAACTAAACTAAAATAAATACACTTTTTATCATGTTTATTAAAATAGTTGACAAAAAATGCCAAAAAATGATGATAACATTTATAATACATGAAATGATTTAGACAGAAGAAAACAAAACTTAAGTATTGTTTAAAATGATATAAATATAATAAAAAACTTATATTAATATATAATTCATTTTGAGTATTAAACAAATAATTTATCTTATTGGTTACAATATGTGTCTTAAATAAACAATACAATTAGAAATTATATATCTTGCATTTTAAAAAATTTGAAAAGTTAAATAGGAAATAAAAATATAGTACCTATAATATTAAGAGATTACTATATGATTTTTTTTCCATATCCCTTCTTCATGATTGTTCTACATGGAATGGACCAAATATACATTATGGTAATCAATATCCTCTAATAATCTTTATATGGAACTAGAGATCTCTCATAATTCATCATTATTGTTAACTTTTTCATCAATAAAATACTATTTTCCCTTTAAATACGATAAACCACTATACATTTGATGGATCAAGAACATAGAAAAAAATTCATGTGTTTTCATGATAAAAGGGTCATCTATGTATCCAAATTTATTCAGATCTACTAGTTTCATTCTGAATTCATCATGTTTAACACTACTGTTACTAACAACCCATTTACATTTGAACATGGGAACTTGAAATTTAATGTAATCAATATCTCATATATCTTTGGTAACTCTATAATATACACTTGATGTATAGATTAGGTTTCTGTCTTTCATGCTTGAAAAATGCATTGCTCCAGTGAACACCAATACATTGTTGTTTTGGAATATACTTTTGTTGTCCAAGTATTTGATACAAAATGTATAACCATTAATTCCATACCCAGGCCATAATATAAAATTCACACTTGGTCCACCCACTAAGGATCTTAATGTTTATGGCACATCAGATCTACCATGCACAGTCTCTTTAAACCATGACAAAAAAGTGTTCTTATGATTATTCAGTAACCACATATATTTATTCTTTGGATAATGTTGTTTTAACACATTAATATGTGATGTTATATATGTTTGAATGTCATATATGTTATTCAAGATGTATAAATGTAACTGCATTATTTTTTTTTCTTGTCAATGACTTTATTTTCAAACCATGAATCCCATTTCCCCAAAACCGACTCATTCATGGTGAGGTGTAGGAAAACTGACGTGCTTCACTGTAGAAAATTAGTCTATATAAAACTATATCGCCTCCTCAAAAATATAATTCTCAATAATGGAGGCTTCTAGTCGATATGGATTCTTTAAGTAACCTTTGAATATTTTTATATCTCTTTTGAAAGGATACATTCAACGTAAGTATATGAGTCCACAAAGATTTATTTCTCACACCAAATGAACCATTAAATGTTCTATTATATCAAAAAAAGATGGTGAAAAGTACATTTCTATTTGATAAAGTATAATGACTACATCATTCTCTAAAATATTCAATGAATTTAAATCCATCACTTTGTTACAAATTAAATTACAAAAAAACACATTTTGATAATAGTCATTCTGAAGCGGATGGGTAGTATTCCACGTAATTAAATTGGTATGATTTGTTACATCATAACATGATTTTCATGAGATTTTATGCCTATTAACTTTAAATCTTTTAGTGACACAAAATTTTTTACATTTGAATAATAACCCTGAGGTACTTTGATACCGTAGAGGAACTGAAAAAAATTGGTTTTCTCCCTCTTGGATAATGTATGACAAGATAGAGGAAAGTGTGTTCATTTTCCTTTAAGAGTTGTAACTAACTCAAAACATATTCCCATTGACTATAAATCCAATATTCTATTCAAACCATCCTTCTTCGTGCCTTTAATATACAATAGTGTTCCAATCAGAATATCATATATATTTTTCTCAACATTCATCACATCAATGTTGTGTTTGATCTCATGATGTCTCCCATATAGAATCTTAAAAAATATTGATAATTTATTCCATATATTTCTATCATTACTAAACCATTGTGTCTTTTTAAATATGAAATTAATGTTTTTCACCCTCTCATAATATTGATCAGTTTACAAAAAAAATTATAGCAATATAAAATTCTTGCGAGCTTTTGAATGACTTTTTTAATCTTCAATAAGAGTGATACATATAAAAAACATTCAGTAACCTATGTACACTATTTTCCTCCCATGTTGAATTTGAAAAAATGAAGTTCCTTCTTCACACATTGGATAATCTTTATGCCTCTTAACACTATATCTAGAAAAATTTCCATATGTTGGGAATTCATTTATAGTGAACATAAGCATTGCTTGCAATTAGAAATATTATTTTTTATAAGAATCATAAACTTCAATACCTTCCCCCCATAAGTGTTTTAAATCATCAATTAATGGTGATAAGTAAACCTCAATATCATTTATAGACTACTTTTGTCTAGAAAACATTAAACTAAATATGATATATTTCTTATTCATGTGAAATTCAGAATATAAGTTGTAAATTACCAAAAAAATGTCCATGAACTATGTTTTCTACTAAGTATACAATATGGATTCATTCCATCTATGCAAAACCTAAGTTTGAGACTTCTAACTTCATTTCCAAATTTAGGAAATTAATAATCAATTTTCTACTATTGTGAAAAATCTATTAGATAACATAATTTCAGATATGCATTCATATACATTCTATATTAACCTTTTTGCATCATTTGAATTTTCAAATAAAAGTTTCAGACAATAAATTCTAGTAAGATACCAAATTTTCTTGGCATGAGTCTTGAAAAATGGCATAATAAATAAATCAACTTCTGATTTTTATTTCAATATATATTGTGATATCCCATATTTAGGACACTCTAAAAGACCTTCATATTACTTCTAATATAAAACAAAATCATTGGGGAAGGTATGTATCTTCTTGTACCCTAATCTCATTGGGAATAATATTTTTTTTGTGTTATAATTTGAATATGGAAGATCATTGTCTTCGGGAAGTATGTCTTTCAACAGCTCAAACCATTCTAAGAAACTCTTGTCACTCCATAAATTATTGGATTTCAAGTTCACCAATTTTAAAATTATTGATAAAATTATGAATTTCATACAACCTAGAGATAATGGTTTTTTAGCATCATCATATGAGTGATAAATCATCAATGTTTTCTCAAATGAAACCACTTTAATATCACTAATCATTTCTTCAATTTCATCATAACTGTCGTTTTGAAAATATCTATCATCATTAGATCTTGAATTCTTCCCAATTCCACCATGTCAAATCCAAGGTCTATAATTAGGATTAAAATCATTTCAAATTAAATGATTTTTGATTTCTTTGCTTTGCATCTTTCTCATATTTAAACATTTCAAGCATGGATAAAAAAACAGGTCATATATTGAAACATTTATTTTGGAAAATTCCCAAAAAAAACAACAACTCCCTATTATTCATCACTTGTTCATCATGTGGTAATCCAACTGTGATTTATTATCACCTATAAAAAATTTCAATTATTAAATATAAGTTAATGTATTTTGAAATATAAAATCTAGTATAAATAATAATACAAACAAAAAAAGGACAAAATATTTTACATATAAAAGAAAGGCAAAAAAATTTGTAAACAAAAATATTACTTTAGACTTATTTAATTATCACCTTGTGGTTTCTCTCATGCTTAATAGTTTCTCTCCCATTTATAAAAATATTGATATTAATTTGGACTTATTTAATTATCACCCTTTTAAAAAAATCAAATAAAAAAGAGAATGGTATAGAAGTGCATGCCATATCATTGATTTTAGAGAGGTTGAACACTAATAAAACACAATTTTTCATTATTTTTATAATGTAATTTAGTGATTATATACCCACTATTTTCATAACATATAAGTAAATATCATAATATAAATAGCCAAATGTTGAGTTTTTAATGTAATTTTTATTTGGTATACATGATAATGAGGCTGTTGAAGCCAAGCCTTTGATTTAAAATCACACAAACTATTGAAGAATTGAGTCTTTCATATTCAATGACATAAGGATGTCACCTTTTGTGACAATATCATATAAGAGTGAAATGAAGAGTTTAATGGCTCCATCTGTGAAGCAGGGAATATTGTATTGGGTAATTAGAGGATATCACCAACCAAGACATAAACTTATATAAAGAAATAAGGATATCATGAATGGTTACAATTATATGTTGTTGCCCACATCATAACGGAAAAGGGCGATAACATGATGTTTTTTGTTGTGATACCTATCGAGCATGTGACTTCTATATATTGGAATAAGTAAAATATGAAAATCAAGGTTGTGATTATAAACTACTATTTTCAACGTCATGATGCCAGCGTCTATGATTAAAATCTACTTTTATAATATCATTGTATCACTAAAAAACCATGACACTTTGTTCAGACAGTAAATAAAACATGAAAAAATTGCTAGATTGAAAATCAAGTGGAATAATATGGTGTACATTATGATAGATGCATATTAGTAAAGATGATATAGCTGAGAACTATATTGTAGCTTATTATGGGGCTTTGTAATATGGAATGATGAACTAGTTGAAATAATCTTAACTATATAATCATATACGATATTCCCATGAGATAACACAAGGAACTAAATCCTAAACACAACTTTTCTTCATCCATGTCGAGCCAAAATATGATCCATCATGAACTAAGGAAAAATCACCAAAGAAATAGAAAGTAAACTTGATAAGTCGCAAAAGATAGAAAATAGTGGTGGGAGAAGGTGGTGGTTGAAGGAGGTTGGAGGTCGGGGGGTTCAAGGAAGAGGGCTTAGGGTTTGGTTTGAGGAACAAAGTCATGTGTTACTAAAATAAAACTAAATGGTGGCCTTGACATTTGAACATTTTTTAAAGATTTTTTACATTGGTTATGTAACATCCCGGTTTTTTTAGTCGGGTCAAAAATCACTCCTGATTTGAATTTTTCAATTAGTGGTTATGTCTTTTTCTATATCGTTGATTGGAACTCAATTTTGAGAGTTTTTTCAGCTTTATATGATGGTTTTGGGTTAGTCTAGAGGCTTAGAGAGTGTATCGAGTGTTTTGGTTTGGTTTTGGGAGTGTCATAGGCCAAATGACTTTTTTGGAAATGCATGTCAGGGCGCACGGTTAAAGGTAAACCGTGCAGCTCCTTTTTCTAATGGAGCACGGTTTGGGTAAATCGTGTGAGTGGGGCACACAGTCGTACAACCTTGGTTGTAGTGGTTGTAGTGGGTTTCTGCATAGTCTGTGTATGGTTAGGTCAAATTGTGCACACGTCGTGCGAAGGTGCCCTTTTGGGAAGTACCTCAACATTGTAGCTCACACGGCTTGCGCACGGTTTGGAAAACCGTACAAGTAAACCATGCGGCCTACACATGGTGTTTTTTTAGTTTTTTTTCTTTTTCTTATTTTTTTCCTTTCCTACCCTTTCTTCTCCCTTGGTCATGCACTGCATAGGAGGAAGCCCTCCTTTCCTCCCTCTTATCCCCTTTGATCCATCTCCTCAACTGATGGTCTGTTATTCGATCCATCGGAGGTTGTAGAACCGTCTTGGTAAGGATGACTTCGTGCATGTTTCTCTTTGTCTTTGTTTTCGCCTCACAGAGTGCTAAATTTGTTTGAGTTGTTTCACCCTATTTTTAGGGCATTGGACAGAAAATCAAATCCATGCCAATCCGTTTCGAATTGGAGCTCGATATCGGACATGCCTACATCTACAAGTCCAAGGTAGGTGGTGCATGTCTTACTTTGTGTTTTTGCAGACTTTCAGGGGGTGCAGATTTTAGTGCGCCTTTGGGTAGTCGAGCGAGACACCCACTACTTCATATTAAATTGATTGTATTCCTTATGGGATGTCGTTGGGCATTCCCTTACCTTTTTTATGCAAGCGAGGTTGGGTTAGGGGTCGTCGCTCCTTGGGTGGTTTGGTCGGGGGTGTTAAATTCATTTTAATTGATTTGTTTCAAATGAATTGATTTATTCTTTGGAGTCTGATGCATTCAATTATGTTTAATTGAATTGTATATATGTGCTTGCTTGTGATAAGTTAATTGCATGAGATGAAGCCCATGGGGTCGTGATGGGCTTGGCCCGGGATGAGGTTGAGGTGGTTATGTCATCGGGATTGAGTGATGTTGATCACTGGTTGCGTTTGGCCCAGATTGCTTTAGTGGTTTGACCATGGGATTGGGCATTGAGGATGTCGTTTGAGGCTATGAGGCCGTCAGGTTGGGCATGACCCGTGATATTGAGACGGCAAGGCCATTAGATTTGAGCGACGTGGTCGCAGGGGTACGAGGTGTCGGTTGACGTGGCTTAGGTTATTTATTTGGTGATTGTCGCTCACCCGTGATAGTTGAAGCACCGAATTGAGTTGTCTGCACACAGGTGAACTCCATTTATGAGGTAGTTTTGACCACTCGTGTGGGTAGAGGTCCCCGATAGTTGCAGCTTGAGTGATTATAGTTTGGGGGTGCTTGCTGTAGAAAGTCACGTGAAAGGTGAGGAGTCTTCGGTTGATAGCGATGAGACTATTGATTGAGGGTTGAGGCTCGTCGTGCTTGAGGTTGCGGGCCTGGATATTTAATTGAGGGCAGATATCGCCGCGCCTCCGGACGTCGTGCTATGAGCCGACAGTGACTTTTATTTGAGGACAAATATCATTGTTCCTCCGGTTGTTGGGCCTTGGGTTGATGTGTGCTTTCGAGTAGGGGTTCGTGGGACCAAGTTACTAATTGTTTAGGCGTGCCTTCGGAACGTCGATACTATGTTGAGACACAAGGTGTTAGGAGACATGAGATGCCAGATTACGTGATTGAGGTGAAACTCGAGGGTTCACCTGGGCTTTTGACATCAGGGGTGCCTTAGGCCATGGGTTAAGGATCCTCTTTACTTTAGAGATTCCAGCGTTGGTCGAAGCAGGTGACAACTTTTTGGTGGTTGTTGAGCACCAGAGAAGTTTGATTGTTTATTTATCCACCGTGGTGCTTTAGTTTACTTTTGTTGTATTACACGTCTACTTAAAGACTGATGTTGGGTATGCACATTTGGACGGTATCCTACTAAGACATGTTCTCACACCCTACACGGGCGCTTCGGGATGCGTGTAGACTTTATGAATTTATGTTCAGGTAAAGGATCAACATCAGGAGCTGGATCTTAGTAGCTGCTTGCATGGAGTTTGACACGAGATTTTGAGGTCGTGCCTAAGTGGAGTTTCCGTTTTAGTTTCTTTTCTGTATCAACATGGTATATATATGCATGACTTGTACTGGCCGGTCATTGGCGACCCTCTTTTGTATATTAACATATATGAACTATTTATGAAATGCATGTTTTTCTTGTTTGTTTGGTAGTGGCTACAAGTGGTGTGTTGATCTGTTTATTTATCTTCCACTGCAATTGTTTATTTATTGTTTCCGTTATTGCTTGTTATTGACAGTGCTTCCGCTTTGCGAGTTTGGTCCGAGTCTGCTGAGTCTTATTTATTCTGCGACATGCTATATATTATTACTCGAATCGGTATATTATCATTCCAGAGGATATAGGCTTCCCACTTTACTTGTTTACACTCTCGCTATTAGTCGATAACTTTTTGCGTTCGGGGAGGTGCGCCTAAGGCCAGTGACACCCGACCCGATAGCACTGTTTATGTGGCTAATCGGGTCAGGGGCGCTATAGGTTATATAATAACCAACATAGAAAACACCAATCAATGGTTTTCTATGCTGGTTATTAAATAACCAACATGGAAAACAATTTATAACGTCGGTTATAAACAATTGGCGTTATAAATGAGCCATTTTAGATAGGTCTTGTACTAGTGATAGGACGAGTGGCCTCTTTGGAACTTTTCTATAGTACATGTGAGAACAAAACACGTGAAAAGAACATGTGTTGACTTGCATAAACAATCATTAGTATGATCAGTAACTATTTAGACGCGGGGGTGGGCTGATAGATGGGACTACATGTCTTCGCAGGGCAACTGTTGGTGCCTGGCGGGCCAGGGCCCAAGAGCCATATGGGATGACAAGGGGCCTGTGATGGCCGACATGTATGATTGTTATGAAACATATATAAATTAAATTCCATAAAAAAAAAGAGTTAACACGATATATGTTTTGTGATTTTAAAACTATTTAATATGTTTCAAACTCATAATATCAGTTGTTTTAAACACATTGCATCTTGCATGCGTTCAAAAAAATAAATATTTAAACTTTTTTCAAAAAGCATACATAAATTCAGTGTTATTTAAAAAAAAACTAAAAAAACAGGAAACAATGTACATAAGGATGTTTTGTGTTTTAAAAACTATAAAATGTATTTTCAAGGTAATATATTATTTTTTAAGGCATATGATGTGATGTGTTTAAAATAAAATAAAATTTAATGGTTTGTTTTACTAAAAAAACATATAAAAACTTAAAGCTACTAAAGAAACATCAATAAAATAAAAAACAATTCACACATCAAGTGTTTGATGTTTTGAAAACCATTAAATGTATTTTAAAAGCTAATGTTAAAAAATATATTTTAAGTGGTTACGTTAAAATACATGTTTTGTGTTTATATAAACACATGTTATAAGTTTCCATATGTTTAATAAAATACATATAAACATACATAAATACATATGATATGCATCACATGTTATGATATGCATTATGTTTGTAAGGATTTTTTTTTTGAAGTAAAGTTTTTATTTAAAAAATATGCCAGCAAATTAGTAGGAACAGACCCACCATCCAGCCCATTGGCTTCACACCGGCCCATTAAAATTGTGCACGAACGGCCCATATCATTCTTCTCATCGGCTGCCAGCGCTTGCCCAGGTACAGATCAATCAATAGGTTTAACGCCCGGATAGAAAATTCCTCCTCCCCATCCCACGGGCAAATTCCTCCTCCCCATCCCACGGGCAAATTCCTCCTCCCCATCCCACCTCCTCCCCCTCCTCACCCTCACCGTCGGCGCCTCCCTCCCGCTCTTCGCCCGTGAACAGTGCCTCTACGTCCTACATCTGCAACATCAGGCGCCTTTCACTATTTTTTTCCCTTGTCGCTGGCCACGAGTGTGCTAAATCCTTTCTAACACGTGCCTTCGGATTACTAATCGATTTTCTCTTATGGGTTTGTTGATTTCAGTCCTTTATACATGAATTTAACTGGAATTATTGTTATTAACGCCTTTATTCTTCTGAGAGTCTGGATATTGTGTTTTGTTGATCACAGGCTCCTGCGCTGATGCAACAGTTAGGGTTTTGTTTATGGGAAATAGAATGCATAGCTGTGCATCATTGTTGAAGTGAACCAAACACGAAGGACCGTGCCTTGTTCCTGCCAGCAAATAAGGCTCTTGCTTTTTGCCCTCGCGACCCCCTAAAGCATATCTTTCCGGCACCTCTTAATCAGGTAAAGTTTATTAATTTCGTTATAGATTGCTTTATCTTTTTTGTCGGCCACTTCTCTCCGTACATTCGTTTATCCTATATACGTGCCTTGGAATTATATTTTTTTATTCTTTTTTTTTGTGGACATTATTAACAGAATAATGTTCTTGAATTAATAATCATATTCCTGTTCTGTAGTTCTGCTTGTGTTCTCTACTTGTTGTTTTGTTTTTGATGGTTGCATTGATTGTATTTTGATAACAAGTCTGCTGATTTTGGGTTTTGGATGATGGGTTTGGTGACTGTAGGGTTTTGGCTTGTGACAAGAGTTATAGATTTGCTATGGACAGTGAGGTCGGGGGTTCAGTTTGTGAAAGCAATGTGGTTGAGATGAAGGCTGCAGATGAGTCCTCAGAGAGGACGGAGAGAATGGTCGACGATAGGACTCATGGTGGGATGGATTTTGAAGGAGATGAGGTTTTTGAGGAGGCAGTGGTTACACATGAGCATTTGCAGGAGCACCAGCTGAATACTGGCCTTGAAAATCTTCCTCTCAATCAAAGCTCTAGCATAGAAGGGATCTCTGATTCGAGGCCTTTGGAAGCTGATGGAAATTCCAGTGCAGAGCAAGGTATGGATGAATTCCATGAGGCCATTGGAGCTCCCAAAAATGTTGTGACTGGGAAAGTGGTCTTGAAAGCTGGTATTCAAGAAAAGATGCAAGATTCAATGAGTGGGGATGCTGCCGATGAATGTTCAGTGGTTGGTAAAGAGGCTTTTGTTGAGGACTCGGTGGTGTCCGAGGTGCCTTTCAAGGAAGATGCTACGGGCACAGTTGACGAGGGATCGGTAGGAGATGGCTCAAATGTACTGGCGAATAATGGCTTGTTGCATTCTGAAAAAGATGTCAGGTTAGATGCAACTAATGTTAATGGTAATGAAGAACTGGAAGTGTTGAAGAATGGAAATGAGGTGGGAGTTGAGCCTGCTACAGTTCTTTCTGAATCTGAAAATGGGCATCCACCTAATGAAACTTCAGAGGGAGAGCCCATTCTTGAAGAAACAGGCAACAGAGATGCCGGTGACATCCCAGTGGCGGTTCATTCTTGTTGTCCAGATGCTGCGTTTAGTGGAGATACTGGGATCCAAGACGATACAGCTCAGGATTCAGAGACCAAAATGGCTAAACATGGCATCGAATACCAGAATGATAATGGCGTTGAGGTTAACCGTTCCGTGTATGGGCAGCCAACTGACAAAGGTGAAGATGTAGGGCATAACTTTCTTGGCCTGGATTCAGGAAACTTTGATGTTAAAGCAGGTGATGTAAACAATGCATCGGCTGTTTCTGATTTGTCACTTCATGATGTTAAGTTTGATGAATTGATGGATTCTGAAGTGAACGGCGCTTCAACTGTTTCCAATCTATCGTTTCACGATGAATTGAAGGGTTCTGTGGTTCCTTTGGTGGATGACAGCCAAGATAACAGGACGGAAGAACCGAGCAGTAAGATGGCTGATCTCTCAAGTGACTTGGATAAATCTGTTGGTGTTGCGAAAGCAGTTTCAGAAATGGATTCTCAAATTGTAGATGTCAAAATGGCTGAAGTGAATGATTCATCAACAATTGATGAGTTGAAGGATTCCATTCTTTGTTTGGCGGAAGGAGGCCAAGATAACATGACAGATGCAAGGAGTGAAACGGCCAACCTCTCAGGTGACCTACACAGAACTCTTAAGAAAGGGAAGGAAAACTCAGAAATAGGAAGTCCTCCTGTAAAACATTCCTCTGATTTGGGACCTCAGGATTCAAAAGTTTTTCAAGCTCAGCGTGTGATGGGAAATGCTGAACTTCGTGACATACATGCAGTTGTTCAGCAATCTACAAGGGATGCAGTGGTGGATGTGAAAAGGCCGCATGCTAAGGGGAACATTAATTGGGAATGCCAGCCTGCAGTTCCAGCTTCTTCAGTATCCAGAAAGTCTGAAAATGCAGCTCCCTCCCCTGCTCATCCTGCTGGGTTGGGCCGTGCTGCACCGCTCTTGGAACCTGCAGCTAGACCAGTTCAGCTGCCTCGTGTGAATGGTTCTGTTTCTCAGGTTCAGTCACGGCTAACCGAAGATCCCGCAAATGCAGAGGCTGAAGAAACCGATGAGACTCGTGAAAAGCTTCAAATGATCCGCGTTAAGTTCCTGCGACTTGCTCGTAGGCTCGGGCAAACACCCCATAATGTTGTTGTAGCTCAGGTCTTGTACAGATTAGGGTTGGCTGAGCAGTTGCGAGGAAGAAACAGTAGCCGTGCTGGTGCCTTTAGCTTTGACCGTGCCAGTGACATGGCAGAGCAGCTGGAGGCTGCTGGGCAAGAACCTCTTGATTTTTCCTGCACTATAATGGTTCTTGGGAAGACTGGAGTTGGTAAAAGTGCAACCATCAATTCAATATTTGATGAACCGAAATTCGGTACCGATGCCTTCCATTTGGGTACAAAGAAGGTTCAGGATGTTGTGGGAACTGTACAGGGGATTAAAGTACGGGTCATTGACACCCCTGGGCTTTTAACAGCCTGGTCCGACCAACGGCAGAATGAGAAGATCCTTCAGTCTGTTAAGAGTTTCATTAAGAAAACGCCTCCGGATATTGTGCTGTATCTTGACAGGCTGGACATGCAAAGCAGAGAATTCGGCGACATGCCACTGCTGCGGACAATCACAGAGGCATTTGGGCCGTCGATCTGGTTCAATGCGATTGTGGTTTTGACTCATGCTGCATCTGCGCCACCCGATGGCCCGAACGGTATGGCTTCTAGTTACGATACTTTTGTCACACAACGCTCTCATGTTGTACAGCAAGCTGTTCGCCAGGCAGCTGGCGATATGCGGCTCATGAACCCGGTTTCCTTGGTTGAGAATCACTCTGCCTGTAGAACCAACCGGGCTGGTCAGAGGGTTCTCCCAAATGGTCAAGTTTGGAAGCCCCATTTGTTATTACTCTCTTTCGCATCTAAGATTCTAGCCGAAGCAAATGCGCTTTTAAAGTTGCAAGACAGTCCTCCGGGGAAGCCTTTCGCCATTCGATCACGGGCACCACCTTTACCTTACCTCCTTTCGTCATTGATTCAGTCAAGACCTCATCTGAAATTGCCGGAAGAGCAATCCGGTGATGATGACATGGTAGATGACGATCTCTACGAATCTTCGGACTCGGACAGTGAATCGGATTACGATGAATTGCCACCTTTTAAGAGCCTGACAAAGGTCCAGCTGCAGAAACTCAGCACGGATCAGAGGAGGGCGTATTTCGATGAGGTTGAGTACAGGGAAAAGCTGTTCATGAAGAAACAGTTGAAGGAAGAGAGGAAGCGGAGGAAGATGATGAAGAAGATGGCAGAATCCGTTGCAGGTGGTGAATATGGTGATACCCCAGAAGAAGAAGATGGCAGTGCAGCATCAGTGCCTGTTCCCATGGCGGATTTGGCTTTACCGGCTTCTTTTGATTCCGACAATCCAACTCATCGGTACCGTTTCCTCGAATCCTCAAACCAGTGGGTCATCCGGCCTGTGCTAGACACTCATGGCTGGGACCATGATGTTGGCTACGAAGGCATCAATGCCGAGAAAGTATTCGTGGTGAAAGACAGAATCCCCCTTTCCTTCTCCGGGCAGGTCACGAAGGACAAGAAGGATGCCAACATGCAGCTTGAAGTCATGAGCTCGATGAAACACGGTCTGGGAAAGGTGACATCTTTAGGATTTGACGTACAGTCCATCGGGAAGGACATGATTTACACTATGCGCAGTGAGACCCGGTTTAGTAATCACCGGAAAAACAAGGCGACGGCTGGTGTGTCAGCTACCTTGCTGGGTGATGCTGTCTCCGCCGGGGTGAAGCTCGAGGACAAGGTGATATTGAACAAACGGTTCCAGGTTGTGGTGACTGGAGGTGCCATGACTGGGAATGGTGATGTTGCATATGGTGGCAGCATGGAGGCTACTTTGAGGGATAAAGACTATCCTTTGGGCCGGTCCCTGACGACGCTTGGGGTGTCCGTCATGGATTGGCATGGGGATCTGGCTATCGGAGGCAATGTACAGTCACAGGTACCAGTTGGGCGGTTCATGAACATGATTTTGCGGGGGAATTTGAATAACAGAGGGACGGGGCAGATCAGTATTCGGTTGAGTAGCTCGGAGCAGTGGTCGATGGTTCTGATCGGCCTTGTGCCGCTGGTCAGAAAGCTGTTTGGGAATTCTCAGGATAATAATAATCAGCATGGACAATGGTGAAAAATTAGGTTGTATGTTTCTTCTTCTTCTTTCTCTATTATGGGTACTGTTAATTTTGAACTGATGAGGGTTAGTAGCCATTCTGCTAGTCTATTTGCCTTTTTATGGTTTAGTCATGTTCTGAAGAATGGTGTTTAAATGGGAAGGGGGATGCGATACCCCATTTGTATTTGAAAGCTGTGGATTTCTATTATGTCTTCGTTGTAGGACGTGTGGATGTCAAATCGTACTGTTTGTAGGATGCGTGGACGACTTTGTTTGCATGATGTGTGTGTGGACATCATATGATTGTGGATGTCATATGACTTAATTGGATGTTGCATGACATTGGATGTCATGACTTCGGGTGCTTGGATGTTGCATGACATTGTCTGCTGGATGTGTGAGTGACTTCGTTTGCATGGCATGCCGGATGTGTGGACATCATACACATCCTATGATTTTGTTGGATGCGATTGATTTTGTTGTAGGACATGTGGATGTTACATGACTTTTTAGGATACGTGGATGACTTCCTTTGCTTGGTGCATGGGTGTCACATGCCTTCGTTACATGACCACTTGAATTTTCAATCTATTATTTTTAGAGATCATATGAATTATTTTTGAGATTAGGTGTTGAGATGACGTGAGATTCTGAGGTCTGGAATAAACGTTTGAAATATATTAAATATATTAAATATATTAAATAGAATGCATGCGTAGTTTTTTTTTGAAAAAAATGGAATAACTCCCGAATGAGGTTTCAAATCAGAAATCCGAGGGAATCGTTGAGTTCAGAACACAGATTTTATCTTAGGCGCGACATAATCTTTGTCAACGCGGGATGTTTGTGAAAAAAGTTGCTGTAGGCATGAAATTAATAAAATAAATTAATTAAAGAATTTATTTTATTTTTGCGATGCAATGACCTGCTTCATCTTTAAATTTACGACTATGACTTTTGTCTCAAGGTTGTTCGCTAAACCCTGGAGACCTAAAAACCGTTGGAAGAGAGTGTTCTTGGCGAATGATGACGGGTCGGGATTAGATCGTGGATCGTTGTGCCAATGGAGTTCATGGATCTCGTCAACGACGACAACACAAGCGTTTTTCGTTAACGATCGATCCAAACTACAGGTATGATGTTTTGCTTTGTGATTTCCATCCCATTTCGAACGCTGATCAAATTCACGAACATAATTGATACGCGCATCATCGATAGAATTAAATTGATGGAATTTTATAATTGTTCGTTGTGATTTTCTCCCTCTCCGTTCGTCTTCTTCTATGGCAACGAATAGAGGCCAAACGAATAATGGTCGAGGTTCGTTCCTCACATTTTATGGTTTATGGTTTTCTCCCCAATTTCTTCGCTTGATCATCATTGGTATTCCTTTGGCCAACAGTTCGACCAATACCCGGTTTTTCGATCGTTGCGTGACCGTTCTTTGGTGCAACAGATCGAAACCGTGGGTACAAAATGTGATGACAGTTGCAGTTCGAGGATTGACGACGACAGTGGTTAGGTCGAGGGAGAACGAGACCAGATTGAGGGTTCCTCGTTTTTCCCGAGCGGTGTACAACGATGCGAATGACGATTCAACCAACGATGGTGTTTTTCTGATCCGTTTTGAAGGTCAGATTTCGATGAGCAAACAACGACAGAGCTCGATCGGCCTAGATCCGAGATCGATGACGCGATTTCCGGCGAAAATCGAGGCGGCAACGACGCGCGAGGAAGAACGGAGGAGAAACCTCTGAATTTGGAAAATCCCAAGCAACACGGCGTGTAAATCGAGATTACATGCTGTGTGGGGCCCGTTCAGCGGAGGCTAGGGTTTCGGGGTGAAGATACGGATCACACGATGTGTGACCCCCTCCGTGAGGCTCGACGTGTACTTTGGGAAGTACACAAAGACGAGAAAGAGTACACGACCAAGTGGCACGCCATGTACTTGGACATAAACACAACCAGGTGTTCACGAGCCGGTGAACGGACACGATCACTGTACACGGACACGACCAGGTGACACGGGCGGGGTACTGTGTGTCTCTACATGCCGTGTACTACTTCTACACACCGTGTGTACTGAGACTACATGCCGTGTGAATCTCTTCCACACGGGCAGACATGAGGATAGCTGGACACATTGTGTACCCCCTGGTACATGCAATGTACCCCCTTCAAGAGTGTTTGCAGCTCTTCGTTTCCTTAGTTTGGACCTGTATAGATTGAGTGTGTTCCCTTGGTCCTTTTCTTCGAGGGTACAATGCGACATTACATCCACATCACAGGATTGTGATCCCCTCTAGAGGTCAAATCTTAGATAGAGTTGTGGTGTCCCTCAGTGAGACTGGAGTGCGATCCTCTATCACCTTTATTCCCTTTGTGGGGTTTGTGGAATCAGCGTGACCTCCCCGAGCAAGACATCGATCTTCCATCTAGCAGGCCGTATCAGTAGAGTTTGTGGTATCTTTGACATACGATCCCCTACGTAGCGAGTTGATCCAGATTGGGGTCATGTTGTCCCCCACAGTTCTGGGCGTGGCCCCCTATTTGTGTATCAGAGTCTTCTTAGACCAGTGAGATTTCTTGGAAGGGGCCTAATGAGCTAGACCACTTCGTCGAGTGTCTCTGATGATAACATGACTCGTGGAGTGGATTCTTCCGAAATGAGTGTTGCTTCAAGCAGAATCCTATGACTGACCGTTGGTTATGATTGTCTGATGGTGTGATGTCTTTCCTGAGTATATCTGGGTGTTTATGTTATACATTAATTGTTATATCTTATATTGAGCCGACTATACTTGGTGCTTCGTGTTTAGTGGTTTCAGGGTGTCCTGCTGAGTATTGTTATACTCACCCCTGCATAGTCTTTGCCCGCATGTGTCATGTCTTATGTAGGCAACAATCTTTTTAACGATGTCTTGGGAGGATAGGGAGCAGGTGGAACGTAGCCAGAGTTTGTGAGACTGAGGTGGTTACCAAGAGCTTTCATTTGACTTTAGTCCTCACCCTTCGAGCAGGTTTCACTCTTTACAATTTTTGGTTGGGCTTGTATTTGACCCATTTTCCCGCTTTTAGTACTTTACTGTCGTACTGTGTCGTGGGATCTTAGATGTATGCGTGCATTGTTTCAGTTTTTTTTTACATTTTAGCATTATGCGGGTTTGGAGATGTGTGCATGTGTACAGGTACTTTAGGCTAATGCCTCCCATTTGTGGGATATGCCTACTCGACCCTGGTTGCCAACCCCTGACCTATTGGAGGCAGACTTGGGGTAGTCACGGGTTGGACCTCGGTGGGTCGGGTCGTGACATGTTATCCATTAATCATTTAAAACCATCCCATCATTATCAATACATCCATTTTTTCTCATGTGTTTTTTTTATGTCTAGTTCTACACGACATGAGTATTTTCACATGTTTCATGACATTTCTAAGAACCTTATCATTTCGTCTTAAATATTAACAAGTCATGTGCACAATTATAAGTCACGTGACAAGTCAAAATATTCATTCTTGTCCAATTTTGACCATTCAAACAATTGAATTTGAAAAAAACACTCAACCGTGAATTGAAGCCTTCGATCTTAACTTTGCAACAATATTTGATTCAAGTCAACCATACCCAATCATACCTCTATAGAAACGGTGATAATTAAGAGCAAAAGTAGGTCAAAAATGTTACACCAAGTACTATTCTGCAATCCAAGCTATTTCAAATGTCCAATACATTTATATCAAAAGAAAGTCGTCAAGATTTCATAATGAATCATTAGGAATTTGAATCATTCAATTCCAAATAGTATCAAAGGATTATCAATATTTATTGCCATGATGTGATATCCCTATCATAATTTAGTTGTTTTTTCTTGATCTTTTATTATATTTCTTGGCCATCTTATCCATGCAGAAGATAATTCCAAGTTTTTTCAAACAAGAAATAAAGAAGAAGATAACAATCGACCGAACAAGGAGAGAGAGAGAGAGAGAGGGAGGGAGGGATCAAACAAGACCCCCTCATCAGCCGAACAAAAGCTCCATGTAGAGACACCTCAACACCCGATGAATATTTCTATTTTTTCTCAATCAAGGGATCAACCCTCAATTTCTTTTATTATTTTTCTATTTTTTTGCATGGACCAAGTCTACCACGATCCCTCCTCAAGCTTTATTTTTTATTTTTCCAATAACCCTAAAAATTATTAATCATATATAAACCTATAAATCCCATTTATACTAGATATATAAATCCTTAATGTAATGCCCTAGGTTCCTAATACCTTTCCCTTGAATTTTTCTAAGGCCTAGAGGTGTCAAGGGGGTGTTTGAGGTCTTCTTCCCTCTGAAATTTCAAAGTTTGTTCGCATAGTTGGACAACTTGTTCTCATTGTCACAATTTTGTTTGCACGGTCAATCCATTCATTCACACGATTGATAGTTTTTTCTCATGGTCATGGTGTTGTTCTCATGGTCGCAACATTCCTTCGCAATGTCACAGTTCTGTTCACACGATTGATCTGTTCCTTCACACATTTTATAGTTTGTTCTCACAACCACACCATTCCTTCTCATGATCGCAAATTTATTCACACAATCGATTTGTTCTTTTGCATGGTCAATAGTTTGTTCTCATTGTCAATACGTTCCTTTTCAAAGTTGTAGTTTGTTTGCATAGTCGATTTGTTTGTTTTCACGGTTGATCCAACAACTTGCAAAATTCTCAGTTTTTTTTCAAAATGCCTAGATTTTCTAGAATGATGTGAAAAATGATTTCAATGTACAATAAGGAATTTAATACCTAAGTAAATGTTTTTAAAAATTTGTTTTGTAGGGATTAAATCACAAGATTGAATTCCTTAAACCCCATGGTTTAAAAAAGGGTTACTCCATCTGTTTTTAATGAAATCGAATTAAATGACAATTAAGAAGGAAGGTTGATCGCATTAATCTTCAGGAATCCAATTGGAATCTTAAAGTATACGATCTTTACTATTCAAGTCTTTTATTCTTTTCTTTGAGTCCGAACGAACCAGAACCCTATTCTTGAACCTTGAAGAGTTGTTTGCAGCCACCCAGAGTCTACCTGTTCTATTGTGAGTGGGTTCCCTAGACCCAAATCCTTTATATACTTTGACTACCATTACATGTATATAGTTTGATATATACACGTGTTTATTCTTACCATAATAGTGTCGATACTTTTGCATCCATTATTTACATGGTAATTTCTTTAGATTACATGTCATATCAAAAGGTTATAGCCATTCCCAGCTATAATGAGAATCTCGAGATACTATGACAGTAATCTTAAATATATTTCCTATGAACTAGATACATTATACTGACGAGACATAGATGATGTCCGACTATCAGGTGTTGGAGGCTCATAAGCATTGAGACTTTTCTCACGAAGTTCGCACATGGTGATCTCGAGTAGATGAGATCATGAGGACATGCCCTCCAATAGGAACACCACATGTTTCAGGTGTCATTGATTGTTCCTATCCACGAACATGTGTATTAGTCTCCAGACTTGAGAGCATTATCAATACGTACCATTTGATCGTTTACTTTGATGTAAGATAAAAACCATGACATTGAAGTTGTGGTGTGGTAGCTTGTGTTGGGCGCATTTGGTGGCATGACATTGGTTGAATGATCAAAATAGAATATACCACTTCCGAGTTGAGGAAGATATATCTCGTGGGCCTAGGTTGATTAGGATGGTAGTATATTCATTAAATCCATGACCATGGTACAATAAGGTAAGTCCATCTAGTAAGGTAATGAAATATATAAATCATCAAAAGGATGATGACACAAGTGTGCATCCCGATTTATGAGATATTAGGAGAAAAAAAGATTATATTACACAAAATATGTTCATAGGAGGTAATCATAGCTATGACATTTCTTATATCCTTAGGGGTCATGGTGGGTTTTTAGATTTCACTTTTGGTCCATGGGTTGGATTCATTGTTATTGAGATAAGGACCTAGAAGGTTACTCACTAAGTGTATCCACAAGTTCCACCTATTCAGATGAATAAGAGTTTTGGATGAAGTGGGCCCCATGTGCAGGTGTTGGTGAACGTAAGAGTGTGATCAATCACAAGTAAAATAATTCAATTATATTATTCAAGTTTAGAATAATGATGATTGAATTTATTTCTCAAGGCATTCACAATTTTGATCATAAAAGTGAATATGAGAAAATATATTATTTTGAACGAACATAACACGTTCAAGGTTCGTTAAATTATTTTGGGAGATTATGGGCCGAATTAATGGTTCTTATTTTATCACGTAACATGTTAAAGTTCTATAGGTGAGTGATAATAATATTTCTAACATTTATGACAAGTTTATTAAGTCATAAATATGCACAAATGTCTAAAATGAAAGTTATTAATTTCCAGGGACCAAAGTGTAATTTTAGAAAGTATAACCTAGGTATAAAAGCTCATTTAGCCTACTGAATAGTGAGACCCACCATTTAGACAAATTTAGAGAGAGAAACTCTCCTCTCTTCTCCTCTCAAGCACTTAGAGAGAGATTCCGAAGAAAGAACAAGGTTGGATCGATCCCGCTTTCTCGATCGAGTCCGCATTCTTCACGTGATCGAAGGGACATCATAAATCTCTTCAATTTTCCATGTAGCACCTGAGAATCATAGATTGACGATCTAGGTGCATGTGTGGATGATCTAGAGCATGCTTAGCTTAGTGCTTTTGATCAACAACCTGTCGACAGTGAGTGAATCAAATCGGTGATTTCAAACGAACAAGGTACTGTTTATGATTTCATTCTATTTTATTTTCCGTGATTGAATTGAATTTCATGTGATTATTTAAGAAATATGAGCAAGGGGTTTTGTGGATTCAGTGTTTTTAATATGAATCTGAACCCAAAATTTTTAATATGTGCATTTTTCACGCTTCCACTACATCCTGGGTTTCTTCAATTGGTATTAGGGGGAACGTGTAATTATTTAAGTAAAAAAATTTGAAATTTAAATTAAATATGATTTTAATTGGAAAGAGATTTTTGATACGGTCCTAGTGCAGCTGACGATGAGTCAATCTGAGTTCGTATTGCCAAGATATGACCGATTGAAGATCGACAAGTTTTGCGTAAAATATGTGATGAGATTTAACGTTTTATTTTTTCTTCATCTTTTAAGGATACCAGAGAAATGCATTTTCATCTGGGGAACGATGCAAGTGTGTTGCGTGTTAGCCATATATACAAAAATCTAGTTGGGATAGTCCGTTGGCAATACAATCTTTATGTGGAAGCTTGATTCATTTGCCAAAAATAAAAAAAGGAAGACAAAGCCTTCGTTAGAACCCTATTTTTTTAAATAATAATAATTATAATAAAAGGTGTTTTGTCCACACCCAAATAGGCATGGACGTATTTTCATTCCCTTTATGGGGGAGAGGATATTTTGGCCGCCCCATTATTTGGGTTGGCCCCACCTAATATATATATAATATTATAATTTATATTATATAAATTATATATTGTAATATATTGTATATATATGATGTGTGTGTATATATATATGCCCTTAAAAGGATTCCCTAACTAGACTTGGACGGACCACATCGGTCTAGGTCCGACCTTCCTGACCCATTCTACCCATCACAAGTCCTAAAGTAATTTTTAAGGATCCACTTTAGGTTTAAATATACCAAAAAAATTATAAAAAATTTTCAAAAATTAAATTAAATTATCTAGGATTTAATAAAATTATTTTGGGTGTTGTGGGATCTATTGATAATTAATTAAAATTATATTAATACAAGTTAAAACATTAAAAATACCCTCGAGTTGAATTTAAGAAAACTTAATTTTTTTTATGAAATATAATTGCATGTTGATTGATCGTGAGTCAAGATTTACTCGTGCATGTTTGGTTTATTATTTATTAAATTTAAGTTTTAAAATGTAATAATTATTTTATTTTTGATGATCTGCACATCGTCCCTTCATCTTTAATTTGTATAAGGGCCCGTGTGTCCACATTTAAGTGATAAAATATATTTTCACACCCTAAGTTCCCCTCATCTACATGTGAGTATATACGAGGTGTAAACCAAACAAGTAAAGTGCACATGATTTGCGGGCGCTACAATTCAAGTCAGGTATTGACTTAAGAAATCCCCCAGGGTCTCAACTAATCCATTATTCACTTCATGGGTTAACCAATAGATAACGTCTCATGGTCATGTCATTATTTATTTATTTTATCATGTGCATGGTTTATTATTTTGTAAATGTGTATTTATTACGCGCGATCATATAGTATAATAATAAACAAGTATGCATAGATAAAATAAACATGCGCAATGAATGTTTTCTATTTAAAGAATAGTTAAGTTTTTAGTATGATCACATAGAAAAAACATGTTAAATAGAAAAGGATTTCATTCACCAAGATAAATTATTAAATTCCTTAAAGAAAATATTAAGTTATTAAATGCATTCCATCGCTTGAATTTGGACAAAACTGATTGTTCAAGGTGCTCATCAACCATAGTTTGGGGTGCCTATTACTACCCAAGAGTTACTTATGAGAGTGATGTGTCGACTTAACTAAAGTTGGCAGTAAAGGAGTAGTCATAACTAAACTTTTTCAACTTTAGTGACTAAGCATTGAACAATGTAAAGTAATTATTTGTAGGAGATGAGACTCCACTCAACAGATCAAAGAGTCTTGAGTTAATGTAGTTAGCCAATCAAAAGCCTACATCAGACTCCTGTCCTGGAGTAGTGAAGATGCCATAGCTTGGGCTATGAAGAGAGGTTTAAGGATCCTTTCTACTATAATACTCAAGCGAAAGAGCATTCCAAATCTAGTAGTTGAGGGATACTAGGATTTGATAAAATAGTTGGTGAAATTTAAAAGTCATAATTTAAAAAATGTCTATTGGTAATCAAGATAGAGTACTAATATACTAAGTTTATTTATTGTAGATCAAATGAAAACCACCACCAATTCAATTTCACTGCGAACAATACTGGATAAAGAGAATATCCTAACCGACCATAACTTCTAGGAGTGGTACAGGTGCTTGCGCATAGTACCATGCTAAGAGAGAAAGATTTATGTGATGGAATCCCCACTTCCTGCTGACCCACTCAAGGAAAAAGCAAGGTGAAAAAAGATAAATACAAGAAGTATATGGGTGATGCACTAGATGTTTAGTGTTTCATGTTACCATCTATGTCCAGTGAGCCGCAGAAAATTCATGAGGACAAAGATGCTTTCCAAATAATGTCTTATCTCCAAGAGTTATACTAGGAGAGAGCTCAAAAGGAAAGATATGAAATATCAAGTGCTCTTTATAGATGCAGGCAAGCATAAATGAATCAAGCATGACCTCATGCACTCAAGATGATCAGGTACATTGAGAGAATGGAGACCCTTGAGTTTAAACTAAACCAATAATTAACAATCAATCTCATTCTTTCCTATTTATCACATAGCTTCATGGATTTCATTATTAATTATAATATGAATAACATGAATAAGTCACTCCTAGATTTTTTGGCCCTAGTTCTCTAAGTAGATAAGGATATGAAGAATTACAACTCTTCAGTCCTTATGGTGAACAAGAAAATGAAATTCAAGGAAAAAGTGTCAAAGGCCAAGTCCCAGCCAAAGCCACCGATACACCACCCTCCCAAGAATCCAAAGATACAAAGGGAGAGAAATGATCATGAGACAGTCTGCTTAGCATGTGGTAAGAAAGACCATTGGAAGAAGAATTGCATAGTTGGGAAGAAAAAGCAAGTCGATGCTTTTTCTTTAGTTATATTTGTCATTGAATGAAATTTTTTTATACCTAAAAGTTGGGTATTGGATACTGCATGTGGATCACACATTTGTATTCAAATAAAGAAACTAAGTAGATTTAAGAAAATTGAAAAAGGTGAAGTAGATATATGAGTAACAAATGGTGCAAGACGTAGGAGATTATCATCTTACTTTTCCTAGTGGGATGGTTCTTGTACTAAATAATTGTTATTATGTACCATATATTACCAGAAACATAATCTCAATGTCGAGTTTAGACATGATGAGATTTTATTTCAAGTTTGGAAATAAATTTTTTCTTATATATAAGGATAAAATATGGTATGGTATGAAACATATTAACAATGGGTTATATATACTTGAACCAGAAAATACAGTTTTGGAAATTAATAATAAATCCAGTGATAATGACTCATATCCTATCCGCACATGGTACTTCAGGCTAGGTCATGTAAATAAGAAGAATTTAAGAAAATTACATCAAGCAAGGTATTTAGAGTTCATTGAGTCAAAACCCTTCGATGTATCCCATGCTTGTTTACAAGGTAAAATAACCATAATACCTTTTAGTGGGAAAGGATAAAGATCCAAAGAACCATTGTAATTAGTTCATACTGATGTACATATTCTATTTACAATAGAGGAAAAGGGTGGGTTTTCTTTCTTTGTTGCTTTTACTGATGACTATAATAGATATGTATATATCTACTTAATGAGGTTTAAGTCAGATTCCTTTAGCATGTCTAAGGAATATTGGAATGAAGTAGAGAATCAACTTGGTAAGAATATTAAGAAACTCCACTCAGATCATAGTGGATAATATCTTAACCATCCTTTCATCAAATATTTAAAGGAGTGTAGGATAGTTTCCCATATCACTCCACCTTATACACATCAATAGAATAGTGTTAGTTAAAAGAGGAATCAAACCTTTCTTAACATAGTTAGATCGATAATGAGTCATGCAACTCTACCATTATCCTTTTGGGGATATGCACTATAGACTACGCCATATACACTAAACTGAGTACCAACTAAAATAGAAGACTTGATTCTATATGAGTTGTGGCATGGAATGAAACCCAATCTATCATACATATGTGCATGGGGATGTAAGGCTTTTTTTAAGACCATACCTAGTAAAAAATTAGCATCTCAGAGCATAAAGTGCATCTTTATAGGCTATCCTAAGGAGACTAAAAGATATTACTGATATAACCCTTCATATAGAACGATGATTGTAGAAAGACATTCTATATTTCTAGAAAGGGAACACCCTTATAATATAAATAGTGTGAGTAATATTGACCTCAAATAAGTTTATGCTCCATATGCACAAGAGTTGTTACGAGAACAATATCCACAAAAGGAAGTGGGAGAGGAAGATGGTCCCAAGACATAGGTATTTCATAGGTATACTAGAGAGGTTAGAGAGCCAAAGAGATATGGTTTTCTTGTCATTGAGTTAGGTGACACATTACTCCTATAGAATGATGAACCTCTAACCTATAAGGAAGCAGTAGATGGAAAGGATGCTGCTAAATGGGAAGAATCCATGCATTCTGAAATGGAGTTCATATACCAAAATCAAGTTTGAATTTTGGTAGACCCACTAGCTAATATAAAACCACTATGGTGTAGATGGGTATTCAAGAAAAAGCTGGAAATAAATGGTCAAGTAAGAACCTATAAGACATTACTAGTAGTGAAGGAATTAGGAAACATCAAGGCATCGACTATGAAAAATACTTCTTTCCAGTTGCAATGCTGTGATCCATCAGAATATTACTTATAATAGAAACCTTCCATGATTATTAAAATTTTCAAAATGGATGTCAAAAACGATTTTATAAATGGGAAGTTAGTTAAATATGTATATATGACACAACCTAAAGGGTTCATTATTTTAAAGTATGCTAATAAAGTATGCATGCTGTAAAGATCCACTTATGGATTGAAGCAGACATCATGATCATGGAATGTTTTTTTGATGAGGCCATAAGAGAATTTGGTTTCATTAGGGATGAAGTGAGCCATGTGTCTATAAGAAGGTTAGTGTGAGTTCCATAATTTTCCTATTATTATATATTTATGACATATTATTAATAGAAAACAATGTGTAAGTCTTATAGTCAGTGAATAATTGGTTAAATGAATGCTTCTCTATGAAAGAATTAGGTGAAGCAGTCCGTATTCTAGGGATCAAGATCTACTAAGATATATCTCATAGGATAATTGGGATAAGTCAAAGTAAACATATTGACAAGGTACTCAAAAGGTACATTATGGAACAATCCAAGAGAGGATTGTTGCCAGTGTCACATGGAATTAATCTCTCTAAGAATATGTTTCCACATACACAGGAGGAGATTGGAAGAATGAGAAAAATCACTTTATGCTTTAGTAGTGGGATCTATCATGTATTCCATTCTATGTACTAGGTTTGATATTTCATTTACTTTAATCATGGTGGGTAAATATCAATCCAATCTAGGAAAGATGCATTGGGGAGTTATAAAAACTATTCTAAAGTACTTGAGATGTAAAAAGGATATGTTCCTAGTGTATGGAGGAGATGAGGATATAGTCATGAGGGGATACACTGATTCTATCTTTCAGATAGATCAAGATGATCTAAAATTTCATTCTAGCTCTAACTTTTTCTTGAATAGTGGTGCAATGAGCTGGAAGATCTCAAAGAAGCCCGTGGTTTCTGATTCTACAACAAAATATGAGTATATAGCAGCTTATGATGCAACTAAGGAATCAATTTAGATACAAAATTTTTTTTTTGATCTTTGTGTTGTACTTATCAGTGCAGACCTTACTACAATATACTATGACAATACTATAATAATGTTTCTTTCCAAGGAGACCGAGCCACACTAGAGGAAAAAGCATATACTTTGGAAGTTTCATCTCTTGAGATATTTTACTCAGAGAGGTGAAGTTGTGGTTATTAGAGTAGCTATAGAGGATAATTTTAAATTCCCCTTGACTAAAGCCATATCTCAGTAGAAGTATTATACTCATGTGAGATCTAACATGTTGATAATTGCTAGCAGTTGGCTCTAGTGAAAGTAAGAGTTGTGATTGGGTGCCCTAGACCCAATTCCTTTATGTACTTTGATTACCATTTCATGAATATAGTTTGATATATACATGTGTTTATTCTTACCATAATAACATTGATAATTCTTCATATACTATTTACATGGTAATGTCCATAGATTATGTGTCATATCAAAAGGTTATAGCAGTTCCCAACTATAATGAGAACCTCTAGATACTATGAGAGAAATCTTAAATATATTTCCTATAGTATAAATACACCATACTGACAAAACACATATGATGTTTTACTATCAGGTGTTGGGGGTTCCTAAGAATCGAGTCTTCTTCTCATGAAGTTCTCACTTGATGATCTTGAGCAGATGATATCATGATGTCTGACCCATCGATAGGAACACCACTTATTTTAAGTGTCATTGGTTGTTCCTATCTACGAATATGTATATTGGTATTCAAACTTGAGATCGTTATCAATGTGTACCATTTGATTGCATACTTTGATGCAAGGAAAAAACCATGACATTGAACTCATGGTGATGTAGCTTGTGTTGGGTATCTTTGGTGGTATGACATTGGTTGAATGATCAAGATAGATTTTTTTGCTTATGAGTTGAGGAATAGATATATTGTGGGCCCAAGTTAACCAGGATGGTAGTACATTCACTAAATCCATGGCCATGGTACAAGATGGTAAGTCTATCTAGTAAGGTCGTGAAATATATAAAGTATCAAAAGGATAATGACACAAGTGTGCATCTTACTTTATGAGATATCACAAGGAAAAGAGATTATATTAAACAGAACATGTTTATAGGAGGTAGTTGTAGCTATGACATTCCTTATCTCCTTAGGGTCCATGAAGGGTTTCTAGATTCCACTCTTTGTTTTTGGGATAGACTCACTGATATTTTGAAAAGGACCTAGAGGGTCACATACTTAGTGTATCCACAAGTTCCACCTATTTAGATAAATAAGTATTTTGAATGAAGTAGGCCCCACATACGAGGGCTGGTGAATGTCTGAGTGCGATCAATCACAAGTAAAATAATTCAATTATATTATTATGGCTTAGAATGATGATGATTGAATTTATTTCTCAAGGTATTCATAAGTTTTTTTTATCATAAAAGTGATTATGAGAAAATATAATTTTTTGAATGAACATAACATGTTCAAGGTTTTTTAAATTATTTGGGTAGATTATGGGACAAGTTAATGATTTTTATTTTATTACGTAACATGTTAAAGTGTTACAAGGGAGTGATAAAATATTTTTGACATTTATAATAAGTTTATTAATTCGTAAGTGTGCAAAAATATCTAAAATTAAGGTTATTACTTTCCAGGGACCAAAGTGTAATTTTGGAAAGTATAAACTAGGTATAAAAGCTCATTCTACACTCTTGAATAGTGAGATGAACCATTTGGACGAATTTAGAGATAGAATCACTCATTTATCCTCATATTAAGCTCTTAGAGAGAGATTCTTAAGAAAGAATAAGGCTGGATCAATCCTGCTTTCTCGATTGAGTTCACATTCATCACATGATCAAAGGGGCATCGTAAAGCTCTTCGATTTCACATGATATCACCCAAGAATCATAGATAGATAATCCAGAAGATTTGGTGCATGTGTGTATGATCTATAGGATTCTTAACTTGGCACCTTTGAGCCACGACATGTCGAAAAGGAGCAAATCAAACTAGCGATTTCAAATGAACAAGGTACCATTTATGATTTCATTCATTTTTATTTTTCATGCTTAAATTGAATTGCACATGATATTATAAGAAATATGGGCAAAGAGTTTTATTGATTCAGTTTTTCTAACATGAATCCAAACCAAAATTTTTAATTCATGTGTTTTTCATGCTTCTGCTACGCCCTAATTTCCTTCATGTTCTTTATTTTAGGCCTGTTTGACAACTTGGTTTTCTCCCTATTTTCAACCGTAGCATGTTGCATTTAAGATATGAGATTGTTTCTCCCTCATATTCCTTCTTTATCTAAAAGTTTTGTATGATTGATCGATCCCTTACTTTTGTAATATTCAAGCATCAACAACATATTTTTTCCCTTTATTTTTGATACAATATGTTTTGGAACTTCTTTTCCAGGTAAGGGATTCAAGCTCTCTCTTTATCTTTGTGAATATGTGATATTATCATAATTTTGTTTCATTTTGGGTAGATGGAAAGAGTTTTCCTAATTAATATAATTAATCAAGAATAATGATATTAAAGAGTAAAGGAGAGATATCACATGTTTAATGGTATGTACCTTTCAACCTGCTACTTTGTGGTAATTCTAGTGGTGGAGGTGTCTGGGGGAAGTCTCGAGGGAGTTGGGGAGTAAGTGGTGGAGTTGTAGTTGAAGAATCTAGCTGAGAAGTTTTCTGTGGTGCAGACAAATGAGTTGTTCTATAAGGGGTGTCATTGCGATGCAGAGAGGCTGAATTTGGTGTAGAGGCTTTAGGTGGATCATTTTGGAGGTTCTTCCATTTTTGGAATAACTATGCAGTGAAATAGGGCTGTAGTGTAGTCTTCTATGTTTTATAGCACGAAGGTATTGGCTACAACATAAGATATCACAAGATGAGTTTAGTGGTTCTTCCATTTTCAGCATAGCTATAGTGTGGAGAGAGAAGCTTCAACATAGAGTCTAGTGGGAGGTTTTCAGCTATTTTTTTATTTCTGGCATGGCTATGCCATGGATAGGGCTACGATGCTGGTCCCTTCTTAGCTATTGCCTTCTATGGTGTGGTGGTTTCAGCTACACCATGAAATTCTCCTTGGTTTTTTGGATCTGTGGCATGGAGCTCACCATGTTTATGAAGAATTGATTTAACTATCTAGGTTACAACATGGTATCTCCCCTTTGTGTGGTGGTCTTCCTTTTTTTTTTCAGCAGTTCTGTAGCATGGCGAGATAAGTTACGCTGTGGTCTTATGTTTTCCAAAGTACCTATAAACTCGTGATCCCCATCAAACCCTAAATTTTATCTATCTTTTCTCTCATTTATTAGGAGACCCAAGTGCATCCCAAGGAGGTATTTCAGTCCCCTTTCAGTGGATTTCAACCTCAGCCTTGGGATATTAATCCTTAGTAGTTTTAGGTGAGTTCCCCTCCATCATTCTCCCTATTTTCTTCCAGTTTTTCATTCTAGGAAGGCTGATGTCAAGGAAACCTATGGTTATGGTGTTGTTTTGGTAGGGGAATGATGTGATCTATTGTATTTAAGGATTATCTTAGTGTTTTCCTTTTTTTTATCGTGTTTTTTGGTTATCTTTCTCTCGACTCAACCTTGTGCAGTAGTTTAGAAAGCTTCATTTGAGGTAGGGGATCCTTTGTCTCTCTTTTAGTTGTGTCATGTGGGAGGGGTTATGCTTTTGGTTCATCCTTTGAGAGTATAGTATGTACCTTCCTAATGAAGATAATTAATTTAATTAAATGAAATTTAAAAGCAAGGTAAATTAATCACATATTTTTAACACTTTTGATATTGTTATTAAGATTATACATGCTTGACGCCTTACTAAAAATCATGACCTTTGGGGGCTATGTTTTTATTTTAGTGGAAATGTTTATGGAACCCTTTTTGTGTGATTGTTTGTTATCGCCTTGAATGGAATTTGTTAAGAATATATATTTGGATGATAAATTGGTTGCCCATGAAAATTATGGTTTGTGTGAGAATGAACTTGAAATAAAGAAGTGAAAGTGATGAAAATTCCCTAGGTAAATTTGAAATAAAATATGTAAAAATTGGTCGTGGTGTGTGGTTTTGATGTGTGTTTGTGATGTGTAGTTGTGATGCATGGTTGTGGCATGTGTGATAGTTGGAATGAAAGGTGGTTGTGATGTGGTATTTATGATGAGATGTGGTGTAAGTGTGTGGAGGTTATGATGGGAAGTGGTGGTGATGTGAAGTGGTAGTAATATGGGGCTTGTAGGCATGATAAAGATGAGTTGTTTTTGTGTTGTGTAGTGTTGTGGAACCTACCCAATAATACTGGAATAATTTTGTTAATAATGAATTTGATATGGACAGGGTAGTGTGGATTAAATGGTTGTTCTTAAATTTGAAATAAATGGGATGGAATGATGAAATGGATGGACTGTATCAATGAATTTGGTTGGAAATGGAAAATCTAGAATTTGGATTAATTTTGGAAAGAAGATGAAATATGGCTTGTGACTTGTTTGAGTGGTGTTATGCATTTAGTGGTGGCAGTGGAAATAAAAAAGGTTGTGAGGCCTTGGTGGTGATGTTGTGAGTTGGGATAAAACACTTATTATAAATCCATAGTTTGGTATTGTGTGTTGAGTCTATATATACATAAATTTTATTTCCTTGTGATTTCTATATGAACCCCATCCATATTGAGCACCATGTGCTCACAAAAAAATGTTTTTTTTGGGGGGGGGGGGTGTTTTTCCCAACATCCTGATGGTGAGGATGGATGGATGAATACCCCCTCTTCCCTTCTCTCTCTTCTAGGTGATGTTGATATGAATAGGCTGTGATGGATAGAATTCAAAAGTTCAGTATGGTGATGTTTGATGAGGTGATGAAATGACTTATAGTGGGGGTTATGCGTGGTAGGAGGAGGACATGAGATTGATGTACTTCATGTTCATGATACCCTATTATCCTAGTTTTGGTTGTGGTTGAGATGTGTTGTGATAGAACAAGTGCCTATGAGTGATATGTGATGTGATGTGATGACCCATATGTCTATGGGTGATATGTGATGTGTTGTGACAGCCCAAGTCTTTACAGTTATGTTTTTATACAAAAGAGATGAGTGCACCTGGACGTACGAAGTTGGCATGTGAGAGTATAAAACTAGTGGTAAAGTGGTTCAAGGAACCCTTTTATCAACATGCTTCTTATTATGTTTCTATACATGGATGCATTATTTGGTGAGCATGTCATGGTGAGGATGGGATGGTTTAGTTGACCTGTTTAGGTGTTGTTGGTTATGTTGTTTTCTCATTGGTACATTAGTATGCTATTTTCATATGTGTACAAGAGAATTTGGGAATGATCCTACTGTGTATATGAATATTATCACCTTATGTATATAGGAAATAATTTTTAGGTTTCATGGAGGACTTCATGGACCATACTGGACATTTCTAGCTCATAATCTAGAGTTGTTGCGGTGTCACTACCTTATGATTTTCTTTTGGTACTTTAATTGGAGACTCTTTGTATCTATTTACTTTATACATGCATTATGGGATGGTTTTTGTTTACCTTTTATATTATGTCATAGAGTTTCTTTTGGATGATTTATCCTATCTCCTAATCCTATATTATATAGGGTAATGCCTTCTATTCATGTGATATTTTTATACCCTCAATGCTTGTCACCAACCTGAGGCCTATTAAAGGAGAAACTTGGGGTTCATTATCTATATTTCTTTATCTTCGACCTAGAAGGGGTAACTTTAGAGGGAGGGTATCATGACAGGGTTTTAAAAGAAGTTTTGGTTGAGAGATAGGGTGGATTTTGGAGTTAGGAACTATGAGGATTTCATGGGTTGGTAGGGAAATAATGTTAGTTGATCTTGGGGAATGACATAGGCTAGGGAAGTCCAATCGGGACATGGGATTTTAATGCCTCTTGTGATATGATGAAAGGAATTTGAGCCTACTAAATGACTAAATGAGTTGGTGCCACTTATAGGGTAGAGACCTAGGGAGGTACATGCATCATGATTGGTTGCATTCTGATCTGAATTGGGTGTTTCTGGGAAGTTAAAATTAATTAATTGAATATTGATAAAATTACATACTATTGAGATTATGATATCCCTATTTATATTTTAGTTATGGGTTTTGAACATCATCTGTATGTGGTTCAGGCTGGTGAGGTCCAACAGGCTGACAAGTTGATCACTAGAGGATTGATCTGGTTGAGGAGGATGATCAATGGTAGAGGATGTTTTGTACCTTATAGTAGTAGGCTTTGGTGAAGTATGTGGGTAGTGTCTCTTATGTGGATACAAAGTGATGGTTTGAGGATCTCAAGATCACCTTTTATTTGATATAGACATGGGAAGAGTACTGGGTCCCTTTGGAAGTTAGTCAGATGTGAGGAGTTGTATGCCAGTGGTGGACATTGTATCTTGCTGACCATAAACGAGGACGATGTGTTGTGGTCATAATTTTATATGGAGTTCCGCTTGAAGTTTCTATCATCGACCATGAAGGTAATGAAAAGTTAGGAGATTACCTCTCTTTAGTATGGGAACATGTTTGTGTGAGAGCTATGGATTGATTTTAAGTAACCTTTTCATCCCCCCTATATCTTTTTCTTGATGAGGAGTCCCATGCATGATGTCTTGAGGAGGCACTTCATCCTTCTATCCAGTATAAAATTACTCCTTTTATGTTGCCAACATACTTGGAAGTATAAAAGAAGGTAGAGGTGATCAATCATATACAATTGTGATGAGGTTTACCATGAGAGGGGAACCATTAGGTTTTCTCGAGGAGAAAAGTTTTCAGTGGTAGATCTCAGGCACCAGAGCCTTTGAGGTTTTAACCATTAGGGAGTCAACCTCAATAGATTCCTTTTCAAACTTTTGGGACCAGTGGTTTCTAGGATTTTCCTAGGGTTCTTGGCTTGTTGTAATTCTTCTGTTTGGGATGTGGTCATCATTAGAACTAGTTCCCAGTGGTTCTCAAAGATTAACATGGTGGAGGTGGTTTGGTTCAATTTCATCCTTAGAGACAACTTCCAGTGTGGCCATTTCAGTAGTAAGAGAAGTAGATTTATGCTTATTTGATAGGATATAGGGTAGGAAAAGGTCTAACTTAGGATGTTCCTCATCTTAAAGGACCTAAACATGAGTGTGGCTATGGTGGATATCATCATCAATAAGGAAGGGGATCCAGATGCGGGAAATTTCATGCTTAGAGGTTCCAATGCCAGAGGAGCTAGTGATCATTAGAGGTACAATTAGCTTGTTGTATACCCTTGTTTATGACTTATTTGATTTGGAAGATTCACACTCCTTTTTTACACCCACTCTAGTATGTGTGTTGGGACTAGACATAGATATGCTTCCCGTGCCCCTAATGTTGACTATGACAGTCAGAGGCTAGACTAGTTTTTTTAATGTGTTCTGGGGGGTTGTATACTGATAACGGGGCCACATCAGTCATGTGGGGATCTTCTCAAACTATAGATACATCCAAACGATTTCATTCTTATCAGTAATTCGTTGTATTCCATGCATGATGTTATCAAATTCTTTCAGAGGAGAGTTATGTTCTTGGATATAGATGGTCAATGTGTAGTTTTTGTTGGTGAGTGAGGTTGTAAGTTTGGAAGTAGATGTGAGGATCCCCTTATTTCCTTGGTGGATGATTTTTTTGTGGAATAAGTATACATTGGGGTGGTGGAGGTTTCCAGGGATGTCGGGGAGTTTCTGGATGTTTTCCCCAAGGAGGTCCCTTGATGTGTTATCAAGTTTGGGATAGATTTACGACTGTGTTATTCTCTAATTTTGATGGATACATATTATATGGAACCCTCCAAGTTGTAGAAATTAAGGGTTCATATAGATTATTTGATGTATAAAGGTTTCATCCAACCTAATGTGTCATCGTGGGGTGTTCTAGTGTTTTTTTCCAAGAAGGCGAATGGTAGTATGAGGCAATGTATACACTACTGGAGGCTGAATCAAGTGATGATCAAGAATCACTTCCCTCTTTAGAGTATTGATGATCTTTTTGACTAGTTGAGAGGAGATAGTTGGTTCTATAAGATCAATCTATAGTTTGGGTATCACCAATTGAGGGTAAATGAGGATGATATCCCAAAAATTCCTTCCGATGTAGGTATAGGAACTTCGAGTTCATGGTCATACCATTCGGTGTTATGAATGCACCAAATGAGTTCATGGGGCTCAATAAATCCATGTTCCATGAGTTCCTAGACCATTTTGTAGTTGCGTTCATCGATTATATCTTGATATACTCAAATTTAGAGGAGGAACATGACAATAATCTTAGAGATGTCTTTCAGGTCCTTCGACGCCACTAGCTATATGGGAAATTGTCAAAATGTAATTTTTGGACTCAAGAGGTGCATTTATTTGGGCATGTGGTGTCCCAACAGGGTGTGTCCATGGACCCATCAAAGGTATAAGTAGTTTTTTCTTGGGAAACACCCAATAATTTGGAATAGGTTCATAGTTTCATCGATCTTGTATGTTATTACCAGAGGTTCATGTATGATTTCTCATGGATTTTATCCTTATTGATTACCTTGACCATAATGGACCAGGAACTTATCTATACTAATCAGTGTTAGGTAGTGTTTGAATACCTTAAGGGGAAATTGATTAGTGCTCTAGTGCTTTGTTTTCCAGTGGAGGGGGTGATGTTTGAGGTGTTCCATGATGCTTCTCGTATGGGAATGAGATACATCTTGATGCAGCAAAAGGAAATGATCTCTTAAAGGTCTAGGAAGTTGCACCCCCACAAGAATAACTATGCCAACCATGATTTGGAGATAACATTAGTTATGTTTTCATTGAAGATGTGGTGACATTACCTCATTAGAGAATACTTTGTGGTATTCAATAATAACAAGAGTTTGAGGTATATATTTTCTTCATGGGATCTTAATCCATGACAATGAAGGTGGATAGAGTTTCTCTAGGATTATGACTTTGAGATCACCTAAACCCTAGGAAAAGGGAATGTCGTGGCTGACTCATTGAGCAAGAATTCATGAAGATATGATGTTCAAGGGTGCATAGATTCTTGGAAAGCAGTGGATATAGAGACCCACACTTAACATATATGGATATTACATTTTTTAGATGAATATTCACTATATTAGATGAACACATGCACAAGGACTATAATAGTTTAGTGTCACTACTAAATATTCAGGCTATATCCATTGTTTAAAACCATGGCTATAGGTCCTCAAACCGCAGATATAGGTAATATCCATGGTTTGAGGAATCATGGTTAAGTTTGGTGTGGCTATAGGCCTTGACCTATAGCCACGGTTCGAACCGTGGCTATAGGTATACAACCACAGTTTGAACTGTGGATATAGGTATACAACCATAGTTCAAACCATGGTAATATTACTATATCCATGGTTTAGAACTGCGGCTATACCACAGGATAAACACATGTTATTTCCATGGTTACAAACCATGGAATAAGACCTATAGCCACAGTTAAAAACCGTGGAAATAAGGTTATTTCCACAATTAGAAACCATGTCTATAGGGTTTGGAAATCCATAAAAAATATCCCCCACCCTCTCCCCTACACAGGCCCCACTCCCCTTGAAGTAGTCCCCACCCCAACTGGATAGCCCCTCCCTCCCCCTAGACAACCCACATGGACACCCCCTAACCCTATATATCCCCTCCCCCCACATCCCCCTCTCCCTACAAATTCCCCCCCTCCACAACCCCTACTCCCCTTGGGGTATCACCCCCAGATAGAACCCCATCCTATATAGCCCCCTAGATAGCCCCCTCCCTCCCCTGGACAACCCCCAAATTCTCCACCTGCATCCCACCTCTCTTCCCCTGGACAACCCCCTCCCCCCTGCGGCCCCCTCCCTTTCCTTGGACAGCCCCTACCACTCCCCCTACAACCCCTCCCTTTCCCTGGACAGCCCCCCTCCCCCTACAACCCCCTACCAACCCTGGGAAACACCACCCCCTCCCTCCCCTGGATAGCCCCCACCTATAGCCCCCCTCCCCCCTAGACAACCCCCACCCCCACCCTACACAGCCCCCCCTGAATAGCCCCCTTCCCACCCTCTGGACAGCCCCCTCCCTCCCCCTGGACAACCCCCACCACTCCACCTACAACCCCCTCCCTTCCCCTGGACAACACCCCCACCACTTCACCTAAAGCCCCTCTACCTCCCTCTAGAAACCCCCCCTTAGACAACCCCCTCCCTCCCGGACACCCCCATCCTGGACACCCCTTCCCTCCCGGACACCCCACCCTCCCTCTTGGACACACCCTCCTGGACACTCCCTTCCCTCCCCCTTGCACCCCCTTCCCCTTTCCCCCAACACACCCCCTACCCCCTCCCTCCTAGACACCCCACCCCCTCCTGGAACCCTCCCCCCTCCTGAACACCCCTCCCCCTTGCACCCCACCTACACCCTCCCCCCTTACACCCCACCTGCACCCTCCCCCCTTACAACCCCCTCCCCCCTGCACACCCCTTTCACCCCTTACCTCCCCCTTGAACCCCCTACCCCCTACACACCCCTACCCTATCCCTTATGGACACTCCCACTCTCCCTCCTGGACACCCCCTTCTTGGAAACCCTCCTGAAACAACCTATTCATTCCAGAAAAAAACAGGTTGCCTACATATTCAAATCCTCTCCTTCCATAAAAAAAAGTTCCTACAGAAATGAGAGAAAGTCTCGAGGTGGAACACCCAACTAATCACATGACCAAGTTGGGTCCCAGTGGTTTGGGTCATGTTAGAATGGTATCAATGCAGTCTGAGTCCTAGGTATGTAGTTTAGAGTTTATGTTTATATTAGGATTGGTTTGGGAAACTGAAGGAAATAGTGTTAAGGGGTTAATTGTTGGTTTATCATACCATAGGACCCAATAATGTTTTGATGGACAATGTATCCATTCACACCCCGCCCCTACCCCTAGAACACCCCCTTCCCCTGCCCCTAGCACACCCCTACCCCCAACAACCCCAACACCCCAACACCCCCCTACCCCCTTCCCCCACCTACACACCCCCTCCCTCTTCCCCCTGCACCCCCACAACCCCATGCACCCCTTGAAACCTCCCCCTTCCCCTTGAAAAAGAACTCATCACACCACCCTGCCCCTCCCCTATACACCCCCTGCCCCCTTCACACCCCCTGCACCCCCTCCACACCCCCTTTATCCCCTGCACATCCCGTTCCCCCCTACACACCCCATGCACCCTCCCCCTGCCCTTGCAAAAGAACCCAACACACCAGTGAAGGACTTAGAACCTAAGTGGAAGGTTCTCTGTAAGTTTTTTCAAACTAGAATATCCAAAAGAGTATGATATATGGATAAAGTCCTTTTTTAGGATATGTATGTGTTATATATTCTAATTAATAATATGAAGTTTAACCTTCCAAGGTAAATGATTTGTTTCACGGATCACTGCTGCAAAGGGAAAGTTATTCTGAATTACTATCCTTATGGTAGGCTGATCTCACTAGTTTTAAGGAAGATGGAAGTTGATTTGATTGAGGGAGAGGCAGTGATATTCTATAAGAGTAATACCCTATCTATAATTCTTTTCAAGACCATTGGGTACATCTAGGATATCAAATCAAATTTATTGAAGCTAGTTATTTGGGAAGGAGTGGCTCAAAATTGAATTATGCATCCTTACAGATTCAGTCCCTATAGTGTGATATGTTTACACCATTATTTATGAAAGATTTCAAGATGAATATCATGGGTGAGTTCCATGATACCAAAGAAGATGTCAGGAAGCTTAGTATTGGAACTAATAGATCCTTAAATTAAGTAGTGGTCTTTTATGATGAATTTAATGGGAAGTTGAATGAGATCATGAATGTATCTAAGGATGATAAATGTAAGGTTTTTAGATCTCTTGTTCTAGTATCTAGAAACCACTATCATTTGTTAACCTCTTTGAACAAGGTCTATAAATAAGTTCAAGGGATATATTCATATTCTTCCTTGACAAAGCTAGTGGTTATTAGAAATTTTTTTTTTAAAATAATAAAGAAATTATGGAAACAATTATTTAAAACAATCAGGAAATTATAGAATTAAAATTAAAGGTTTAGGTAGAGGGAACCTACCTCAACCTCAAGGTGCGTTGCTTTTAATGAAAAAAAATAGAATATTCCTTTTTTCTGCTTGCATGCATATGCAACTTCACATATATATAAGGAAACCTAGCCCCTATGTACATATTTTCATGGACAAATATGCACAAGGGGGTCCTTAGATATATGTTTATACTTGCATATACCCCTTACACTTACACATGTATGGATTTTTCATATCTATATATAAGCACACCTAGCCCCAATATATGTATATATTCATACTACCATGAGGGAATATATATAAAGGGGGAACTTATATATATATATGCCTACCTATGCATACACATGTAAGCCTTCGTCAATGGCAACTCGAATCCACCTCAACGAAATCCAAAATGCACTACAAAAATATAAGGAACCCAAAAATAAAAAAATCCCTGATTAAAATTGGGCCAAAGAATAAAAAACAGAATAAAAATTACCCAAATCGGATGCTAAACTCACTGTCTTCGATGGTGGTGGATAGAACCAGCCTCATCATAAGAAACCACCTATAAGAAAATAGTGGGAAAAGAAATGAGATATAACAACTTCTTATATATATATATATTTGATGTTAATAAAAGAAAAATTAATTTCCAAACATCATCTATGGAAGTTAATTTGATTGAATTTAGCCTACTCCTAATCATATTATAATTTTTAACATGTACTACAGCTGGACATACTTCAATTAGTCTCAAATCGCACAAATTATATATCATAAACACCTTGTTTAATGATTTTGGTTTTCCATACATTTTCGTTAGGGAAACCAATAGTTTTTTTTTCATTTCTTCTCACTAATATTGAATAAAAAATTCCATTCCAATGAAATCCTCACCAATAAATGTGACTTAAAATTGAGTTATTCCCATTAAAAATTCTATATCTTTTCTGGAATGAATCCATTTAGTAGAAAATCTAGGTATTTTTAGATGTGAAATAATTTTATTTTCATCCACCAGATGTCATAGTCCTTTCCATAAAACTAATTAATATTAATCTATATAACCTCTATCTTATTACTAAAATGTAGTATCCCCCAACTACCCCACCCCCACTTTCCCCTGCCCCCACACTTGTACCCCCACTGCCCCCAAATGCCCCCCCACTGCCCCCACCTGCACCCCCACTACCCCCACCCACGTGCACCCCCACCCACCCTGCACCCCCACCTGCACCCCCACTGTCCCCACCCTTCACCCAAACTCATTTGAACCCCCCCCCACACCCCCTTCCCCCCTACCCTCTGTACACTACCCCTCCACCCCCTTCACCCCCATTGCCCCCTACACACTGCCCCTGGTCCCTTCACCCTTCACCCCCACTGCCTCCCAACCTTCACCCCCACTGCCCCTGTCCCCTTCACCCCCAACCTTCACCCCCACTGGCCCAATTCCCCTACCCCCTTCACCCCACCCTTCACCCCCACTTCCCCCCACCCTTCACCCCCACTTCCCCCAACCTGCACCCCCACTACCCCAACCTTCACCCCCACTTCCCCCACCTACACCCCCACTGACCCCCACTTAAAACTCTTTATGCTTATATCCTTATTGATTTTTAAATTCATAAACAAGTATTTAAATCTATAAAATGTATCATGTTATATAAAAACTATATCTATTTTTATTATTTATTCACATATGGTTTATATTTTATGGAATTGAATAACAAATATACCATCTAAATATAAAACCGGGTTGCCACTAATTAATGGTAATCATGAAGATTCTTGGGTTGTAATAAAATATGAATATTAACATGTGTTAGGGGTCATATGTAAATACTATGTTTCGTTAATGAGAAGAAAATGTGTTTTGTGTTTTAGATGAACCACTAGGATACAACATGTAATTTCACTATAACCTAGATACCAACCCATAATCAACATCAACTATCACTATAACCTAGCCACCAGCCCATCTCTCATCCAAGGTTCCCAGCCATATCAAAAAAATATCAACCATATCAAAAAAAATATAACCTATCTACCAAACCATCTCTCATCAAAGGTTCCTAGCCATATCAAAAAAATATTAGTAAAATGGACTTAGGAATCAAGCCCATTTATAATCAATAAAACCCACATACATGATTATAAAAAAATGGGAAAAGGAACTAAAAGTTCCTAGAGCACACAACCATAAAAAAGTATTTTATGTACACTGGAAAAGTCATTAAGGACATAAAATAATGTTCTACAAGCCTTCCAAAATAAGAATGGGATTGATCCTACCCAATGTATTTATATCTTGCAAGAAAATATTTTAATTCCATTCCTAAATTAGAAAATTTATTATGCACAAATTTTTAGAAATAGGTAACATATAACTTATCATCTATTAATAGATTTGAAATCACTTTTGGGTTTAACATGAATTTCATATTATATGAGAAATAAGGAAGAGCAAATATCATATTACATGCCTCTTTATTTAATAAAATCATTAACATTTCCATACTTACATTGTTTATCAAATTTATAGAAAAACAAACAGGCTAAGCACAAAAACTACTATAATAAAAAGATAACACACTTTCATAGAAAAACAAAAGGCATTAATAGGTATAAAACCAAAAGTGATTACAGTCCCAAAAAAAAACTTCATTCTTCCTTTAGACTCCCATGTTCTTATCTTTATTAGGTTAATTAAAATATTACCCAAAGAATTAAATCATGATAATTTCACACTTTTACTTTAAACCTGGAGAAAGGTAACAAGTCTCCTACCAAAACTTGAGGACCAAAATGTTCTCAAATTAAAAAGTAGAACACCAAGCCCCAAACCTTTATTAAATCTTTTTTGGGGAATTAATGATCCTTAAAACACTAACCTAACAAGATTTATATATCATTCATAAAAATAAACTATAATAAAATTGATGATAAAAATTCTCTATAGCATGTGAAAAGAAGAATGGAAAATAATAGAACCATCGAAGGCAGATGATCCCTAGGAGGTGGGGTAGCCAAGTTGATAAATTCAAAGTAATGTATTCCAAAGTGAATCTTATCAATTTTTATTCTAATGAGAAGGGTTATAAATCAAAGGAATTTTAAACTTTTGAGGACAAGAGAGATGAGTTGGTTATATGCATGGAAAAGATGTCCGAGATGAGTTGCAACAGCCCCCCCAAGCCCCCCCAAGCCCCCCCAAACCAGTCCCCCTAGCCCCATCCCCCACCTACACCAGCCCCCAGCCCCTCCTGCACCCCAGCCCCCTCCCCCACTTGCACCAGCCCCCAATGTGATATATTCACACCATTCCTTATGAAATATTTCAAGAGGAATATTATGGGTGAGTTCCATGATACCAGAGAATATGTCATGAATCTTGGTATTGGAACTAATAGATCCTTAAAATTAATTAGTACTATTTTATGATGAATTTAATGGGAAGTTGAATGAGATCTTGAATGTCTTTAAGGATGATCAATGTATGGTTTTTAGAACTCTTGTTCTAGTATCTAGAAACTACTAGCATTTGTTAACCTCTTTGAACAAGTTCTATAAATAAGTTCAAGGGTTATATTCATATTCTTCCTTGACAAAGCTAATGGTTATTAGAAAAACATTTTCTAAAATAATAAAGCAATTATGGAAACAAGTTTTCAAAATAATCAGGAAATTATAGAATTAAAATTAAAGGTTTAGACAGAGGGAACCTACCTCAACCTCAAGGCACTTTTTCTTTTGATGACGACAACTTGAATCATCCTTTTTTCTTCTTGCACGCATAAGAAACTTCACATATATATAAGGACACCTATCCCCTATGTACATATTTTCATGGCCAAATATGCACAAGGGGGTCCTTAGATATATGTTTATACTTGCATATAACCCTTTAAACTTACAAATGTATGCATTTTTGATATCTATATATAAGCACACCTAGACCCAATATATATATTCATACTTCCATGAGTGAATATATATAAAGGGGGAACTTATATATGTATATGCCTACCTATGCATACACATGTAATCCTTTGTCAACGGCGACTCGAATCCACTTCAACAAAATCCAAAATGCACTAAAAAAATATAAAGAACCCAAAAATAAAAAAAATCCCTAATTAAAATTCGACCAAAGAAGAAAAATGGAATAAACCATACCCAAATCCGATGTTGAACTCACTATCTTCGATGGTGGTGGATAGAACTGACCTCACCATAAGAATCCACCTATAAGAAAATAGTGGGAAATGAAATGAGATATAACAACTTCTTATATATATGTGATTAGTGTGTCAACTATACACGATAAATGATACATGAATCCATAACCAACAATGAACAAATAATATTCAGTTTGATATGCTCATCCCAAAACTAAATAACATGATCATTAATAAAGCTCTTTATTTTTCAAACATCACTCATTCAGCTCAAATCATAATTATTTAAGCTATGATGAATATCCAAATCATCGGATCAACATCATCTATATTATTATTAAAAAATCATGATGTTTTTTTATCAAGAAGCTCTTTCACCCCCATCCCCTACACCAGCACCCCCTGCCCCACCCCTCCCCCCTTCACCCCCACCCGCCCCTAACACACCCCCTCCCCACCTTGCACCCCCTGCCCCTTGCACCCCCACTGCCCCCTCCCCACTGCACACCCCTCCCCCTACAGACCCCTCCCCCCTCACCCAGCCCCCCCTCACCCCTACCCCTTGCACCCCCTATCCACTACAAACACCACTACCCCTCCCCCCTCCCCTATACACCCCCTTGCACCCCTCCCCCTATCCTTACCCACTATCCATTTCTGGCTACTCAAGAACCTATAACACACCAAAATTATTTCTTAAACATGATACAAGGATATTTAAAATATATAAAGATTCATAACATATCATTTATGTGTCATAATCACCCCCTCTTTTGACATATTGTCTTTGAGAAGTATCCCCTTAGGCATCCTCGAACAACATGGACCACTTCATGCACACCAAAATTTAGTTAAGGAAACTTAATGAATATATAGTAATAAGGGGTCAAGTGAATTGGTAATTGGATCAATTTAATCAAAAGATAAAAAAGAGTGAACCTTAAGTTTAAGAGGTCAAGATACAAATAAGGTGGTGACATATTTAAGGTAAAGTGTTTAAATTGGTTTTGACTGACATACCCTGATCCCCCCTATCAGATTATATCCATTGTTAAGACCGTAATAGGACCTTGATCACTAAAATCTTGATAACCATAAAAAATACAAGGGTTAGACAATCACTTTTCAATATGTCCAATTAGATTCAAACTACTATTTCACCTAAAGTAAACCTCAATCACCGTGAAATAGAGGACAACGATTCAAGAAACCCAAAAATAGGGAACGATTCAACTTTACCACTCCATTTAATGTCTGGGCATTGTTTAGAACTAGAATAGCTACACCCAATGATGAGAAGAATCATCATCATGTTCATCTAAAGAGACACACTCTATAATTTCTACTAAGACCTTTATGGGAGTATTAATTTAAATATCACAATCCATGGTTCTAAACCATATATGATTTATACCTCCAAAAACAAAAATCTAGTTTAGAACTATGTGATTAACTAAAATCACTTAAATAAGATCAAACTATAAAAATATCTTTCTTAAAAATCCCCAAATTTTAAAAAAAATTATGACAACTCATTTAAAAAAGAAAATAACATTGAAAAGAATCTCACTTCCTTAAAAAAATACAAAATCCATTTCATAGGGTAAAATTACAACTTCCCAAGTATAGAATTTAAAAAAATATTAACACCAGATTTGATAATCATGAACTTATTTAAAATAAAATCTCACTCAAACTTCATAAAGTTCTCCTATATTTTCAAAACACCTCATGAATTGCATCATAATATTTTTTTTCCTGAAATCCCATTTCATTTTAAATCATTTCCCAAATTATATAATGTAATAAAACACTTTCAAAGCATCATGTGAAAGTCAAAAAAAATCATAAAACCGGTTTTTTTAATCCAAAACATCCACGAGTCCCATTTTCAAATTAATCATAGAAAATGTTTTAAATTAAAACACTTCATGAAATGTATTTTCATTTTAAACAATTTACTAATTTATTTTTAAACATTACTAATTTTGAAAACATTATACATGATATTCAAAATACTTTACAAATAATCCCCCAAAACTGGTTTTGGAATAAAAAAATTCCAATAAATGTACTTTTGTACAAAAAAATTGAATCACCAAACATAAGAAAACCATAATGTGGAATAACATACAAACAATTGATTGATTGATTGATCAATCATAAAAAAATCCTACAATGAGGTAATCCACATGTTAAACTCTCACATATAAGAGTTCCCCATCATCAAGGGGAACTCAAGGGAACTTAACAAGGTTTAATAAGTAAAACATATCAAAGGAAACCCCTCTTAAGTTATCAATCCACAATTCCATAATGTTTTAAATTATGAACATGGTTACATATGGCTATGTAGTAAAACACATCACTTGAAGGACATCTTACAACACTAAAATTCTTATTTCACTCTTTAAGCATGAAGAAATGAAATCTGGTTTCATCTCAAGACATTTTCACATGCTTATCAAGACTCTCACATCATAAAGAACATACAAATCATATTAATTGAATAAGAAACTTAGGGACCACCTACCACATAGTTATATGAGCCTCTATGTCAGATATTGATGGATGGACTGATCTAAATCCACATGATTCCTCACAATAGATAAAATACCCCATTTTATGGATTTAGAATGAAATTCCAAGAAATGGTGAGAGTGGGTGTGATGGGAACCATTGGGGTTGGAGGGTTGCATACAAAGGGTATTGGGGAAGATGGCGCTGCCGTGAGATAGGTCAAGTGCAGAGGGTCACAGATCAGGGGAGGATGGAGTAGGAGGGCGTTGCCATGAGAGAGGTTAAGGGTGGAGGGTCGTGGATCAGGGGAGGATGGAGGATGAGGGTTCCATTGTGAGAGAGAGGTCAAGGGAGGAGGTTCATGGATCGAGGGAGGATATGGAGGTGGAGCCTAATGGGTTTTGGAAAAAAAGGGAGGGAAAATTTTAGCCACGGTTTTTTAATTAAACCGTGGCTATAAACAGGATATAGCCATGAACCTATAAAGCCATGGCTATAGGTCCATGGATATAGCCTAAATTTCTAGTAATGTGTATTTGAAAACTTTGAACACATTATTCTAACTTGGATAAAGATATTCAAAGTTTCCCACAAAGGTCTTTCCATTTAGTATTTCTACTTAAAACATTTCTTTATAATCTGGGGAAAGGAAAGATAATAAAGGGAAATCTAAGATTATAATTAATGGTAAATAAAGGATATATATAAGAATAACGTGAACATAAAAATATGATAATATTATAATAAAATTTGAATATCAAACCCTTTATATCAAAGATCATAATCATGAGTCATGGCATAAATATCGAAAGTTCGTAAGACATGAATCATAAGGAAATTAAATAATATAAGCCATGAGAGCATAAAATTGGAATAAGAAATAGAATTTTGAAATAAACCTAATCATATAAAATATTATCTGAAGGCTATCCACCATGACATTTATAATGGGTTAGGCTTGGGCTGACCATCCATGTGTCTGATTTGGGCTTGGGCTAACAACCTATGAACCCTATTGTTTTCAGGCTTGGGATAACAACCCATGTACCCTCTTGTTTTCAGGATTGGTATAAAAACTTGTGTACCTTATTGTTTTCAATATTGGGATAACAACCTGTGTAACCTATTGTTTTCAAACTTGGGATAACAACCTGTGTACCCTCTTATTTTCGAGTTTGGGCTAACAACATGTATACCCTCTTGTTACCAGGATTGGGATAACAACTCATGTACCCTCTTATTTTCAGGCTTGTACTAACAACCCATGTACCCTATGATATCATATAACATTTATCATTACCTAATGCATTGGATGGAGATATAGGTCCTGCCCATCACATAATGAAACCATACATACGTGTGCCACAAGATCATAAAAATTCATCATATCATAACCCATGAATTGAAATGGGTGTCATAAATATTTCATCATATCTTAACCAATGGAAAATAGACATGTTTCATAATAATTTAATCATATCATAACCCATTATGAGAAGTGCATTTCAAAGAATATAACCCATGGAAGATAAATGGTTTTCATAAACATCATGCCATTAAAACATAAACCATACAAAGAAAGAATATGAATGGTACCCTTAGATCATATCCCTAGAAAGGCATGAGTAACACCAAATGATGTCATATTAGATGTAAAATAATTTTGAAAGATCATTTAAAACATTCCTTGAGGAAAATATCCTTTCCACTTTGAAAAACACTTTTTTTAAAAAATAAACATTTTGAATTTTTTTTATTTAAAAATAAATTTAAAAAATTATAAAGGAAGCTTGAAAAAATGTTGAAAATATTTTTCTTTTAAAATATCATTGAAATATTATAAATTAATCTTTTACTAATGGAGTGGTCATGATGGCGGAGAATTCCATACATGATGTATATGTAAAAACAAAGATTCCTTTCATATTTTCAGTAGAAGTCAAAAGAGACTTGATCAAAAAACAAAAAGAATATTAATTTTAAAACCATTTTGTAAAAAGGTAAAACATAGGTAAAAATTTATTTTAAATCATAGGATAATATTATAACATTTTTTAAAATATTTTTAGAAAACATTATTTTGGGAGAAAACATATTTCCAACCGAAGAGAGAAATAAAGTCATATTTTCTTAAAAACATTTTATTAATTATATTAAGTACCAAAGAGTGAAAAAATGGAATCATTAATTGGATATATAATTAATAAACATATAATAATAAAATTCATGATAATTCTATATAGATGTATCATAATATTTTATCAATGAAAGTATAATCATAAACAATCCTGATAAACGATGAGATTATAACAATAAAATATTACCACTTTGATAACTTTGAATCATAATAACCATGAAATATTAAAATTATATAAAGCTTAAAATATCATTAAAATAAGTATATTCATGATATAACATATCAAATGGGAAGTATATACACTTCATAACATAACATGTGTCTCGAAGAAGGCAAATTGATATAAAATTCCCTTACCGCTTTGGTAACATTTTAACCATAAAACACATGAAAGATTGATCCTAAAATGGATATTTAAATCCCAATAATTATAAGTATAATAATAATTAAATATATACATGGGAATTATACACACCGCATATAAGAAATAGGTGGTGAACATGACTTGTGTCTCATGGAAAATAAAAGTGAGACGAAAATCCATTACTAATTGGGTAAATTTTAAATCATGAGATCTGTAAAATAATAACATCAATTGAAACTTTTAATATCATAAAATATATAAAACTAATGATATAACATGTCATAGGTTAGTATTTTCACCACATAAAAGAAACGAGTGGTGAATATGACATAAGTCTCATAGAAATAAAAGTGAGAGTAGAGATCCCCTTACCTTAAGTGTTGACTCTCTTCATAATCATTTAAACCTCCTATATAATAAATATAAGTTTAGAATAAATCTATCATAGAATAATATTCATATATATAATACCATATATTATTTACTTACGACTTCATGTTACCTGTTTATTAACAATTCCAAGTTTAAGTTATGTTTCAAGTAATAACCGCTTTGTTTTTATACATGTTTGACTTTTTATTCTTGGTAATATTACTCAAATCATTATTTAATCATAAAAATAATGATAAACATGAAATAAATATCATATATATTCATTATATATGTATTTATAGTAACACATAAAATTTAGTGATAAGAAATGAAATATACCATTCATGGAGACGATAGGCCGTATGTATGCATGAACATTACTTCCATTTTCTTATCATATTAAAAGAAAAAAAAGTAAATGATATATATATATTTATATATTATCATTAAATTATAATTTTTATGTAATATATATCACCTATTTATATTAAACACATCCTTAATACATTCCATGTAAATCATGAACAAATTACATCGCTTCGTGAGGTGGTAGTCTGCCGTATACATGAACGACAATATCGTATTCTCAAAAAATAAAAATAATAAGGGTATATGTTATATAATAATTTAATAAGTATAAATACATAATAAATATTATATATATTATATATAAATATAATTTTCATCATTATTACCAACCTTAAGAGGTGGTAATGGAAGAACAAACAACATTAGTTCACGAGGTGGTAGTCTTCCATACACACGAATAATGATTTCATATCCCATTTGATGGAAGTGTGTGTGGTTATAGGTCATACCCTTAACAAAAAAATATAAGTATATTTAATATACTTAGGTTATTATATAATAATTATATGAAAATAATTTATGGGTTTTGAGGAATAAAAAAAACAAAAACATTCGTTGATGAACGTTACCTCTTCTTTGAGTATCTCCTTTTGGTTTGCACCAAAGGACTTAATTGGTTAAATTTATGCCAAAATTAAGGATTATAGGATTAAATTATAGAATATGTGAAGTGAATTTGGTAGGGTTTTTTGGAACAAATTTCTTGAAAGGTTTGAATAATGGGGGAGAGTGAACAACCTTTATAATGGAGGAGTGACATTCTTGTAAATACCAAAAGGTAAACACTATTGGGAGGTCTTCCTTACATATTGTACCTAAATAATGAAAATATTTATAGAAAATATGGTATATGTTTTAAATATTTTTATAAAATTTATTTTGTACATTTTTCTAGGTCATTTTCTCCTTAAGTGTAAATTTTAGTCCCTTAGTTAACTCGTTTTTCTCTTAATCACCGCGATAAATTTTAACAGTTTTCACTAATAATTTTAGTAAAAAATAAAGTTTGGATTATTATAAATTATAAATTATTCTGATTCCAAATATTTAACTCATTTTGATAAATTCAACTCACATAAGTTAAATAAATTAATTTAAAATTAATCCCGTAGATGAGATGAAACAACGAGTTTTAAAGAGAAAAGTTCAAAAGTTTGAAATGTTTTTATATCCAATTTCAATGTGAAATTGATTAAAATGACCCAAATTGGATTAATTTATGTATAATATATATAATTATATTTAAAAAACAATTTAAAATATAATTTAACTATATAAATAAGTTATATTAAAAGATAGTTTTAAATTATAATTTAGTATTTTTCATTATTCATCAAAAAATGAAAATTCTTATAAAAATACCAAAAACCCACCCTAAGATAATTTTTATTTTATTATTTAAAAAATTAATTTTATTATATCACATTAATCTTATAAAATTATTAAAAATTAGTTTTAAAATGAGTGCACCAACAAAAGGTGACAAAACCATTTTTTAGAAAAATACAGTTTTTAAGCGTAAAATTGAATTTATTCTTATATCTTATTTAGAAAACATATAACATGAATGTTAAAATTTTTATTGAATATATAATATATAAATTTCATTAAAATCATTAACTAAAATTTATTTTTTTAATTTATTTATATAAAATACACTTGTATGCATAAAAATAGCTTTTCGGGAAAAGATTTCCCTTTATTTTCAAAAGGGTTTTATTTTTATTTATAATTAATTGGTAACATAAGAATTAATTATATAAACATGTTTAAACCATATTTTTTAGTTAATACTATTCATACCTTCTATTCCAATGGCTAGTTGTAACTATCATAATAATAACATGCCATGTTTGGTTTAAACTTGGTATTGCAAATAACACAAGCTAAACTCAGAATTGTGTGGAACATAAGCCATACTTAGTGTTGTATGTAACTCAATCTAAAATAAATGTTTTTTACAGTGAAATATTAACTTTTAGTTGTGTATAAATAAAGATTAACTTGGTGTATCATGTAATAAAAGTCATCAAATAATTTTAATCTATTTGAAAAAAATTAATTCATAAAAACTCAGGGTGTCACATTCTACCCCCCTTAAAATGAATTTCTCCATCAAAAGTTATAAGGGTCATTAAAAGTTTAATAATTGAAATTTACTTTCATATAAACCCAAATTATAAAAATTAATATTGAAACTTCCTTTAAAAAGGTAAATTTGGAAACATAACGGTTACCCAAAGTAACTTATAACTAGGTTCCACATAGGAGAACATAGGTGGGAAGTGAAAACATGGATGTGAAAAAAAGTAATGATGCCCAAATATAGATGGAGAGTGATAAAAAATATGTTTATGATAAATTTAATGGTCAAAAATCCATAAACCAAATAGGATTGAAAAATGTCATTGATACCATCAAAATGATGACAACATGATAACATTTTATTTCAAGAATCTTTTCCCAAAGTTTAAGAATTTTCATGAGAAGATATACTTACTTGATTTAATTCCATATCATAATCAAAATATCTCCCTTTGTTTGTGCCTTGATTAATTTACACTTCATCTCTTACTCCATGAATTGAAGGTGAATTTTTTATCCTTGAAGCACTAATGGATCATAAGATCTATAGATAGACCGATAAGTCATTTCATCTATCTTCAGGTATCATCAAAACAAAGATGGTTAAAACTAGTTATCCAATATACATAAATATTCATATGGTGAAGTAATACATTAATATCCAAAACCTTATCCAAATTTCAACTCAAACCATTCCATCAATGGTTAACTTTATAACCCTTCCAAAATATAATTCACACTTTATTCCTTAAATAATATCTTATCTTATACCAAAAAAAAATTTCATTGGAAACTTGGGTCTATACTTGTATAGATAGAATATAAAATGTGAATTTATTATTTAAGAATACATGTAGATAGAGATCATAAATTATTGGAATCATATTAAGTTCCACTAAATGGTTAACAACAATATTTTCAAAGAGTATATTTTTAGAAAATCCCATATTAAATTCCCCACTATAGAGTGCCCCAATTATCATGATCCACTTTATATATTGTGATTTTATAATATTTCCATTTTTCCTTTATCTTTAAAGGTTATTGGAATTGATTACCATTATTAACCCTTGTATTTGGGCACTTTTTATTATAATTCCTAAAATCCTTACAATTGAAACATTGAAGTGTGGGGGGCGTATTCTCAAAAGATTTATCACTATTCACATCATTAGATAACTTTTTAGAATCACTTAAGCATTAAAATTCTCGATGACCTTCCTTTAAACACTTAAAAACATTTACTAGTCCCATTAAGAAAATTCTCTCTATGTTTCTTCCCAAACTTTGAGCATAAATTAGAGATCATCTTTTTCTCTCCATGGTTCTTATATTTTCCTTTGAATTCAAATTTTCTCTTCTTATAAAAACCATGAGATTGATACATAACTCCCAACTCCATTTACACATAAATAGCACATAGAAAAATATCTTAATAGAATCTAAAGTTTCTTATGTTTAACTCCCTTCAGAGATTTGGTTTTAATCCATTGAATAATCAATCAAATTTACTTTTAGGATAAATGATAATACTCGAAGAGTACCATGAAAGTCTTGTAAAATTTTCTTCATAAGAACCAAAAGATTCATCATAATTATATTTAATCTCTAAGAATAACTTCTCTATATTTGTTCATAAAATATGAGGGAAGTAATTACTAAGAAATATCCTCTTAAAATCTACCCATTCCATATATTCAATTTCCTCTTGTTCCCTCGTGTTATTAATAAGGTTCCACCACTGATCCTCTTCACCTTGCAAATGATAAACAACTAAAATGATTTTTTCATACTCCGAACAATGAAGAATAGAAAATATATTTTCTGTGGTATTGATCCATTTCTTAGAAACTAGTGGATTTGTGGATCCACTAAAATAATATGGAAATTGCTTCATAAATAAATCAACACAATGTTGTTCCCTACTTTTCTCTTTTTAAATTTCAACACGATTAATATCTTTGTAAAGTTGTGTGAGCATAATAAAAATGTTCTCCATTCTATCTCCCATAATGTTCAGTTTCTTGGGAGGAAAATCATTGAATTTTCCACTGTATTCAGCATTAAAACAACTCCTTCATGTTACAACTATTAACTTAAACTAGAAATCATATCATGATAAACACTAATCATAGTGGAAACCCACATAATCATGAAAAAAATTAACTTATAGGGTGTCTAAATCATGACAACTTATTTTAAATATAAGACAACTTAGGCTTAATATAGGTTATTAATAGTAATAATCTATTTAAATACTTCATGATGGTTCATAAAGAGTTTGTGAATATCCAAATCATATCCCCCGAGAGTGTCAAACCATGTATGCAGAAAGACCCATTATCATTCACTAGTTCCTGATTGATTCCATATCAATACAATGTTTTCAGGTTTGTTACCCCTATGTACATCTATACTAGAGCCACACCCACTTGTAGTATCTAGAAAAGTATGTAATTTCTTGGAAACCAATCTCTTAATCCTTTTCCAAAATTCCAGGTCATTTTTCTAAACTTTGTCTCATACTTAGACTTATCCTTAGAGACATTCCTAGACATATCCTTAAAAATATCCTTAGGTATATCACTAATTTTTTATCATTATACTTTATAAAGGTTGACTAAACCTTTCATTTGATACCAAATATAGCGACCCAGGCTTAATATACATGGATATTACATATTTTTAGATGAATATTTAGTACATTACACAAACACATTACCAAGGACTATAATAGTTTAGTGTCTTTAGAAACTTGGAATAAAATATTTTAACTTAGAGAAATATCTTCAAAGTTTCAGATAAATACCTTTCCATTTAGTACTCCTACTTAAAACCTTTGTTTATAACATGGGGAAAGGAAACATAAGAAAGGGTGATATCAGATTCCTAGTAAGGGTAAATAAATGAGATATGTAAGAATAACATGAACATAAGGGTATAAAAACATGAGCATAACATTTGAAGATCACACCCTACATATCAAATATCATAATAATGAGTCATGGCATAAATATTGGTAGTTCATATGACTTGAATCATAAGGAAATCAAAGAAAATGAGTTATAAGTGTATAAAATTGTCATAAGACATATATTTGTGGCATAAAACTAAGCATAGAAAATATTATTTCAAGGATATCCACAAAGAAATTCATAATGTGTTAGGCTTGGGATGACCACCCATGTCCCTACTTCGGGATTGGGATAACAACCCACATAACCTCTTGTTTTTGGTCTTGTGATAACAACTCGTGTACCCTCTTGTTTTCAGGCTTGGGATAATAACCCATATACCTTCTTGTTTTTAGGATTGGGCTAACAACCTGTGTACCCTCTTATTTTTGGGATTGGGATAACAACCCGTGTACCCTATTGTTTTTGGGAATGGTACAACAACCCGCGCAACCTCTTTTTTTCAGGATTGGGATAACAACCCATGTAACCTCTTATTTTGGGGATTGGTATAACAACCCATATACCCTTTGAGATCATATAACATTTATTATTACCTAATGAATTTTAGGGAGATATAGGTCCCACCCATCACATAATGAAACTATATATATGTGTACAATAAGATCATAAACATTAATCATATCATAACCCATGAAATGAAATGGGTGTCATAAAAATTTCATCATATCTTAACCTATGAAAAATTGATAGGTTTCATAATCATTTCATCACAGCATAACCTATGAAGAGAAGTGGGTTTCAAAGCATATAACCTGTGGAAGAGAAATGAGTTTTATAAACATCATTCCATAAAAACATAAACCATTTAGATAAAGAATATAAATAGTAAAATTAGATTATAACCCTAATAAGGCATGAATAAAACCAATAGATTTCATATTAGATGTAAAATAATTTTGAAAGTTCATTTAAAACATTTCTTGAGGAAAATATCATTTTCGCTTTGAAAAACACTTTTTAAAAACATAAAACATTTTAAAAACCTTTTTATTTGAAAATAACTTTGAAAACGTATAAAAGAATATTGAAAAAATTTTAAAAATATTTTTCTTTGAAAATATCCTTAAAAAATTATAAATTAATATTCAATTAATGGAGTGGTCATGACGATGGATAATTTTGTACAGGACATATACATAAAAACAAAGATTCCTTTCATATTGTCGGTAGAAATAAAAAGAGCCTTGATCAAAAAATGAAAAAAATATTAATTTTAAAACCATTTTTTAAAAAGTTAAAACATAGGTAAAAATGAATTTTATAAATCATATGATAATAGTATAAATTTTTAATTTTTTTTTATAAAACATGGTTTTGGGAGAAAATAGATTTTAGACCGAAGAGAGAAATAAAGTTAGATTTTCTTAAAAACATTTTATTAATTATATTAAGTACCAAAGAGTGGAAATATGGAACCATTAATTGGATATAGAATTAATAAATAGAGTATAAGAAAAATCATGAGAATTATTAAGAATTGGATCATAATATTTCATCAATGGAAGCATAATCATAAACAATCCTGATAAATGATGAGATTATAGAAATGAACTCTCACCACTTTGGTAAAATTGATTCATAATATCCATGAAATAATAACATTAAATGAAGATTAAAATATCATGAAAATAATGATATTCATGATATAAAATATGAAATGGGAAATATATACACTTTATAAAAGAATATAGGTGTATAACATAACACGTGTCTCAAAGAAGTCAAATTGAGACAAAATTACCTTATTGTTTTGGAAATGTTTTAACTGTAAAACCCATGAAAGATAGATCCTAAAATTGATATGTAAATAAAAATAATTCTCATTATAATAATCATAAAATATATCCATGGGTAGTATACACACCATATACAATAAGTAGGTGGTGAACATGACTTGTGTATCACATAAAAGTGAGAAGAAAATCCATAACTAATTGAGTAACTTTTGAATTGTGAGATCCATGAAATAATAACATCAATTGAAAATCATAATATCATTAGATTAATTAAATTAATTATATAACATTTCATAGGTAATTATATACACCACACAAAATAAACAAGTGGTGAATATGGAATAAGTCTCGTAGAAATAAAAGTGAGACTAGAAATCCACTTACCTTAAGTCTTGACTCTCATCATACTCATTAAAAACTCCTATATAATAAATATAAATTTATTATAAATATATAAAATAACCATATTAATATATATAATATAATATATTATTTACTTATGACTTTATATTACCCATTTATTAATAATTCCAAGTTCAAATTATGTTTTAGGTATGAACCGTTTTGTTTTTTGTACATGTTTTGACTTGTTATTCTTAGAACCCTTACTTAGATAATGATTTAATAATCTCTAGAATGTTAAAAATGATATAAGTATAATATATATTCAGCATATATTTATTTATAGTAACCTATAAAATTTAGTGATAGGAAATGAAATACACCGTTCATGGAGACAGTAGGCCGTACATATGAATGAATCATATTTTTTTTATTATTGGGGAAAGGAAGTGGCCACCGGCCCACTACATACGTACTGAGAAACACCTAGGGGGGTCAAAAATGATATAAACTGAGGGTGTCCCCTTGGAAAAATGACAATCAGGCCACGGGGAGCGACCCAATACTGTTATACATGACAAGAGGCTCCTCTAGACTTCCCAAACCTACGAGCGCGTCAGCAGAAAAATTAGCTTCCCTCAGAACATGATGAACCTGTTGGCCCTGATTCATCTCCAATGAACACCTTCAGGTTAAATAAATAAGTATCCAGGTCACCTCGCAGGTCCCTTTGACCATCTTGACCAAAGCCTCCGAATCAGACTCAATAACCTCCACCCGCAAGCCCAACCTCCTTCAAACGGCGAGCCCTATAAGAAGGGCCCTCATTTCTGCCCCCATAGAATTTCCTACCCCGAATAAAGCGCTGAAACCTACCAAAACCGAGCCACACCAATCACTAATAAGACCCCCTCCCCGCATAATCCCACTCTTGCAGGAGCCGTCCACGTTCAGTTTCAACCCCTGCATGGGGGGCTTCTAGCGTACCCACCTGCCCCTCAAATCACCTGAAAAACCAGCTGGGCAGGATCTGTTGAGGAAGCTGCAGAGGGCCGAAGAGGCCTGGCCACCCTTGATGACCGAGCCAAGCTCAACGGTGAGAGTCTTTGCCCCCGTACATATGCATGAATGTTGTTTCCATTTTATTGTCATATTAAAAGAAAAAAATTAAAAGATATATATATATATATATTATCATTACATTATAATTTTTATTTCATATATATCACATATTTATATTAAACACATTCTTAATACATTCCATGTAAAGCGTGATCGAATCACATCACTTCGTAAGGCGGTATTCCGCCGTACACACGAACAACGTTACCATATTCTCAAAAAATGGAAAGTATGAATGAATGTGTTATATAATAATTTAATAAGCATAAATACATCATAAATATTATATATATCATATATAATCATCATGTCTATCATTATTCCCAACCTTAATAGGTGGTAATGGAAGAATGAACGACGTTGGTTCATGAGGTGGTAGTCCGTTGTACACACGAAAGATGATTGCATATCCCATTTGATGGAAGTGTGTGTGGTTTTAGGTTATACCATTAACATAAAAAAATATAAGTATATTTAATATACTTAGGATATTATATAATAATTATATGAAAATAATTTAAGGGGTTTGAGGAAGAAACAAAACAAAAACATTCGTTGATGAATGTTACCTCTTCTTCGGGTATCTCCTTTTGGTTTTCACCAAAAGACTCACTTGGTTGGATTTATACCAAAATTAAGGATTATAGGATGATATTTTGGAATTTTTAACATTATTTATGTAGGTTTTTTTCCATTCAAATGGATTTATATGTGTGAATAATGGTGGATAGTGAATTCCCTTTTACAATGGAGGAGTGACATTCTTGTAAATACCAAAAGGTAAACACTATTGGGAGGTCTCCCTTACATCATGTGCCACAAATAATGAAACATTTTAGACCCATTATGGTATATAGAATAAATATGGTCATAAAATGTGATTTTTGACAAGATTATATGTCATTACCCCTAAGTTTAAAGTTTAGTCCCTTAGTAAACTCATTTTTTCTCTTAATCACTATGATTAATTTTAATTGTTTTCACTAATATTTTTTGTAAAAAATTAAGTTTGAATTATTATAAATTATATATATTGATTATTAAAAATATTCAATACATTTTTATAAATTAAATTCACATAATTTATAGAAATTAATTTAAAATTAATCTCATGGAAGGGAAGAAACAATGAGTTTTTAAAGAGAAAAGTTCAAAAGTTTGAAATGTTTTTATATCCAATTTCAATGTGAAATTGATTAAAATGACCTAAATTTTATTAATTGATTTATAATAGATATAATTATAATTTAAAACCAATTTAAAATATAATTTAACTATTTAATAAATTAGACAAAAACAGTTTTCAATTAGAATTTAGTATTTTTCACTATTCATCAAAAAATGAAACTTATAAGAAAAATACCAAAAATTATCCATAAGATAATTTAGATATTAAAATTTAAAAAATTAATTTTATTTTTTCAAATTAATTTTGTAAAATTATCAAAAATCAGTTTTAAAATGAGTGCGCTAACAAAAGGCGACAAAATCGCTTTTTAGAAAAAATACAGTTATTAAGCATAAAATTGTATTTATTATTATATATTGTATAGAAAACATATAAGATGAATTTTAAACATTTTATTGAATATATAATATATAAATTTCATTAAAATCATTAACTAAAAGTTATTTGGTTAATTTATTGATATAAAACACACTTGTGCGCATAAAAATATTTTTTCAGGAAAAGATTTACCTTTATTTTAAAAAGGGTTTTATTTTCATTTATAATTAATTGGTAACCAAATAATTAATTATATAAACATGTTTAAACCATATTTTTATAATTTAGTTAATCCTATTCATATATTAAATTCCAACAGCTAGTTGATAACTATCATAATAATAGTATATCATGTTTGGTTTAAACCTGGTGTTGCGTATAGCGCAAGCTAAACTAGAAATTGTGTGTAACACAATACATACTTAGTATTGTGTATAACCCAATCCAAACAAAAATTTTAATATAGAAAAAGATTAACTTGGTGTTGTGTATAAATAAATATTAACTTGGTGTAGCATGTAACCAAGTCATCAAAGATTTTTAATTTATTCAAAAATATTAATTCATAAAACTAGGGGTGTTACAATGGCGGAGTTAGAAACCCTACACATATATTAAATGGTGGTTTATGGTGGAAGTTTCTTATTTTAGACGATATTATAATATTCTATGATGCAATAGGTAGAGGAGTCTCAGTGGGGAGACTTATAGGGAGAGGTGATGTGTGACTGTGTTGGCCGTAGTGATGCTCAAAAGGGATGGTCAGAGGATAGTTGGAACTAGATGTTGTTTTAGGGGAGGTTGTTTGTTTTGATGGTTATGTATGAGGGAGTCCTTCATGAGTTTTATAGATCACCATTATTAGTACACCCAAGAGTATCTAATATGTACCACGGTTTGAGGACACTGTTTTGGTGGCCCAGGATGAAATAAGCAGTGGAGGAGTTTGTGGATTAGTGTTTCGTTTTCTATTAGGTAAAGGATGAGTACCATTTTCATGGTGTTTTTTTAGCCCTTGTATGTTCCTAAGTGTATGTGGGATGAAATATCGATGGGATTCTCCATAGGATTACACTGAGCTCAGGGAGGATGTGATGCTATCTGGTTAATTATGGATTGACTGATGAAGTTAGATTACTTCATATCGATCAAGGATCCAGGTATTGTTGATGTATTATAAAAGAGGTATGTATATGAGGATGTGTGGATACATATGGATATGAGGTACATTATCTTATACTAGGATTTATATTTTACCTCATGATTCTGGAGAGTATTGAAGCATGATTTTGGAACTCATTTACACCTCAACACTGTTTTCCAACTTCATATAGATGAACAGATGGAGTAAACTATCCAGATAATGGAGTATATGTTTTGATTGTGTATCTAGGACTTTGACAGATCTTAGGTGAATCACCCACCTTGAGTTTTCTTATAGAAACAAATACCACTCATCCACCAGAATGACCCTATTTGAGGCTTTGTATGGTTGGAAATTTCATTCACCATTATGATGGGATAAGGTTGGGGAGTCATCGGTTCTTAGTCCCAATGTGGTGCAAAGTATGATAGATAAGGTTCAAGTTGTTCTTGATAGGATAAAGGTGGTGTATTACTGGGAGAAGTATTATACCTATTTTAGGAGTATACCTTTAGAGTTTATGGTAGGATACCACATGTTTCTGAAGGTATCTCCTCATCATGGGAAGTAGAGGTTTTGTTGGGGGAGTAAACTCTCACCTTGGTTTGTTGGAACCTTTGAGGTGTTGGATCATGTTGGTGAGGTGTATTATTAGTTGTCTCTACCATCATGGCTAGGAAGGATCCATAATTTCCTCCACATATCTTAGCTCTACCATTATCATCACGAGGAATCCCATGACATTGACTGGGGAGAGTTGGATATTAGAGATGAAATGAAATTCATGGAGTGGCTAATAGAGATCTTATATTTTTGGGATAAGGTGATGTGTGGATGGAAAATTCATTTGATTTTTGTGTTGTGTATGAATAGTGTCTCAGAGGAGAGTACTTGGGAGCATGAGATGAAGATACATTCCCAGTACATAGGGTTGTTTTGAGTTTTTCTTTATTTTGCTTTTCTTTTTTGATGATATGTTTAAACCTTTCTATTTTATGTGATGTGATTTTTCCCTTGGTGATGATTTTTTATTAATGATTCAAGTATATGAATATGGGAAAACCCTTTCCTAATCAAGCCACATTATACTTTGACATTTTTTAAAACCGCACGAGTGAGTCAATCCACCAAAAGTGGATAATTTCTTGGTATAGGAAGTGGATTTCATTGATTTATATTATTAGGGTCATACTATGTGTTGGTTTTAGAAACCATTGGTTGATATTTTTAGAGGTTGTAATGGTGGTTTGGATGGTTATTCAATAAAGGTGGATTGATTTTGGTGTGAGATGGTGGTGGTGTTTTAGTTATGACAAGATCTTTGAGAGGTATCTCATAGGATGGTTTTTAGACATCTTTTCCTATTTCTTTTTAGGATTTGGTTTTGATTATCGAGGATGAGAATAGTTTGAGAGGTATTTACATTAAGGGTATGGAACTTTTGACCTATTACTTTGTGGGAATTATGGTGGTGTAGGTGTTTGGGGGAAGTCCAAAGGGAGTTGGGGAGTAAGTGGAGGAGTTGTAGCTGAAGAATCCAGATGAGAAGGATTTTGTGGCATGGAATCATGGGTTTTTCTGTAAGGGGTTTTTCTATTGTGTAGAGAGGCCGACTATAATGTAGAGGATCATGGTGGAGATTTTTCAAAGCTTCTTGAATTTTTATCATAGCCACTCCATGGAGAAGGGCTACGATATAACCTTATGTGTTCTATGGTGTGGAGGTTTTGGCTACAATTTAGGGTCTTTGAGGAGGATTTTTATTGTTTTTCTATTTTCATCATGAATTCAGTGTGGAGAGAGAGGCTATGGTGTGGAGTCACATGGGAGGTTTTCAGAAATTATTCCATTTTTTTCTTGGCTACACCATAGATCAATACTGCATTATAGACCCTTTCTTGGCTATTGCCTTTTATGGCATGGTAGTTTCAGATGTGTCATGGTCTTCTCCTTAGTTTTTTGGATTTTTGGTGTGTATATAATAATGTTTCTTATACATGGATTTTACCATCTAGTATATGGTGTGGTCTCTCAACTTTTCACCATAGTATTCTTTTTTTAGCAGTTCTATGACATGGTGAGGTAGGATGCACTGTGGAATTATGTTTTCCAGAGTAGCTATAAATTCCCAGACCCCCTAAAAATCTACCTTTTGCCTATATTTTATCTTGTTTATTGGGTGAAACAAGTGCATCCCAAGGAAGTAATTAAACCCACTTTAAGTGAATTTTAACCCCGATATTGGGAGATTGATCCTTGGTAGTTTTAGGTGAGTTATCCTGCTTCATTATCCACATTTTTTTCTAGTATTTCATTTAGGGAAAGACGATGTTAAGGAAAACTGTGGTTTTTGAATTTTTTGAAAAGGGAATGATGTGGGATGTTGTGTTCTAGGTTGATCTGGGTTTTTTTCCTTTTGGTGATTAGTGGTTGTATTAATCTCGACTCAACCTTGTGCAGCAGTTTGGAAATCTTATTTTAAGGCAGAGGATCCTTCATCTCTCTTTTAGTTGTATCATGTGGGAGGGGTTAGGATTTTTTTCATCCTTTTAGAGGATATTATGCACCATCCTAATAAATATAATGAACTGGATTAAATGAAATTGAAGAAAAAGGGAAAGGAATCACATGTTTTTACCATGTTTGATATTTCTATTAAGATTATACATGCTTGATTCCTTACTGAAAATCATAGCCGTTGGGGGATATGTTTGTGTTGCAGTGGATTTTTTTGTGGAACCCTTATTGTGTGATTATTTTTTTTCACCTAAAATGAAATTATTTAAGAACATATATCCATATAATAAATTTGTTTCCCATGGAAATTATGGTTTTTGTGATAATTCCCTTGAAATAAAGAAGTGAAAGTGATGAAAATCCCCTAGATAAATCCAAAATGAAATATATAAAAGTGGTTATGGTGTGTGGTTGTGATGTGTTCTTATGATTCATGGTTGTTTCATGTGTGTAAATTGAAATGAGAAGTGGTTGTGATGTAGCAGTTGTGATGAGATGTGGTTTTAGTGTGTGGAGGTTGTGATGGGAAGTGGTGTCAATGCGAAGTGGTAGTAATGTGGGGCTAATTGGAATGAGAAAGATTATTTTTTGTTGTTTTGTTTAGTTTTTTGGTAGTTACCTAATATTTATGGAATAATTTTTTCAGTAATGAATTTGATATGGCATGGGATGGAATGATACATGAACTCTTGAATTAAAATAGGAAGTGTGTCTTAAATGGTTGTTGTTAAATGTGAAATAAATAGGATAAAATAATGAAATATATGGGATGTATAAATTAATTTGGTTAGAAATAGAAAATATGGAATTTGGATTAATTTGTGAAATAAGATAAAATGTGGCATGTGGCTTTCTTGTATGGTGTTATGCATTTAGTGATGGAAGCAAAGGTAGTAAAGGTTGTGAGGACTTGGGGGTGAATTGGTGAGTTGGGATGAGAATCTTGTTGTAAACCCATAGGTTGGAATTGTGTGTTAATGCTATTATATACATACATTATTTTTAATTGTGATTTCTATATTCATGATAAAACACTATTTTATTGAATATTTTATTGATAATAAATGAAATAATTTCCTCACATTGTGTTAAATATGTTTATTTATAAAATATTTGGGATTTGATCATTTATTTGAAAATTTGGTGAAAATTCCAGTTTTACCCTTAATAGTGCATTGTAGTATTTCGAAGATAAATATTTTTATATTTATTATTTGAATTTGAAATTTTGTAACAGCGTTTCTAACTTCATTTTATACAACTTTCATTCAGGACACTAGAGCTAAGGAGTGCATTTGAATGGAGTAAATGATCAATTAATCCAATGGTGGGCTGGACTCGGCAGAATAGACATGGGTTCTGTATTTGGGCCATATCGTCTACATACGGGCTTGGATTGAGCCCAAATTTTGAGGAAATCTCGGGGACATGATTTTGCACAAATCATCCTTCTGGAAGGCCGGTAAATTCACGCGTTTTGAGGTCAAATGGGCGGTGGAAGTTGGAATAAAATATTTGTCCGAGTTTTTCATTTCACACTTAAAAAGTTATGTATCCCTAGCCCTCACAAACTCTATTTAAAGGGGGTTTTAACTCTTTGAGAGGTATGGTCTAGGATTTGGGAAGGTGTGGCAGAAAGGGTGTCTCTTGGGATCCCCTCACAACTCTTGGAGGAAGTAATCCTTTGTGCAAACCTCTCTTCCAAAAAGGCTCTCCTCTCTCACCTCTTCTTTGTATTTCTTTTCTTTCATGTTTGTTTCTTGAATTTTTCTTCAAATAATATTCTGTGTTCATCCCTCTTCTTATTATATTAATCTTCTTAATTGGGTTGGAATCAAGAGTGGAGAGAAGATTGGGTTCTACCCTTTCAATCCGTTGCTTATGCAAAACGTCTCCACGATGACTACACCACCCATGGAAGAGTAGTTCTTTTTAGTAATCGATTGACCTCTATCCTTCTTCATTCATTTATTTTGAATAAATGAGATACTGTAATTCACATATTATGATCTATTAATTGAGTTTTTAATTTAAATGAAACTAAGCAAGCAATTGAATAGTTAACACAAAACACGCGAGGTCGGGAATTGTGTGAACTGTGAGAGCGCAACCTTAACCGGTAATTCAAAACCACACGGGATCAATTTGTAGAGTTAAAATATAATCCCTAAACTCAATTAATCCTCATTTCCAGAGTGGTTATGTGCCTTAATTTACCACTGACCATAAGCTAATTTTATAACATCAATCAAAGCAGGGTGTTGCGATTGCATGTTCCGAAGTTAGCCTAAGGTTAAATTCACTTCAATCTTCGTGGTAAAGTTAATTCTCGTAGGGTTCGGGATTTAACAAATTAAGGGATAATAATTAAGTGAATATTAATTTAAATGATAATTATTAATAAATGATTGAATAGGTAGAGTTAGATCGATTACGTCTTTTAAAAAATTGTCTAAACAAACATCTTTCTGTTGTGTCATTTTAATCAAACTTCATTTCAAAACTAAAAACAAAAAAAAAATGCAATCTTCTTCCAGCAAACTTATTCTAGGTTCATAAACTATAAAAAAACCACCCCCATACTTTCAAGTAGTTATTTTATTCTCTTTTATTTTATTTTTAGAATACCTCTAATAAGTAGTTAAATTCATTTCCTCCTTTGAGAGATGACCTTGGTCAGCCACTCTGCTGCACCTAAGTACCCCAAAATCATACTAATCATTTGAGGGCGCCCACGACAGCGCTCTTTCAAATTGGCGACGTTTCCGGGGAGGCAAGTAATTATTTCAACCAATTAGAGGTATTTATTTTATTTTACATTTTATTCTCTTCCTCTCTTCTTTCTTCCTTCTTTACCCAATCTGATTTTTCTTCTTCTTCTTTTATTTTCTTCTACTTCTTTTTGGATCATCAACCCAAACTTCTCATTTTTATTTTACTATGGTACACTTTCTTTCTTTTCATTTTTATTTGATCTATGACACGAACTAATCCCGAAGATCTCTTAGATCTTGACCCTGAGATTGAACGTAGCCTTAGGGCACGAATCATACATTCTCAATCTACGGGAAGTTTCAATATTCAACCAGTTGGTGAATTCCTCTCTTCTAGAAACATTGAAATTGGAAGAAATTCAAATTCAAACATAAAAGAGGAACCAATGGCTGGAAATAATGGAAATGAACTTAATAGAACCATTCGAGAATTGGCTGCACCTGATATTAACTATCAACCAAATTGTATTGCATACCCAAATCTCGAATCGGACTTTGAATTGAAATCTGGATTAATTCACCTTCTTCCAAAGTTTCATGGCTTATCTGGTGAGGATCCCAACAAACACCTTAAGGAATTTAATGTCGTTTTCTCAACTTTAAAACCAAGAAATGTTTCTGAAGATCAAATTAAATTAAGAGCATTCCCATTCTCACTTGATGGAGCTGCAAAAGATTGGATGTATTATTTGCAACCTAAAGATGTAACATGTTGGAATGATTTGAAACGTCTTTTCTTGCAAAGATTTTTTCCAGCATCAAGGACAACATCCATTCGAAAGGAGATATCGGGGATCAAGCAAGCCCAAGGGGAGTCAATGTATGAGTACTGGGAGAGATTCAAGAAGTTGTGTGCAAGCTGCCCACATCACCAAATCAGTGAGAAACTCCTCATTCAGTACTTCTATGAAGGACTCACACCTATGGAGAGAAGCATGGTAGATGCTGCGGCTGGAGGAGCATTGGTGGACAAGACACCAGTAGATGCACATGCGTTGATCGACAAGATGGCCCAAAACTCCCAACAATTTGGTGATAGAGGTACACCACATGTCAGGGGAGTACATCAGGTAAGTCCTTCTTCTCTTGAAAGTCATTTGATTGATACTAAGTTGGAAGAATTGACCACTATGGTGAGGTAAATTGCTTTGGCACAAAAGACATCTCTACCCCCTCCTTCAAGGCCATGTGGAATTTGCACTGAGACAAGCCACCCAACTGACTGTTGCCCACAACTCCAAGAAACAGAAGATTGTGCAGCAGTGTTCCCAGGGAGACCATTTCAGCAGCAACAACATCAACCATATCCCCAAAAGAAGTTTGATCCAACATACAACCAAGGGTGGAAAGATCTAGCGGACATGAGGTATGGCTCTGGACAACAACAAAGGCCCCCTTTTCAACCAAACTTCCAGCAGCCTCCACCTTACTAACAGGGTTTCCAACAACCCCAAAGGAGATTCGAAGCTCAAACATCAACGAGTCAGCAACAAGGGAATATCCAATACAAGGTAGACTCTAACACTGATGATCTTTTGAAACAAATTGTTCTTAATCAACAGAATGAGCTGAAGAGTCAAGGTTCGGAGCTGAGAGAGTTGAAGACTCAAATGAGTCAGATTGCCACCGCCCTCCATGAACTTGTGAGTAAGAATTCTGGAAATCTACCTTCCCAACCCACTCCAAATCCAAAGGGGAATGTTAGTGCCATCACATTGAGAAGTGGGAAGCAAATGAACAATACAGCTGCACCTACCATTCCACCGGGTTTCACCTCAACTTCAGAGAAGCCGCATTCCATACCAACTGATGAGCAATCCAAGGAGAAAGATAAAGGTATGAAAAATATTGATGATGTTCCTTCTAAACCTCTTCCTTTTCCAAACAGGGTTGTTCAAACCAAGAAGATGGCTGAAGAAGCAATTCAAAAGGAGGTTTTGGACACATTCAAGCGTGTGGAGATCAACATTCCTCTACTTGAAGCCATTAAGCAAATCCCAAGGTATGCCAAATTCTTAAAAGAACTCTGCACCAATCGAAGAGGGCTCAAGGGAAATGAGAGGATCAACCTTGGAAGGAATGTCTCAGCACTCATTTCACCAACTCTAGCAATGCCAACAAAGTGCAAGGATCCATGGACATTCACCATCCCATGCACCATAGGGGAGTTGCACTTTTCTGATGTACTTTGTGATTTAGGTGCTTCCATAAATGTGATGCCTCACTCTGTATTCTCTTCCTTGCAGGTTGGTGAGTTGAAGCCAACAAGAGTAGTGGTGCAATTGGCAAATAGAGCTACGGCATATCCAGCGGGATTTCTTGAGGATGTACTTGTCCGGGTAAGAGACATGATCTTTCCAGCGGATTTCTATGTTCTTAACATGGAGGATGATCAGGTAAGTTCTCATGCCCCCATTATCTTAGGTAGACCCTTCCTCAAAACTGCAAAAACTATCATAAATGTCAATGAGGGTACACTTTCCATGGAGTTTGGAGATGAAGTTGTGATATTTAATGTTATGGATTCCATGAAGTACCCCTCAGAGGACCATTCTGATTTTGTTATCTCCCATTTTGAACCACCAAGTAAAAACATCATGGAATTGGATTGTCCTATGCTTAGGGAGATTATGAGTATTGGTTCTAGTTTGATGTCTAAGAATACTTCTACACCCATTTTTAAGGAACAAGACTCTCTAAGATTTGATTTTGAAATGGAATCATATTCTGATTTTGATCATGTGAACTCTGATTATGACATGGCTATTGAGTATGCTGATGGATTTGGTGCTTTATTCTCTGATTGTGATGATTTTTATTCTGATACTGATGTTCATTGTGCAGATATGTCTGTTGCATCAATTTCTCCATCCATACATCACCCACCTACATTGGAACTCAAGCCATTTCCCCCAAATCTCAAATATGCATACTTGCTCAGTAGTGATAGATTACCTGTCATAATTGCTAACAATCTCTCTTTTGAACATGAAGAAAAACTTTTGAATCTTTTGAGAGATAACATTAGGGCAATTGGTTGGACATTGGCAGACATATCAGGTATTAGCCCCTCCATTTGTATGCATAGGATTCTCTTGGAGGATGGGGCTAAACCGGTGAGACAGCCACAAAGGAGACTTAATCCCACCCTCCTAGAAGTTGTTAAGAAAGAAGTTGAAAAATTACTTGAGGAGGGTATCATTTACCCTATTTCTGACTCACAATGGGTTAGCCCTGTTCAGGTTGTACCAAAGAAAAATGGTTTCACTGTTATAAAAAATGAAAATGATGAGTTAGTTCCTGTGAGAGTACAAAACAGTTGGCGAGTGTGTATCGATTATAGGAAACTAAATCAATCCACTCGTAAGGACCATTTCCCACTTCCATTCATTGACCAGATGCTTGAGAGACTAGCTGGGAAGACACACTATTGTTTCTTGGATGGATTTTCTGGCTATTTTCAGGTTCCCATTGCAGCAGAGGACCAGGAGAAGACAACATTCACCTGCCCATTCGGTACCTTTGCTTACCGAAGGATGCCATTTGGACTTTGCAATGCCCCAGGTACCTTCCAGAGATGCATGGTGAGTATTTTCTCAGATTTCATTGAGACCTGCATGGAGGTATTTATGGATGATTTTACAGTTTATGGGTCCTCATTTGATGAATGTATCTCTAGTTTGGGTGATGTGTTGCATCGTTGTATTGAGAAGAATCTGGTCTTAAATTTTAAAAAATGTCATTTCATGGTCGAAAAGGGAATTGTATTAGGTCATATAGTCTCACAACATGGAATTGAAGTTGATAAATCTAAGGTAGACATTATTTTATCCCTCCCATATCCTACATGTGTGCGTGATGTTCGATCATTCCTTGGGCATGCTGGATTTTATCGACGTTTCATCAGAGATTTTAGTAAGATCGCTCTACCCTTATCTCGATTGCTTCAAAAAGATATTGACTTCAATTTTGATGATTCATGCAGGGTATCATTTGATGAGCTGAATAAGTGTCTGACCACTCCACCAATCATACATCCCCCACGGTGGGACCTTCCATTTGAGCTTATGTGTGATGCCTCCAACTTCGCGGTTGGAGCTGTCTTATCTCAAAGGGTGGAAGTACGTTCACATGTGATCGCCTATGCATCGAGGACGCTAGATTCAGCCCAATCAAATTACACTACCACAGAAAAGGAGTTTCTTGTTGTCATATTTTCTTTAGATAAATTCCGTTCATATTTATTGGGCTCTAAAGTAGTTGTTTTTTCTGACCATGCAACTTTGAGGTACCTCCTGAAGAAGCCAGATGCAAAGCCACGACTTATCCGTTGGATGCTCCTTCTTCAAGAGTTTGACATCGAGATAAAGGACAAAAAGGGGTCAGAAAACTTGGTGGCAGACCACATGAGTAGGCTTACTCACACACTAGAGGGTGGCACCTTGGACCAGGTACCACTTCGGGACACTTTCCCCGATGAGCATCTCTATACCATCTCAGGTAAGCATCCTTGGTATGCTGATTTAGTTAATTACATTGTTGGCTCTGAAATCCCAGTAAATTTGAAGAAACATCAAGTCCAAAAATTAAAGAGTGAGTCAATATTTTATGTTTGGGATGATCCATACTTATGGCGCATGTGTAGTGACCAAGTCATTAGGAGGTGTATTCCTGATCATGAGTTTGAGTCTGTTTTGCAATTCTGTCATACACTTGCATGTGGTGGACACTTTGGACCCCAACGGACAGCTAGGAAGGTTTTAGACTCTGGATTATATTGGCCTAGCTTGTTCCATGATGCCCATTTGTTTTGTAAGTCATGCTCTCGTTGCCAACACACTGGGAACATTTCTAGGAGACATGAGATTCCCCAAAAACCCATACTATTTTGTGAGATTTTTGATGTATGGGGCATCGACTTTATGGGTCCTTTTCCTAGTTCATTTGTATTTTTGTATATTTTGGTTGCTGTTGATTATGTGAGTAAATGGGTGGAGGCCAAGGCCACCAAGAATGACGATTCTCATGTTGTTGTGGACTTTGTCAAAGCACAGATTTTTTGCAGGTTTGGAGTACCAAAGGCCATCATCAGTGACCAAGGGACACACTTTTGCAATAGGAATTTTGCTTCCCTCCTTCTAAAGTATGGGGTGACACACAAAACATCAACACCATACCACCCCCAAACAAATGGCCAGGCTGAGGTTTCAAATCGTGAGTTGAAACAAATCTTGGAGAAAACCGTGCATCCAAATAGGAAGGATTGGAGAAAGCGCTTGGATGATTCATTGTGGGCTTATAGGACAGCATACAAGACCCCCATTGGTATGTCCCCATTTCGGATTGTTTTTGGGAAAGCGTGTCATCTCCCCGTGGAAGTCGAGCATCGGGCATATTGGGCTATAAAGAAATGTAACATGGATTTGGCCCAAGCTGGAATTCAAAGGAAGTTGCAAATTCAAGAGCTTGAGGCGATTCGACTGTCATCATAGGAGAACTCAAGGCTCTACAAGGAAAGATCAAAAGCAACTCATGACAAAATGATCCAATAAAGGGAGTTTCATGTTGGAGAGAAAGTCCTTCTCTATAGTTCACGACTGAAGTTGATGCCTGGTAAGTTGCGTTCCAGATGGTTAGGTCCTTATATTGTGTCTAATGTTTCTCCTTATGGTGCAGTGGGGATCACACAAGAGGAAACTGGAAGGAGATTTACAGTCAATGGGCAATGTTTGAAGAGATACATTGAGGGACATCCTACTGATGCAGTGGATTTTATCACACTGCATGACCCCATCATCACTTGATCACATTAGTCTGTTCCTAACCCTTTCACTTTTATATTATTTGTCCTATTTAAAAATTCTGCATTTCATGTGCATATATCATCTCATAGGTTCACATTGAGGACAATGCAATATTTTAAGTGTGGGGGAGGGAACCTTTTAGTTTAGTAATTTCAATTATTTTCCTGTTTAAAAAAAAACCAAAAAAAATTGTGTGTTTTTCAAATTTTGTGTGTTTATTTTACAATTTTCTGTGTGTTTTGAAACATTTTGAGCTGAAATGATTCTCATCACCATTTTTAAATCCATATCAATAAGTGAAACAATTTACCCCTTGAAACTAAGCTTAAATGAATGCTGAAATGACTTTGTTTCAAGTTCAAATATTTAGTAATTTCATGGAAATTACACTGAATTTTGAATCCCATGCCACATCTCACTGTCTTTATATTTGAAATCACTTTCCTGTGAGGATTCTGAACCATTATTTTCATATTCTTTACATTCACCTCACATCTTGAGAGAACCAAACCATACTTGATTTAACCAGAATTTGATCTATTCCTGTCAAAACTTGAGGGTTTGAGGTACTTGTGTTTAAATGATTGAGGCATTTGTTTGGTATTAAAACCCCTATTTCAAAGAATCCTTTTTTATAATGGCCTACCTTGAATATTTAATCCTTGTATCCCTTAGAAGCCATGCACAGCCTGTTAGGTTAAGCCACATTACAAGACAATTTTCCTTATCCAACCAACTCTTGAAGTGAAGTTGCATAATCTAGTTGAGCTTAAGTGTGGGGGAAGTTGTCTTGGGTTTTGCCACCACATTCTGTGATACTTTGGGTGGAAAATTAAATTCTGAAGAGATGTGTTTTCTGCTAAAGAAAATCATTATATTGAAAGCTGTGCCTTTTCTGGAGCTTTCATGACAAGTGAAGCTGTGCCTTTTCTGGAGCTTCTAATTGAGGTGGAAAGCTGTGCCCATCTGGAGCTTTCAAGAAAATCATGTTTGAGAAGATTGACATTTTTTATTCTGAAATGATGAATGGTGTAAACCTTTCATGACTTTTAATGATGATGGAGCTGAATTGATACTATGGGGATTGAAGAGAAGACCATATTTAAGTGAAAATTAGATTAATGCAATTTTGCTTCAAAAGAGTCAAGCCCTCCTCATTCAGCCTCAGAGTTTTTCACATCTTAATCCTACCAACCGAAAGCCACAGAACAAACCTGAAAAAGTCCTCATGATAAAAATATTTCCTTGACTCACATCGGGTAGCGATGTAGGAATCTATCAAGCCTATGGTGACCCTTGTATGAGTTTGGATGAGAAAGACATTGCAAAAAAAATTGATATTTGAGTGATGAGAGAAAATTCAAGCGAGGTAAGTGTTTTTTGCATGGGTGGATAAATGAAGTGGAAATATATTGAATGATATAAATGGATAACTTGAAATAAGGTTTTTTATGAGTCATGATATCTTTTGATTCTTGGTGTGAAATTGATTGATCTTAAGGATATGTGTTTTAAAATTGGTTTTGATTTGATATTGATGTTTACTTGATATGAGGTTTTGCCCAGGTGTGAAAAAGGGTAAGTGTGGGGGAGTTGATAAAACACTATTTTATTGAATATTTTATAGATAATAAATGAAATAATTTCCTCACATTGTGTTAAATATGTTTATTTATAAAATATTTGGGATTTGATCATTCATTTGAAAATTTGGTGAAAATTCCAGTTTTACCCTTAATAGTGCATTGTAGTATTTCGAAGATAAATATTTTTATATTTATTATTTGAATTTGAAATTTTGTAACAGTGTTACTAACGTTATTTTATACAACTTTCATTCAGGACACTAGAGCTAAAAAGTGCATTTGAATGGAGTACATGATCAATTAATCCAATGGTGGGCTGGACTCGGCAGAATAGACATGGGTTATGTATTTGGACCATATCGTCTACATAAGGGCTTGGATTGAGCCCAAATTTTGAGGAAATATTGGGGACATGATTGGGAACAAATAATCCTTCTGGAAGGCCGGTAAATTCACGCGTTTTGGAGGTCAAATGGGCGGTTCAAGTTGGAATAAAATATTTGGCCGAGTTTTTGATTTCACACTTAAAAAGTTATGTATCCCTAGCCCTCACAAACTCTATTTAAAGGGGGTTTTAACTCTTTGATAGGGATGGTCTAGGATTTGGGAAGGTGTGTCCGAAAGGGTGTCTCTTGGGAGCCCCTCACAACTCTTGGAGGAAGTAAGCCTTTGTGCAAACCTCTCTTCCAAAAAGGCTCTCCTCTCTCACCTCTTCTTTGTATTTCTTTTCTTTCATGTTTGTTTCTTGAATTTTTCTTCAAATAATATTCTATGTTCATCCCTATTCTTCTTATCTTAATCTTCTTAATTGGGTTGGAATCAAGAGTGGAGAGAATATTGGGTTCTACCCTTTCAATCCGTTGCTTATGCAAAACGTCTCCACGATGACTACACCACCCATGGAAGAGTAGTTCTTTTTAGTAATCGATCGACCTCTATCCTTATTCATTCATTTATTTTGAATCAATGAGATACTGTAATTCAAATATTATGATATATTAATTGAGTTTTTAATTTAAATGAAACTAATCAAGCAATTGAATAGTTAACACAAAACACGCGAGGTCGGGAATTGTGTGAACTGTGAGAGCGCAACCTTAACCGGTAATTCAAAACCACACGGGATCAATTTGTAGAGTTCAAATATAATCCCTAAACTCAATTAATTCTCATTTCCAAAGTGGTTATGTGCCTTAATTTACCACTGACCATAAGCTAATTTTATAACATCAATCAAAGTAGGGTGTTGCGATTGCATGTTCCGAAGTTAGCCTAAGGTTAAATTCACTTCAATCTTCGTGGTAAAGTTAATTCTCGTAGGGTTTGGGATTTAACAAATTAAGGGATCATAATTAAGTGAATATTAATTTAAATGATAATGATTAATAAATGATTGAATAGGTAGAGTTATATCGATTACATCTTTTAAATATTGTCTAAACAAACATCTTTCTGTTGTGTCATTTTAATCAAACTTCATTTCAAAACTAAAAACAAAAAAAAAATTCAATCTTCTTCCAGCAAACTTATTCTAGGTTCATAAACTATAAAAAACCCACCCCCATACTTTCAAGTAGTTATTTTATTCTCTTTTATTTTATTTTTAGAATAACTCTAATAAGTAGTTAAATTCACTTCCTCCTTTGAGAGACGACCTTGGTCAGCCACTCTACTGCACCTAAGTACCCCAAAAATCATACTAATCATTTGAGGGCGCCCACGACAGTGCTCTTTCAATTCACCCCACCCATGTTGAGTAATATGTGCTGAAAACCAAACGTTTTGGGGGTGTTTTTTCCAACACCCTAATGGTGTGTATGGATAGATGGATACCCTCTATTCCCTACTATATTTTCCAAGATACATTGATATGAATTGGTTATAATGTACAAAAGTCTAAAGTGCACTATGGTAATGCTTGATGAGGTGATGAGATGGATTATGGTTGGGGTTGTACATGGTAGGAGGTGGGAATGAGGTTGATCCCCTTTATGTTCATGATACCCTACTATCTTGGTTGTAGCTGTGGTTGATATGTGTTGAGAAGGATCAAGTTTCTATGGGTGAGATGTGATGTTTTTTGATGACATAGATGTTTAAAGGTGAGATATAATGGCCTAGGTGTCTATGTGTGAGGTGTAATGTGCTGCATTAGCCCAAGTGTTTTTAGGTAGGTTTTTATATGGAAGATATGGTACCACCAAGATGTATGATGTTGGGGTGTGAGAGTGGAAAACTAGTGGGAAAATAGTGTGGGGTACCATTTTATCGATATTATTCTTATTATGTTACTATAATTGGATTTTTTATTTGTTGATCATTCCATGGCGAGGATGAGATTGGTTTGTTGACCTGTTTGGGTGTTATTGGTTCAACTATTTTCTCACTGGTATATTACTATACTCTTTTCACATGTAAACAAGATACTTTGGGTATGATCCTACTAAGTATAATTTTATGCTCATCCAGTGTATATACAAACAATTTTTAGGTTTCTAGGAGGACTTCATGGAAAGTTCTGGACATTTCTAGCTCGAACTCTAGAGTTGTTACAATGTTGCTGCCTTATGATTTTCTTTTGGTACTTTACTTGGAGAACATTTGTATTTGTTTAATATATACATGAATTATGGGATAGTTTTTTTTATCATTTTATATTATGTCATGGAATTGCTTATGGTTGATTTATCCTATATCCTGATCTGATATCATATAGGGAAATGCTTTCCATTCATGTGAGATATTTATACCCTTGATGCTTGTCGCCAACTCGGGTCCTACTAAAGGAGGGGACTAGGTGTCATTATCTATATTCCTTCATTACTATCCTTTTAGGGTTACCTTTAGAGTGAGGGGGTCATGAAAACTTGTTCTCTACTAGTTTTCATGATATTTATTCTCCATGATTATATGCATAATACTGTTGATTATGAAATGTGTTTGCTATTGTGAATATGTCATAGTTTTTTCTGAAATATAATTGTGGAAATCACCTAGTATAAAAATTATAAATCCCTTAAAGATGGTAATTGAATCAGATTCATGGAAATAAGGAATTTTTATGTTTTCCTTTTCTTGTGAAGTTGATTGATGTCATGGTATGCATAATGGATGGAATTATGGGTGTGGTTTCTTACCGAGTTTGACTTGTGGGGATCAAGTGGTGATGTGTGATACGAGAACATGGAGTTGATATGGTAATGGTTGATGGAATTGTGTGTTATCTTGGTAGTTATGGAATACCCAAAATGACAACTTTTAGTAAATTAAATTGGGTTTGGTTAAATGGATTGGGGTTGGAAACAAATAAATAAAAAATAAAAAAATTGAATGAGATGGATGGGAATGAACAAAATCCTTGGATAGAGAATAACTTATCATTAAATATGAAAAGATGATAAATGAATATGTAAATGGTTATTAACTGCTATGGTTAAATGGGAACTATTAAATTGATTCGTGTTTTTGTTTTTGGTAAGTGGGACTGGATGGGTAGTTTCTATTATGGTAGTGATGTTGATTTGTGATAGTGGTGATGTGGAGGTTGTGGTAATTATGTGATTTTAGTTATGGAACCCATAGGTTGGACTTGCGTGTAACTATTATCTATTGTATTTTCCTTGTGATTTCTATATACAACCCACCCGATTAATGTGTTTACACAAACACCCAATGGTTTTGGGTTGTGGATGTTTTCCCCAAACATCCAAGATGGTGAGGATGGATAAATAACTACCCCTAATTCCCCACTCTCTCTTCTAAGTGAGGTTGTTATGCTTGAGCTACGATGGATTTTTTGTAATAGTGGGTTCCCTAGACCCAACTAAACATTAATTTTAGATTACCATTTCATGTATACAGTTAGTTATACATGATGTACACATACCATTATAGTGTATACATTTCTGAGTCCACTATTTAAATGGTAATTTCCATAGATTAATTGTTGTTTTAAAAGGTTATAACAGATCCTAGGTTATAATGATAACCTCAAGATACTATGAAATTAATCTTAAATATATTTACCATGGTCCAGATACATCATACTGACTGGAAACATTTGATGTCCGACTATTAGGTGCTGGGGGCTCATAATCATTGAGACATCTTCTTATGAAGTTCTCACTTGATGATATCTAGTAGTTGAGATTATGAGGACATACCTACCAATAGGAGCACCACATGTTTTAGGTGTCATTGGATGTTCCTATCTATAAATATGTGTATTTTTATAATGATTTGAGAGAGTTACTAGCAAATTACATTTGAGGGTAAATCAATACAGTTAGATCAAAAAACAATAAATCAAGAAAAGTACAATGACACAAGTGTGCGTCATGATTTATGAGACATCTAAAGACAAAGAGATTATATTACACGGTGTGTATTCATATGTTGTTTGTCATTGCTATGACCACTCCTTATCTCTTTAGGGGACTTAATGAGTTAATATTCTTCTCTATTGGTCTATAAATATTATTCACTACTATTGAGATAAGGGACTAGAAGGTCACACACAATAGTTTATTCGAGAATCCTCTCTATTTTGCGAAATAAGTAAATTGGATATAGTGGGCCTCACCATGAGGTCCGAGTGTTTTCCAAGTCATCGATCACAAAAGAACAAATGGATTCATTATTATTTAATTAAAGAATAATTATATTGACTTTATTTATTAAAATTATTTACAAGTTAATTAAATACGAGGAATAATATTAATCAAACAAATATTATTTTAACATTCCAGGTTTGTTTAATATTAAGTGGGAATTTTAAGTCGAGTTAATGAATCAGTTTTATCATGAAATATATTTAATATATATTAAAAGTATGTGATAAAATATAAATAATATTTATTACACAAGTTAGTTCATCATAATTATTATTTATTACTTAATTAGTGGATGTTAAATAAATGAGGGTTGGGGAACCCTTTCTAGGTATTTGAGAATCCACTATAAATAAAAGGAGAGAGTCACTCGCATAATGACTATTCACCATTAATTTATCGGAGCCCATCTCTCCTCTCCTACTTTATAGAGTGAGGAACTATGGATCTAGGTGATCAGATTGAGTTCTACCTCATGCATCATAAGCATGTCAATGTGGTGATCGTCGGGGCATTGAAGGCATAATCGGATCTCCACGCTAGCACCCGAAATTTGATGATCAACACTCCTACATATTTTGAATCATGTGTGGATGATCTAGAAGAATTATAATTTGTATCCTTTGAGTACTGATCACCAACAATAAAAATATGTTGAGTGTGACTTTAGATCATAAAAGGTATGTTTTCAATTTTATTTTTGTGCTCTGTTTAATTTAAACAAGATGCTTGGAATATACCTGGGCTCAGATCATTAGAGATGAAAATTCTCATCATCCTGATGATGATTTTTTTTAAATCCCCAGCCCACCTACTTCTACTGCTACCCCTGTACCTTTAGGCTTGAAGATATGGTGCACTTGTGGTGATGATTTATTAGAGGAAAAGGTGGATCATGGTGGGGTTATGCGTGGTAATAATAGGTAACAAGGTTGATGTTTTTCAAGTTCATGATACCCTACTATTATGGTTTATAGAAGTGGTTATAGGATGATGAGGATGTGATGGTTGTGGAATGGTCTGAGAGATGGGAATTTCTTGTTGTTATGAGGCTTGTGGTGATATGAGGCTAGTGGATACAGAAGGGATGGGAGCACCAGGATGTATGACGTTGGGGTGTGATATTGATAAATCAATGGGGGAAGTGGTGTAAGGTACCATTTTTTTTATATTTTTCTTCTTATATTATTATACTTTTGTGTATTATTTGGTGAGTGAGCCTTGATGAGACTGAGAAATAGCTTACTGATAGGCGCTTGTTGATTATTTTATTTATACATTAGGGAATTAGTATGATCTTCTCACATTTTCATGTGATTCATTGGGTATGATCCTATTGAGTATATATTTTATTCTCACCCTGATATATATAAAAATTATTTTCATGTTATTAGGAGGGAACTAAAGATTGAGTTGGACATTTTTATCATTGATCTTGGAGCTATTGAGTTGCTTCTATAGGATTGTCTTTTGGTAATTTACTTGGAGACTTTTATTTTTATTTATATGAAATTACAAGCATTATGGGTTTTCTCATTTTCATTTTTTATGGAGTTTTTTAGTGGTTGATATCATATATCATGATCATAATTTTTCTATTGAGGCTAATTCATTCCATATGTGTGGAATTCATTATACCCTCAATTCCAATCTCTAACCTAGATACTGGAAGCGTGGATCAATGGTAATTATCTATCTTACATCATCGTTGGCCCATGAGTGGTACCTTTAGAGGGAGGAGTTCATGAAAAAGTGGTATTAGATGTGTTGTGGTATCCCAAATAGGTTAAATATACTAAGAGTGGGGGTGAATCGGGGCATGATAGATTAAAAAAACCACCCCTTCAGATATTGTTTCATCATTAAAAAAAACACCCTTATCTCCCTTTCTGGTATCAATGTATGAAAATAATTTAAATCATGCATGAGACACAACAATTTTACCTGGCTCACCCTCATTGGGCTAAGTCCAAGGAGCATACAATGACAATGTATCGATTTTCCAAATCCACTAAGGCTCAATGCCAAATTACAAGATTCGAGCTATATCACTTCTATGCCTAGGCTCACTACCTTTACAATGTTTAGGGTCAGATCACTCGTTTACCAAGTGTCACTCCCTATGTCTCTTTCTCTAGTTCACTAATAGTGGAAGGAATCATCATCTTCCTCTTCCTTTTCTTACTGCTCTGAAAGGGATCCAAACACAGTTTATGAACTTGTAGGTCCCATCATTTGCATGAATGAATATATCCTAAATAGTCAGTAGATGCCCTGTTGAAGTTCTATTTTCACCCATAGATGAAATATACTTTTATGCGCACTATTAGTTTTCAGAAATTACTTTTATTATTAGTTTTAGTTCCTTTGTGAACTTCCTTGAATCCTCCATGAACTGACTTGATTCCTCAGTGAATTGCATTATACTGCATAGCGCGAGTGCTTCACGGTCCATCTCTTCTTCCACATACCACCTCTTCTTCCATGTACCACCTCTTCTTCTATAGGTCGCCCCTTCTTTATGTAAACATTTTTCTTTATGGGCTATAGAGCCCCACAAACTCCTTTTGTGGAATTGTTCCTAAGAACTACTTCACCCTTCACAGAATCCTACCTCACAAACCACTTCATACTTTTCAAAATTCTTCCCAGAGCGATGAACTTTTCTAATTCAGTTCACTTTTATTAATGATCTAATTAGGGGTCTTTATAATAGAAAATAGATCTTAAAAACCTTCTAATCCGATTTACCCAAAACTTTGATGTGGTACAACCTTCATCACGAACTGTGCTATGTGGTCCATATAGTGCCTTAATCCTTTTTGGTGGACGATGTCATATGTAAATGAAAACCCTTTCCCATATACCAAATCACTGCCTAAATCCACTAATGAAAAGACTCTAGTGAACCGTTAGCCTCCCAAAAGCTGCTAGCCTTCTGTGAACTATTTTTGCTATGTGGTCTTCATATCACGCTTCACAGTCCGCATAACACTACTATGAGAAAATACTTCCTTTACCAATTATACATCACCATTATGTGCACCTCCTTTTCATTCTATGAACTATGATTTGTGGTCTGTAAAATATGAAACCATTTTTAGAAAAACTTCCTTTTCCAAAAAACAAATCCCTAATTTTAAAGCCCAAAAATTTGGAAAACATTAGGAAAATATTCCACCTTAAACATATGCTTCAACAACACCAACCATACTGATTCATGGTAATATGTATTTTTCAATAAACACAGTCATAAAAAAAAACTGAAATGGAACCTTGATAGATTTTTTCCTAATAATATCCCCCTTAGGGTTTTTTGACAACTCTTCTCATTTTGATACCTCATTGAAGCTTCTTCCATCATATACGAGTATTCTATTATTGTGATTAAGATAACAAACATGAATTTACTCAAAACACACTCTAAGACCACATAAACCAAGATTGTCATGAGAAACAAGATTATAATGAAAATTTTATCAATGAACCACTTCATTTCATTTCAAAACCACTCATTTTATTTCATCATAGACCTCATATGTCATGATATATAACCTTTGATCGATTACATTTAACATAATTAGATTTAGAACTCCCCCCAATTCACTGTTCCCCTTACCAACCAATCCCCTTATCTTCATTAATACATTTTATCCCTCCTTTATAGCTGGAACTTATCCCCCTTTTTCAACAAACCTGAAGGTTACTTCGTTGTGGTATGTAATAAAGTAAAGAACACAGATCAACACATTAGGGAAAAATACACCATACCTCGGGGAGTGGGGGTCCCAAATCCATATTTTTTCAAGTTTAGGGAGATTATTGGACTCCAAGAGATAGTCTATTTTGTTCAAATGATTCTTTGGGAAAGACCTTTGTCATAATGTCTACAAACTATAGTTTTATAGGAACATACTCCAACTTCAGAATCCCTTACTCCACCATCTCCTTGGTAAAATGATACTTGATTTTAATATTTTGTTTCCTTGAGTGATGGAATATATTTTTTCTAAGATTTATAGAACTTGAATTATCACAATAGATTCTGATATAATATTTCACTTCAACTACCATATCATCAAGTTGATGCTTCATCCACAATAACTACATACACATTTGAGTAGCTGCAATATTTTAAGCTTTTGTGGTGCTCAATGAAATTCAATCCCGTTTCTTTCTTAGCTAATAAATACACAATCTTCTAAGATATAATTCACAACATGATTTTTATTTTCTATCATCTACTAAACTGGTCCAATTTTCATCTGTATATCACAATAACTCTTGATGAGATTTTTCATTACACAGAAAATCAAAATCTACCATGCCCTTAATACACCAAAGTATTATTTTCACTATAAGCAAGTGGATTTCCTTAGGATTTATTTGATACTGTGCTGCTTGGCATGTGAAAAAAATATTAGGTCTTGTTTCTATCAAGTACAATAGACTTTCAATTATTTTCCTATATTTTGTGACATTAACTACATTAACTTCATCATCCCATGAAAGTTTCATCTGAGTGGCTACCAGAGTCTTAATCTCCTTGAAATATCCATTATAAATATTCTCAAAACCTCCTTGTAATATTTAGATTGAGAGATGAATATTCCACTATTTCCTTGTGTCACCTGTAAATCAAGGAAAAACATCAGTTTACTAATCATGGTCATTTCAAATTCACTTTTCATGACTTTGAAGAAATGAGTGCACTACGCTTCATCTGATCTACCAAATAACATGTCATCAACATATAACAACACCATCATCCTTTGATTACAGTCACTATTGACATAGAGATTATAATCAACTCCACCATGTTGAAAACTGAGATTCTTCAAAAACTAATATATCCTTGAATACCATGCTCTTAGTTCTTGCTTCAACCCATATAGTGCCTTATTCATCCAACAAACTATATTATCATATACATGAATTAAAAAACCATTTAGATGCTCAATACAAACTTATTCTTACAAAACACCATTCAGAAATGCTGACTTAACATCTATTTAGAAAACTTTGAACTTTATTTTCAATACTATAGAAAAAAAATAATCTGATTGTCTCTAGACTTGAAACAGGTGAAAATGTTTCATCAACATTGATACCCTCTATTTAGAATCACCCTTTTCACACTAGTTGTTCTTTGTTTCAAATAATTGCGCCATATTCATTCATCTTGTTGTGAAAGACCCATTTATTCATGATGACATTATTATCTATTGGCCTTGAAATAATATCCCATGTTGGGTTCTTCTCAATTTGGTCAAGCTCTTAATTCATATCCTAGACCCAATTTTCATCTCCATCCACTTAATCAAAACATTTAGGCTCTACCTATGATAAGAATTATGCTTTCTGTAGAGTATTCATCCTCCTTGTCTACACTAGAACTATCTGATCACCAATTTTTTTATGTCTATAAATTTCAGCTCTTCTCTTCGATCTTTGTGCATATACTAATTTTTCTCATCCTTTTCATTATCTGAATATTCTTCTGAATCATCCTATAGAACTAGAACATCCCCTGATCTACTTATATCTTAATCAATATCCTCATGAGACATATCATGTATTTTCTGAATATTATGCTTCTTCTCTATTATAGTTACATAATGGATTTCAACTACCTTTCCCAACCACTTATTGAAGCATTTATATGATTTTATTTTCTTTGAGTATCTAATAAATATATCCTTATCTCTATAAGATTCAAAGTTCTTGTGTTTCTCCTTATTGATAATGAAACACTTACTTCTGAAGACTCGAAAGCACTTCAATGTTGGATTATTTACATACCATATATAATATGAAATATTCTATTCTTTTGGACATAATAACATTCTATTTGATGTGTATACCGATGTTATCACCACTTATTTCTAAAACTTCTCTAGAAGGTATTTCTTAATAAAAATTGTTCTTCTAATGTTTTTGATAATTAGATTTCTTATCTCAACTACTCCATTTTTCTATTGAGTTCTTACTTTTGACACTTGGTTCCTTATCCCATATTTCTCAAGATAATTATTCACTTTTCTATTTGTGAACTATGTTCCATTATCTATTTGGATCTTCCAAATTATTTGACCCAACATATTTTCAACTTCCCTCAGATAATTTTTTATGAAATAAACACCTCATATTTGTGGGTGATGATTGAAACCCATTCCATTCTTCTAAAATTATCAATTAATATAACATAATATATCCTCCCATCAATAGAAATTAGTGAAATAGGTACACACACATCAATATGCACTAACTAAAACAATTTTATTTAACTTTTCTCTTTTTCCTTATATATATTTAGAATGATATTCCCTTATTGAAAAGCATCACATTTATAAGTATGATCATGTGATAACCTAGGTAGTTCTAGAGAATCATAATATTTCACTAAAAATTACAAGGAAGTTTGGATCAAGTGACTAAGATGTTTATTCCATAACTTGTTTTCTTCTTACTTGGAAAAAATCACACATCTTCTTCTCCACTCACAAGTTAGAGATTAACTTTTGTACACTTTCCCTATAAAATAACTACACTGTCTTTTTCCTTAATGACACATAATTTCTTAGAAAATATTATGGCATGTCCTAAGTCAGATAGTTGAATGACACTAAGAATGTTTTGACTCAGACCTTCAATAACTAATACATCAACATATCTCATATAAAAACCATGATTTTTATTTCATATTTAAACATAATTTATTACATAAACTTTTACTTAATACAGCTCATAAAATAGAGAGTTCTAGTGTCTTTGGGGCTTAGGAACATTACATAACAACTTAAAACATGAAATACAATATCTTTATTTAAAGATTCTTTTACATGACCACAACATTCCTTCGTACTTAACACTGCATGGGATAACCTGAGGATGTGAAAAAGAAATGGGTGAGCTATAAATCCTAGTAAGGGAGTAAACAAGGAGTAACATAAATAATACAATACATGTTAGGAAATAGGAATATCGATTGAGCATAAGATAAACATGAACATAAAGGCATGATATAGCCAGATTATCATAACATGGAAATGTGGTAACAACTTAAAACACTGCATCATAAACATAAAGGAATCAGGTTACCCCTGTTTCAACATGGTGGAAAAATGACCTAAAAGGAATGAGGTAAACCCCTATCCCAACATGACATATCATGATACTAAACATTACCCAATGCATTGGAGCGCTATATAATTCCAGGTTCACCCGTCACTTTCACTTCATTATCATGCTTAAGTGTGCCACATAGATCATAAAACATGGATTCATTCTTCATCGTAATTCATTCCATGAATAAGGAGTATGAAATAAATACATTTAATTCCTCAATAAAAAAGTTATATGTTCATAAAGGTGAATACCCTTGATAGAGGAATGGGTATGGTATTCACTACATGATGATTTTGGCATGGAAAAATCATGGTTCAATTCTGACAACATAACGATGTGACATAAAAATCCATAAAAAGAGTTGATGAGAGTGAAAGAGGTATCTCATAATATATACATGAAATGGGATGTAATATGTTAATATAAATACATGTTCAAACATAAGGACTTTGTAAATAGAAGGCGTAACATAATAAAGAAACTTGAAGAAAGAGGAGGAATGAAATAACTCTTACGAAATTTCGGCATGGTAACAGGTGTAAATGGGAGGGATTAATGAGAGATAAAGGGACATATAATCATTAAAACATAATATGGTTAGTATGGGGTAGGTGATAAAACACACCCCATCATTTGTAAATGAAAATAAAAGGGTGTAGCATTATAAGGAAACTTGGATTAAAATGAGAAAGGAAGGAAACCCTTACTCGAGTGTGTGAGTTCAAAAATATTGAAGAGGGTATTATTGAGAGATTGGGGCACCTTGGGAGGATTTTAGAGAGGGTAGGATAGAGTAGGAACATGCTCCAAGGATTTTTAATGAAGATAAGTGGGATCTTGGGTTGGTTTACATAGGAAATGAGAGGGGAATTCTTTAATATTTCAAAAACTTAGGTTTTGGAATCTATATAATTAAATATTCAAAACCAAAAACCTTCCCATGGTTTTTTCCAATGGTTTTTGAAAAACAGGAGTGGAAAAAATTATTTTATAAGGCCACAAGACTAATATATTAAAATATTAGCCTTGCTTATGTAGAGGTGAGTCACATTATTAAAGAAATGAACTTAAAATCATAAAATATGTTATACATTTTGGAGGATTCACTAAGGAATTATAAAATAATTCAAATATATCTAAAATAAAATCATTTTAAATTTAAAACATATATTTGGTCGAATATCCCTTTTATGGAATTTATTACATCACTATTAGGTCATTATGATGTCATAAAACACACTATATACTTATATATTATTTAATTTTTACCCAAAAATTCGGCTGTCTCAGAAAATTATGAAAAACTAAACATTGGATAATTTCAATGTCCTAATTCCAAAAATAATATAAATTTTATCTAATAATTTTATAAATATGTGAATTTTTACTTTTAAAATGAGGACCATCATTTATTGAAAATTGACGGGTTTTGACAAAAATAGTTTTTAAACCTTAATAAAAAATTACATTTGACTTTATAAAAATTATATACTCATTTATTATTAATAAAATTAATTTGATAATAATATTTTATTAAAATATTAATTATTTCAAAAATTCATTAATTCCTTAAAATAAATTCTTTTAAAATACACTTTCTATTTTATCATATAAAAATATAACTCTTATTAAACTGATTACCTAATCATTTACAGATAAATAATTAATATAATCATCATTTATAATAATTTTTTTATAATATTATTAATAAAAAAATATTTTAATATAATAATGCATATATTTATCAAAGGTACCATTTTTACCTGAAAAACCAATTTATCAAATTCATCATTTTTTAAGAAAGAATACTCCCATAAATGAATTAATGGAATATGAATTTTATTTATGGAAAGGGATTACAAAATAAGTAACTAATACCTTGTTACATAAACCATTATAACACCCACATAAGACTTAAGGGTAAGGTGTGAAATGGTGATAGACTCTTGGGGAGGCTCAGATAACATCACCCAAGTGGTAATATCCATTAACTTTAAATTCTCCCACAGGCTATTCCATTCAAGATTAACATGTTGAAGCTCGGCTTGGGATTGGTCAAGAGAGAAGCCCAGTGATTCTACCGCCTTTCCAATCTCTGACAAATGAGCTTCATATGACCCGTGTCTACTAGACGAGGCTATCATCTCCTTTTTCTGTGTCGAAAGTATTTGTTAAAACCTTATATTTATATTGGTTGTGCGATCATTGTTCAATGACTATATTATCAATGATAATGATACTTAACAGTCATTTAAACCCAATAATAATAAAAAAGAGTGCATGTGTTTTCTATATCCATAAGACATTAAAATAAATGGAATTTTATTCATAAATGATCGGGTCATTAAAACCTTACCCCTTAACAAATTTCTCCCTCAAAATTTCCTTTTCCCATACTAAAACAGATGAGAGTAACTTTGCCTCATCACTTCCTCCAGTTCCTATTTTGCTTCTTCAAACTTGTGGTTTATCCACAACAATTTGATGAGAGGCATTGTCTTATTTCATAGAACTTTTTCCCTATGGTCTAAGATCTTCACCAACTTATCTTCATAGGAGAGGTCATTCTCCAATGGTAACACCTTTGGATTGAGTACATGTGATGGGTCTGTTATGTCCTTCCTTACGAGTGATACATGGAACACATCATGTACTTAAGACATGTTCGGTGGGAGTGCTAGTCAATAGTCCACTACTTCGATGCGACCAAGGATCTCAAAAGGGATGATGTAACATGGACTAAGATTTACCTTCTTACCAAATCTCACAACTCCCTTCCATGGTGATATGTGGAGGAAAAACATATCTCTAACATCAAATTATAGGTCTCATCAACGATTGTCAGCAAAACACTTTTTTCGACTCTAAGTAGTTTTGATGTGTTGCTGGATAGTCTTAACCTTATCCACCATTTCTTCCACCATTTCTAGACCTAGAAGTTTTAACTCCCCAACTTCATCCCAACATGCTAGTGTTCTGCACCTCTTCCCATAAAGGGTTTCATAAGGATCCATTTGGATGCTTGAGCAGAAACTATTGTTATAATAGAACTTGACCAGAGGAAGATGTTGATCCCATCCTCCTTTGAAGTCCATTGAGCATGCTCTCAACATGTCCTCAAGTGTTTGGATAGTCTTCTTAGATTGGCCATCGGTTTGAGGATGATAAGCCATACCAAAGTTCATCTCAGTATTCAGAGTGTGTTGGAGACTCTTTCAGAACTTAGAGGTGAATCTTGGATCTCAATTGGATACAATCGATAGTGGTACAAAATGAAACCTTACCACTTATCTGATGTATATACGTGCCATTTTATCTAATGAGAAATCCTCTAAAATCACAATAAAGTGTGTAGTCTTTGTACAACGATCCACCACAACCCAGATAGTCTGAGTAGTCTTTTTAGACTTCTGCCTCTCAACCTTCACCTTTTGACATACTAGGAACTTTGATGTATATTCAGTGATATTCTTCTTCATGTTATCCCACCAATAATGATCTTATATATCCCAATACATCTTTGTGTTTCCTGGGTGAATGGATAATTTCTAACTATGTGCATCATCCAAAAGTTCTTTCTTTAACTCCCGATTTGATGTAACACATAGTCTTCACCCAAATCTCACAATTACTTCTTCATTAACATTGAACTATATGGATTTCCCTTTTTTGATAGCTTCCAAATTCTTATGAATTCCCACATCATATTTTTGAGCATCCATTAACCTTTCCAAAAGAGACGATTGAGTAGTCATTTGTGAAATTATTGATGATGTTCCCTTATTTATGATTACCATGACCATATTCACCAGATATAAGAATATTGGATCCTTTTCAATTATCATCAATAATAGAATTTCTGAGTCCTTTCTACTTAGAGTATTCCACCTTGTTCACTTTCTCAGGGTGGTAATGGATTGAGCAGTCGTAATCCTTAATGAGATCTAACCATCTTCATGGGTGCATGTTCAACTCTTTCTATGTGAATATATATTTGAGACTTTTGTGATCTATATATATCTCACACTTTTACCCAAAGAGATAATTCCTCCATATTTTCAATGCAAAGATCACAACTACCAACTCCAGATCATGTGTTGGATAGTATTGCTCATAAATTTTCAACCACCTTGAGGCATATGCAATGACTTTGTCATTATGCATCAACACATAACCCAATCCCTTCATTTAACAATCACTAAAGATTACAAAAATCTCCCCACTCGTGGGTAGTGTGATCATAAGGGAAGTGATAAGACTTTTCTTTAACTCCTTAAATATTTCTTCACATTCAACATTCTAATAAAACTTGACTCCCTTCTGAGTTATCTTGGTAAGAGGGTTTGACAATCATGAGAAATTTCTCACAAATTGGTGATAATATCTGGCTAACCCTAGGAAGATACAGATATCCATCACATATGTTGGCCTCATCCATCCCTCAATTGCTTTTGTTTTGGAAGGATCCATAGATATCCCATTGCTTGTGATGATATTCCCCATGAATGATACTTCCTTCATCTAGAACTCACACTTGCTATAATTTTCATAGAGCTTATCCTTTCTAAAGGTCTCTAGTATAGTGCTTAGATGCTCCTCATTCTCCTCCTTGGTTTTGGAGTATATTAGAATATAAACTATAAATACTTCCAAAAATTTGTCGTGGTAATCTCTAAAGACTCTATTCATCAAGTCCATAAAGATTTATGTAGAATTAGTGAGTCCTAAAGGAATTACTATGAATTCATAGTGCCCATACCTTGTATGAAAAGTAGTCTTGGGGATATCCTCCTTCTTCACCCTTACTTGGTAATATCCCAACCGAAGATCCACCTTGGAGAAGTATTGTGCTTCACATAGATGATTTAACAATTCATCAATTTGTGGAAAAGGATACTTATTCTTTATAATGATTTTGTTGAGCTCATGATAATCAATGCAAAGGCTAATTGATCCACCATTCTTCTTGATGAAGAGGACTAGTGCACCCCATGGTGAAGTACTTATGCATATAAACCCTTTATCCAGATTCTCCTATAGTTGTTTATTTATATCCTTAAGCTCCACAACATCCACTCTATATAGAGTCTTGGATATTGAAAACACCCCAGGTATAAAATCAATAAATAATTCAATATATCTTCTAGGAGGAAGACCAAATAATTCCTTAGGAAACACATCAGTGAATTCCCTCACAAAAGTCATGTCTTCAAGGATGGTTCCTTCCTTAGAATCGATCATCTAAGAAAGATACACATGATCATAGGGAACTAATATCCTTGCTTGATATGATGGTGACAAAGAAGGTTCATCCTCCTCCTTTCACTTGTATAGAATCAGGGATCGATTCACCATATGGAGAGTGATTTCCCTCTCACAACAATTTATGTTAGATATATACAAGGAAAGCCAATCCATTCCAATAATTGCATCAAATTACACCAAGCGAAGTATGATGAGGTTCTCTGGGAATTTCAACCCACAAATTCTGACAAGGGAGGAGTTATATTCATGGGATGAAATAATTACCCCATTTTCCATTTTCACTGACATATCTACTTCCATTATTTATGGTGATGTTTGTATTGTTCTACTAAACTTTTGGGATATAAAAGAATGCATAGAATCAAAATAAAAAAGTACGTTCACTATTCTTGAATTAATATCCAACGTACCTATCAACACTTCATTTTCAGGATTCACTTTAGAAGTAGTGATGGAAAAATCTCACCCTTACTGCCTTGGAGGTTGTTGGTTGCTCCGAAAACCCTTGGCTTATGGAACTAGTTTTCAAAGTTCCCTAGTTATTTGTAGTTGTAGAAATGCACAATGCATTAAGGATCGAACAAAGTGTTCCTTTACTTTGTCACACTAGGGGGGTTTTTCTTTCTAGAAATAACTATCTAGGTGTCCTTCCTTCCTGCACCTAAATCATTTTTTCATCCCCTTCAGGTAATTTTTAGGGTGATTATTTCCACACCTTTATCAAGTGGGATGCTGGAATTTCTTAGCACCGTTGGATTTATGCATCAAACTACAAGAATTAAATTACACCTTCCACTTCTTATCCCCATGATACCCCTAAGTTTCTTCGATCTCTATCTTGACTTTTAGGGAACATCAGACAATCTCCTCATAGTTTTCAAAGTTGCAGATTGATAGGGCTTTCTGTAGGCTAGGTTTTATCCCACAAAATAAGTGGTCAACCTTGAATTTAGGGGTAATGACAAAACCAAAGGCATATTATGAAAGTATGGTGAAGTTTTCCTTGTATGCCCCAATAGATTCATAATCCTTTTTTCTTGAGTGAAAGGAAATAACTTTCCATCTTAATATGGGGGGTGTGGGGAAAATATTTATTGATTTTTTTTGGAAATCCTTCCATACCATCACTTCGATCTCTTCCTCAGGATTCATATTTTTGATCAATTTACACCATTGATCAGCTTCAACCTCTATATTATAATAATCCATAAGAACCTTCTATTTTTCAAAACATTAAAGGACAGAGAAGATCTTCTCAATAGAGTTGATCCATTTTTTGGTGACTGAGGGATCAAATGATCCATTAAAAGTAGGAAGCATTTGTCTCATGAAGCTCTTTATTGTGAATTTTTATTTCTTAGGGGGGTTTGGACATTCCTATTAAACCATGTTTCTATTCAAAACTTGAGTTAACTGAGATAGTATCGTGACAAAGTTTGTGATTCCTGCTCCCATTGGATTGGGCATCTCATTAGAACAATTATTACATTGATCTTCGCATCAGTTGTTAGCTTGAGTCCTCATTTTACCGACCATTTTCTAGAATAAAATTAAAATTAGGGGTAATTATTTTAAACTATTAAACACATAAAGGGAAATCCAATTACAAAAGGGATAACTTATAAATTACATTTATTTCCTTAACTTATGAATTTCCAGGCTTCAATCTAAGTTATCCATGATCTATTTCCTAATGTATATTCTTATGGGATTTTTTTCTTACTCCCTTAATAATGGTTCATAATAATCTTATGAATTTACCAAATAATATCCCCTAGGAGTGTCAAACCAAGAGTGCAGTAAGGCCCATTGTCATTCACTAGTTCCTGTTTGAGTCTAGCTCAAAGTAGTGTTTTTGGGTTTTACCCCTAAATATATTTGTACCAAAGCCACCTCTACTTGTTTGTATCCAGACAGGGATATATTTGAATGATAAAACACTTAATCTATAATCACTAAAATTTAGGGTTTTTTTCTTATACTTAGTGTTATCCCTAAGGCTTTCACTAGGGTTTTCTAATCCTAATCCCAAAAATAACTAAACCTATCATCTGATACCAACTATAACAACCCTGATCTTTATTTCATATTTAAATTTGATTTATTATATAAATTTACACTTAATAAAACTCAGAATATAGATAGGTATAGTGTATTTGGGTCTTAGTAACATTACATAACAACTTAAAACATAAAATACAACATCTTTATTGAAAGCTTCTTTTACATAACCTCAACATTCCTTCATACTTAACACTACATGGGATAACCTAAGGATGTACACAAGAAAGGGGTGATCTATAAAGCCCAGTAAGGGAGTAAAAAAGGCATAACATGAATAATAAAATACATTTTATGAAATAGGCATATCAATGGAGCATAATAGAAACATGAACATAAAGGCATGATATATCATGATAATCATAACATGGAAATGTGGAAACAACTTAAAACACTGCATCATAAACATAAAGGAATCAGGCAACCCCTGTCCCAACATGGTGGAAAAATTTCCTAAAATGAATTAGGTAAAACCATATCCTAAAATGATGTATCATGATACTAAACATTAACCAATGCATTGGAGCACTATATAATTTTGGTCGCACCTGTCAGTTTCACTTCATTCTCATGCTTAAGTGTGCCACATAGATCATAAAACATGGATTCATTCTTCATAATAACTCATTCCATGATCAAGTAGTGTAGAATAAATGCATGTAAGTCCTCAATAAAAAAAGTATATGTGAATAAAGGTTAATAAACCTGATAGAGTAATTGGTATAGTATTCACTACACGGTGATTTTGACATGAAAAATCACAGTGCAATTTCGGTAGCATAGCGACGTGACATAAAAATTCATAAAAAGAGTTGATGAGAGATAAAGGGGTATCTCATCTTATATAATGAAATAATTAGTAATATTATAAGGCCCCGAACTTAAACCTTACTTAATATTGAATTAAATTAATAATTCACATTGAGTATCTTTTAAGGTTTAGAGTTTTAGAGAATTAGGACATAACTATTACATCTCAAAAGATTACAAAGTAGACACTTCTAATAAGTTTCCATAAAATAAAAACTCTTAAAAAGAAATATTTCTAGTTCCATGTTTTAGATAGCATGAATTTTCCTTGATCCCATCCTTGACCCTATTCCACATTAAGTCCTGTGAAAAACATTTCAAAAAAAAACTTGGGGTGAGCATAAAAAGCTCAGTAAGGGATACACAAAGAAGGAAAACTGTTAGTTTTTCAAAACAACAAGTAAACCATGAATAATTTATCAAAGTAATAATTTTCACCTTTATGGAGTAGTAAATACTCCTCACTGAATAAAATATCATTACTTACCCTTTTGTAACCAAAATATTACCATAAAACCCATATAAAGAACACATAACATATAAAGGTAACTTGGGACATAAACATACTTAAATGGAATAACCATACGGTCGACTTCCACACATATCACTTAATGGAATAGCCATACAGCCGACTTCCATACCCAATTCATTGGAGGTTATAACGTAACCACCCGTCCTGGTATTCACAGCACCACCCTTCATATGGTTTATCACGTAACCACCCATCAAATGTCCAAGTACCATTATAAAATCATAAGACATAAAACAAATATAATGGAAAGAAAAAATTTCCACACTTTGATCACAATATATCAATTAAATATATTGACATAAAAAATCCATTATAAAATCCATTTTCAATACTAAGATACATAAAAAAGTATATGATATTTATTTCATTTTAAAAACATTACGGCTTGTTGAGGAAGCCAAAGACCAAATAATACTCGCGGCGGCGGAAAAGGTCATTGTCACCGCGTACGTTAAAAGAAACATTCCTTTTTTCGTTTAGTAAAATGATTCATATGAAAAGATTCATTTTGAATAAAATTAAAATTAAAAGGGTTTTATACACCGTATAAAAGAAAGTTGTGTATAAAACAAAATATGCCTCAATGAAAGGAGATTGAGACGAAGTCCCTTACCTCGTGTTCGACGTGACTCAATTGCTCGTTAATCTCCTGAATAATAAACTAAAGTTAATTTATACTTGATTAAGAAACTTTTTCAATCTTATTATTCCCTTTTATATCACTTATTTCCATTTTATAAACATTATGTAATCATTTAAGTTAATAATGTTTGTTTTTTCGATATTTGGTTCTTAAGTTGAAAGTGGACTTCTTATGATTACATGTTGTTTGTGTGGTCAAAGGATCATTATATACAGAATGATATTCATGATTTGGATATCATATATATCATATATATCCATCATATACATGTATTTATAATAGTATATAACATTTAGAGGTAAGAAATGAAATGCACCGTTCATGGAGACGGTAAGCCGTACGTACACATGAATGCTACTTTCATTTATATTTCATATTTAATGAAGTGAAATAATAATGATATAAGGGTATATTATAATTCCAGTATAACATCATATATAATAACTTTAACTCCATCCTTTATATGTCCCACATATGGCATTAACGAATCAAATCACTTTGAGGGGGCGGTAGTCCACACTTCCTAAAATGAAGATATCGCGTTTACCCATAATAGAAACCATAAATGTATGCCATAAATGAAAAATACAGAAGCTTAAGTAAAAAATAAACATATTATATATCATATATAAATATAGTGACATCTTAATGGCCACCTTTTAAGGTGTTATATGAGTGTTGAACAATCATCGTTTTGTGAGGAAGAAATTCGCCATCAGAAACAATATGTTCTTTAACCATTAGATGTAGGTGTGTGTAAGTGTAGCTCGAATCCTTAACATAAAAACATCCTAGTATATTTAAGATACTGGTGTTGTTTCAAAATAAAGGAATAAAAAGAGTTTAGGGGGTTGGAGAAGCAAAATAAAACATAAGAACACAAGAGATAACACTACCTTTAAAACAGGTAACTCTTTTTGATTTGAGATCAAAGGCTTCCTTGGGAAGACTTCTGCCCAAAGTGAGGCTTCTAAGAGTAAGAGAGGGATGTGGAGAGACAAAATGGGAAGGGGTTGTCTGATCCAAAGGCTTTAGAGGTGTGGGTAAGGTGGTAGAGGTGGGGGCCTTTTATAAGAGGAGAGGAGGGCACTCTTGGAAACTTATAAAAGGTTACTTTATTATAAAATGATTTTTGGATTTTAAAGGTCCCAAAATTATATAATTCTAGGATAAGGTGATAAGGGTTAAAAATCCACCCATCTAATAGGTTTTTGACAAGTATAGGTCTTAGATTTTACATTATCGTTTCATTTTATTTAAATCATTAAATAATGAGGTAATCGTTGCATCATCATGGTGTCATAAATAATTTAATTTATTTAATGTCTAAAAATTATAAAAAAAACTATAATGATGTATGAAATCTTTTTATCTTTACAATGAATATTTATAGTCAAAATTATGACTTGTATAACCCCATTTAAATTTTTTTTTTAGTAAAACATCTCATGTTTGTGACATTTTTATTTTAACATTAAATAAAAAGTTTTTAATGTCATTTTCCTACCAAAGTGGCTCCATGGGGTCCCCAAGTTGACCCATGGATTGTCTTGGTCATCCATGACACATCCAATAAGGTTAGCACAAGTGTCTAGGTCATTTCATATTATTAAAACATTATTTTTACCTTAAACTACACTAATTACCTCTAATCGCGATTAAAAACTTAAAAGTTACTATTCACCAAAAAATTATTTTAATCCCATTGAACCAAATTTTTATTCCTAATGAAAACCATGTATGTCGGATTTTTGAAATTCAAAATACAGAGGTGGTAAAATTTCATTTAAACGAAAAATCAGTTTTTTAAGTACCACTTAGTGGTTTCACTATTCATCAAAAATTGAAGTTTATTAGAAAAATACCAAAATTTCACCCTAAGATATATTTGATATTTAGAATTCAAAAATGATGTCTATTTTACAAAATTAAAAAAATATAAGTTACATTAATTAATTTAATAATTAATTCCCGCTGTCAGAACAAATAGCGGGTTTTTATGAAACAATATATATCAAAAGATTGACACTAGTTTAAGTCCAATTTCAAAGTGAAATTAATTCCAACGACCACTATTGGATTAAATGGTAAAAATATATTCTAATTTCACTTTAAAAACAATTCAAAAAATAATCTAATCATATAAATAAATTATACTAAAAATAGGTTTTGAATTAAAATACAACATTTTCACTATTCATTTAAAAATAAACTTTATCGGAAAAATACCAAAAATTTACACAAAGTAAATTTTAATTTTCAGATTATAAAGAAGAGTTTTATTTGGTCCAATATAATGTATAAGAGTGACCAAAACTATATTTAATGACGGTTCGCCATCAAAAGGCGATAAGTGGACCTTTAGTGAAAATTAGAGTATATATACCTAAAATTTAATTCTTTTCTTATTTTAAGCCTATATATTTTATTGGATAAATATAAAAACATTTAAAAAACATATATAATCATATTTTAGTTATTTCTATTCATTCCCACCAATACAACGGCTACGTGTTAACTATCATTTAAAAAAAATATTATTATATTACTAGTGTGCAACATAAGATTTCAAAGAAACTCGTTGTTGCGTATCGAGAATGCTATCGAACATAGCGACACTTTAAAGTAAAATTAATATTTAATTTGTAAATATTAATAAATATGAAAATGATTTATTCTTTATTTACCTGGTATGTTACATCCTTCCCCCCTTTTGGGAATTGCATCCTCATAATTTTATTCACTTATCAAAATAAGTGGGGGTATTTATCCCTCATAGAATTTTCAGATTCCCACGTTGCCTCTTCAACCATATGGTTTTTACACAAAACCTTTACCTGGTGAATTACCTTATTTCGTGACACTTTCTCTCTTCGGTCAAGAATCTGGACTGGTTGTTCTTCATAAGAGAGATTCTCTTCCAAGTGAACTACCTCTGGGCTCAAAACATGAGATGGATCTGGTATATACTTTCTCAACATCGAAACATAAAAAACATTGTGTACTTGAGATAAATTAGGAGGTAAAGCCACTCAGTAAGCAACTGATCCAACTCTCTCCAGAATTTCATATGGTCCAATGAACCTTGGACTCAGCTTTCCTTTCTTACCAAATCGCATCACACTTTTCCACGACGGAACTTTGAGAAAAACATCACTACTGGAAATCGGATCTTTCCCAACACTTATATACACCCTTTCCCAATGGTTCTCCCAAACCGTTGGGAAAGGGGGGGGGGGGGTCTTTCCCAACGGTTTGGGAGAACCGTTGGGAAAGGGGCCTCAAAACCCCCCTTTCCCAACGGTTCTCCCAAACCGTTGGGAAAGGGGGGGGGTCTTTCCCAACGGTTTGGGAGAACCGTTGGGAAAGGGGGGTTTTGAGGCCCCTTTCCCAACGGTTTGAGAGAACCGTTGGGAAAGGGGGGTTTTGAGGCCCCTTTCCCAACGGTTCTCCCAAACCGTTGGGAAAGACCCCCCCCCTTTCCCAACGGTTTGAGAGAACCGTTGGGAAAACTCACCCCCAAAACCAACATTCACCCCCTGGAAATTTCCACCTATCCCAACAGTTTTGAGAACCGTTGGGATAGGTCTATCCCAACGGTTTTGAGAACCGTTGGGATAGCTTCTTTCATTTCTTCCAGGTCTGCTACCCGAGAACATTATATAAATCTAAATTTTAAATAATTATGATAATACATATATATATTTATGAAATTATGTTTACAAAAGTGATGTTAGATTAGTGGTTAAGTCGTTCGATTATAAACAAGGGGTCGTGGGATCAAATCCCAGCACATGTTTTTTTTTTGAAATACATTTACCAATAGTTTTATATCCGTTGGAATAGATTTTCATATTACTTATACCAACGGTTTTGTAAACCGTTGGGATAGGTCTATACCAACGGTTTTGGGAAAACCGTTGGTATAGACCTATCCCAACGGCTTACTTCGCAACGGTTCTCCAAACCGTTGGTATAGGCTATACCAACGGTTTGGAGGCCTATACCAACGGTTCCAAACTGTTGGTATAGGTTAGTATTCTACTAGTGCATGATCACCTACCTCGAAAGATAGATCCTTCCTCCGGTTATCCACATAACTCTTCTGCATGCTCTGAGCTGTTCTCATGTGTTTCTGAATCAACTAAACTTTTTCTACCATCTCTTCTACCAATTCTGGTCCCATCAGCTTCCTTTCATCCACTTCATCCCAAAACGCTGGTGTTCGATACCGTTTACCATATAATGCCTCAAACAGAGCCATCTGTATACTAGAATGAAAACTGTTATTATATAAAAACTCAACCAAAGAAAGATGTTGGTCCCAACTTCCCTGATAATCCATCGAACAAGCACGTATCATATCCTCCAAAGTCTGAATTGTTTGTTCTAACTGCCCATATGACTAAGGATGAAAATCTATACTAAAATTTAATTCAATACCCAACGACTTCTGAAGGCCCTTCCAAAAGTTAAAAGTAAACCTGGGATCACGATCAGATACAATGGATAGGGGAACTCCATGCAAACTGACTATCTCTTTAAGATACAATCAAGAAAGTTGATCTAGAGAGAAAGTATCATGAATAGGAAGGAAATGAGCATATTTAGTCAAGCAATCAACAATAACTTAAATTGCATTATTACCTTGAGATGTCTTCGGTAATCCCACAACAAAGTCCATGGATATATTTTCCCATTTCCACTTTGGCACTGGTAAAGGATGAAGCATCCCTTTCGGTAACTGCCGATCTGCTTTAACCTGCTGACAAGTCAAACACTTCACAGTAAAATCAGCAATATCTCCTTTCATTCCATCCCACCAGTAATACTTCCGCAGATCTCTATACATCTTAGTACTGCTAGGATGAACTGAAAACAGGGAACTATGAGCCTCACATAACAACTCATTCTTCAACTGTGAATCACTAGGCACACATAATCTCTTCCCAAACCTCAAAACACAATCATTATCAATATTAAATTCAGGCAACTTACCCTTCTGAACCAGTTCTACCTTTTTCTGCAACCCACTGTCTTTCTTCTGCGCTTGCTTAATTCTGTCTGATAAGGATGATCTCACTAACACCTGAAACAAAATAGAAGAACTTCCTGCACCAACAACTTCTATGCCAAAGTTCATCAAATCAAAAACCAAAGGATCTCATTCCAAACATAGCATGGTTAATGAAGCATTACTTTTTCGACTCAAAGCATCATCCACTTTATTTTCTTTTCCCGGATGGTAATGAATTGTACAATCATAATCCTTGATTAATTCCATCCATCTCCTCTGTCTCATGTTCAATTTTCTATGAGTGAATATATACTTTAAACTTTTGTGATCGGTATATATTTCAAACTTTACTCCATACAAATGATGCCTCCAAATTTTTAAAGCGAAAACAACAGTAGCTAATTCAAAATCATGTGTAGGGTAATTTACCTCATGAGTTTTCAAATGACGTGAAGCATAAGAAATTACCTGATCATTATGCATTAGGACGCAACCAAGTCCTTTCAATGAAGAATCACTGTAGATAACAAACTCACCATTCCTGGAAGGAAGTACCAAAACTGGAGAATTCACCAATATTTTTTTCAACTTCTGAAAACAATCATCACATTATTTTGTCCAGATAAACTTAACACCCTTCCAAGTTAGCTTAGTCATTGGACTAGATAACCGTGAAAAATTTTCAACAAACCTTCAGTAGTAACCTGACAAACCAAGGAAACTACGGATCTCGGTTAAATTTGTGGGTCTTGGCCATTCTTCAACAACTTTTGTTTTAGCAGGATCAACAGTTATGCCATTTTTTGAAACAATGTGACCAAGGAAAGAAATTTGTTGTAACCAAAACTCACACTTGCTGAATTTTACATACAGTTTCTTTTCTTTTAAGGTTTTCAAGATAACCCTTAAATGACTTTCATGCTCCTCTTTACTTTTATAAAACACCAAAATATCATCAATGAAAACAACCACAAAATTATCCAAGAACTAATGGAAAATTCTATTCATAAGGTCCATGAATACAGCAGGTGCATTGGTTAACCCAAAAGGCATAACTACAAATTCATAATGGCCATATCTAGTACGGAACGCAGTCTTCGGAACGTCTGCTCCTTTTACTTTCAACTGATGGTACCCCGACCTCAAGTCAATCTTTGAAAAATACTGAGCTCCCTGGAGCTGATCAAAAAAATCATCGATATGAGGCAAAGGATACTTGTTCTTAATAGTAATGTTATTCAAGGCTCTATAATCAATGCAAAATCTCATTGAACCATCTTTCTTTTTAACAAACAAGACAGGATCACCCTATGGTGATGTGCTAGGTCGAATGAAACCTTTATATAATAACTCCTACAATTGCTTCTTTAACTCTAAAAGTTCAACTTGATCCATTCGATAAGGGGGTTTTGAAATTGGCTTAGAATCAAGAACTAAGTCAATAGTAAATTCAACTTCTCGATCATGAATAATACCAGGAAACTCATCAGGAAAAACATCAAGATACTCATTTACCACTGGAACATCATTAATCTAAACAGTTCCTTTATTTTCAAAAACATGTGCAAGGTAACATTCATTTCCATATTTTACTAGTTTCTCAACTTCCTGATATGTTATCAAAATCTATGGTTCATTCTTGTACACAAACTAAAAATATTTCTAAAAAGAAACCATTTTAGCTCTGTAGTTAATCTTAGCATGATAAACAGAAATCCAATCCATGCCCAAAATAACATCAAACTCTACTAGTGGCAAAACAATAAGGTTTTCTGGTAGATTATTTCCGCACACAAGGATAGGAAGGTTCTTATAATTTCTTTTTGTCTCAAAATTCCCTCTGGGTGTTTTTACCATAAGTTCAGGATTCATATCTTGAGATGAAATTTCCAATTTACTAGAAAACTTCTCAGAAATGAAAGAATGTGTAGACCCTGAATCAAACAACACATTGACATAATTTGAACAAACAAACAGTGTACTTGATACTACTTCATTCGATGGCCCAACATCTGTTGAAGTAGTTGCAAAGGATTTCACCACCCCTTTCTGCTTGTATTCTGGCTTCTTTTCCTCAGTTGAGTTCTTCGTTAGACACTCATTTTCATAATAACCCATTTCATTACACTTAAAAAATCTTACCGCTGGATTTTCATTGCCTGCTTGTTCATCTTCCTTGCAGTTACGAGCAATATGACCAGACTTACCACATCGAAAGCACTTTACAGACTTGGATAAACATTCTCCAGGATGAATTTTACCACACTTCTCATAGTATGGATATTTGGTTTTCTTACCTCCTTGTTTCGAATTCTTCCCCTTTTCCTGCCAACTAGACCTCTTATTCTGTTATTTGTCAAAGAACACCTGATCATCGGCAAACTCCATTTCCACCTTCTCCGCACATCGAACAAGTTTTTCATAACTTTTGAACTCATGAGAAGCTAAATCCCTTCGATACCTTGACTTTAACCCTGAGTAAAAATGGTTGATTTTACTATCAGGATCTCGTATGAAGTTTGGAGCATACCTTTCCATTCGAGTGAACTTTGCTTCATAAGCAGCCACTGAATCATCCTCCTGCCTCAATTCTAGGAATTGTTTTTCCATCCTAAGACGAACCACCTTAGGAAAATATTTCTCAAGAAACATACCTTTGAATTCATCCCAGTGAATATCATCAATCTCATCACTATCCTTGATATTTTTCACCATCTACCACCACTGATCAGCTTCTCCTTCAAAATGGTAAACAACAAGACTAACCTTTTGATGTTATGAACACCCCATGACATCAAAAATCTTCTCGAGTGCTTTAATCCACCCTTCAGCTAGCATAGGGTCAGATGATCCTCTGAATGATGGGAGATGTTGCCTCATGAAATGTTCTACCATTGACATGTTCCTCTACGGTTGATCTGGTTGATCTCGTTCATGGATACCACCACCATTTATATCCTAATTCAACTGTGCCATCACTGCAACAAATTGTTCTATTCCGATTCCGACCATCTCAGGTTGCTGATTTGGAAGGTTGTCTTCCTCCTGATGTCGTCCCAACATAGCTTCTTTGTTTCCTTTATGGAAAACCATTCTGAACACAAAAATATTTTAGGCGAAGCAACATGGTAATCTTTAAATTCTATATCATTTCAATCATACCATAAATTAATTTATAATTTAACAATTTTCTAACTCCTAAAGTTGTCTAAACCGACCTCTGATACCAACTATAAGGCCCCGACCTTAAACCTTACTTAATATTGAATTAAATGAATAATTCACATTGAGGATCTTTTCAGGTTTAGAGTTTTAGAGAATTAGGACATAACTATTACATCTCAAAAGATTACAAAGTAGACACTTCTACTAAGTTTCCATAAAATAAAAAATATTAAAAAGAAACATGTCTAGTTCCATGTTTTAGATAGCATGAATTTTCCTTGATCCCATCCTTGACCCTATTCCACATTAAGTCCTGTGAAAAACATTTCAAAAAAAACTTGGGGTGAGCATAAAAAGCTCAGTAAGGGATACACAAAGAAGGAAAACTGTTAGTTTTTCAAAACAACAAGTAAAACATGAATACTTTATCAAAGTAATACTTTTCACCTTTATGGAGTAGTAAATACTCCTCACTGAATAAAATATCATTACTTACCCTTTTGTAACCAAAATATTACCATAAAACCCATATAAAGAACACATAACATATAAAGGTAACTTGGGACATAAACATACTTAAATGGAATAACCATACGATCGACTTCCACACATATCACTTAATGGAATAGCCATACGGCCGACTTCCATACCCAATGCATTGGAGGTTATAACATAACCACCCATCCTGGTATTCACGGCACCACCCGTCATATGGTTTATCAGGTAACCACCCATCAAATGTCCAAGTACCATTATAAAATCATAAGACATAAAACAAATATAATGGAAAGAAAACATTTCCACACTTTGATCACAATATATCACTTAAATATATTGACATAACAAATCCATTATAAAAACCATTTTCAATACCAAGATACATAAAAGATTACATGGTATTTATTTCATTTTAGAAACATTACGGCTTGTTGAGGAATCCAAAGACCAAATAATACTCGCGGCGGCGGAAAAGGTCGTTGTCACTGCGTACGTTAAAAGAAACATTACTTTTTGTCGTTTAGTAAAACACTTCATATAAAAAGATTATTTTTGAATAAAATTGAAAGTCAAAGGGGTTTATACACTGTATAAAAGAAATTTGTGTATAAAACAAAATATGCCTCAATGAAAGGAGATTGAGATGAAGTCCCTTACCTCGTGTTTGACGTGAGTCGATTGCTCTTTAATCTCCTGAATAATAAACTAAAGTTAATTTATACTTTCTTAAGAACCTTTTTTAAGCTTATTATTCCCTTTTATATCACTTATTTCCATATTATAAACATTATGTAATCATTTAAGTTAATAATGTTTGTTTTGTCGATATTTGGTTCTTAAGTCGAAAGTGGACTTCTTATGATTACATGTTGTTCATGTGGTCAAAGGATCATTATATCTAGAATGATATTCATGATTTGGATATCATATATATCATATATATCCATCATATACATGTATTTATAATAGTATATAACATTTAGAGGTAAGAAATGAAATGCACCGTTCATGGAGATGGTAATCCGTACGTACGCACGAACACTACTTTAATTTCTATTTAATATTTAATGGAGTGAAATCATAATGATATAAAGGTATATTATAATTCCAGTATAACATCATATATAATAACTTTAACTCCATCCTTTATACATCCCACATATGGCATTAACGAATCAAATCACTTTGAGGGGGCGGTAGTCCGCACTTCCTAAAATAAAGACATCGCGTTTACCCATAATGGAAACCATAAAGGTATTCCATAAATGAAAAATACAGAAGCTTAAGTAAAACATAAACATATTATATATCATATATAAATATAGTTATATCTTAATGGCCACCTTTTAAGGTGTTATATTAGTGTTGAACAATCATTGTTTCGTGAGGCAGAAATTCACCATCAGAAACATTATGTTCTTTCACCATTAGATGTAGGTGTGTGTAAGTGTAGATCGAATACTTCACATAAAAACATCCTAGTATATTTAAGATACTGGTTTTGTTGCAAAAGAAAGGAATAAAAAGATTTTAGGTGGCTGGAGAAGCAAAATAAAACATAAGAACACAAGAGAAAACACTACCTTTAAAACGGGTAACTCTTTTTGATTTGAGCTCAAAGGCTTCCTTGGGAAGACTTATGCCAAAAGTGAGGCTTTTAGGAGTAAGATAGGGATGTGGAGAGAAAAAATGGGTAGGGGTTGGCCGATCCAAAGGCTTGAGAGGTGTGGGTAAGGTGGTAGAGGTTTGAGACTTTTATAAGAGGAGAGGAGGGTACTCTTGGAAACTTATAAAAGGTTACTTTATTATAAAATGCTTTTCGGATTTTAAAGGTCCCAAAATTATATACTTCTAGGATAAGGTGATAAGGGTTCTAAATCCACCCATCCAATAGGTTTTTGAAAAGTGTAGGTCTTAGATTTTACATTATTGTTTCATTTTATTTAAATCGTTAAATAATGAGGTAATCGCTGCATCATCATGGTGTCATAAATAATTTAATTTATTTAATGTCTAAAAATTATAAAAAAAAATAATTATGTAGGAAATCTTTTTATATTTCCAATGAATATTTATAGTCACAATTATGACTTGTATAACCCCATTTAAAAATTGTTTTAGTAAAACATCTCATGTTTGTGACATTTTTATTTTAACATTAAATAAAAAGTTTTTAATGTCACTTTCCTAGCAAAGTGGCTCCATGGGGTCCCCAAGTTGACCCATGTATTGTATTGGTCGGTCATGACACATCCAATGAGGGTAGGACAAGTGTCTAGGTCATTTCATATTATTAAAAAATTATTTTTACCTTAAACTACACTAATTACCTCTAATCGCGATTAAAAACTTAAAAGTTACTATTCACCAAAAACTTATTTTAATCCCATTGAACCACATTTTTCTTCCTAATTACAACCATTTATGTTGGATTTTTTAAATTCAAAACACAGAGGTGGTAAAATTTCATTTAAACGAAAAATCAGTTTTTTAAGTACCACTTAGTGGTTTCACTATTCATCAAAAATTGAAGTTTTTCAGAAAAATACCAAAACTTCACCCTAAGCTATATTTGATATTCTGAATTAAAAAATGATGTCTATTTTAAAAAATTCAAAACACATAAGTTACATTAATTAATTTAATAATTAATTCCCGCTGTCAGAACAAATAGCGGGTTTTTATGAAACAATATATATCAAAAAATTGACACTAGTTTAAGTCCAATTTCAAAGTGAAATTAATTCCAACGACCACAATTGGATTAAATGTTAAAAATATATTCTAATTTCACTTTAAAACCAATTCAAAAAATAATATAATCATATAAATAAATTTGACTAAAAAGAGGTTTTGAATTAAAATACAACATTTTTCACTATTCATTAAAAAATGAACTTTATCGGAAAAATACCAAAAATTTACACAAAGTAAATTTTGATGTACCAATTCTAAAGAAGAGTTTTATTTGGTCCAATAGAATGTATAAGAGTGACCAAAACTATATTTAATGACGGTTCTCCATCAAAAGGCGATAAGTGGACCTTTAGTGAAAATTAGAGTATATATGTCTAAAATTGAATTCTTTTCTTATTTTAAGCCTTTATCTTTTATTGGATAAATATAAAAACATTTAAAAAACATATATAATCATATTTTAGTTATTTATATTCATTCCCGCCAATAAAACGGCTACGTGTTAACTACCATTTTAAAAAAATATTATTATATTACTAGTATGCAACGTAAGATTTCAAAGAAACTTGTTGTTGCGTATCGGGCACACTATCAAACATAGCCACCCTTTAAAGTAAAATTAATATTTAATTCATAAATATTAATAAATATGAAAAAATATATTCTTTATTTACTTAGTATTTTACAAATATAGTCATATAAATAAATTTTCCAAAATAAGGAATTTGTAAATAGAAGGCGTAACATAATAAAGAAACTTGAAGAAAGAGGAGGAATGAAGTAACTCTTATGAAATTTTAGCATGGTAATGGGTGTACATGAGAGGGATTAATGATAGAGAAAGGGGTCTATAATTATTCAAACATAATAAAGGAAATATATGGGAGGTTAAAAAACATACCCCATCACTTTTAATTGAAAATAAAAGGGTGTAACAATATAAGGAAACTTGGATAAAAGTGAGAAAGGATGGAAACCCTTACTTGAGTGTGTGACTTCAAATGATTTAAGAGGGGATTATTGAGAGATTGGGGTGATTTGGGAGGATTCTATAGAGGGTAGGAAAGAGTAGGGACGTGATCCAAGTATTTTTGTTGAAGAGAAGTGGGAGCTTGTGTGGGTTTATATAGGAAATTATAGGGGAATTCTTTAATATTTCACAAACTTAGGTTTTGGAATCTATATATTTAAATATTAAAAACCACAAACCTTACCATGGTTTTTCCCATGGTTTTTTCCAAAGAAAGTAGAAAAATTATTTTATAAGGAAATGGGCCAAATATATTAAAATATTAGACTTGATTATATGGTGGTGAGTCACATTATTAAAGAAATGAACTTAAAATAATAAAATATGTTATACATTTTAGAGGATTCACTAAGGAATTATAAAATAAGTCAAATAAATATAAAATAACATTATTTTAATTTTTAAAACATATATTTAGTAAAATATACCTTTTATGATATTTATTACAACACTATTGGGTCATTATGATGTCATAAAACACACTACATACTTATATATTATTTAATTTTTACCCAAAAATTCAACTATCTCATAAAATTATAAAAAATTCACCATTAGATAATTTTGACATCCTGACTCCAAAAATAATATTCATTTTATATAAATAATTTTATAAATATATTAATTTTTCATTTTAAAATGAGAACCGACATTTATTGAAAATTGACGGGTTTTGACAAAAAGAGTTTTTAAACCTTAATAAAAAATTACATTTAACTTCATAAAAATTATACACTCATTTATTATTGATAAAAGTAATTTGATAATGATATTTTATTAAAATATTAATTATTTCAAAAATTCATTAATTCCTTAAAATAAATTCTTTAAAAATACACTTTTGGTTTTATTGTATAAAAATATAACTCTTATCAAACTGAGTACCTAATCATTTATAGACAAGGAACTGATATAATATTAATTTATAAGAATTTTTATTATAATATTATTAATAAAAAATAGTTTAATATAATAATTCATATATTTCTCAAAGTACCATCTTTACACAAAAAATCAATTTATCAAATTCATCATTTTTTAAGATAGACTACTCCTATAAAGGAATTGATAGAATAAGAGTTTTATTTATAGAAAGGGATTACACAATAAGTAAATAATACATTATTAAATAACCCCTTATAATACCCACATAAGACCTAAGGGTAAGGTGTGAAATTTTGATTGACTCTTGGGGAGACTCAGATAACATCGCACGAGTGGTAATCTCTATTTAATTGAACTTATCCCGTAGGCAATTCCATTAAAGTTTAACGTGTTGAATCTTGGTTTGATCTTGGTCAAGGGAGAATCCCAATAATGCTACCTCCTTTTTGAGCTCTGACAAATGAGATTCTTACGGCCCGAGTCTACTGGATGAGGCCATCATCTCCATTGTCCGTGTTGAAAGGATTTGTTGAAACCTTATATTTATATTAGTTGTCTGATCACTGTTGAAAGACTATTCTATCAATGGTAATGATACTTAATAGTCATTTAAACTCAATAATAATAAAAAAAGAGTGCATGTGTTTTCTGTATCCACAATACATTAAAATAAAGGAAATTTTATTCATAAATGATCGGGTCGTTACATCTCATGTATCTTCCCCAAAATTGGATTTTTCCGAACCAACAATCTTCAAGACTTCATCATTACCAAATATTATGATACCTTTCTTATTTTACCAGATTCTGGTCACTAGATTTTTATTTCCTATCACATGAGAGGTGAAACGACTATGAATGATCCATATTCTAGTATGATCTGATACTTTAAAATCAATCTCTTCCACCACTGCATATTCATATCACTTCTCTTTGATCCATGTTTTTGACTTCATACCTGATATAGATTGATGATCTTGATATTACTAAAAGTATGATGGACTAGATTTATCTTGAAATGCTAAAAACCAATTTTTCATTTTCAGATCATTTGATGATTCATTGAATTGCTACTTATCACCATATCCATTCCGCTTTAGCACATTTCTCTGCATTGTCGATGAGTAGTATCTTACCATATTACTGAATCATCCACACCTAAAATAGTGACCATATAATGATGTACTATAATATCGAGTTCTATATGGATGCCTCTATTGGTCTTGTTCCCTTTTATAACTCTTACCTATGAAACATACATTTTGTGGGTTTCCCATCTTTCCACAATGATACATCTTATGCGGGGTGCATTCCTATATAGAAATACTACACTTTTGGTTCTCCCTTAGGTTATCTGAATATTCTAATTCTTATTCGTACCCAAATCAATATCTAATCATAGAGTAGGTAATTGTGGTTTGACATTAACCATCACCACTTTCTATTTATGATCAAGCCCCATACCAGCTATATCATTCTGATCAATCATTTTTCTTTCTAGACACTCCTTTGTTTGCTTTACTAAAACCAAGAGTTTATACTATTCTTTCACTTTCCTTCACATAATGAAAACTTCCTCTTCAATCTATTAGATACACTTGATTTATTATTTTTCAATGATAGTCAAAATATCAATTTTTATTTTCTGTTCTTCGATTTTGAGTTTTTATTCAATAGAATTTTCTAAAATCTCTAGTATTGAAGAGTTTAGTTTTTCAATTTATTTATTCAGCTCAGACTTCTCTTCTTCCTACTGCTGCATATAAAGTTTTTCATCATGAACCAATTTTTTGGATTTATTCATTTTGGATCTCCAAAAATCTATTTTCTCATGAGAAGCTTCTAATTAAAACTGAAAGTCAAATCTTCCTTTGAATTCTCCTTCATCATTGTATCTTTATTACCTTGTTTGGGAATTTCTGAAAACTTCCACCAAAGCATCTACTTCATGATCCTTGCAGTCCTCAAACTCTTCTATCTCAAATTCTTCTAAACTATCATCTTCTTTTGAAAGAAGATTACTCTTCTTGAAGAAAATTTTCTTACCTTTCACGTAGGATGAAAACTTCTTCTTGAGAATTTTTAATTCTTCCACATCATCATCTTGAAACTTCTTAGGGAACCTGACTACAAGATCTATAACCTTTCCATATTGAAATCATGAAAGTGATAGTTTACTTTTGAACATTCCTTTTCCTATTTGTAAATTTGATGAAAGGAATGACATGAATTCATCTGAATCTTCTTCTTCCTACCCATATTCAATAGTGAGCTTCTTCATGGCCTTGAATTCTACTTCTTTAGACTTCCCTTTTCCCACAAACTCATTATCTTCATTTATTATATCATATGAAACCATAGTATTGTGAAAGCTATCCACATTCATCTCCTTTGGATCTTTATCTTCTAATAAAGAAACTGTTAGATTGAATCGAGGTGGAAGTCTTCTCATGATGCACTTAAAAATATTTACATCTTCAATAATTTCTCCAAGACCACACATGTATTCTAAAATACATTTACCCAGCTAAATAATGTATCAACAGACTCATTAGGGTGCATTTTGAGATCCTCATACTTGTTCCATAGAACCTGCAGCTTTTCTTCTTTATCTTTTGAGTCTCCCTCATAAATATTTAGAAATTACATGACATCACATTCATATAGATAACATTAGAAAGGTATCCCCCTAAATCATTGATTTAGTTTGTTTCAACATCTAATTTCCTTTAACTAGCTTCTGATAAAGCACTATTGTTGATATTGGCTGATATTCCATGCATAGCTGCTGTGAAGACATCCATTCCTAATGATTGGAAGTAGTGTTATATCTGATTCTTTCATAATTGAAAATTTCTTCCATTAAATATTGGAATACCTTTTTTGTTGAAAACCTCCATTTATTCTACTAAGAGATAACCAATGACTTTTAACCTTTTGTTTAGATATTAATTTTTATCCCAAGTTGGTTAAATACCCTAAGAGGGGGGGGGGGGGTGTATTAGGGTATGATAGATTAAAATAACTGTCCATTCAGATCTTGTTTCATCCTTAAAAAACACTCTTCTCTCCATTTCCCATAACAATGTATGAAAAGAATTGAAATCTTGCACGAGACACAACAACTTTACTTGTCCACCCTCAATGGGATATTTCCAAGGATAATAAAATGATGATGTTCTGATGTACCAAATCCACTAAGGCTCATTTCCAAATTACAAGGTTTGGGATAGATCACTTCTATGCCTAGGATCAATGACTTTAAAATGTTTAGGGTTAGCTCACTACTTTCCCAAGGGTCACTCCCTATGTCTCTTTGTCTAGATCAATGATAGTGTAAAGGATCACCATCTTCCTCTTCCTTTTATTATTGATCTAAAAGGGATCCACACACAGTTTTTATACTTTTAGGTCCCTTAATTTTATTTAATGAATTCATCCTCAGTTGTCGATAGATGCTCTGTTGAAGTTTTATTTTCACCCGTAGATGAAACTTACTTCTTTGTGTACTGTTATCTTACAGAAATTACTTTATTGAACTATTTTAGTGCCTTGTGTGAACTTCCTTGAATCCTCCGCAAACTACCTTGAGTCCTCCATGAACTGTGTTTCACCACATGGCACAAGTTCTTCTTGGACCAACTCTTCTTCCACGGACTGCCTATTCATATATGGACTACCAATTCTTCCATGGACCATCCCTGATTTTCAGACGCCTTCTTATATGTGGGATACAGATCCCTACAAACTCCTTTTGTGGAATTTTCCCATGAACTAATTCACCCTTCATAGAATCCTCCCCCATAAACCACTTAGGAATTTTATGAATTCTTCTGAGAGTGATGATATTTTCTAATGAAATCCACTCTGCTTAATGATATAATTAGGGGTATTTATGTAGAAAAATAGATCTACAAAACCCACTAAACTGATTTACCCAAAACTTCAATGCGGTGAAACCTTCACCACGAATTGTGCTATGCGGTCTGCATAATGCCTTAATCATTTTAAATAAAATATGTCATTTTTAAATGAAAACCCTTTGAAAAATCCCAAATCACTGCCGCAATCAACAAATGAAAAGCCTCCTATGAACCATTATCCTCCCAAGAACTGCAAGCCTTCCATGAACTATTTTCTCTGCACGGTTCACATATCATGATTCATAGTCTGCATAGCGCTACTATCCATAAATACTTCCTTTACTGATTTTCCATTGCAGTTCCACATACCTCCTTTATGGATTATGAATTGTTCTTCATGGTCCGTGAACTATGAATCCCTTTGAATAAAACCTTCCTTTTCCAAAAAAAACTCCTGATTTTGAGGCAATTTTTTTGACAAACACTGGGAAACTGTACCACCTTAAACATATGATTTGGAAACACCAACCATACTAATTCACAGTCATCTAGATTTTTGAACAAACATAATCACCCCCCAAACACCTAAATGGAACCTTGATGTATTTTTTCCTAACATTTTTGTTGAGGGATAGGATGGATCTTAGGGCTATGAAATATGAGGATTGCATGAGTTTAGTAGGAAAACAATATAAAATGAGTTTAGTGTGTAATATAGACCAGGTATACCAACTAGGAAATAATATTTTAGGGCCGTCGATGATTCGATGCAAGGAATTTTATCCCATTTAATGACCAAGTGAAGTGGTGTCACTTGTAGGGTAGATACCTAGTCAAAGTACATACATCATTCTTATTTTCAATTCTGATTGAATGGGGTGAATTAAAGAATTTAAAACGAATTTAATTAAATCAACTTAATATTCCATACTATCAAGCTTAGGAAATCCCTATTTTCATTTCAGTTATGACTCCTGAACGTCATACACATATGGTTTAGACTAGTGAGGTTCTATAGGATGACCTAGTTGACAGTCAAAGGTTTGACCCGACTAAGGAGGATGAGAAATGATGTAATATGTTACATGACTTTAAGCGACTAGATTTAGAAAATGATAAGGGAAGCATCTTTGATATAGAGATAGAGCACTGGTTGTAGGATATTGATATTGCCTTTGGTTTGATCTAGGCCTAGGTAGAGTACCGGGTTTTACTAAAAGTTAGTCATATGAGGGGTGTAACACATCAATGGTGGATTTTGTATCTCAAGGAGTGAAAAGAGGCAGACATTTCATGGTAATATTTCTAGAATGAGTTCAAGATGGAATTCCTGTCATCAATGATGAAGGTAGTGAAGAGGCAAGAGATGCTTTCTCTTTATCATGGGAGTATGACTGTTTGAGATCTTAGGATTGGGTTTAAATCCATTTTTCATTTAATCCTTGATATTTTTCCCAAATATGAGTTCCATGTGTGACATCTTGAGCATGTACTCTGACTACATTTCCAATGTATTTATAGTTACAAAAGAAGGTGGAGGTGACCAAGAATATGCACTCACAAGGGGAGATTTTGAGAGAGGGGAGATAATAGGGTTCCTTGAGGAGCAGGGTTATTGGTGTTGAAACTTAGATTCTAGGGCCTTTGAGGTTTCGATTATTGGGGATTCATACTTAGCATTTTACTTTCTAGTTTTCTGGGGATAGTAGCTCCTATATTTTTCCTTGGGGATTTGGACCTATGTGCTTTATTTGTGGGAGTCATGGTCATTACCAATATCAGTTCCTGATATTCCTTGGGGTTCAACATGGTGGTGGTAGTTAGATTCAACATCAATCTCAACAACATGGGAAACAAACTTAATCTCCATTGATATGAGATAGAGTAAGAATGGAAAAACATCAGGATTTTCCACATATTTAGCGAACCTAACTAGAACACAATCATGGAGGATGTTAGTAGAGAGGCATAGGATATGAGAATGAGTAGATTCATGCAATAGAGGTGTCAGTGACAGCAGGGCTGGAGGTTTTCTGAGGTATGATTAGTCTATCATTTACCTTAGTTTCTACTTTGTTTGATTCCAAAGATTCACAATCCTTTGTTTCTCATGATTTTTATGTTATTTAGAATTAGAGGAGAAAATAATTCCAGTTCCTCTGGTGTTATCCACACTAGTTTGAGGTCAGAATATTTTGTTTGAAGTGTGTCAGGGATGTAAAATGGTGATGGGGAAGCACCAGTCAGTGGGGGATTTATTATTTCCATAGATATAACCATAAAATGTTATCCTAACCATGTGTTTAATATATTATGTTCATGAAGTTATCAATTAATTTTAGAGGAGGTCCATGTTCTCTGATGTGTATATACAATGTATAGTTTTTGTCAACGAGCGAGGTTATCATATGGGAAGTAGGCATGTAGATCCCCATCGTTACTTGATGGAAAAATTTCTAGTGAAGTCAATGTGCACTAAGATGGTAGAGTCTTCAAAAAACATTGAGGAATTTATGGATTATTTTTTAAAAGGCTATAACACTACCACCTCAGTGTGATTTTGAGTTTAGGATAAAATCATAGTTTTGTGTCTCTCTGATTTCAACAGCTCCTTATCAAAAGACACCTTGTGAGTTGAGGGGGAAGAGAATTCAAATATATGATCAAAAATAGAAGGATTTCATTTGGACAATTGTATTTCCATGGGATGATAGTGTGTTATTCTCTAAGAAGGTGGATGGTAGTCCGAGGCTGTGTATATGTAAGATCCCATGTTTTGGACTGGATAAAATTTCCATTAGAGTTTGAAAATTTCATTTAACGGATGGGATGAATCTTAAACAAAGACTCAAAATGTAAATTAGAGGGTTGAAACACTTAAAATTGTTGTTTTTAAGCAGAGTTTAAGGCCTTATAGGTGACTTGTGTGTTCAATGGAGATTTGGGAGTATCTGAGGATTTTTTAGATCCCATATCTCTAGTTTTTGAAGAAGAAGATAAGGCGCATGGTTGGAACATTGTTAGTAGTAACTATGTGGCTCAACTATGAGACCCAGTAAGAGGAGGTGCATGGTTAGTTTAACCATGAACAAGAGGCTAAAAAACCATGCAAAGTGTTTTAGTAAACTTCACAGGGATGCATGGGCTACACAGTATTTTCCAAAACCGTGCACTTAGCTTGCATAGGCAATGCCACTTAGGTAGTGAGTCTGCATAGTTGGCACACATTTTGGAAAAACCATTTAGCCAAACCATAAAAATCATTTAAATGGGTTAAATCAACCTTTTTCCCTTGCCTTATTTAACTCTTATCTTCTCTTTTTATTCCCTCAAACCACACAATAGTATCCCATGCATGGATCTATCCTCTCTTCCTCATAGGAATAGATGGTTCTCCCTCATTCAGATTCAGAATTGAGTATTTTTAAATTCATTGTAAGTGTAATGATTAGTACATGTTTCATTATTCCTCCTTTATTGTTTTATCTTTACATATTGATTTATATTTGAATACGAGCTCATATGCCCTATTTTTAGTGTGTTTTAAGATTCATCCATTTTCTCTCAATCCATATCGAATCAAAGATTGATAATGGATGAGTGAAGCATCCTAAGCATGAGATAGGTGGTCTACAGATTTTCCTTTAAGGTATCTCTTATTTATGAAGTGTGTTGTTGTTCCATGTGCCATAATTTCTAAGAATCACCCTTTAAACTTGAGATTAATTAAGTAAATACTAATTCCTTAAATTAGTTAGTCCTTATACACTAAAATGAATTGTTGGAGGTTTTCTACATCAAATTGAACCACCCATTTGGGTATGTTGCTTACATGTCATGACCCTTACACTTGAGGATTGGAATTAAAATCACCTCTGAGGTATGTTAAGTTGACTTTATTCAAATGAAATAGTTAAATGGAATTAAATTAATCATAAGTGGTGTAGATGACTCACTTATCTTACAAAATTTATTTATAATATTCTAGATCCATTCTTTATGAAATAAATGGCTAATTATAATTAAGTGGGATGCTTAAGTAAAGGATTTAATCTTGTACATGACCAAGTTATTAAATTGAATTCTTCACTCCTTCATTATTAAGTGAAATGATAAATAGAATTAATATAATTATTTTAGTTTGGGTCAAATGATATGTATCATGATGAACCATGTTGGCATGGATGCTTACATTTCCCTTTAGGTTATTTAGTAGTGAAATGGTCTAATTTCATCATTCGAAATGGGAATGGAATGAATATTTTATCCATGGTCTATAATTAGATATTAAACACAATTTTTATATTTATTATATTATTCCTTGAGTGATACTTGGGTTCCAACATTGAATTCCATGTAGGGGATCTTTAGGCACCTTAAACTGGATGAATTTTACAGGATTAAATGGTGTAAGACATAGAGCTCCACATCAGTGATATGAAATTATTGGTTATGTAATTTATTATTATTGGGATTGAAAACCCTTATTTCTCATGATACTCAGTCATAAAATCCCTCATTATGTAATTCCCCGACCCTAGAATCCCATAGCTAGTGCATTATTTTAATACACTGTCATGATTACAAGAAATCAAGTCCCAAAGGACCTATCAGTTTAGCAGTCTTGGAAAATAGATTACATATATGAAAATTACATTACACTTTCTAACATAAAACACAAAATAAATAATCTTTTGAAAATTCCATTATTCCCCTAGATTAACCATGTATATCAATTATAATACAATTCTTGTAATCTTGAGAAAATAAAACATAAGAAAGGGGTGAGATCAGATGCTCAGTAAGGGTAAATAATTCATTGGAAGCTATAAAATTTTAAGGAAATATGTATAATAAAAACATCATCTTTTTAAACAATAAACTTGAACATAATATGGTAAAAATAAATCAAACATTACCATGTAACCATGCACATAGAAATTCTACTAGTCGAATAATCACATGTAATAACTAATTTCATAACGAGGGAATGCATAATGCCAGACATAATAACTACTATGTCAATGCCTTGTGCTAAGAACATTTACAAATATTCTGTCAATGCCTTGTTCCAAGACACTAGTTTATCTCATGAGACATACCGATGCATCGAGGGGATATAATGATCCCCACCCACTACTTACTAAGTCCAATGCATTCCTAATTTGAAAAGGGTGAAACATAACATAATCATTCATATTAAAACTAACATACGAAATGTCAATACTTTAACCATAAACATAAATGATATAAAAATAGCACATCTACAGTCAAAAATATCATAAATCATTCAATACAATATAAAATATTGTATTATAATAAATCAACCTCAATCAAGAATGATATCCAGTAAAGGATGTTGAAAAAGTTGAAAATGATCAGTAAAACTATTTGAGAGAAATATCCCTTTTTCATGAAATCATTTAAAAGTCACACAATTTATAAAGGAATTCATTTAAAAGATATTTTTTAATCAAAGTGTCCCATACCAATTTGAAAATTTTGAAATGAATTAACATTTTAGAACAATCGTGTCCATATCAATACATCCTTAAAATAATTTTGAAAACATGGACATTAACTAAATAGATTTAAAAAATAAATCCTTAAAACATTTAAAAGGATGATCTAGTTAAATATTCCATTCTATAAAACCTTAAAAGATTCCTTTTTAAAACATTTTTATGAAATATGGATATGGATGATAAATATGTCCTAGTAAATACTTACACATAAATAATCTTGGATAATAATGAGATTGATGAATTAACCCTTACCTTGTTGAAATAGTGGGTTCCCTAGACCCAACTATGGAGTAATTTTGGTTACCATATCATGTATATAGCTAGTTATACATGATGTTATCTTACCATTATAGTGTCGATTTTTCTACATCCACTATTATAATGGTAATTTCCAAAGATTAATTGTCATATCGAGAGGTTATAGAAGATCCCATGCTATAATAAGAACCTCGAGATACAGTGACATTAATCTTAAATATATGTTCTATAGTATAGATACATCTTACTGACTGGACATGGTAGATTTTTGACTATCAAGTGATTAGGGATTATAAGCATTGAGACTTCTTATCTTGAAGCTTGCACTTGGTGATTTCTAGTAGTGATATCGTGAGTACAAACCCGCTAATAGGAACACCACATGTTTTGGGTGTCATTGGTCCCTCCTATCTACGTACATGTGTATTGGTCTCCTGACTTGAGACCATTACCTATGTGTATCATTTGATTACATAATTTTATTCAAGGAAAAAACTATGGTATTGAAATCGTGGTGAGGTAGTTTGTGTTGGGTGCGTTATTGATGGTATGACATTGGTTGAATGATCAAGAAAGGATTTATCACTTCCAAGTTTAGGAATTTGTATATCTCAGGCCTAGTTGATCAGGATGGCGCCGCCTTCATAAGTCTTTGGCCAAAGCAGTAAAAAGGTAAATCCATCTGGATAGATCAAAAAATAATAAATCAATAAATGGACGATGACACACGCGTGTGTCCTACTTTATGATATATTTAAAGACAAAGAGATTATAGTACACAGTCAGTGTTCATAGGTTGGTTGTCGTTGCTATGAAAATTCTTATCTCTTTAGGGGTCCATGATGGGTTGCTGGATTCCACTCTTGGTATGTGGATTTTATTCACTACTATTGATATAAGGGCCTAGAGGGTCACACATAATATCATATTCAAGAATCTTCCCTATTCAGTTGAATAGGTATATGGACATAGTTGGCCCCACCATGGGGTCTGAGTATTTTCCAAGTTATTGATCACCAAAAGAATTAAATAAATTCATTAATATTCAAGTTATGAATATTTGGGATTGAATTTATTTAATGTATTTATAAGTTTAGTAAATACGATATAATATTAATTGAATGAATATTATTTTAATATTCAAGGTTCGTTTAATATTAAGCAGGACAACGAGTCGAGTTAAATGGCTCAGTTTTTATCATGTAATATATTTTACATATATTAAAAGTATGTGGAAAAATAATAAATAATATTGATGCAAATTAGTTTGTCAAAATTATTTATTTAGTGGACGTTGAAATAAACGGGGTCCGGGGAACCCTACCTGGTATTTATCAATTCCACTATAAATAAGAGAGGTGGATATCTCTTTTGGGTGGATAATCACTATTCATACACTTTCATGGAATGAATGTTGAGTTCTTATCACTCCTCCCACTCTCTAGAGAGATAATCTCTCAATCCAAGATTTCAAATCAAGATCTCCCTCAAGCATCGAAGGCATCTCGATGCGGTGATCCTTGGGACGTCAAAAGCACCGTCAGATCTCCGCGCTTGCACCTGGAATTCGGCGACCGATGATCCCATGGGGTTTTGAAGCACATGTGGATGATCTAGAGGGTTCCTGCTTTAGATCCTTCAAGCGACAATCGTTATCGACTAGTTACAGTTGACCGCAACTTAATATTTGAAATGAGTATGTTTTCATTTTAATTTTGTGCTCGTTACAATTTACGCGAGATCCTTGGACCTATCCGGGGCTCAGATCGTTGGCGATGACAAGTTCCGTTATCTCACTGACAAAAATTTTAAAATCCCCAGCCCACCGCCTTCCGTTGTGGGTACCAGAACCTTACAGTGGTATCAGAGTGATCACGTATATTTTTTTGATCCTAGAAAATTAAAATTGCATTATAATTAAGTAGAGGGTTAAAAAAAGGTCCCCTTAGATAAAACCACAAGTCAATCCAATATCGAATGGCCAAGTTATGACCATTTTAATTTTTCGGATTGGATCACTTTTGCGGTTTGATCATGGGTATTAATTTTATTCATTCTGAAGGATCGATCAAATTTAGATCGTCCATCGAGTATGATTAAAATTATATGAAAAATTATAAATTTTATAATTTAATAATTTTCATAATAATTTTATTATTATTATAATATTTATATTATTATTATAATAATATAATAATAATAAATTATTATTTAATTATAATAATTTTATTACTATTAAATTAAAAGGCTATTTAGCCTTTAGAAATAATAAATAGGAAACTTGGAAATTTTTTGAATAAGACCTCAAATAAAATAATGGAGGAGACTTGAACTTAATAAAAAAAATAAAAAAGGGGAAAGACTTAAAAAAGGTAAAGTGTTTTAAAAAAAATTAAAGGGGTGGGGTGGCGGGTCAAGCCAACAAGCCAAAAAAAGGAAGGGTAGCAGGGGTCCGTGCATACCCCCTTGGTCGGCTCCTTCCTTGTGATGCCATGCACCAGGCATCCCAGCCCTATCGTCCCCTTCCTCGACACAACAAACCAGGTCACCACCCAAACCTACACAGCACGACACCTCCACCATACAGGCCCCCCCGCCGTACTTCACCGAAGGCCACCTCCCTTCCCTAGAGCGCTGTAGTAGGCCCTTATGGCCTTCACCCAGAGCTCCTCCGTTGCCTAGTCCCCACCCACTTGAAGCAGGCGCCGCAACCAGGTCCCAGTCGACCCCTGCCTCCGCTCCGAGCAGATCCTGGATGCCACATCTGCCTGCCATCTGCTGTTTTCCACCAGATCCAGGAGCCCGCACCTCTTCCCAGCCCACATAATGCTACCCTGGAACACTGGCCTCCTTTGGATCTCACTGCCCTCAGCCACCCTGGTCCCGACACTCTGCCCTCCACCCTATGGACACCCTTGCTGGTAATAGGCAAACCCACAACCTTCTAGCAGCCCCCTAGCCAGATCCCGGTTGACCGACGTCTCCCCAGTGCAGCAGGCGCGCCGTCCAGACTCTTCCCGACCACCCTCATCTCTCGCTTCCATCCAGACAAGAGCCCACACAACCCGCCTCACAGTTGGATACCACCCTCTCCTGTGCGGCCGCCCACCTCAACCTCCACCACCTCTGGATTGGGAAAATGTGACCTGCGCATCGCTGCGCCTCTGGTCTAGTTCTGGGAGGTACTATTTTGGGTGAAAGTTTTTTTACATAGAGTAAAATTGGCCCCGAAGTTGTCCGAGCAGACCTGCCCAACCTGGAATGGGTTTGGGTAGATCAGCCCGACCTAGTTTGGCCCTGTACGACCTAGTAGGGCCCTGTACGGGTTTGGCCCGACCCGCATAGAACCTGCAGTGACCTTTCGGGGACGGTCTAATTAAAATTAATCAAAATAAATTAATTTAATTTTAGAATCTAAATTAAATTAATTAAAATTAATTTTGGTTAATTATTTTAATACCCAAGGATATAAATTGCTTTAACTTTGTAATTAAATTAAATTAATTAATTAATTTAATTTTGGAATTAAAATTAAATTAATTAGTGGACCGATGAATAATTAAATTATATGAATTTATTAATTCATTTAATTTAATTATAACTCTCATACTTATTTAATGTATTTTAATTTTATCACGCATTGATCGTACCCGCATTCTAGTTTTGGGCAACAACCCGTGTATGTCGCATTTATTTAATTAATTATTTAACTGTATGCGATGATTGTAATTAATTAAATAGACAGTCTACACATCGTCTTTATTTTTTAGTTAAAATGTACAAGGGCCTATGCACACAACATTCACATGATGTACATTTATACCCAAGTCCCCCTCGCCTGCACGTGAGCAATTTTTCACCTCAGACAAAGACGATGCGAGACAATGCAGTACTCCAAGATGCCACGTGGATCCCATCAAGATTAGGTGGTACTCCAATACGTGACGTGATCTCCACCAAAATGAGGCAATATCCCAGATGCAACGTGAACATACAACAGGGAAAAACTGCATTATGAGTCAAGCTTCAACTCAGGTATGACGCCCTTAGGTTGTTTAGATGCTCAAAACTAGTCGGATAATAGTTTAACTTTATGAATTTATTTATTATTTTATTCATTTAAAAAAAACATAAAAAAAACATAAAATAATAAATAATAAAATGCATAAAGAAGAGGTGTACGTTTTTCTATTAAAGTTTAGTTGTGAGCATGAAAAAACAGATGAACAAGTTGAATAGAAATGGATTGCATTCGTCGAGAGAAAAACACATAAAAACCCTCAAAGAAATATTAAGTCACAATGACCTTCCATCATTCAAGTTTGAACAAAACAAGGTGTTTGGGGTGCTGGTCATGCCATAGCTGAGGGTACCTCTTACCACCTAGGAGTTCTTATTAGGGTGGTGGGTTGACTTAACTAAAATTGCAGTAAAGAAATATCCATATCTAGCTTGTTGTAATTTTAGAGGCAAGCGTTGAGTAAATCAAGAAATGATTTTGAAGTTGAGACTTCCCTGAACAGATCAAGGAACCACGAGTTAATGCTGTTGGCCAGCCAAAAGCCTACCTTGGACCCTCCAATTAGTGGAGTAGCCATAGCTTGTAGACTATGAGGGAGGTTCAAGGATCCTTGCCACTATAATACTCAAACGATAGAGTATTCCGATTATAGTACAGAGGGTTCCTAAAATTCGAAAAATTAGTGGGAGACATTTAATGATTAAATTATTTGATAATGTCACATTCTGTAATCAACATAAAAGTACTAATCTGCTAAATTTTATTTGTAGAGAATGGCAAGTAATACCACAATAAAACTATGATAAATATTATACAAAGTTAATATCCAAACAAGCATTAAATTCCAAGTGTAGTATAGACACTTGCGCATATTACTACTATAATAGAAATTCAAGGTTCTTGTGTCCAAACCTGTCAATCCACCTCAAGAAGCGAGGGTGTATATGCCTATAGGAGACTCATGAATTAATCATATAATGGTTCGATCATAATGCTATCATCAAAGTTTGATGTTAGTTTCGGTCTCTACATTATGACATGGATGATGTTACATGAAGTCTCATCTCCAAGAAGTTTCCAAGGAGAAAGTGAAGCAAGATTTGAATGTGATGGTTGCACTCAGTTTGTGTAAAGTGAAAGATAGTTCACAATATTTCATGTCATCCCATTATTATACCTTATACACCCAATTACTTTAGTTTTTTAAGTATATAAATGAATGGTATAGAGAAATCGCTTCATTACCTTTAATTCACCAAGTAATAAGAATATTAATGATAACACTGTCTTTTGTTCTTATAGAGAATATATTGAAAGACAAGGCGAAACGACCTATGGAAAGTTACATCAAAGGAACCTTCATCATGTAATTCAAAGAAAATTGGTTTGTTATTTTATAGGTGGTTATTTTCATCACATTTTGAAATAAATTTATGGATGTTTAAAAACACAATGAACTGAAATACAAGAAGCAAGCACCCTCTTCTTGTTCAGTTTATATTCATCAAAAAAAAGTATTGTTTTCTCACATACTTCTTGGGTATTAAATAAAATATTATTTTCACATATATGTATTTAAATATAGTAACCAAGTAAGTAGAGAAACATTACTAGGTGTAAGGTGTCTTCTCCAAGCAGTTGAGAAAGGGTGATTCCTAAGTCAGCGGTGAGAAACACATAACTTCTTATTGCCAAGTGATTGATTCAAATTGAACAAGTTGTTGAGTATAACCAAAAAATTTATCTCAAATTCCATTTTGGACATAATGATACATTATTCCAAGTTTTGTAATTAATGTTGTTTGTGGTGTAATATACTCAACAAATAGTTCAGACATACTTGAATAAAAGTCAATACATGATGAATATAAATGTAAGACTTATCCAGTTGTGGCAAGATGATTATTTGTCAAGTAAAACTAAGTGGAATTCAATAATATACCAAGTTTTATATTTAGTCTTTATACATCTAAACACATTTTGTATTATTGACATCTTTAGTTTCAACAAAGAAACCTTTAAAAATAGAGGTGTGCCAAAAAGCTTCTGGGGTTAGTTCAACAAGAGAGTGTGAACTATTCCAAAGGAAACCTAGAGGTAAAGATAATTCATAATATTACTTTAAGTCATTAAGGAATATAATAGTAAAGAAAATGCATGGTTATAAGATATGAGTTTCTTCGGACCGGCATGCTAAAGAATATCTTGACTATGCAATTGTCGATCATGATAATATAGCGTGGAGTAATTCCTAAATGCATGTTACCTTATCTACATCATGATATTGATGTTCATAAGGTGGATCAATTATGAGTCTTACATGTTTACATTGATCAAAAAAATTTATCATGGAGAAATTCCTAAACTCATATTTTATACACCAAAGTTATGATGTAAGTTGTATCAATGTTACAAACTGCAGAAACTACCATTATATTTCAAGATGTGCTTTGCAAATAACGACATAAACCCATAAATAATATGCTAACTAAAATGAAAAATGGATATCATACAGGTCATAATATGATGAAAAATCCATTATGTAATAGTACATGTGTTATAGATGCAAAGCATTTGTCAAGATATAAACAAACATGCATCAATCTAAACACATGGTGCATGTAAGTAAATATCCTAAAAGTTTCTTAGGATATTACATAAATCCCTAACATAGAAAATTTGTAGTCAAGTATTTGACTACATTTCTATATAAGGGTTCAAATCTCTATTAGAGATAGTGGAAGCTTAATTGTCTTGGACTTAGTCAATGCCCGAGATGCAAAAATGGTTGACACAGGAACAAGTTTCACAAGTTCATGTAGAATAGGCATGTTCGAGTGACACATACTGCGTAGGAAGAATGAAACCATGGTGATGGTTTTACATTCACTACGGCTGGTGATATATTATTCATTAAGAATAATAAATCCTACAAGTAAGTAGTATATAGAAATTAGATACGATTGAAAAGATTAAATTCAATAATGGATTCCATGTATCAAATTTCAAAGGGGCTTATAAATTGAATACTGTGGTGGGTATTCAAATGAGATGATACATGGATACCAATAAGGCTTGATTGGTTATACTAAATCGGAATGCCTAAATCCATTAGAATTTTACTTGTCATAACTAACTTCTAAGATCATTATATTGGTCATTAGATTTTAAGATCATCTTTCATGGAAGGTGTCTATACGACGCAACCAAAAAGAGATGATGACTTCATATGATGCCAATATGGGTTTCAAGTTACTGAAATATAGTTCTGGATTAAAGTAAGTAACAAGATCTTAGATCATTCATTTTGAATGAATCTTTTCCTTGTGTTTACCAAAGGTTAGTGGGAGCGTTAATGTTTTCCAAGGTAAAATATGTTCGACAACATATGAAAAACATATATTGGTCTTAATGTTAGATAAGACTGGGTTAAAAGTAATTATCCAATAATTTACTTAAATTAGAAACCTATGTTCTAGGGAAAATGATCTATCGAGGTAGATATAATGGTTTCTTAGACCTAGTCAATCGTACATAAATAGGCATTGTATTAAAAAATACAAGTTAGAACAATCCAATTTCAGAATTGTTGCCAATATCACAGGTCTTAGTCTCTCCATCTTGACATGTTCATAACATGAAAAGAGATTAATGTTGTGAGTTTAGTTCCATATGCTTTAGGGATGGATCAATCACATATGCCATGTTATGTAATATAATTTATATTACTAGAATATAATTTATAGTAGGCGGGTATCAATTATATCCAGGAGCACTGAAAGTGAAGCAGTTAGAACTATCATCTTGTACTTCTGAAAGTAAAAATGATATGTACCTGGTATATGGAGAAGAAAGTATACTAGTTTTTATGGGACACAAACTAGTAGTCTTTATATCAATTTGATCTAGTATTACAGTTAGGCTAAGGCGATGAGCGATTCAAGCTCATAAAGGCCAATGGTATCTATATCTATAAATACTGAGTATGTTACAGCTTCCAAGGCAGCTAAGAAGTAATCAAACGCAATGATTTGTTCCGGTTCTTGGATTCGAACCTAGTGAGAAAAGTATTATCATAATGTAAATTATGATATTATTACTAGACAATTTGTTAAGTTATGACAATGGACAAAATGGATATATCGGGGATGCCATATCTTGAGAAGTTTTACTCAAGGAGATAAGGTCACATACATCAGATATTCCACGTAGCAAAAACGTGGAAGGCCCAACAGTTAAATCCATTACTCAGCAGAAGCATGATCTTTATCATGTGAGTAGCTAACAAGTTTGGTTAGCAAGTTTTCTCTAGTGCAAGTGGGAGTGTTGAAATAGTCGGTTCCCTAGACCCTACTATGCAGTAATTTTGGTTACCATATCATGTATATAGTTAGTTATACATGATGTTATCTTACCATTATAGTGTGGATTTTTCTGCATCCACTATTATAATGGTAATTTCCAAATATTAATTGTTATATCAAGAGGTTATAACAGATCCCATGCTATAATGAGAACCTTGTGATACAATGATATTAATCATAAATATATGTTCTATAGTATAGATACATCTTACTGACTGGACATAGTATATGTTTGACTATCAGGTGCTGGGGGCTCATAATCATTGAGACTTCTTATCATTAAGTTCATACTTGGTGATCTCTAGTAGTGATATCATAAGGATAGACCTGCTAATAGGAACACCACATGTTTTGGATGTCATTGGTCATTCCTATCTACATACATGTGTTTTGGTCTCCTGAATTGAGACCATTACCAATGTGTATCATTTGATTATGTACTTTTATGCAAAGAAAAAAGTATGGTATTGAAATCCTGGTGAGGTAGCTTGTGTTGGGTGTGTCATTTTTGGTATGACATTAGTTGAATGGTCAAGAAAGGATTTGTCGCTTACAAGTTTAGGAAGTTGTATATCTCAGGCCTGGTTGATCAAGATGGTGCTGCATTCACAAGTCTTTTTCCAAAGTAGTACAAAGGAAAATCCATCCAGATAGATCAAAAAATAATGATTCAAGAGAATGATGATGACACGAGTGTGTGTCCTACTTTATGATATATTTAAATACAAAGAGATAATAGTACACAGTTAGTGTTCATAGGTTGGTTATCACTGCTATGATAATTCTTATCTCTTTAGGGGATCATGATGGGTTGCTAGACTCTACTCTTGGTCTATGGATTTTATTCACTGCTATTGAGATAAGGGCCTAGAGGGTTACACACAATAGCATATTCAGGAATCTTCCCTCTTCAGTTGAATAGGTATATAGACATAGTTGGCCCCGACATGGGGTCCGAGTATTGTCTAATTTGTTGATCACCAAAAAAATTAAATAAATTCATTAATATTCAAGTTACGAATATTTAGGATTGAATTTATTTAATATATTTACAAGTTTAGTAAATACAAGATAATATTAATTGAATGAATATTATTTTAATATTCAAGGTTCATTTAATATTAAGCGGGACAATGAGTCGAGTTAAATGGACCAGTTTTTATCACGTAATATATTTTACATATATTAAAATTATTTAATAAAATAATAAATAATTTTGATGAAAATTAGTTTGTCAAAATTATTTATTTAGTGGACATTGAAATAAATGGGGGCTGGGGATCCCTACTGGGTATTTATCAATTCCACTATAAATAAGAGAGGTGGATCTTTCTCTTGTGTATCTAATCACTATTAATTCACTTTCATGGAATGAAAGTTGAGAGCCTCTCTCTCCTCTCACTCTCTAGATAAAGAATATCTCGATCCAAGAGTTTGGATCAAGATCTCCCTCAAGCATCGAAGGCATCTCGATGTGGTGATCTTCAGGACGTTGAAAGCGCCGTCAGATCTCCGCGCTAGCACCCAAAATTTGGCGACCGATGCTACCACAGGGTTTTGAAGTGTGTGTGGATGATCTAGAGGGTTCCTACTTTGGATCCTTCAAGTGACGATCACCATCGAATAGTTGCAGTCGACCGCATATTTGGATTTGAAATGGGTACATTTTAATTTTAATTTTGTGCTCATTACAATTTACGCGAGATCCTCAGACCTATCCTGTGCTCAGAACATTGTCAACTACAAGTTCCATCGTCTTGCTGACAAAAAATTTAAAATCCTTGGCCCATGAGCTTCTGTTGCGGCCCCAGAACCTTACAGTGGTATCAAAGAAATTGCATAGATTTTCTGAGCCTATAAAATTAAAATTTCACTACAATTAAGTAGAGGGTTCAAAAACAGTCCCAGCGGATCAAAACGCAAGTCGATTCGATCTCGAACGAACAATTTATTGACATTTTAATTTTTCAGATTGGATCACTTTTGCGGTTTGATCAAGAGTATTAATTTTATTCATTATAAAGGATCGATCAAATTTAGATCATCCATAGAATATGATTAAAATTATATGCAAAATTATAAATTTTATAATTTAATAATTTGCATAATAATTTTATTATTATTATAATATTTATATTATTATTATAATAATATTATAATAATAAATTATTATTTAATTATAATAATTTTATTATTATTAAATTAAAAGGCTATTTAGCCTTTAGAAATAATAAGGAGGAGAGTTGGAAATTTTTGGAACAAGACATGAAATAAAATAATAGAGAAGAATTGACCTTAATAAAATATAAAAAGGGGAAAGACTTAAAAAAGGGGAAGTGTTTTAAAAAAAAATTCAAGGGGTGAGGCTGTAGGTCAATCAAGAAATCCAAAAAAAGGAAGGGAAGCTGGGGTCCGCACAAACCCCCTTAGTTGGCTCCTTCCTTGGGACGCCATGCACCAGTTGTCCCAGCCCCATCGTCCCCTTCCTTGGTGCAGAAAACCAGGTCTCCACCCAACCCTGTGTAGCACGGTGCCTCCACCATATAGGTCCCCCATCGGAATTCACCGAAGGCCACCTCCCTTGCATGGAACACCGCAGAAGGCCCTTCCAGACTTTACCCAGAGCTCCTCTGCTACCCGGTCCCCTCCCACTTAAAGAAGGCACTGAAACCAGGTCCCGGTCAACCCCTGCCTCCACTCAGGGTAGATGCCGGACACTGCCTTCGCCTGCCATCTGCTATCCACCACTAGATCCAAGAGCCCTCACCTCTTCACAGCTCGCATGGCGCTACCCCGGAATGCTGGCCTCCTCTGGATCTCACTGCCCTCGGCCGCACCGGGCCAGATGCTCTGCCCTCCACCATGCGACCACCCTCAACGATAATAGGATGACCCCAATCTTCCAGTGGCCCCCTTTTCCTGATCTTGGCTGACCGGTGGCTCCCCGGTGCAATAGGCACGCCGTCCAGACTCTTCTCGATTTCCCTCATCTCCCACCGCCATCTCGACAAGATCCCGTGCGACCTGCCTTGTGGTTTGCTGCTCCCCTCTCCCATGAGGCCGCCCACCTCAACCTCCACCACCTTTGGATTGGGTGTAGGTTCTCCGCACATCGCCACGCCTTTGGTCTAGTTCTGAGAGGTACTATTTTGGGTGAATTTTTTTTACACAGAGTAAAATTTTCCCCAAAGTGGTCCGAGCGGACCTACCCAACCTGGAATGGGTTTGGGCGGATCATCCCGACCCAGTTTGGCCTTACATGACCTAGTAGGGCCCTGTGCAGGTTTGGCCCGACCCACACAGACCCTGTAGTGACCTTTCGGGGACCGTCCAATTAAAATTAATCAAAATAAATTAATTTAATTTTAGCATCTAAATTAAATTAATTAAAATTAATTTTGGTTAATTAATTTAATACTTGAGGATATAAATTAATTTAATTCTACAATTAAATTAAATTTATTAATTAATTTAATTTTTGAATTAAAATTAAATTAATTATTGGACCCATGAATAATTAAATTATTTAAATTTATTAAATTATTTAATTTAATTATATAACCCTCATACTTATTTAGTGCATTTTAATTTTATCACGAATTGATCTTACCCGCATTTTGGTTTTGAGCACCGACCTTTGTATGTCACATTTATTTAATTAATTATTTAACTCTATGTGATGATTGTAATTAATTAAATAGACAGTATGCAGATTGTATTTATTTTTTGGTTAAAATGTATAAGGGCCTGTGCGCACAACATTTACATGATGTACATTTATACCCAATCCCCCCTGGTCTGTGCACGAGCAAATTTTCACCTCTGATGAAGACAATGCAAGATGAGGTAGTGCTCCAAAACGACATGTGGATTCCGTCAAGATGAGGCGATACTCCAATGCGTGATGTGGACCCCTCCAAGATGAGGAAATATTCCAGATGCGACACGAACATACAACAGGGGGAAAACTACATTATGAGTTAAGATTTGACTCAGGTATAATTCCCTTATATCATTTAGATGCTCAAGACCAGTCGAGTAATAGTTTACCTTTATGTATTTATTTATTATTTTATGCATTTAAAAACAGCAGAAAAAATACATAAAATAATAAATAATAAAATGAATAAATAATTAGTGTATGTTTTTATATTAAAGTTATTTTGTGAGTGTGGAAACATAGACGAAAAAGTTTAATAGAAATTTATTACATTCATTGAGAGAAAAACACATAAAAAACCTCAAAGAAATATTAAGTCACAACGACCTTCTTTCATTCAATTTTGAAAAAACCAGGTATTTGGGCTTCCAGTCATGCAATAGCTGAGGGTACCTCTTACTACCGGGGAGTTCTTATTAGGGTAGTGGGTCGACTTAACTAAAATTGTAGCAAATAAATAACCATATCTAGCTTGTTTTAATTTTAGATGCAAGTGTTGAGAAAATCAAGAAATTATTTTGAAGTTATGACTTCACTCAACAGATCAAGGAACCGTGAGTTAATGTGGTTGGCCAACCAAAAGCCTACCTTGGACCCTCCAAGTAGTGGAAAACCCATAGCTCATTGAATATGAGGGAGGTTCAGGGATCCTTTCCACTAGAATACTCAAATGATAGAGTATTACGATTCTAATACAGAGGGTTCCTATAATTCTAAAAATTAGTGGGAGAGATTTAATGATTAAATTATTTGATAATTTCACATTTAATAATCAACATAAAAGTAATCATCTGCTAAATTTTATTCTTATATAATGGAAAGTAATGCCATAATAAAACTACGATAAATATTAGACAAAGTTACTGTCCAAACATGCATGAAATTACAAGTGTAGTATAAGCACTTGCACACATTACTACTATAATAGAAATTAAATGTGCTTGTATACCAACCTATTAAGCCACCTCAAGAAGTGAGGGTGTAAATTCCTATAAAAGACTCATGAATTAAGCATATGACGGTTCTATCAGAATGATATCATCAAACTCTGATGTTAGTTTCAGTCGCTACATCATGACATAGATGATGTTACATGAAGTATCATATACAAGAAGTTTCCAAGGAGAAAGTGAAGAAAGATTTGAATGTGATGGTTGCACTCAGTTTGTATAAAGTGAAAGATCGTTCACAATATTTCATGTCATCCCATTATTATACCTTATACAACAAATTACTCTAGTTTTGTTTAAGGATATAAATGAACAATATAGATTAATCACTTCATTACCTTTAAGGTGACATTCACCAAGTAATAAGAATATTAATGATAACACCATCTTTTGTTCTTATAGAGAATATATTGAAAGATAAGGAGAAAAGGCCTATGGAAAGTTATGTCCAAGGAATCTTAGTCATGTCCTTCAAATAAAAGTGGTTAGTTATTTAACATGAGGTTATTTTCACCACATATTGAAATAAATTTATAGAAGCTTAAAAATGCAATGAACTAAAACATAAGAAGCAAGTACCCGCTTCTCATTCAGTTTATATTCATCAAATAAAATTAGTGTTTTCTAACATACTTATTGGGTATTAAATAAAATATGATTTTCACATATATGTATTGAAATACAGTAACCAAGTAAGTATAGAAACATTACTAGGAGTAAGGTGTCTTCTCCAAGCAGCTAAGAAAGGGTGATTCCTAAGTCAGTGGTGAGAAACACATAACTTATAATTGCCAAGTGATTGATTCAAATTGAACAAGTTGTTGAGTATAACCAAAAAATTTATCTCAAATTCCCTTTTGGATATAATTATAAATTATTCCATGTTTTGTAATTAATGTTGTTTGTGGTGTAACATACTCAACAAAATAGTTCATACATACTTGAATCAAAGGCAATGCATGATGAATATAAATGTAAGACTTATCCAATTGTGGAAAGATGATTCTTTTTCATGTAAAACTAAGTGGATGTCAATAATATACCTAGTTTTGTATTTAGTATTAGTATAGGTAAACACCTTTGGTATTATTGACATATTTAGTTTAGACAAAGAAACCTTTAAAAATAAAGGTGTGCCACAAAGCTTCTAGGTTTAGTTCACTAAGAGAGTGTGAAATATTCCAAAGGATAGATAGAGGTAAAGATACTTCATAAGATTCCTATAAGTCATTAAGGAATATAATAGTGAAGTAAATTCATGGACATAAGATATGAGTTTCTTTGGATTGTCATGACGAAGAATATATTGACTATGCAATCGTCGATCATGATAATGTAGCATGGAGTAATTCCTCAATGCATGTTACCTTATCTACATCATGATATTGATGTTCATAAGGAGGATCGATGAAGATTCCATGTTTACATTGATCAACAAAATGTAGCATGGAGAAATTCATAAATGCACATTTTATACATCAAAGTTATGATGTAAGTTGTATCAATGTTACAACATGTAGATACTACCATTATATTTCAAGACATGCTTTGAAAATAACAGCATAAACCCATAACCAATATGCCAACTAAAATGAAAAATGGATATCATACAAGTCATAGTATGATGAAAAATCCATTATGTCATAGAACATGTGTTATAGATTCAAATTACTTGTTAAGATATAAACAAACATGCATCAAGCTAAACACATGGTGCTTATAAGTAAATATCCTAAAAGATTCTTAGGATATTATATAAATCCCTAACATAGAAAAGTTGTAGTCAAATATTTGGCTACATTTCTATATAAGGGTAAAAATCTCTATTGGAGATAGTTGGAGCTGAATTGATGTAGACTTAGTCAATGCTCAAGATGCACAAATGGATGACATAGGAACAAGTTTCACAAGTTCATGTAGAAGAGGCATGTTCCAGTGACCCATGCTGCGTTGGAAGAATGAAACCATGGTGATGGTTTTATATTCACTATGGCCAGTGATATATTATTCATTAAGAATAATAAATACTATAAGTAATAAGTATATGGAAATTAGTTATGATTGAAATGATAAAATTCAATAATGGATTCCATGTATCAAATTGCAAATGGGATTATAAATTGAATACTACGGTGGGTATTCAAATGAGATAATACATTGATACCAATAATGCTCGATTGGTTATACCAAGTCAGAATGCCTAAATCCATTAGAATTTTACTTGTCATAGATAACATCTAAGATAATTCTATTGGTCATTGGATGTCATGATCATATTTCGTGGAAGGTGTCTATACAATGCAACCAAAAAGAGATGATGACATCATATGATGCCAATAAGGGTTGAAAGTTACTAAAATCCAGTTATGGATTAAAGTAAGCAATAAGATCTTAGAGCATTCATTTCAAATGAATCTTTTCCTTGTGTATACCAAAGGTCAATGGGAGTGCCAATGTTTTCCAAGGGAAAATATGTTCGGAAATATATAGAAAACATATATTTCTCTTACTGTTAGATAAGACCAGGTTAAAAGTAATTCTACAACAATTGACTTAAAGTAGCAACCTATGTTCTAGGGAACATGATCTAATGAGGTAGATCTAATGGTTTCTTGGACCTATTCAATCATATATAAAGTGACATTGTATTGAAAAATACAATTTGGAACAATTCAAGTTCATAATTGTTGCCAATACCACATGGATTAATCTCTCTAGGTTGACATGTTCAGAACATGAGAAGAGATTAAAGTTTTGAGTTGAGTTCCATACGCTTCAGCAATGGATCAATCACATATTCCATGTTATGTAATATAATTTATATTCCAGGATATACTTTATAGTAGGTAGATATAAATTATATCTAGGAGCAATGCAAGTGAAGCCGTGAGAACTATCATCACGTACTTTAGAAATTACAAATGATATGTACCTGGTATATAGATAAGAGGATAAACTAGTTTTTTTTTGGGACACAAACTAGTAATATTTATATCAATTTGATCTAGTATCGCAGTTAGGATAAGGCGATGAGCGAGTCAAGATCATAAAATTCAGTGGTAGCCATATCTACAAATACCGAGTAAGTTGCTACTTCCAAGGCAGCTAAGAAGTAATCAAATGAAAAAATTTGTTCCAGTTTTTGGATTCGAACCTAGTGATAAAATTATTATCATAATGTAAATTATGATATTCTTACTAGACAAGTTGTCAAGTTATAAAAATGGACAAAAGGGATATACTCAGGGATTCCATATCCTGAGAAGTTTTATTCAAGGAGATAAGGTCACATACAACAGATATTCCATGCAGCGAAAACATGATAGGACCAACAGTTAAATATATTACTCAGTAGAAGCATGATATTTATCATGTGAGTACCTAACAAGTTTGGTTAGCAAGTTGTCTCTAGTGAAAGAGGGAGTGTTTAAATAGTGGGTGCCCTAGACCCAACTATGCAGTACTTTTGGTTACCATATCATGTATACTTTTGGTTATACGTGATTTTATCTTACAATTATAGTGTATATTTTTATGTATCCACTATTATATTGGAAATTTACAAAGATTAATTATCACATCGATAGGATATAGCAGATCCCATGCTATAATGAAAACCTCAAGATAGAATTACATTAATCTTAAATATATTTTATATAGTCTAGATACATTTTAATGACTGGACACAGTAGATGTTTGACTATCAAGTGTTGGGGGATCATAAGCATTGAGAATTTTTCTCATGAAGTTTGCACTTGGTGATCTATAGTAGTGAGATCATAATGATATACCCACTAATAGGAACACCACATGTTTTGGGCGTCATTGGTCATTCCTATCTACAGACATGTGTATTGGTCTCCTGACTTGAGACCATTACTAATGTCTATAATTTGATTATGTACTTTGATGCATGAAAAAACCATGTTATTGAAATCGTGGTGAGGTAGCTTGTGTTCGGTGTGTTTTTGGTGGTATGACATTGGTTGAATGTTCAAGAAAGTATTTTTCGCTTCAAAGTTTAGAAAGTTGTATATCTCAGGCCTGGTTGATCAAGATGGTGCTTCCTTTACAAGTCTTTGGCCAAAGAAGTACAAAGGTAAATCTATCCATATAGATCAAAAAATAATAAATCAAGAAAAGTACGATGAAACAAGTGTGCGTCCTGCTTTATGAGATATTTAAAGACAAAGATATTATAGTACAGAGTCAGTGTTCATAGGTTGTTTGTCATTGCTATGACAATTCTTATCTCTTTAGGGGGCCATGATGGGTTTCTAGACTCTGATCTTGGTCTGTGGATTTTATTCACTACTATTGAGATAAGGGCCTAGAGTGTCACACACAATAGCATATTCAAGAATCTACCATATTTAGTTGAATAGGTATGTGGAAATAGTGGGCCCCGCCATGGGGTCTGAGTATTGTCCAAGTTTTAGATCACCAAAAGAATTAAATAAATTCATTAATGTTCAAGTTATGAATATTTGGGACTGAATTTATTTAATGTATTTATATTTTTATTAAATATGAGATAATATTAATTAAACGAATATTATTTTAATATTCAAGGTTCATTTAATATTAAGCGGAACAATGAGTCAAGTTAAATTGATTGGTTTTTATCACATAATATATTTTATATATATTAAAAGTATGTGATAAAATAATAAATAATATTGATGCAAATTAGTTTGTCAAATTTATTCTGTAGACATTGAAATAAACGAGGGCCGCTAAATCCTAACGGGTATTTCTCAATTCCAATATAAATAAGAGAGGTGGATCTCTCTCTTTGGTGGATAATCACTATTCATTCACTTTAATGTCATGAAATTTGAAAGACTCTCTCTCCTCCTACTCTCTAGAGAGATAATCTCTCGATCCAAGAGTTCGGATCAAGATCTCCCTCAAGCATCGAAGGCATCTCGATACGGTGATCATCGGGACATCGAAAATGCCATCGGATATCTGTTCTAGCACCCAAAATTCAGAAATCGATGCTTCCATGAGTTTTTGAAGCATGTGTGGATAATCTAGAGGGTTCCTTCTTTGGATCCTTCAAGCGACGATCACCATCAACTCATTGTAGTCGACCACAACTTCGGATTTGAAAAAGGTATATTTTAATTTTAATTTTATACTCATTAAAATTTAAGAAAGATCCTCAGACCTATCTAAGGCTCGGATCATTTTTGACGACAAGTTATGTCTTCCCGTTGATGAAAATTTTAAAATCACCGGCCCACCAGCTTCCGCTGCGGGCCCCAGAACCTTACATACCTTAGATCCGATACTCTCTGTACATGTCTAAAACTCCTGTATAATGTTTTTAAAAATATTATTAACTTATATAAAAATCATAATAATATTTATGATATCATATATGATTCTTTTATAACTTTATATTACCCATTTATTAACAATTCCAAGTTAATGCTGCATTTCGGGTAATATCGCTTTGTTTATCGTACATGTTTTGACTTGTTATTCTTGATCATATTACTTAGATAATGATTTACTTACTTCCAGAATATATATAATATGATTTATATGTCATATGTATTCATAATATAAATATATATAATAGATAGGTATATAAAATGGAATAAACCATTCATAGAGACGGTAGACTGTACGTATGCATGAATGCTGTTTCCGTTTTCTTATCATATTGAATGGAAGTAAGTGAATGAAATACACACACACACACACACACACATACACATATATATATATCATTCCATTAGTCTTATTATGTCATATATTTCATAATTATGAATAATATATTTTTTTATAATCATTCTTGGATGGTTAAAGTGGAGAATGAATCTCATTGCGTCGTGGAGACGGTAGGCCGTACGTACGCACGAGTGACGATATCATTACTTTAATGACCAAATGTTATGTAATTGGATGGAATATTAATTTTATAGAAGAAATATCATGTTATATTTATTATTTAAATCCATTATATTTATCTTTATACCCATAAAAATAAAGTGTACATGAAAAAAAATTTACACCACGGCGTGGAGATGGTAAGCCGTACGTATGCACACATGGTGGTATTGTTTTTCATAGGATGGGTAAAAAGAGGAATATGGTTGTACCATAATCTTAACAACATCTTAGCAAATATTATTTTCTGAAGTTATTATTTTATTATGGTTAAAACTTAGTAATAGGAAGTAGAATAAGAAATTAACTTTGAAAGAAGGGATAAAACGATTACCTCTTCTTCAGGTGTATCCTTTTGATTTGTAGAAAATGACTCCTTAAGATGGATTTATACCCAACATTTTGCCTCTAAGATGAAGTGAGGGAAGTTGGGAGGAGATTTGGGAGGAGAGTTGGGTAGGGATTGACCGAGCCAAAGAGATTTGGAGGTGTGAATTAAAGAGAAATGGATGTGCCCTTTTATAAGAGAGGTGAGGGGCACTTTAGGAAAATATTGAAATATTAATTTATTATAAAATTATTTTTATAATATAATAGCTACAAATTGATTTATTTCGAGGCTAATATGAGGATGGGTATAAATCATCTCAACCAATAGGTTTTAGATATAATGACCCTACCTTTTATTACATTAGTATTACATCATTATAAAGATAAACAACATAATAATATTACACATAGAGGATCCAAAGGTTTAGTGTCTTGGAAAAACTACGACCATACATAAAATTTACAACATCAAACATAACAATTTATTTAATTCCTTCTTCTCTAGTTTTTTATTGGCACTTGACCTCTCCTAGTCACCTGAGGATATACATTAAAAAGGGGTGAGATAAATGCCCAGTAAGAGGATAGATATGAAAAATATAACAATGGGTGAGCACAATCATAACATAGGCAAATGATCATGAATATGAGAGGAAGCATTAATAAAAGATTTGAAATGTGGAAATGCATAAAAATGAAACATATTGTCTTAGTGGTTAACTACCACAAATATTTGTGAACAATACTAGAATCATGTTCACACATCATTTCCATTTTACTCATGAGATTCATCACTTTAACCAATTCATTGGATTTATATATAATTCCAGGTGCACCAGTCACATCATAATATTCATTTTGTGCTATATAATTTCAGGTGCACCCGTCACATCATAACATTATCATTATCATGCATGCTACATAAAACATATATAAAAAATGAACATAAATAACCCATGTAAAGGAATGAGTTTCATCACATAAGAAAACATTCATTAACTTTGGATTCCCAAAAGAAATAGGGAACAACATACTTGATATAAGAACCATCAACCTTGAGTGAGAAGTAAAAGGTGTTCTTTTGAAAGAAGAGTTCTTTTGGAAAACATTTGTTTGACATAAAATTCAGTGGAAAACATGTATATCCCAGAAAAGGTAAGATAATGATGAAAAAATGATTTTTATCAGGTAACCATACCAAAAATGGAGTGAAAGAGGGATAACCTAAAGAAAGAAAGTTGGGTTCAGGAATTTCCCTTTACCTTGTATCTGAAGACTTTATTTGCTTTAATATCTTGTATAACCACATTAGATTCATTAATTAACAATTAAATAACCTTGTGTACATGAATATGGTTAATTATGGTTTAATTAAGTTATTTTATGGTCCTTTTTATGAGTTTTGTAGTTTAAAAACATTGTTCAAGAATGTTCATTTTTAGGGTTTTCTTGAACGGTTCACTTGTATTCATAAATGGAAGTTCATGTAGAACATGGGTAAACATACAGAACTAATATTACATGTTATTAATGATATTAAATGAGTTTAAATGATATTAAAATTGATTATATTATATACCATGTGTATGAATCATTATATAGTAATTTAATTATGATTGCTTTGGTTAATTCGGGCGGTTTTTCGTCCACAACGAACTTGTTTCTTTTAATCATTTAGTAATATGTACATAAATTAGTTCCCGAACTTTAAATAGGAAATAATACATATAATATAATCTAGTTAAATCATAAAAATGTTTTCATGACCATATTGGAAGGTGTAAAAGAAAATTGAAAACATGTCATTCTTGAAGGTGATAAATTTTCACCACATGAACAACGTTTTCCTTTCAAAAATAAAAAGAAGAGGAGAAGGGGGTTGGATGATATATTTTCCCATTAGTATCATAAAATTATAGTATATGTACAATAATAGAGTTACCATACCATGTGGATGAATATAAAGTGGAGATATATTAGGAAATGAACTTGAAATTGAAAGGAATTTAAAGGAAAGAGAGAGAGAGAGGAATTACCTCTTGAATCCTCCTTTTGAGATCCTCTTTAAGGAAGTTAGACTTGGTATTTTGATGAGAAAAGAAGCTCTTGGACATGGGGGAGGGGATAAATAAGATGTTTGGACAGAGTTTAGACAAGTCTTGAAGCTTGAGAGGTGTGGTTTGGCAAGGGGAGGGAGAGAGGTTATTTATACATGAGGAGGGGGTGTTTTTAGAATAAAATAATAAATAAAATAATATATCAAATGTTAGACTTGTAATAGTAAAATTTTGACATAATAAATCATATATTCATATAATATAATTCTTATTAGACTTTAAATCATATTTATAATTATAATTCATTAATTTATTAAAAGGAAAGTGAAAGAAAGAGAAAAAGATACTTTAAGGAATCACCTTTTGACTTTAGGCTTTGGAAAGTTCTTTTTAGGTTTTGAAATTGAGTTTATTGTATTTTAAGGAACCATTTATGAAATTAAATATAACATGGCTCAATATAAAAATCTAAAAAGTTTATGTCATCATTAAATCACGAATTATGCAATTTAATATACATCGGTTACGTGAAAAACTGTATTTTTACTATTCACCCAAAAATTGAAGTATTTCAGAAAAATCCCAAAAATTTACCCTAACCATTTTTCGATATGTAGAATCCAAAAATTAATTCCATTTTTCAAAGAAAAATTTTATAATACTATTAATTTAATATTTAATTAAAATCATAATTTACTTGAAAAATACAATTTTTAAAATTAAAACTGATTTTATAATGCTTTCAAAAATTACATAAGGTCTTATAAAATTATCTTAAAACTAAAAGATATAGAATTGTTAATTTATGAACAAATTTTAAGAAAATAAATTTTCTTTTAAATTAATTAATTAATTATAATTAATTATTTATGACTTACAAAAATACAAATATTTTTACTAAGGTCAAATTGTCACTTATAAGATGACTAAAGTTTATTTAATATTTCAAGGGTAAGGTAAATACTACTTTTGATGATTTACTATTAATAAGGGTCATATTACTATTCATAAGGGTAGTTTAATATTTATAAGGGTATGTTATTATTCACCAAAAATTATTTTTGTTCTATTATACTCCAAAAATCATCCTGAACACAATCATGTATGTCAAATTTTTGAAATTAAAAACATAGAAGTTGAAAAATTATGTTTAATGGTCACATAATCTTTAGTATCATTATATGTCATTGTGCTTCCTAATGTGATTATACCATAAGGCATAATTATAAGAAGGGGATTCCATTGATAAAACTTTAGGTCATTACATTCTTCCCCCCTTATAAAAAATTTCCCTTGAAATTTCGTTTTACAAAAAAAAAGTGAAGGTACTTATCCTTCACCGACTCCTTCAGTTCCCAAGTAGCTTCTTCAAACTTATGGTTCCTCCACAACACTTTTAAAAGGTAGGTTGTCTTGTTGCGTAGAACCTTATCTCTCTTGTCCAGAATCTCTACTGGCTGTTCCTCATAGAGGAGATCATCTTCCAGCTACACCACCTCTAAGCTCAGTACACATGAGGGATCTGATATGTACTTCCTCAAGAGTGATACATGAAACACATAATAAACTTGATCCATATTTGGTGTAAGTGCAAGCCGATAGACCATGAATCCTGTATGGTCAAGGATCTCAAAGGGGCCAATGTACCTTGGGATTAGCTTCCCTTTCTTTCCAAACCACATGAATCTCTTCCGTGGTGATATTCAAAGGAAGACTTAATTTCCAACGTTGAACTCCAAGTCCCTTCAAAGGTTGTATACATAGCTCTTTTTCCGACTTTGAGTAGCTTTGATGTGTTTCTGGATGACTTGAACCTTATCTATCATCTCTTTCACAAGTTCAGGTCTAAGTAGCTTTCTTTCTCCAACTTTATCCCAATAGTTTGGAGTTCTACATCACTTTCCATACAGAGCTTCATATGGGGCCATCTGAATACCCCAGTGGAAGGTATTGTTGTAAGAGAACTCAACCAATGGGAGATGCTGATCCCATCCACCTTTTAATTCTAAATATCAGGCTCTTAGCATGTATTCAAGTGTCTAAATAGTTCTTTAAATTTGGCCATCATTTTGGGGGTGATAGGCCGTGCTGAAATTTAATTCAGTACTCAAAGCATGTTGAAGGCTCCTCAAGACTTTAGATGTGAACCTTGGATCACAGTCAGAGACAATCGAGAGTGGAACACCATGCAGTCTCACCACTTCCTTCACATATATCTTTGCAAGTTGTTCAAGAGATAGGTATTACCAAATAGTGATTAAATGGGTAGTCTTGGTGAGTCGGTCAACAACAACCCATATCGCATTATTTCCCTTCAATGTCTTCAGGAGACCCATGACAAAGTCCATAGTGAAATTATCCCATTTCCACATGGGTATAGGAAATTAATACATCAACCCTTTGGAATTTTTTCACTCTACTTTAACTTAATGACATACCAATCAACTTGAGATATATTCCACAATCTTATTCTTCATGTTAACCCACCAGAAGTGTTTATAGAGATCTTGTTATATCTTGGTGTTACCATTATGGATAGAGAATGTTGAGCTATGTGAATTTTACAATAGATTCTTCTTTATCCTAGGTGATGAAGGCACAAAAAGTCACATTCCAAACCGAATCACACCATCATCATTGATATGTAACTCTTGCAGCTTCCCTTCCTTTACTACATTCACCCTCTTTTGTAACTCCAGATCATCCCTTTGTGCCTTCTTAATCATCTCTTGGATTAATGGTTGTGCAATAATTTGGGAAAGGTAGGATGTATCCTCTACCCTTATGATTTCCAAATCCATCCTTTTCATATCCAAGAAGATAGGGTCTTTCTCAATTTGCAGCATGGATAGAGTAGCAGGTTCTTTTCTGCTTAGATAATCAGATACCTTTTTCACCTTTCTAGGATGATAGTGAGTAGAGCAATCGTAATCATTGATTAGATCTATCCATCTCCTTTGACACACGTTGATCTCCTTTTGTGTGAATATATAATTTAATCTATTGTGGTCAGTGTATATGTCACACTTCTCACAATAAAGGTAGTGCCGCCAGATTTTCAAGGCAAAAATCATGGCTGCTAGCTCTAGATCATGCATTGGGTATTTCTGCTCATGGATCTTCAACTGCCGTGAGGTGTAGGCTATCACATTATCATTTTTCATGAGTACGAAACCCAAGAATTTCTTTGAAGCATCACTATATATTACAAAATTTTCTCCACTTTTCAGTAATGTGAGTACGGGTGCAGTGACTAGCCTTCCCTTTAGCTCCTTGAAGATTCCCTCATATTCTTCCTTCTAGACATACTTTACCCCTCATAAAAATATATTCCTCATGTATTTAGTAAATCCTAAAAAATTAGCATAAATTAATATAATACTAAAAATTAATAAATCTTAATAAATTAATCTCCAAAATTCAAAAAATAATCCCAAAGGTTTAACATAGATCATTACTTAAATAAATACCCATATATAACACTAATAACCTCAAAATTAAAGAATGTTTTAACCTAAAAGTTTGTCTCATACCCTTCAGTTTACAACTCCAAAAAACAAATAATAGAATTATTCTCAAATAATACTAATGGGTATATATAGCTTAACTAAAAAAACACCTCCCAAAATATCATTAATAACCTCAAAATAAAAAATATTTGATCCTGTAATATGTTTCCCAAAATATCATACTAAACTTCAATAACATAAATATTCAAAAGTTTCATCAATGATTTTAAATATTATACTTAGAAATATCATCCCAAGACTCTTTAGGTTTATCCCAAAATCAAACACCCAATAAGGGTTATCAATACCTCAATCACATGTTTTATAAGATATCACTTTATAACCAAATAACTTTTATAAGTTATCGGTACCATTAATCATATTGTCAAGTACTTAATGAAAAAATAATGTGGAAAAATCCTTAGATCTTTCATGATTCTTATATCCAAAATTTCATTGATATACTACTTCTACGACATAACCCTCAAATACCAATACATAAACACTTTAATTATTACACTTCAATATAGAATAGGTCCTTCCTTAGTATAGTATTTAACCGTTGGATTAGGGAATTGAATCGAATAAAGCCCATATTCTCCACACATAGAACATTTAACAACAAAAGGTGTTGTAGGATGTAATCTATTATCTTTTATCATACTCTTAATTTTTTATGGAAAATTTATACCCTCATTTTACACACTTAAAAAAAATTCAAGTTCCTTTGTGGAATTTACCTTAGCACCACTTTCCATATTTTTTACAAGCATGAAATTGAATATTCTCCCCTTTATATTATTTGTTAGTTGAAATTCCTTAATACTTTTTCCTCCTCTTCTCTATCATCTCTCAAAATTCAACTATGTTTTAGTTGTTAATTGTGATTTTTGATAGTTGGTTTGGTATAATCATAGTATGTATTACTTGATCACCTGTCATATTAGGCATCTTATTTGGGAAGTTTCAAAATTTCCCATTATAATGGTTTTGACTTAGTTCTTCATATTTCCAACCATTGAATAGAATAAAGGGAAAATTAGGGATGAGTAATTTTAAACTATTAAACACATAAATGGGAATCTAATAAAATTAATTTTATAACTTATAAATGACTTTTATTTCCTTAAGTTATGAATTTCTAGGATGCAATCTATGTTATCCATTATTTATTTCCTAGAATAGACTCTTATGGGAATTCTTGTTCCCTTAATAATGGTTCATAATGATCTTGTAAATTTCTAAATAATATCCCTTGGGAGTGTCAAACTAGGTGTGAAGTAAGGCATATTGTCATGCACCTGTTCTTGATCGAGTCTAGCTCAATTGTAGTGTTTTTGTATTTTACTACTAGGTAAATCTGTTCCAGATCCACATCCACTTATATTATCTAGACAAAGATGTATTTTATAGGAAAATACTACTATACAATTTACCAAAATTTAGGTATGTATTCTTATGTTTAGTGTTATCCCTAAGGCTTTCGCTGGATTTTTCTAATCCTAATCCCAAAAATAAGTAAACTTTCCTTTAATACCAACTATGACAACCCATGTTTTTATTACACATTAATTAATGATTTATTATATAAGATTACACATAATAAAAACTAGATGATTGAGAAGTATAGTGTCTTTGGGAATTAGGTACATAACATAACATCTTGAACATGGGATACAACAACATTAATGAAAGCTTCCTTAACATGCTTCTAAAATTTCATAGCTATGAAAACTGCATGGGATAACCTGAGGTCATACATAAGAAAGGGCTGATATATAAAGCATATTAAGGGAATAAACAAAGAATAATATGAAGGAATAATTATAGGTTATACAATAGTCATTTCAATGGGGCATAAAAGGGTTTAAAATCATAAACATGAATAATGAGACATGATATAACATGGCAACATAAATAAAACATGGGAAATGTGGAAACAACTTTAAACATGGAATCATAAATATAGGTCAAGGATAACCTCCAAGACATCATGGTGGAAGATGTACCATGATGTATTAGTTTTACTCCCTGATCCCTTTCATGATGTCTCATGGGACTAAAATTTTATCCAATTCATTAAAGTGTTATATAATTCCGAGCGCACCCATCACTTTTATACCATTCACATGCTTAAGTGTTCCACACTGACCATACAACATGGAATCATTTTTCATAAAATTTTAATTCCATGATTAAAGAGTGTGGAATAAATACATTTGAGTGACAAATAAAATATGTATATGAATTCCTAGGTTAATACCCTTGAGTGGTAATAATGATGGTATCCACGATACAAAATATTGGCATGGAAAAATCAGAGAGAAATTTTGGCAGCATAAAAGAAGTACTTAAAGATTATTAAAATGGTTTAATGAGATATATAGGGTTATATAATAATTTTTAAATCATATTTACAGTAAGGGGAATGTTTAAAGTCATACCCCAACATTAATAATTGGAAATAAAGACATAAAATGAAGAATATGCTTGACTAAAGTAGAGAAGGAAAGGATCTCAATGTTATAACGACTTAGGTAAATGATATAATGATAAGAGATAAATAATATCTAATTAAAAGAACATAAAGTATAAACCAGAGTGATATTTATAAGGTTATGAAAAAATAAACGACTGAGATTCAAAAGGCTAATTACAAAGAAGGTGCTTGAATGGAAATGAGGAGAGAGAAACCCCTTACTAAATTTCGGCATGGTAATAGGTGCACATAAAGGTTCATAAGAGGGATTGATGAGAGTGAAAATGGTATCTCATAAAATGAACATAAAAAGGTAAGTAATATGGATGTATTAAAACATACCCAAAAAAGAACTAATGCAAATTAAGAAGTGTAACATAAAAGAGGGTCTTCAATAAAAGTAGAGTTGGGAGATCCCTCACCTTGAGAGGGTGATTCCAAAGCTTATAAGGAGATTCTTGAGATATTGGGGGCACATTGGTAGGAATATACATAGGGAAAGGCATAATAAAGACACGATCTATGTTTTTAGTGAAGATAACATGGAGCTTGGGTGGGTTTATTTAGGAAAAGAGAGGAGAATTCTTTATTATTTCCCAAACATAGGTTTTGGGCTCTATATAATAAAATAACCAAAAACACAAAACTTTCCATGGTTTTCCCCAAGGTTTATTCCAAATAGGGGAAGTTTTTATTATTTTATAAAGAAAATAGCCTTAATTATTAAAATAATACCCTTTATGATGAATAAGTGAGTCATGTTTATAAAGAAATGATTTTAAAACATTAAAATATAATATAGGTTTTGAAGGATTCATAAAATTAATAAAATGATATAAACATAAAAATATTTTAAATCGGAAACATATATTTGGTCATGAATACCATTTATACCATTTATTAATTCAATTTTGGGTCATTATGATGTCATAATACACAACATATATTTATACCATATTTAATTTTTACCTAAAAATTTGACTATCTAAGAAAATTATGAAAAATTCACCATTGGATAATTTAGACATAATGATTCAAAAAAAAAAATATTTATTTTATTAAAATAATTTTCTAAATATATTATTTTTTACTTTTAAAATAGAATTTAAATTTATTTAGAAATGCTAGGTTTTTCATAATAATAGTTTTCGAACCATTATAAAAATTACATTTGACATCATAAAAATTATATTATTATTTAAATTTAACAATAATAATCTAATAATAATATTTTATTAAAATATATATTTTTTAAAAATACTTTAATTCATCAAAAGTAATGACTTAATTGAAATTTCATATTACTCAAAAATACAAACTGTGTTTTATCATTTAAAAATATAATTTTTATCAAACTGATTACTTAATGATTTATAAAGTAAAAATAAAAAGGGAAAAATATAATAATTATTTAATTGAAAAATAAATAAATATATATTCATAATATTAGGGTTACTTTTTTTTCTAGTATTTTTTAAATTATTTTTACCTTTAATTAACCTGTTTTCCTTTTTTCGTGGTAATAAATATTTACTACAGTTACTATTCATATTGTTCAAAATTTAAGTTGAACTTATTAACTAATATTAATTATTTTGATTAAAAATATTTAATAAATTTTATAAAAATAAATTATCATATGTGGGTGAATTTGATTTAATATAAAACCCAGAAGCACGATGGAAAGCAATTTTTCCAAAAAATGCCTTTGTTTAAGGAAAAGATGATTTTACATTAAATCTATAACTAGTAATATTCATTATATGAATTTAAATTAATAAATATAGATATATAATATAAATTTTTTTATTTAAATAATTTATCATTAGGGGTTATTTTAATTAATTATAACGGAGAAACATTATGCATTTTAAAATAATTTTCAAAAAAAATTGTTTTAAGATTAAAAATAAACTTATACTAAAATCCGGTATAAAGATAATTTAAATGTAATTAATTGAATTACATTTAAATAAATAATATTTTTTTATCTTAATATCAAATTAAAATAATATTGGGAATTTTTATATTACTTAATTTATCAAAAGAAATGACAATTTTACATAAAAATGAAAATTTTCATTATTCACTAAAAAATCTATATTTTTCCAAAAATCCTAAAATTTAACCATAAGTTAATTTTGATATGATAATAGAAAAAATTGATTTTATATTATAAAATACATTTTATAAATTTTCTAGAAAATAATTAAAATATTTTTTCATAAAAATAAATAAAAATCATTTTCGAAGAAAACATATTTTGAAGAAAAAAATAAATTACCAAAAATTAATAGATTATTTACTAATAATTTATCAATATATTTATGAAATATATATATATTTCATAAATTAGTTAATACTTCTCATATTTGAAAATTTAATGTAAAGGTTAAAACAATCATATTTAAATAATAATTGTTTGTTTGGGTTCAGAGTTGTGTATCGCATGTGCTATAGAACATAGTTTTCTCTTTTAAAAACTTAGGGAATTATAGTAATGATCAAGTAATGTAATCCACACACCCAAAAATGGGTGGTTCAAGTCGAGGTAGAAAACCTCAATTGATGTAATTTGGTGTATGAGGACAACTAATTTATGGTGGTAGTAATTAATTTAATTAGTTTCACATTTAAGAGGTGATTCATGGAAGTTATATAATGTGGAACAATGACACATGATATCGACATCAAGAATTTTAGGGGAAGGTACTAGACCACCTACCTTATACCAGTATACATCTCCTCATCCAGTATCTACCTTTAATTCTAGTTGGAAGAAGAGAAATTAGAAGAAATAGAAAAATGCCATGAAAATAGGGAAAAAGAGATCACATGAAAATAACATTTTATATGACATAGTAAACTAAGAAAATGGGGAAGTGGAGTCTTAGAATTTGATCTAACAAGTCTAAAAAAGGTTAATTTGAATATCAGATGGGGAGATATCTCAAATCTTAGGTAAGGAAGAAGAGGAGATCTTCTAATAGGGTTACTATGTGTGGAGTGAAGGATAATAGAAGAGGAAAAAGGTTAAAGGGTTGGAGTGAAAATTAGTAAAATCACCCTCTTTAAAGGGTCACATAGTTTAGAAGAATGGTTGGCCAAACCATGCACCAACCATGTGGCTCACACTACTTAAGAGCCACACCCTCACATGGGTAGGCAAATGGTTAGTAATAGAAGTGCACAATTCATGAAAAACACATCTACAATAATTTATAGGGTTTTCATAGATAAGTGGACCTCCTTGAATGGTTAAAAAAACTATGTGACACCCCTTATGAACCGCATGGTTGAGGTGCACTATTTTTACCAACCATGCACTAACCACGTGCCTCAACAGTTTATCCAAAACCTAGAGCTATGGGATCTAAACCAAGACCAAACACTCCCAAAACTTCTATAACCCTATTAAGCACTTCCATTTATATAAAAAAGTTCAAATGAAATTTAAAGGATCCATACCTCATCAAAAAACTGGGATCTTACAATCTCCCCTCCTTAAAATAACTTGAGCACTAGTTTCCTTAAGGGTGGAAAATATGAAACCAAGGATAACTACATACCCTAAGAATATATAATGGCTTCTCACTCCTAGGTTTAATCTTGTACTTGGCCATGCTTCTATATCACATGAACTAGAGGAATTGACCTACCTCAAATAGCCTTCATGCTATAATCAATAATATGAATTGGATACTCCTAAAAAGAACCATCATTATCTAACTTAACTTACTAAAGATAAAAAGTATGAGATGGGTTAGAATGACAGTGGTGAAGCTAATAAACATAGAATATTCCATGCATGGACTAGTACCTTTGAGGAAGATCTATCTGATAGGCCACTGGACCAACTCTATCTAAAATCTCAAAGGGTCTAACGAACCTAGGTGCCAACTTCTCTTATCTCAGAATTTATTGATGACCCAATATATTAGAAACACACATGAAGACTCTATATCCCACCTAAAACTCCATAGGTCGATGGTGATGATTGAAATAAGACTTCTTCCTAGATTGAGATGCATAAATATTATTTTTGATAAGAGGTACTTTCTGTGATGTCTCCTGAACAAGACATGGTCCTAGTAACACCACCTCACTTACCTTTAATGAGTATATAGGTGATTGGTATGACCTACCATATAGGGCCTCATAAGTATCCATATGTATAGTTTATTTAAATATATTATTATAAGAAAATTCATAAGAGGTAATGTTTCTCCCAAAAACATTCAAAATTAAAAAAATATGCTCAAAGTATTCTTCTAATACCTGTATAGTATACTTAGACTGACCATTGGTTTAAGGGTGGTAAGATGTACTCAGAAGCACCTGAAAACCTAGAGAATTCTATAACCCCTACCATAAACATGATGTAAAACATGATTCTATATAGGATATGATGGTCCTTGGAACCCCATAGAGGCATATAATCTACCAGATGTAGATTCTACCAAACTCATCCATTGAGAAGGTCTCCCAGATAGGTAAGAAGTGGGTGACATTTTTCATCCTATCCATGATAACTCATACGATGTCACTTACAGAGGATATTTCTATAATCCTATAATAAAATCCATAACAACGTCATCCCATTTCAACTCTGAAACGGGTAACTACTATAAAAGGTTACAAGACTACTAGTGTTTTGCCTTTACCTACTGACATATGGAACACCAAGTAACAAAACCCATTCTTTACTTTTTCACACTAAGCCACCAATAATAGAGGTGTAATTCATAGTACATCTTAGTAAGTTTAGGATGCTCTGCCCATTTGGAGGCATGAAATTCTATCATTAGATATTTTCACATGTCTGTGGATACCTAGACATGTCCATAAACATGCAAGATATTATCCTCATCAATAACCCAACTAGGAGGTGGGTTCTCACCTGGAATAATTTCCCTTTGGACCATGCCCATGGGATTATAAAGTTATATAATCTTCAATTGATCTAGTATTGATGAGGTAAATGATAAATATATAATAATAGGCTTCTTATGACACTCATGAACCTACAAATTCATATAAAAAAATAGACACATAAACCTATACTCGCTACAAGTATCCCGAACTGTTTGTGTATGAGTCTTATATCTTAGAGAATCAGTGACTACATTACCCTTACCAGGCATGTAAGTAAGATTAAAATTGAAGGAATTAATGTATTCAAACCATATTCAATATTTTAGGTTCAAATTATGCTGACTGAAAATGTATTTTAGGATTTTGTGATCCGTGTATATAATGAACTATTCTCCTAATAAGTAGTGTATCCAGTATTGTAAATCATGAACAAATTATGATAACTCAAGGTTTTGTGTCGGGTAATTATGATCATGGGGCCTCAACTGGAGTGACTCGTATGAAATGACTCAATCCACTTGCATCAAAATATATCCCAACATGATTCTTGATGCATAAAAATATAGTGTAGCCCTTTATAGGATCAGGTAGAATCAGCATTGGTGCTGAGGTCATCCTTCCTTTCAACTTCTGAAAGGATCTCTCAAAATCTATGAACCAAGAAAATTTAACACCTTTCTTGGTCAAGCCCATAAGTGGTGATTCTAGCTGTGATAAATTCTGAATAAAGTTCCTATAATAACCGATCAACCCCAATAAACTCCATATTTCAATGATATTCTTGGGATGATCCCAGGAAACAATTACTCTCACCTTCTTTAGGTTTATAGATACCTTTTATTCCAATATATTATGACCTAGAAAGTGAAATTTATCAATCCAAAATTGATTTTTTTGTTCTTGGAATATAACCTATGCCCTATCATCATATTCATTATGATGCCAATGTTTTTGGAATGACCGTGTTGAGTTAGATAATACACCAAGATATCATCCATGAAAATTACCATAAAGGAGTCCAAGTATGAATGGAAAATTGAATTCATAAAGTCCATAAAAATAGCAGGTGTATTCATTAAATTGAATGACATTACCAGATACTCATAAAGGCCATATCTACTTCAAAAATATGTTCACGTTATATCGTAGGGTCTAACCCTCACCTGATGATATCCCAACCTCAAATCAATCTTCAATAAGACCCTATATCCTTTAATTTTGTAGAATAAGTCATTTATTCAAGGTGGGGGTATTAGTTATTAACTATAAATTGATTCAATCTCTAGTAATACACACAAAACCTGATGGTCCCATCCACCTTATTATTAAAAAGCACAGGTGAACCCCAATGAGAAGTACTAGATCATATAAACCCTTTGGATCATAGGTCTTATAACTATATTTTGAGTTCCTAAAGCTTAGTAGGATCTATCTTGTATGGAGGAATGGATACAGGTTCCACTCATGGAACAAGTTCAATAGTTTAATATACCTCTCTCTTAGGAGGTATCCTACAAAATTCATCAATAAAAAAATATCTAAAACACTCCACCACTAGAGAAAAACAACCTATAATACACCCTGATCATTCAAAAAAAGGCTATCAATCTAGGATGATACTCCACTTATACTACGATGCTTAGGTCTAGATCGACCTACCTAAATATCCCATTCACCCTTATAAACATGATTACCATCCTCAAGTGATAGGAAATATACCATTTTATGATAAAAAACTATATGGGTGTGTTAAGAAACCAAATAGACCATCCTAAGAATGATGTCAAATCCCATTATCTTGAGTTTGAAAAGATCCCAGAGGAAATAAGAACCACCAATCTCAATAGGACACTCCTTTCATAGTCATAAACTCTCTGATCAAACTACCAATATAGTATCCAAAGTCATCACTCTATCAAGGTATTCAATCTCAAAAATAATTCTATTTACTAAAAAATCAGATATGAATGAATGTGAAGTGCTAGCATTAAATAAATAAGATAATAAAGTTGAGGCTACTAAAATCGTACCTTGAATTGTAGGTAGACCAAAACTCTTCTCCTCAAATTTAGGATATATTGCATATATCTAGCCTGATCTATGCCCCTGATTATAATCTGACTACCCTAGATAGGTACACTATTCTAGAGATGCATATCAAAATTATGAATTCCTTGACCATGTCCACCACCTCACCTGAATGTCCTATAGTACTATAGCTCCCTACTTGATGTGTAGCTACCGATCTTACTCTAGAACCTAAAGCTGGTGTAGACCCTCTCTCACTAACCATTAGAGGAAAGGCCCAGTAAAACATCTGATGATGACCCATCTTTCTAAAAAACTAACACTACACTTTATCTTTATTACACTATGGATTCATGTGTCTCAGCCTACCACATTGATGGTATACCACATGGCTACCTGAGTACACACTCTAACTATTTGTTCCCCAATGATAAAACTTAAAGAAACTATTTCTACCACTGGATAAACTACCACCTTTTATAGGCACTAAACCACTTTTCCTCATACCCTTAGTTTCCCTTAGGTTATGATCATAGATTAGTTCATGATTAAATATTTTAGAAATGAAATTCAAGTAGAAGACATTAACCTGAGATCATATTTCCCACATAATCCCATCCCCAAATCACCTCATCCCAGTCAATTCATCACCAGATATAGTAGGAATGAAACATTAGAGCTCTATGAAATTATTTTAGTAGTCCATAACAGATAGAGTACCCTACTTTAGAATTATAAATTCCATTTATAGTTTGAATCACAACATATTTGGGTAGAATTAATCATAGAAACTTGTTTGAAATTCCCTGTAGACTATAACTCAATGCTGATTTTCCTAGTTTAGAACATCACAACAATGATTAGAATATCTTTGAAGAATGTAAAACAAAAGTTTGAACCTCCTTTCTAGAGATATCTCCATATTCTTAAAGATGGAAAATTTGGCCTTGATCCATAACTTAGTAGTATAGGGGACACCATCCCCTAAGAAAGTATGTGGGTGCTGCTTATGGAACTCCCTAGTTAACTCTAACATAGTTAGTAAAGGTCGTGGAACTCCCTACATATAATGAACTAACCATAGGAAACCCTCTTGAAGTCAAGTATCAGTTCCCAGTCCAGGTACAATATGAGGTATAATTGGAGGTTCTACAAGTGGTACTTTTGGTGGGTTAGGTCCCACCACCTCAGGAGCATGGTTATATCCACCTTCTTTGTGCTTAACCTGAGGCCATCATAGAAGCATATAAATATATATATATATATAATTACAATCACACACCTCAAAACATGATAAAAAAGAAGAGATTTACTTACGATAACAAGATATTCATAAGGACTAACTACCCAAGATTTACTAACCCAACTACCTGAATCTAAGGTCAAGGTATTAGTAAGATTCCAATTTCAATCATAGAGGCTCTGTTATATGGTGTGTTAATTACAAGTTATAGGTGAAAATACCCTTAAAGTTATAATTAAAATCCCCATATAATAACAAAAAATCCATTTATGAGTCATAAATTATCAAATTTTACATTTATACCATAGTACATTTAAATGAGTTATGATTCCCAAGTTATAAATTCATAAATTTATAAGATATAATTGGAACTTCATGTAACTACAACCATAAATTTACATCCAATATTAGGATGCAACAAGTATATATTCAGTGATTTAGTTATATGGATCACCATTCCTAATTTATAGAGGCACATACTTTATAAATTACAATTTGAATCTATTTAATCATAATTATCTAACATTTAATCCCATGTAACTAAAGTTTCATGGCTCAAACATGTGATAATTGGTTAGTTAAGGTGCCACCATTAATCTATGTGAAGAAAACCATTCAGGTTGATGCAAAAAATTTAAGTAACTAATTATTTATCCTTTTACCTATATGAAACGTTAGTATAATTTCAAATATAATAGTCAAGGAACCAAAAATATGCAGAAGGAAATGCATGTAATAAAAAATATGTCATGAAATTTTCATGAAATATAAATCATCAGGTTCCAATAATGACGCATGATCAAATACTTCCTTACCATACCAAACCAAGCATAAAAATACATAAATAGAGAAAATTACAGAAATCAAGTGCGTCACCCAATTATGAAAATTATTCAACTGTAATAAAAAAATTCACAACAATAAGTCCCATCCTTAGAAACTTGGATTTATCCCCATATGTGGTTTAGCTACTCCTAGGCACATGATCATTTCCAAATTCTAACATGTCTTCATATCCTATCTACTATCCCAAAATATAAAGAAAAAAGAAAAATGATCTAATAAAAATTTGTGATATACCAAGACTGATTTTCTTATGAGTAACCCAACCTAGAATACACATGGCTTCAAGTGTGCCGCCCCATATCCCAGAGGCTGTCAACTAGTAGTGATAGTCTATGATGATATAGTGGGGAGACTATACCCTTTTTATTAGAATGCTTAACATCAATGATATATATATAAATCAATAGCGTAAATAAACATTCCAAAATATAATAGATATACATAAGTAATAATACCTAGCATCATATACAAAATGATGATGATGTCATGATACTATACAAAAATGGAGGTGTAAGTAAGGGAATAGGACAACAAGCATACTGTAAAAAACATTTTATACAAAAAATACAAAAAGAACAAATTATAAACTCCAATAAAATAACAAGTACTAGATCAGTACTCTGCTCCAGTAATCAATCCTAGAATATAAATATAAGCATCCATAGCTATGAACTGTCCTTTATCCCTACCAACATCCATGAAATTTGTCTTATTACCAATCAGTATCACAAAAAATGTGTGTTTAAAACTCAATAGGCCACCACTAAAGGTGTATAATACTATATAGTATATGAATATATCATGAATTAATGTTCATGTATTAATAATTAAAGTAGTAAATGAAATAAACAACAACCCAGTCAGCTCAGGTTCCTCATGGGATACCCATATAATACTACCAGCTTTAGACTAAGACAAAATATCTCTTAGTATTTATTATTTTATAATATAGACTTGAGACCCGAGATTCATAACCAAGGCATCCTTGAATAATGATAATTATATTAGGGATCAAAAAGTCCCATGAAATTTAAGACTTTGCAGTCATAGGTAAACCAATGGATTTATGTGTCTAAGACATTGATTGAGTCTTAGTGTGTTCTTTGACTTGGAAAATGTGTCAATGAATAGGTTTTAAGCTTGATCCCATATAATACATTCCATGAATAAATCCAAGAATCTCTTAAGGATTAATAAAATTTAATTTTGCCTATGATCCCATCCAAGGAATCCCGTGAAGGAATCAGAGTATCACCCATGAAATAGAATATTTACATCTTACCTGTGAGCCCATCCAAGTTATTCCATGTAGGATTGCAAGTATCTCCCATGGAATAACATAATCTCATCAGCTTTGTGAGCCCATATAAGATATTCCATGTAGAAATATAATTATCTCCAATGGAATAACATAATCTCATTTATAATTATTTTAATTAAATATATCCAATGATCTTGCCCAAGGTATTAAAAATCAGAACCCAAGTATTTCCCATGTAATAACATACTTAATGATCAAGAGATATGTGACTATCCATACCATTTCACAAATCACTTAATTCAAATTGGACACATCATTTATAAGGCACAAATGAATATAAAGTATAAAGAAACAATGGGCCAAGTGGTATGGTCTCACTATTCACATTTCATTTAATTCATTTGGACATTTCATTTATAGGGGAATAGCCAAAACCTACCTCAAGAGGGTTTAATTACATAAGAAATTAAATATATTCATATAATTTAATAAACTCACCCAAGGGTGTGTTTTATCTCTTTAAACCAAGGCGTAATGGTCAAGGCATGTAAGCCAAACACCTAGAAAGGAGAGGTTCAATTGAGTTATAAAATTTCAATGATGTAATTTGGGTTATGAGGAAAAACTAATTCAAGGAAATATTAATTTATTTAATTATTTTCACATTAAAGTTTCTATGCATGGAAGGTCTTGTTCATGTCACAATGACTCATGATATAAACATCAATACTTTTAAGTAAAGGTTCTATATCACCTACCTTATACTGGTAGATGATTCCTCATCTAGTATCGACCTCTAATTTATATTGGAAGGAGAGTAATAAGAATAACTAGACAAAATCTCTAAAAATAGGGCATAAGAGATCACATTAAATTTGAATTTGATGCAACATAGTAAACTAAGAAAAAGAGGTATTAGATTCTTAGACTTACTGAGGGTGATCCAATGACATGAATAATGGTCGATTATGAGATTGGTCAGAAGTCAACTCTCAAATCATAGGAAAGGAAGGATAGGAAAGCTTCCAAAAAGGATGATATTCATGGAATAAAGGATAATAGAGGTGAAAAAATAGTTAAAGTTCTAGAGGAAAAAATGGTAAAATCACCCTTTTTGAAGGGTATATGATTGGGAACATGATTAGCCAAACTGTGTGCCAACCATGAAACTCACACTACCTAAGATCCACACCCTTGAATGGATAGGTTCATAGTTAGTACTAACTATGAATAATTCATAATAATCACCTATATAATAATTTGTTGGTTTTTCATGGTCGTACAAACCTCCTTGAATGGTTAAAAAAAATCGTGTGGAACAGCTTATGGACCAAACAGTTAGTACTAACCATGCACCTCACTGGTTTCTCCAAAATATGGATATATGGGCTCCAAACTAAGGCTAAATGATCCCAAAACATTAATAACCCTCTTAATCACTTATCTTTATATAAAATCAAAAGTTTAGAATAAAATTTATAGGATCCATACCTCATCAAGAAACCAGGATCTTATAATGACATCACCTAATTGCGTGTTTTATTCCACCCATGTGTGGATATGTTTTTTTTATAATGAGATCCTTGAGAGGTATCTCAGAGGTAATTGTCCAAACTTATTTTTCATTCTATTTCAGGTTCTTCTTTGATTCTTGAGGATGATAATTTTTTTGGGGGTATCTTATGTAATTCCCTTGGTTCTTAAAACTTTTACCTCGTGTTTTCCAAGGCATGGGTCTTTTAATGGGGGTTCTTGGAGTCTTCTTCCCTATAAAATTTCAAATTTTGTTCACATAGTCAGAAAACTTGTTCTCATGCTCATGGTTTTGTTTTCATAGTCAATCAGTTCATTTTCTTGGTAGATAGTTTTCTCTCATGGTAGTTCCATTTCTTCGCATGATTGATAGTTTGTTATGACTATCATAGTTTTTCCCATGGTCACACCATTCCTTCATAAGATATCAGTTTTGTTTTCACGGTCTATCAATTCCTTTGAACAATTAATAGTTTTTATCATGATCACACCATTCATTCAATTGATCATATTTTTGTTTATATGGTCGATCTATTACTTTTCACGTCTAATAGTTTGTTATCACGGTCACACCATTCCTTCTCACGATTGTAGTTTTGTTTTCACAATCAATCTATTCTATCACAAAGTTGATAGTTTTTTCTCATGGTTGATCCCTTCAAGGTTGATCAAATATTTTTCAAAATATCCAGTTTTTTTTCAAAATAACTAGATTTGAAAAATTTATGTAAAAAATGTTTTTAATGTAAGATAAGGAATTTGAGGCCTAAATAAATGTTTTAAATTTTTTTTGTAGGGATTAAATCAAAATATCGAATTACTCAAACCATTTGGTGTTAAAATGGGCTACTCTTCATGTTTTTAATGAAATTGAATTAAATGAAAATTAAGATATAATGTTGACTGTGTTAATATTCAGGAATAATTATTGGTATATTAAAGTATAAGATATTCACTAATCAAGTATTTTCCTATTTATTTGAGTTAAGATGAACCATAAACCTATTCTTAAACTTTTAAGAGTTGTCTACATCCACTCAAATCCTCCATTTTATTGATTTCAATCATGTTAGAAAACTTGATTTCTTCCCTTTTTTCAATAGTAGTGCATGATGTTTGAGGCAGGAGATTGTTTCACCCACATATTAATACGTTTTCTACAATAGTTTCATAATTAATCAATCCATTAGCTTTATGATATCTAGGTATCAACTTCATTTTCTTTCCCCCTATTTTCAATATATTTTGTTTTGGAACTTCTTTTCCAGGTAGGGTATTTGATCTCTCTCTTTATATTTGTGTATATGTGATATTAACATGATTTTTTCCTTTTGTGTGGATGGTAAGAGTTGTCCTAATGAATATAATTAATTGGGAATAAGGAAATTGAAGGAGAAGGGAGAGATATCACATATTCTTTTCTTTTTTTTTCAAGATATTTCTTCTCCATGATAACTTTATGGAAATTATTGATTATGAAATATGTTTACTGCTATGAAGATATCATTGTTTTCTGAAATAAAATTTTGGAAATCACCACACATGAAAATGGTAAATCTAGTAAAGATGATAGTTGAATTGGTTTCATGTAAATAATGAATTGTTATGTTTCTCCTTTTCTTGTGAAGTTGATTGATGTGATGGTTTATAATGGATGAAATTATGGGTGTGGTTTCTTTCTTAGTTTGAATTGTTGGGCCATGGTGGTGATGTGTGATATGTGAACATGGGGTTGATTTGGGAATGGTTGATGGAATTGTATGTTGTCTTAGAAGTTTCCTAGTAGGTAGGAATTCTTGAAATGGTAACTTTTGGTAAATGAACTTGAGTTAGGTTAAATGTATTGGGGCTAAAAAAATAATAAAGAATGAAAAAATTGAATGGGAATAGATGGTAATGAATTTGTGCCTTGGATAAAGAATGACTTATCAATAAATATAGAAGGATGATAAATGAATATGTAAATGGTTAGTAACTGATGTGGTTAAATGGTAACTATTAAATTGATGTGTGTTTGTGTGTTTAGTAAGTGGGAATGGATGAATGATTGATATTATGGTATCAATGTTGATGTGCGATATTGGTGATGTATTTGTTTTAGTAATTGGGTGGTTTTAGTTGTGAAAACCCATAGGTTGGTCATGTGTGTAACTATTATATACTATATTTTCCTTGTGATTTATATACACACCCCACCCAAGTCATCTTCTTACACCGATTCCCCTAAAAATAAAAGTTTATGAAGATAGATGGATGGATACCCCTTCTTCCCAACTCTCTCTTATAGGTGAGGTTGTTGCGCACGAGTTGTGATAACTTATGGATATAGTGCACTTGCGGTGATGATTAATGAGAGGATAAGGTGGAACATAATGGGGGTCATTCATAATAGGAGGAGGACATGAGGTTGATGTTATTCATGTTCATGATACCCTACTATTATGGTTTATGGAAGTTATTATGGGATGATGAGGATGTGGTGGTTTTTTATAGGTTGATATATGGGGCCTGCTCATTGTGAAAAGGCTTGTATTGATATATGGCTGGTGGATATATAAGGGATGATATCACCAGGACATATGATGTTGGGGTATGGGAGTAGAAAATTAATGGGTAAGTGGTGTAGGGTATCCTTTTTTTGATATACTTCTTCTTATATTTTTATAGTTGGGTGAATTATTTTGTGAGTGAGGCTTGGTGAGTTTAGGAACTAGTTGAATGATATGTGATTGTTGATTATAGTATTTGTTCACTGAATAATTGGCATGATCTTATCACATTTTCACAAGAGTCCTTGGGTATGATCATACAAGGTATGAAAATTATTCTCAACCTGATATATATAAAAACTATTTTTAGGTTATTATGAGGGGACTGTAGACCAAGTTTGATATTTCTAGCTTAGATATTAAAGCTGTTGAGTTGGTTATATAGAATTATCATTTGATACTTTACTTGGAGTTTTTTATTTTTATTTGTATGAAATTACATGCATTGTGTGTTTTTAATTTTCCTTATGTTATGAATTTTTTTAGTGGTTTATATCATATCTTCCTATCCTAATTTTTCTATTAAGGGTCTAATATGTGTGACATTCTTTATACCCTCAGTGATAGTCACCAACCCTAGACTAACTAGAGGTGGGGCTTGTGAGTCATTATCTCTCTTCCTTCATTACTGATATAGGAGGGGTGCCATTGGAGGGAGGGGGTCATGACACTTAATCAAACCATAAATTATTTGAATGAATCATTTATATTATTATTTATAATTTTTAGTTTGACTTTATGAAGAAAGGTTATATCTGAGGTAAAGTTTATTTAACAATTATTAAAAAAACCACGTGAATTATTTATTTCCTTAAACACTTTATTTATTTTATAAAAAACTATTTGAATATTTATTTCTGAATTTAAATGTTACGATATGTGTAGAACCTAATTTGATTTGGTCTATACTCCATAACGGGCTCTCAATGTTCATTGATCAACCTCATCGCTGAAGTTTCATAGGGTTATAGGGAGAAATATCCTCTTTCCCAGAAGGTCTAGGGTTCAGGGGCCATTGGTTTTCATTTCCCCCCCAGAAAATCATGCGAGGTTTACCTAGAATTCATACCTTGAAAAATAAGTTTCATGCAGTTTTCATGTAGAGACATAAAAAAATAATCTTTACCTAAGGTTGACATGGAAATGTTGAAATAAAAATTCCACCTAGTGAGCATATGGATATGGTGGAAAATTTATTTAACATGAAAAAATGTTTCATGCAGAAATTTATTAGTCACTAGATTTTGTGTCTATTAGTTTGTTACATTATCAGAACCATGAAAAACATTGTATTTTATCTTTTTTTTACTTTATGTATTTTTCTACTTAAATTTAAAAAATCATAAAATCTCCACAACAAAAATTTCAAAAATATTATTTTATTAATTATTTAACATGAAATTTAATTTATTATTTTTTCTATATTTAATTAAATAATAGAATAATCATTTCAAGTTCCCAACTTTATAATGTTTTAAACCAAAATGGTTATTACTTTCAATAGAGAAAATAATCGATCACTCATTTCACAAGCACCCAACTGAAATATTTGAGTTACAAGGTATATGATCTTAGGGAAAAGAAACTGATGAAAAAATAACTTATCTATGATTCCAAATGTTCCAAAAAAATTATTATTTATCAAACCATTTTCATTCCATGAAATTTTTAATCCAAAATACATTATTTAATTTTCTATTATAAACCATCACCGGTCACCTATGAAATATCATCTCACTACTCAGAACTCATTTGGAAGTTAATGTATCCTTATCAATTATTTTTAATCACATAAGGTATAAAAAATAAAAAATACAATTATTGATGTGAATACCTTTTCACAATGTCCAAACATAAGCAGAATGAAAAAAACAGACACAAAAATAATTCACACTCATGTGTATAATCATGCGGTTTTCATATATATATATATATATATCAATGAATAATTCAAATTTTGACTAAATCTATGATGTTAAAAAATATTCATGACATACATTTATGTTAAATTATATAAAAAATGTATGCTATAAAATTATAAAAATGAAATATGTGAAAAATTATGAACAACATGTAACTTAGGGATATATTTTTTGAAAAACTAAAAATTCCAAAAAATAAACTAAACCTCATTATTTTCCCCCAAAATTTATTAAAAACCTTTATAATTAATAATATCAATCTCAAAATCAATTTAGTTAGGAATCATGAGTTTATTTCGTAGTGTCACAACATCATTACTTAAAAATAATAAATCATATGATAATTTAAGTTTAAATCAAATTAATTTAGTCTATTTGAATCCCACCTCCATCATTTAATAAAATATTGATCAATTAAAGGGAATCTATAACAAGAACATATGTGTTCAATGTCAACAAACATGTTTCAATTTAAATTTTGATTCAAAACATTCTAACCAAATGATTCAATTTACCTCATGGAAAAATAATCAACCAAAATAAATCACACATATTCCAAATCAATTATAGATGACACTATATGATAAAAAAGACCCGCTATCTACTTAAACCTTTCTAATGGATCAACCAATCGACTCAGGAACTAGTTTATTCCCTACTTATAATTTCAAGATCAAAACCAATTCAAATCATGATCATGATGATGATATTGGGGATGTAGTGGAAGCAGATGGGATGAGGATTTAAAATTTTTCATAGGTGATAAATTTAACTATGTCATAACTAGTGAATAAAATCCTAGTATAAAGGATTGAGGATCACACATGAAGTTTTTAATAATGAAAATTAAAGTGAAGAATACCTCATTCGATCTGAAAGTGCATTCATGAACTGATCATCAGTAGTATAAGTTGCTCAAAGGTACCAAATAAGGATCCATCTAGATCATCCATACTCACTTCAAAAGTCCATAGTAACATCATTAATTAAATTCTAGGTGCTAGTATAGATATTTTATGACGTATTCGACATATCAATGATCACTGCAGTGACAATCCATCAATTAATGAAGTATAACTTCAATTGAAGGCTTAGATCACCCGATCCTCTATCTAGAAAGTAAGAGAGAGGAGAGATAGACTCTTATATCTTGCAGTGAATATTTCTCTATATGAGATCCATCTCTTTCTTTTTATAGTGAAGTTATAAATACCCAAAAATGGTTCTCTGACCTCTGGATATTTAATACCCACTAAATTAGCTATAAATGACTTCTTATGAATGAAAAAATGAGACATAAATATCATTAATTTTTTTATCAATTATTTTTAATATAATAAATATATTATGTGATAAAATCAAATCATTAACTTGATTCTTTGTTCCCATAAATATTAAATGATCATTGAATATTAAAATAATATTTTTTCATATAATATTTTCTATGTATTTACTTTAATACTTGTAAATACATTTAATAAATAAATTCAATAATAATTATTCTAAACTTGAATAATATAAATTTATTTATTCATTTTAGATTTTATATTTTGAGACATAACCTAGACCCTATAGTGGGTCCCACCATTTCTTATACTCATATTCATCATAATAAGGATAAAACTTTGAATATGCTAAATGTGTTACCCTCTAGGCCCTTAACTTGATAGTAGTGAATACTATTCACATACTAGGAGCGGAGTCTAGTAACCCATCAAGGCCCATAAATAGATAAGGTATAGTCATAATAATGACAACCATGTCCATGAACACTCATCATGTAATATAATATCTTTATCTCGATATCACATAAATCAGGTTTCACACTTTGTTTCATTATCCTTTCTTGCTTTATTATTCATTAACCTAATTGGATGGACATAACTTCTTCTACCATGGGCATGGATTTAGTGAAAGTACTACAATACTGATCAACTAGGATTGATATATCACTTCCTATCAGAAGTGATCAATTATTTATTAATTATTCAATCAATTACATACCACTAATGATGAACCCAACACAGTATTCCTCACAATGACTTAAATTCCATAGTTTTTGTCTTGCATGAAAGCATGTGATCAAATAGTATACACTGATATTAACCTCAAGTTAGGAGACCATTACACGTGTTCACAGATATGAACTACCAATGAAACCTAAAACTTGTTGTGTTCCTATTGGTGGGTCAGTCCTCATGATCTCATCTACTTTAGATCACTAAGTTTGAAATTCATGAGAAGAAGTCTCAATGCTTATAATCCCCTAACAACTAATAGTCAAATATCATCTGTGTCTATTCAGAATGATGTATCTAGGCCATATGACATATATTTATGATTAATGTCATAGTATCTCAAGGTTCTCATTATAGTCTGGGAACTTCTATAACCTTTTAATATGAAAAATAATCTAAGGAAATTTTCATATAAATAGTGGATGTAGAAATATCGACAATATTATGTTAAGTGTACATAATGCATAACTAAATACATACATGATATGGTAATCACAAATTACTGTTTAGTTAAGTCTAGAGAACCCACCATTACAACACTCCCACTTTCACTAGATCCAACTTTACAACTATATTTATTAGCACTCACATGATAAGATCATGTTTCTACTAAGTTATGGATTTAGATGTTTGGAATTCCACATCTTTTCTACATGCCTACTCTACTTTCAATGACTCACCTCCTTGAGTAAGATTCCTCAAGAGATGATATCCCAGAGTATATTCCATTTGTCCACTTTCAAAACCCAACATCTTGGCTATCAATAGTAGTAACATCATCATAATTTATATTATGATAAAACTTCACTTACTAGGCATGATTCCAATAACTAGAACAAATCATTTCATATTTTACGCTGATTATTTAGCTGCATCAGAAGTTACAACACACTCAGTATTTTTAGATATGTCTACCATTAAATTTAACGATATTATATCACCCATTACCTTATCCAGACTATGATATTAGATCATATTGATCTAAAGGAATACTAGTTTGTGTCCCCTTAAACGAATTTCCCTTCATATACAAGTTCTAGGAACATATATCTTGCACTCTCTCAAGTATAATTGGACAATTTCGACTGCTTCACATGTAGTTCTCATGGATTTCACTGATATTAACCTACCATAAAGTATGTGTTGGAAATATCATATTTAGTATATAGCATGGAATATGTGATTGATCTATCATATAAGTGTATGTAATTAAAATCATCACATTACTCTCCTCCTATGTCCCATACATTTATTTTCCGAGAGATTTATTCCATGTGACATTGGTAACAATTTTCTCTCAAATGGTTCCAAATTTTATCTTTTCAATACATTGTCACTTTATGTACTTTGAATTGGTCTAAACAACCCATTATACCAAACTCATTATATCTAATTCCCTAAACCTAAGGTTGCTACTTTAATTCAATATTTTTAGAGTTGGTTTCATCCTAGTCTTAACTAACTATAAGACAAATATCTATTTTTTATATGTTATCAATCATATTTTACTTGGAAAATAGTAATGATCATACTAACCTCTTGTAAAAATATGAAAAAATTCATTCCAAATGAATATTATATGATATTTTTTCTTACTTAAATACCAAACTAGATTTTAGTAATTTAAACCCCTTATTGGAATTAATGGATGTCACCAAATATTTTTGGTTGTATCCTATATACACTTTCTAAGAAAGGTGGTCTTGACATCCAATTCCAAATAAAATGATCATAGAAAGTATCTATGACAAGTAAAATTCTAATGGATTTAGGTATCATAACTTGGTATAACCAATCAAGCATTATTAGCACCATTATTCCACCACCCATATAATATTTATATTGAATACCACCATAGTATCAATATTTGAAACATTCAAAATACTAAGGACCTATACTGTGATATTTGGAATCCATTATTTAATTTTAATTTATCTTTTAAATCTTAGCTAACTTCTATTTACTTATTACTTATAGGATTTATTATTCTCAATGAGTAATTTATCACTATCCACAATGAGTATAAAACCATTACCATGGTTTTATCCTTCCTACATAGTACATGTCTCTAGAATATTCCTTTCTACAAGCTCTTTGGAACTTATTCCTATTCCAACTGGTTGTGTATCTCTGAAACTGACTAAACCCAAGTCAATATTTATCCCACTATCTAAAATAGAGATGTGAGACCTTTTATATAAATATAGTCTATCACTTAGATATAAATTTTTTATTTTTCAGTATTTCTATAATATCCTAATAAACCTGTAGGATAATTACTTCAGATTCCCATTGTGTTTTTCTTGAAGCAATTTTTTTTATATTCATAACAAAATTGTTGAATCTAAACACACATTCTCATGATATAATGGATTTATATCATACTTTAACTCATATGATATTAATTTTTCATTATAGTTGGAACATGGTTATAGAATAATGGTATTATTTTCAAAGCATGTATTAAAAAATAATGGAAGTCTCTACAATGCATATTAGTTTCAAAATTGATTATCATTTTACTTACATCATGACTCTAAGGCTTATAAGGAAATTATCGATCAATGTTTTCATGTATGACTCATCATCGATCCTACTTATTAACATCACATATTTTATGTGTATAAGCAAATGTGAATTTAGGAATTACTCCATGATACATTTTATGATCGATGAATGATTGATCAAGATATTTTTTAGCACATGGGCCCGAAGAAACTCATATATTCTAACCATGCATATACTATAATTCAATTTTAAATTAATTAAAAATCTTAAAGAATTATTATAAAGTAAATTTACCACTAGATTAACCTTGGAATAGTTCAAACTATCTAGATGAACTAATTCTGAAATCTTTTTTTGATGACCTTTATTTCTAAATATTTCCTTTTAAAAAACTAGATAAGTATATATGTTGATAATACGTATGGTATTTATCTCCATAGATTCTAAAACCATACTGGGTATATCCTTTACTACTAATTAGTTTTATTATAAAAATAATTATCTTGCCACAAAGGGTACAAATGAGTCTTAAATTTTATATTCATATGTTATTTCCAATGATTCTTGTATTACTAAACTATTATTTGAGTATTAGACACCACAAACAATATTCATTCCAAAATTAGAATAATGTATCCCATTTTTCAATGGACACATGAGATAAATGTTTTGGTAATACTCAATAAATGTTTAACTATAATCAATAATATTAGAAATTAGAAGTTGTTTACTTCTCATAATTGACTTAGAGATCACCCTTTCTAATCCACTTGGAGAATTCACCTTACTTCTTGTAAATTTTCTTTTCTTACTTTATTATTGTATTTCAATAAACATATGAAATAAATATATTTTATTTAATACCAAAGTATTAAAATATAAATATTATATATAATGATGAATATACTTGAAGAATAAGTGAATACTTACTTATTTAATTCAGTTCATTTCACTTAAACTTCCATATAATTATCTAATGACATGTGAAGAAAATAACCTCCTGTATTATGATCAAAATATTTTCTTTAAATGGAGATGTAAAGGTGACTTTGGTGTCACACTTTCCATTACCCAAAATGCATTGAATTGGTTTTTCTTCATATGTTTTTTTTGTAATCTTAAATAAAAATAGAGTAATAGAGTGATAATTATATAATAAAGGGATGTATTGAAATATCATGATCCATATTTAAATTTACAGGTATTCAACACAGTCATAACCCCATTCATATCTCACTTTTCTTTATCCTCACAAGATTTTCAAAGATGAGACAACATGATATAATCATCAATTTCATGATGTTATTTCCACAAATCATCAAACATTTATGATAGATGTTGACATTGAAAAATGCACATTATGGGAGATGTCAAGGAATACATAGAAAGTTTGGGTAAAATTTGGTCCAAAATGGGTTAAAAATCCACTAAAGTGGGATATATTTGTGAATTTAATAACCTTTGTGAACAAACAGGGCCATACAAAGGTCCTCTAGGCATTGTAAAGTGAATCTCACAAAAATGATGATAAACTTAGAAAAACACATGTCGAGTCATAATGGTCTTCAACCCCATCCAAAACTTTGTAAAACACACCTCCAAGGCCACAAATGTCATGAAAAATACCTCCATGAAACCAAAATTCCTATAAATAACTCCCTCCACCCCTCACCTAAGGGGATTCAACCTTTGTAACTTTAGAAGAAGATCTAAATTCATTAAGCTTAAAACTTCACTAGAAAAAGGAGAAATGAATTCCTATAGGTAGCTATTTTTAGCGAATAGCCTCCCATGAGCTCTTGAAACTAAAAGGCCCTGGTGGAGATAAATTTTATGAGATATTAAATCCCCTAATCTTCTTGTAGTTTCATAAGATATCCATCCTTCAAAAAAGCAACCCCATGGGATCCAAGGAATTATTTTTAGGTAGGGTCACCCTATTTCATGAAGCTTCCCCTTTAAAAAAACCCATGACCTTTGTGAAACCCTTACCTTAATGAAACCCACTTTAAGGGTCCTTAGATGTTTCCTCCTTTCAATGTATACACCTTCTCAAAAGTCTAGTGCTCAACAACCCTATATCCACTCAAACTTGGTTCACTCATACCATGATCCTCTACACAATTAGTATCATCCACACTTGCATTCGACCTTTGTTTCAGGCATAGCTTGGATGGTTTCATTGTATCTTTATCATAATAATAGACACCCTAATTCCTCTTTCTCCTAATCATAGGCACCCTAATATTAGGATCCCTATTTTCCACTTTACCATGGTAGTTTTTATGCCATGAACCACCTAGAGGCACCTGTATAGTAGAAACATAAGCCCCAAAGGTGGAATCATCAAGGTAAATAAATTGATTTTCCCTTTGATGATGCATATTACTGGATCCTTCTCTCCTACCTAGAAATGGTCTCACTAGGTGTAGGACCCAATAACATGTGATCTGTATGATGTAAAATTTCCTAGCTTCACATCTTAGACATATGACGTTAAACTACATGAAAAATTCCTTAGAACATTACATTAAACTATATCCTTACCCTATGTGGTTAACATATGATGACCCATGTGTGATTGGAATGGGATGAAACCCCCGCCTCCACAATGGGATGAAACCCCAACACCATGTATGAAACAGACACACTAGGGAATCCTATATGTAGAATACACAAAACTACATGGGATGAAATCACCAAATACTAGGCAATTCAGACATATAATCCCCACATTCACTTATTGTCGCACCTTTCATGACATGATCATTCTCACTACATGACTTTAAACTATATAGAACATTCCCGTAACATGACCTTAAACCGTGGAATTAAAATACATGGGTTTTTATCCCTATCTCTTAATAGGATACATATGAAATCTCCATGAGGTTCAATCCTAGCATTATATCATACATAGGATACCCCCTGAGTCACACTCAACACGACTTACCTATCCCCAAAATCCATTAAAATTGTGGCCTACTTGTCCCCAAAATATGTCAAAATTGTGACTTACTTGTCCTCACAAGATGTTAAGACTATGACCAAATTTTCCCCACAAGATATTAAACCTATGACTTACTTTTCCCCAAAATATGTTAAAACTATGACCTAACTGTCCCCACAAGACATTAAAACTGTGACCTACCTATCCCCACTAGATGTTAAACCTATGACCTTCCTATCCCTACAATATTATAAAACCATGATAAACCCCACCAATTACATTATAAACCCTACCTCATGTAGTGAACATGGGATGCCCGAGGCATTTTACTTGGATGCCTCATGTTCATGACATTAGTTTCTTCACAGTGGATACGAGATTCTTCAAGTTATCCACCCAAGATGCCTCGTATGAGATTAACTCAACTTCAAATGAGGAATACATTTATATATGTCCAACATGCTAATGATTACCAATCATCATCAGATCCAAACTGAAGGTAGATGCCCTATTATGATAGAAAACAACATAATTAATCGATGAACAAATCAAGATGGTGTCAAGAACAAGATTTAAAAATTTGTATTAAATCTGTAAGGGATACGTAGACTAGGTGATGAGTTCCAAGGAGGAATACATGGAAGGAAGAGCTGATATCCCATCATCCCATTTTGATCATGGAGCTGGCATCACTGACCATGGTGATAAAGGCCACCCACCTTTGGAAAGCGAGAATATAAAGAAGGAATAGTGCATTGACACACCTGATGCGCAACCACAATGCAAAGAATTATAAAAAAACAGTGAACCCAATGTGAATTTATTCTCCCAAAACTAAAGGCTGATGATGAACATTGGGAATCACTATTTTTGAGACATTGTTAACATGAATTACTTCTCCTTCATTGGGAGAGGATGAGAAGCGTTGGGCATGTTGGAAATTACCTTTATTAGATATGTATTTATAGTTTTCCTCATATGACCTATAGGAATTAACCTACAGTAAACAGTCAACAATCTACCACTATCAATAACCATAAGGGTAGAAGAACTAATAGTGCAACAATCCCGCATGAATACACGTCTATCACAGTGGCCACCATTCCAATGACTCTTAGGAACCCTCACCCCATCTATCCCAATGAGATCATCCGGTGAAGGGTTATTAGTGATCTCATCTACCAATATGAATAGGAAGGGGTCAACCAACTAGGGATATGGCCCGCTAGGACCTTGAAGCTATGGTTTTGCGCTATCACTACTGCCCTAAAGGGTCATGTAGGGGGAAATCTCCCCTCATCACTATGATGAACTATTTAGAGAACCTTTACCTAGAACACTATAATATATCCCTACCCAACACTGAGGTGGTTGGTGGATGCATTGACCACACTAGCTTCGACCACCACCAGGGGGCCTCCCATGAGGGCACCCACCACTCAACGCACTAATAGTGATGAGCGACCCCACAGGTTGAAGAATAGATTGATCATGTTATTCTTCTATCAGACCTAGTTTAGAATACTTGATGTCAACAATAGGTATATGTTACTAACCCTTCATGCTATGAGGCCTCTCTAATAGTTCTAATGGCCCTTTTCACCATTGACATACCTTCTACCCTCATGAATAACATGTGAAGGAATATTCTGACCAGGTTGGGATCAATAGCCATTCACTTATTGGGTAGGTTAGATCGACTCTACCCACTTTGGGAGCTAGTAGAAACCATCATGGGCCACCCCACAAAGAAGAATCCCACCATGAAGGTCCTCACTATAATGTTGTTTACTGACACATAGGTCGTCCCTGTGCCAAATATTTTCCCCACCCCAATGATCCATCCCAGGGAAGTAGGGTTGAAAACCACCCTGAAGACCATGCTCGTGGAACTAACTATGAAATGGGTGGAATAAATTTCCATACCCCTCAGGGGATTATTCTTAGGGAAATCCCACTTGGACAAAGGAAGGGTCTAGGGAAACATCGTATCATAATCAACCTCTCAGAGTTTGAGATGATAGATGACTCATTGAAAGTGCCTCGAACTTCACTATAAGATCTCAAATAAAAATACCATCAATTGAGATTGACCATACCTGATATATATATCCATAATGTTCCTAAATAATTTTTTAGGCTCTCTATGTAGCCGTTCTATCCACCATCGACTTCCATCCCCTTTGCTTCCACCTTTGATGTTTTAGAGATGTATGGGTTTTGATTGTAACCCTTTGATGAAGGTTATAATTCTATAAATCCATAGGGCTAGAAAAAAGACAAACTTATTAGCTAGTCATAGGCCACATACACTTCATCATATATGGATATGGTCATGAAATAGGCCCTATCTTTGGATGAATAATCATTATTCTATGGACAATTAGGCCATGCTACACTAACTTTTTTTGAGTGCCAAAAGAATAATAGAATGTAATAATTACCTCCAAAAAGTTAAAATACACCACTAATTAGAGAAAAGGGTGATCAAGAGTAGAACGACCCTATGAATGAATGGCATGATGAGGAGAGATTGTGGTACATTCTAGCTAATGACTAGCTACCGATATTGTACCAACCACTCGCAAACCTGCAGTTCACCTTCCCAGAGTCTCTCAGTGAGGACCATGTGGCGTGTATCTTACAAAATATATGGTTAAAATCCAACCACATCCATGATTTCCAACTGACCTATCCTAGGGAGTGAGTAACACCTTGAGGTCGTTCATCAATAATGATGGAGGGTCGAAATTGCATCACTCCCAATAGATTAATACCATGATTTGTATGGATACCACTAGAACATATAATTAACCTGCATCAAGATCCTCACCATGATACATAAAATCATGTATAAAGTTCCCCCCATGTGAAAATCATAGGATGGAAGAAGTATGATACCCTCATATTCATCCCCATTTCACGACGATAGCAGAACCATCAGGATAGCCCATCTATCAATGAAAGATTCTCATCAGCCATCACCATTGTAATTTTTTTTGAAATTAATACTCTTTGTGATCATATAAGTTGAGATTACAACATAGTTAATGAATAAGATACACCCCAAGGTGGAACACAACATCAAGTAGACCTTTCGGTGGGTTTCTTCACCCTTCAGTAGAGACAAACATTGGGCCTAGAAAGTCCCATCGATGACCCATTAACGACTTCCCATAAACATATTGACAAGGTAAAGGGGATGGATAAACCAATTGTTCTACCTGATACTACACTAGAAACATATAAAAATTCCATAATTTCTTCTTTTATCCAAGTGATTTAGGTCTATAAGAGGCTTACTTCCAAACTCACCACCAACCAATGCCCTGAAAAAGGCGATGCCCGAGGAGACCCCATCCCCCTGTTGGCTGAGTAACTGATTCACATAAACTAGGAATCTAGGTTTGAGGTAGGTGGATTTTCACATCTGATCAGGGTAGAGGCTGGTGTCCATGGTAAAAAAACAAGGTATGATTCACCTATCCCATTTGAGTGGCGCTATTTCTAGCCTCAAAACCATGATCTCTTAACCTCAAGAACCAGTAGGCTAGTCAAAGCATAGGTGACTACCAAAACTCACTAGGATGACATAATAGTATCTCTCACTTCCTATCTTTAGGAATTGGAGACACAACATGTTGCAATATATCTATAAGGGAATCTATACTCGACATGGGTAGACTAGATGCACCCACCTACAGAGTTCAGAAATACAATCTTAATCCCATTTAATGGGACTAGAGATCCATTGAAGCATCTGGTTCACACTTCCTCATGGTGTGGCCCAATTATAGGAACAACCGAGCAATAGGAAGAATCCATGATTTTCTGATTTTTCAAAAATTTGGAGGGGCCCAATTTTACCTAGTATAGTTAGCTACCCCAAGGATATGTAGCTAGCTAGAAAGACTTCCACAAAAATTTTCTCTACCACTTTATCCCCACCATGCTCAAAACCAAAATCACTGACCTCTTCAAGTACAAGAAGTGGCATGATGAGAGATTTTATGAATTAATTTCTTGATGGAAATGACTCACTTACTGCCTAGATATAAAAATTTCCTAGGAGCATCTATTAACAATGTGTGTGGAGAATGTCTAGGATAATATGGTTCCCACTCTCATTTACCTGAGGAATCTAGGAGGATTTTAGGAATTCACTGAAAGGGATTATCATCTAGAAGAATCCTTATATCATACCAAGTAGCAGTTTCACCCATTACCTATTATAACCCTAACTTTAAAACCTATCAAGGTTGAGGTAGCCACCGCTATACATACCTAGGCCCCAGAGCCAATCCAACTTTATGCACCTCCACTGGACAAACCTCACTAAGTGAAGACTCACCATTAGAATGTTTCTTTGGGACTCCTCACTCCAAGCCCCCATGGTTACTTTCTTAGAGCAGAAGAATAAGGTCTACTCATTCAAGGATGATCAAGTTCTGGGGTACTCACCTGTTCTATGGGGAATAGAATCCTAAAGCTATTTTTATACCAAAATCCCTAGGAGACCAACTTGAATAATCATGCCAACTACTACCCATACCATAGAGTCCTCATAAAACCCATAAAAGAGTGATTTATCTTCAAATATTGGCTTCAGGAATAGGTAGATTGTGTCTTAGTCGAGTTAGGTGAAGTCCCAAAACAAGTAGCACATATCTCTTCTAATATCGACAATGATAATGAGGACATAATTGAATGGAAGTAGGTGTATGGGTGAGGTATGTGGAAGTTAAATGACTTGTTAGACTGTACGATTATCACTCACACCCACAACATTATTCGTTCCCGCTTGATAAAACCATCACTTCTTATGGTTGTCACACCCATTATGATCACCTCATAAATAACACATCCTGCAAAGTATAGAAGGAATAGGCATCAGAAAAATCAAGACAAATAGATTCCCCCACCAGCACTAAAGTCATTTTTCATGATCAAAGACTTCATGCCCCTGAATTGGGAGAATCTTTGAGAATTAATCCATCCCTAGAATATTACACTGATGAAGAATAAGGATATTCCTTAGTTAATTCAATTAGATTGGTAGATCATTTCATGGTATCTAGTAATGAAGAGTTCCTTTAAACCCCCTTAGGCACCTTTAGTCATGTTATCAAACACAATGAATTGACTAATTTCATAGAAAGGAAAATCATGCCACTAATACCAGACAACAATCCTCGAATAGGGAACAATAAGTGAATCCCTCACCAGCTTTATCATCAGACGTACCCCCATAACCAACTATATTGGTTGATTGTGTAGATCAAACATAATATCCCAGAGCTTAGTCACAACTGACCAAGGTTTCAACTCATCCATTCAGTGACAAAACTATTCCATCTGACCGATAATAGGTCAGGGAGAGCACCATATGGGCTCCAACATCTTAATAAACTAAGCCCACAACACACCAAGATAAATAAAAAATCCTAAGGAGTATAAATATACCCCTATATAAAAAATATAATGTGTTGAAGCATCTCAGTAGTATATCTATGGAACTCTATATTCGAGATACACTCCTCCTATCAAAGGAGATACGCCAGGCTAACATTGAAGCCTTGAAAATCCCTCCCAATTCAAGAATGAGGTTGCCATCGATGAAGCCTATCATGATGTTGAGGCCGAATGGGAGGAGTGAAAATCCATAATATCCTTCTCTTAGAAGTATGAGGGTGCCATTATCCAGAGTCACATACTCTTGATATACTTCATAAGATAATTTAATGGCATAGAAATCCATTGGTTCATGGTAGACACTTGTTCTGGTATCAACCTCATCCTGAACATCATGATCAACAAATTAGGGCTCAAAAAAGTATATTTGACTCCCTAAAACCTAATAATTCAGGGGAATGAAAAGAGTGAGTTGAATCTACATGGAAAGATTTATCTAGAAACCCTATCTGGTGACCTGGTAGTGAGTACTGAGTTCATGGTTGTTTAATAGGACACTGATTAAAATGTACTATTGGGAAGGACCTAGATTTACCTGTATGTTGCGGTCCCCTATTAATATCCTCAATGCCTCAAGAACTCTCTCAATGGTTGAGTAGGGATTTCTTTGATGATTCCAATCCTGTAAACTCATGTAAATCCCACTATCTGGATGATGGATACTACAAGACGGAGGGAAAGAAGGTTTTGATCGATGACGTTAAATGCATCAATTCCCCTAATGACCTGAAAACCACTTTAGTAGACCCTTGGGTCTATTTGAATTTTTTTCTAGATAATCCATTGGTTGGATCAAAAAATCCCTAAATTTGGGAACCATTTCGTCATCCCTAGAAAAATTAATTTTCATGGATCACCTCATATTCCTACATTGGACATTCACTATTAAGGAAAAAATCCTAATCTTATTGCGTATCAGGAGGTGATCCCCTTGTACAATGACCCATGGTAGTACCCTATGTTTTATAGAGTAAGGTTGAATCACTAGAACTCAACTCATCCTCATTTTTTTGACATTAATGATAGACGACACTATCAGAAACCACATATAATTGGATCATCAGACTTTGTTTCCACAATATCAACAAAGAATAGATCCTTCACCAAGGATCTTACCCTTTATAAAGAATAAAGTAGTATCACTTCATAGTCTCCACTGCTAGAGGGTTCATCCCTTTCCCCTGAGACCCCATTTTAATATGATGAAGAGGATTTAGAGGAATCCCCTCCCATTTTTGAGGAATATGTCTCCACAACCATCGATGAATTAACTCAGGTTAATATCAACATAGAGGAAGACTCGAGGCAGACACTAATTAGTGCAGTTATAAACTCAAGAGAGAAAGAAAAATTCATGGGTTTCCTTAAATATCACCACGATGTATTCTCCTAGTGCTACAAGGAAATTTAGGTTCTCGATCCTAAGGTATTTTTTCATTGTACTAGACTCCTAGTGGGTCAATGTGGGTATAAAAAACATTCCAAGATGATTCACCCTTCCCACAATGTCATGTTCAAAGAATAAGTTGAAAATTTAATAAAATCTAGCTTTGACAGAGAAATCTAATACTCAAAGTGGTTGGATATCATTGTCCCAGTCAAGAATAAGAATGAGAATATTAGAGTATATATTGAATTTCAGATCCTTAATGTCCAATGTATGAAGAATTATTTCCCCCTCCTAGTGACTGAGATATTTATTGATGATACTATTGGATTCCATGCCTTTTTCTTCATGGATAGGTATTTTGGGTTCAATCAGATCCAGATGGCACCTGAAGATAAGGAAGAAACCTTCTTTAGGGCACCTCAAGGAAATTTTTTCTACCAAGTTATTCTATTTGGTTTGAAGAATGATGGAGATACCTACCAGTGAACCATGCACCATATCTTCATATTACTCCTAAAGAAACCAGTGGAGTGTTATGTGGATGATTTAGTGGTCAAATTTCACCAATGTTGAGACCACCTTAGATATCCTAAGGAAGTGTTTGACTTCCTCCACTTCTGATACCTAAAATGATCCACTGGAAGTGCACATTCAGGGTCACTTCAGGAAAGTTTCTTGGATATTTATTAGATATAGAGGCCTCAAGATTAACCTAGGGAATATTAGATCCATAAAAAAGATGCCTCTTCCATGAAAAATCTATGAATTTAAAGGTATCTAGGTCCATATGGAAGATATTAGGTGGTTCATCACAAACTTGTCCGGTAAATGAAAAAACTTATCCAAGATCATGAAGAAGGGGACCACCTACCCATGAGATTAAGATTTCTAGAATGCATTTTAGGAAATCAAGTAGTACCTATTTTATCCTCCGACCCTAATTACAACCATCCATGGGAAGCCTATGATCATATAAGTGACCACCCTAGAATGGTATCTTGGTTCTCTATTAGATCAGAAGAATAAAAATTGTAGAAAAAACAATGTCTATTATCTCAAGAACATGTTGGTCAACACAGAGACCATATATTCTCCCATCGAGAAAAGCTTCATAGCCCTAGTATTCATGGTTCAAAAATTATGACATTACCTATAGCACCACAAAATAAAGTTGGTGTACTGTGTCGATATGATGAAGTAAATCCTCAATCACCTGAGGATAACAGATCTATTTTCATGATGGGTAGCGATCTTTTAATACTTTTATATCAGGTTTGTCCTCTAGAAGTTTGTTAAATGTTAATCATTGATAGATTTCCTTACTGCACACCTGACTCATGAGGAATCACCCATGGATGTTGATTTACTAGATTGGGACATCCTATTTTCAATCAGACCACACCATGTTGGAAAATTCATTTTGATGGTGCCTCCCACAATCTAATAGGTACAAGGATCAATGAACCCAAACTAAACAGAGTGGGCATAGGGATCATCTTTATCACTACTGTACATGACATATTTTTGTACTAATTCCATATGTGAGAAGTATATAAAAAAATGAGGCTGAGTATCAGGACCTTATGACTGGACTCAAGTTAGACCTAGATATTTAATTACATATACTGTATATAAATGGAGACTCAGAGCTAGTCATCAAGGATATTAATGGTGACTAAATCATCATAAAACAAGCACTCATCCCTCTACTCAAGCGAACCCACAAGCTGATTGAACATTACACATCCTAGAAAAAGTTGAATCATGTCTCATAATCTTATAATGACTGATCTGATGCCCTGGAAGGTATATCAACTTATCTCATAGAGCCTCACCAAGATGATTTGTTCATTCATTTGTCCCACCATAGAGTCATTTCCCCCACCACCTCCAATGAAGAACACCAACATGTGAACCATCTATCTGCTGGAAGTTCTATAACAGAGGAATAAAATAATACAAAAATTGAAGAATCACTCAATTTTATGGATCCCTTTATTGATTATATCTAGCATGGGACCCTCCTACTAGACCAAGTTGAGAGAGAGAGATATTTCATTGACGTGTAGTGAGATATACCATTAGGGATGGGACCAACCTTGAGAAAAACTTTTGTATGCATGGTTTTGTTGGAATCCTTCTCTATTTAATCTAAGGAAATGATATCGCTTAGGTCATGAAATAGGTCCACACTGGTTCATGTAGGGACCACCCATAGGGTTGAATCTCTCCTACTATATCTAAAGGCTTGGGAACTTCTGGCCCACCGTGGTCCATGATTACATTGAATTCACAAAGAGGTATCATGAATTCCATATCTATTCCAAATAAATGTATAAAACACAAGAGATTATCCATACCAAAAATTTCATCTATCCCATTTCAATATGGAGAATTAGTATTATAGGCCCCTTCCTACTGAAAACCGCTCGACGATACAGGTTCATTCTGACTACCACCAACTTCTTCTCAAAGTGGGTGGAAGCCATCACCCTCAAAGAGGTCAAGAAAAAATCCATGATCTCATTCATTAAGTTCCAAATTTTTCACTTATTTGTGATCCCTCACACCATTCTCATAGACAATGACACCATCTTTCAAGTTGTTGAGATAAAAAATCTGCATGCTAAGTACACCATCCAGTCCAAGCACACATCTCACTATCACGTGTAGAGAAATGGGTAGATTGAGACCTTCAGAAAGACCCTCTCTAACATATTATAGAATATGGTAGGATAGAATAAGAATATTTGGATTGATAATCTCCCCAACTTACTTTTTGAATATCAGATGATAACTCACGATTCCACCCAGGCGATTCCATACTCCCTGGTGTATAGAAAAAAGTGGTCTTACCTATAGAGGTTCAGCTATCATCGCTCCATATGGCTGTTTATGATCAGAAAATTTTGGAAAAGAGAGCCAAAGTATATTTTTATGAGTTTTAAGTCCTAAAATAAAGTGGGATTCAAGCATTGAATAACCTATAAAGGCACCAGAACTGGGTGGTGTGAGTCTTGAATAAGAAATTTTACCTTCTTTACTTCCTTCAGGGTGACATGGTGATGGACTTCAGGACACTGATGATACCTGAGAAAAATCCATTGAAACTGAAACCCAAACCGGAAGGACCTTATGTCACTCATAAGGTCTACTCTAATGGTTGATACTCATTGATCACCATTGATGGGGAGTATATCACACCCCCACCAATGCTATGTTCCTCACGAAATAATTTACATGAACCCCCTTTGGTCTAAGTTGTATGAATTTAAACTAAAAATTCAATTTCTTAGTCATACAAAGTTAAAATATATGACAAAATCCTCAACACATGACATTAAACTGTAGCCTTACCCTGTGTGATAAATATGGATTGCCTCATATGGAAAATATGGGATGATATAAAACCAACATCCCCAGCACATGATGTTATATTGTAGCCTTACCCTGAGCGATTAACATGGTATGCCTTATATAAAAAATATGAGATGATCCAAAACCAAAATACTCATCACATGATGCTAAAATACAGCCTTACCCCATGTGATAATCATGGGATGACTTAGATGAGGAATATGAGATGATCCAAAACCAACATCCTCATCACATGATGTTAAACTGTAGCCTTACCCCATGTGATAAACATGAGATGAGTTTTATAAAAAATATGAGATGATTCAAAACAAACTTCCTTAGTACATGAAATTAAATTTTAGCCTTACCATGTGTGATAAACATGAGATGCCTTATATGAAAAATATGAGATGATCTAAAACCAAAATCCTCAGCACATGATGTTAAACTATAGCCTTACCCCATGTGATAAACACATGATGCCTCATATGATAAATGTGAGATGATCCATGTTAGAACTACACATGAATTTATTTCTAATCCCATGGGAAATATAGTTATGCAAAACTCCCTTGTCTTTGGGCCTAGATATGAGTTCACTGCCAACATGCGACAAGCATAGGATTCCTTCTATGTAATGAAGAAGATACCTTATGTGTCAAGCATAATATTACTCATGTAATGATCATGAGATGACCAACAAGTAGTCACCATCCCCCCTTTTTGGGTGTAAGTCCCAACAATATTCGTTAACCCATCAGTGGGATGAGATTCCCTCATGACCGGACATAAGGAAGGAAGAACAAGCAACTCGATGCATAAACTCCATGCTCAACATCCTCAACACATGAAATTAAACCATAGACTTAACATGTTTCATATACATGGTATAAATTGTATAATAAATATGAGATAACCTTCAGTCCCAAATCTATGACTTTAACCTAAAAATTTAATGCCTAGGTTGCATGATGTGAAACTACATAACATCTTGGTCAAATCTATACAACCTTAAACTAAAAAACTTTATCCTTACCACATGACATTAAACTAAATGACTATACATCACTACCACATGACATTAAACTACATGGTTCATGTCCCTATTGCATGAAATAAAACTATACAATACCTCTATCCCAAACCTGAGAGAGAGCCCCCTCCCAGTGTTGGTCTCCTACCACACCACCACCTAGAACTATATACTTACTAATTCTTGATCTCATGGGATATGTAGGGTTCCTCAAAAATAATTTCTTAGGCCCGACCTAAACATTGATCCATTTTAGGGATACTTCCCCCTTGTGATCATGTCCAATACCCACTAACTGATGTGCCCACTCAGCATGTTCAATCACATGGTGAGATAAATCATAGATTGTTTAAATATTTCCCAAATAGATCCTTATCACCCCCCATAAAATTAAAGTCTTCCCAAACATAGATCCTCATAATCCACCCACACACAAATAGGCTCCGTATAGTAATGGTTCATATCCAAGATAGGTTCTCCTTCGACATGGGTTCACGCATCGAAGGCCCCCTTGGAAATAAATAGCGGTTCTCGATGGTCAATCTTGATTTTTCCCCATAATCAATTGACGTGGTTGTGATACCCGTGTTTTGAACAAGGTTAGAAATCATTCCCTACTTTTTGGTCACCTCCCTTTTGAGGTCCAGATCTAGGAAGTCTTGATTTACCGTTCTTTCCACCATTATTTGTTCTAGTGAAGCTTCAACACCCTTAGTGTTACTCCTCCATGCATTCATGCATGGAGACAGAGAAAATTAGAGTTATTGGAGCTTTTACAAGTCAACTTATTTCACCCCTTATCATGCCCTCATTTGTAGTAAGGGGAAATCCCTACCATTCCTTTTTTTCAAATGTCAATCATGGATCACATGTGCTTTAGAGTCACGGTGAAACTTTCCCCAAGAATTGTTGAAATGAAAAAAGAATTCCATGAATGAAACGTTCCCACCTTTACGGTCCAAGAATCATGTCCCACATGTTTTATGTGGTGATGGGTCTTTATAAGTCTCTTTTAAATTAGGTCACTAACCTTTTATACCTCAATAACAATATTGGGATGCATCTTCCTTTGGTCCAAGGAGCCTAACCTTAAAATTTGTGCATCCTCTCCCCATATTTCATGTGGTATATGTTCTATATGGTTGGAAAAGTCAATTTATTTTCACCATATGTCCCAATTTTATGACATAAATCTGTATGATGTTTTTGTCAAATCTATACAACCTTAAACTGCAACAACCCCTCCTTACCATATTATGTTAAAATGTGCGTCTAAAATCCTCACTATGTGATGTTAAAATACATGGATCATGTCTCTATTTCACGAGTTAAAATTATTTAATACCTTTATCCTTCACTTTAAAGGGCTTCCCCTTTCTAATGTAGGACATTTACCACACCATGTTGAAGAACTACATAAGTATTGATTCCCATTACATTTCATGGGATACATAGGGATGTTGAGATCCGATATGTAACAACCCAATGTTTTATAAATTAAAATTCCTCTCTTATAAATATGTAATAAAATCACATGAAAACACAACATAATGAACTACTAAGTGATAAGTGACCTTTAAAAATAAGTTTGTCACATCTGTGTTTGGAAATTCAAAAATCTGATATACACGGTTGTGATCAGTAAGTTATTTGGAGTTCGATAAGAAAAACTTATTTTTTGTTGAATAACAGCCTACCCTTATGAATAGTAACATACCCTTATGAATAATGATATACCCTAATGAATAGTAACCTTACCTATTATATATATAAATAATATTCAAGTTGAAAGTATGATATACCTTTACTTTAGAATAAGTAAATGAATGTTTTAAAACTAGTTTTCAATAATAAATTATTATTTTAATTAAAAATTAAATTAATAATATTTAGAAAATTATTTTTGAAAAATGGAATTCTTTTTTGGATTCTACACGTCAAAAAATTGTTAGGGTTAATTTTTGAGATTTTTTCTAAAATACTTGAATTTTTGATGAATAGTAAAATACAGTAATTTACCATATATATACATTATAAGATAAATAGACTATTCCTAGCATCAAGGATGATGTCACCACCCTTGGTTAGAATTCACATGACCCATTTACTATTCTTGGTCATGTACAACTCACTATTCCTTTTTTTGTGGGGAATTAATAAATTAATGAATTTTATATTGAGAAATACCTTCCCTCCTCCACTATAAACCCCCCTCACTCCCTCTTCTCTTCACTCCTCTCAAGCCATGTTCCTTGACAATATTCTGTCCAAATATCTTCAAAAGATCATCCCCCACATCCAAAATCTCCTAGACTCGTCAAAATACCAAAACTTCTCCCCTTAAGAGGTTCTTAAAGGAGGAAGTCTCAAGAGGTAAATTCCTCTTTCCAATTCCTTCATTTCTTTTAAGTTCTTTTACTTTTTTGTTTATTTCCTAACCTCCATTCACCCAAATGGTATTATAACTCCAGTAGCATAAATTTAATGTAATAATATTATGCTAATGGGATACTTCATTATCTCCTCTACTTTCCTCACCTTTTATTTGAAAGAAATGAAAGCACCGTTTGAGATGTGCTAATTAGCACATTCATGTACAATAGTTTATCAATTTCTATTATCATCTTTAAATATGGTCATGAAACCATTTTTGATATGATTAAACCAGATTATATATATGTAATATATCATATTTTTATTCTGTAATAATTTTTTACAAATGGTATTAATTTATAAATCAAAACACGTTCTTTGTAATCAAACCCACCAATTAACAAAAACAGTTGTCACTATGGTTTTATATAATAGTTTGACTTAAATCTAAGTAAAAAAATTAAATTTAAAACCATGTAATATCCTAGATTTTCACTAATAGAATATAAATTCATTTATGTACAACCACTTCCATATTTCATGTTTATTCGAACTTGAATATAAGTGAACCGATCTTTTAAAACCAAGTAAACAAACGAGTTCGATCAATGAAATTGAACCTTATCACTAATCAATAAGGCCTTGAATGAACTAAAAAGGGTTATAATAAATCAATTACATATAGAAGAGGTTTTATAATTGTTAATTAATAAACTTAATTTGTTTATTCAGGTATTTAATAACAATTGAAGAACACCAATAGATTTAAGGTAAGAGATCCTCTCCTTTTCACTCTTAATCAAGATTGTTCACTATGCTAAGCCTTTTTTGTGTAATAACAAGTTATGGGGTATGTTTTAGAACCTCCCCCATACTTTAATAATGTTTTATAAGTGATGAGAAACCCCTTATATCTCTCATAAATCCCTCTTAGTTACACCCGATACCATGCTGATAAATCGTAATAGATTCTACCCGAACTTCCTTTATTCCTTCAGGTTGCTCTATCTTTCTTTTTTCCAAAATATAGTTGTATTTTTTTTTAATTTAAAACTTATGAATTATGTTTATATGATCCAAAATCATGTTCAAATATCCATCTCTCATTCTCCTTCTGGGATATACATGCTTTTAAGTGAATCCCTCCTCGATACTTCTCAATAAGCACACTCGTTTTAAAGGAACTTTCTGATTTTTTACCCAATTTCAAGTGCACTCTATCCTATGTTTTAAGAAACCATTGTATTTATAAAATCAGTATTTTTATTATAAAAACCTTCTTGTTTTAATTCTGGTTTTATATAAAATAATGTCCTCTTTACTAATTTAAAAGCCCTATAGTATTTTCCTTAAAACCGCACAAAAATGTTTTAATGTTAATGTTTCTCAAATACATTTCTTATATGTTGTCACTTATATTTGTCACCACATACCATGTTATATTCCTATATTATCCTATGAACTTAAATTTATGTTCTAATACCTTTCTTTCATGGAAACTTTCATGATACACTCATTGGTTATGCTTTATGTCAAGATTGTGGTACCCAATTCTCTCTATGGGTATCCTTATGTTTATGAACAATTGATTATGTATGATTATTTATGTGGAAAGAATATTTATGTGGAAATAATATTTATGTGGAAAGAATATTCATGAAAATGTTGAGATGGGTGCACCCAGTTAGCGCTCCAATTCATTGGGTAAAGTTAAGTCTGATGAGTTGCAATGTGAAACAGGATTGGTGGTTAGCCTTGACCCATACTAAAATGGGAAATGGAATTGGTGGTTAGCCTTAACCCATACCAAATAAATGTTTTATGATTATCCCACATTTATATCATTCCATGTTTATATGATCCCAAGCTTATATGATATGATTTAATATGTTCCATGCTTTGTTATCATTATGTCATGCCTCCCAACTAATGTGTTTAAGATGTATCCTTATGTTCATTCCCTTACTAGGATTTTTATCTCATACCTTTGTTCATGTGTTCCCTAGGGTACCCTATGTAGATGTAAGGGCTCAAAGGAAGTTAGGATCTCTTTATGGAGATTAAATAAAGAAACATTTTTTAGTCCCATGTTTTATGTTTTATGTACCTATTCTTCCAAGAAACTAGACTTAACAATCCTTGGCTTGCACTCTGATGTATAATTATGCTTAAAATAATGTAATGTTATATATATAAGTCTTGGGTTTCTATAGTTGGTATTATATGATGGTCTAGTTATTTTTGGAGATTAGGAATAGAGAACCATAGTGAGAACCTCAAATATGAGACTAAGTATAAGAAAATAGTCCTAAATTTTGGTGAGTATTAAGTAAGTGGTTTATAAAGAAAATACATCCTTGTCTAGATATGAGCAGGTAGAGGAAGCTCTGGAACAAATGTACCTAGGAGTGAAAACTCTGACAAGGAGTTTCGAGCTTGACCTGGGGTATCCTGGTACACGATAATGGGCCTTGCTACACTCTTGGTTACGACACTACTGGGGGATATTCTTTGGTATATTCATGAGATTAGTACAAAACACTATTAAGGGACAAAAAAATCCCATAAGAATATAAGTCAAGAAATAGATCAAGGATAACCTAGGTTTAAACTTAAGGAATCACAAGTTAGGATATACTTTTTCTTTATAAGTTTATCCTTTTATGTTCAATATTTTCTTTTTATGATCAATAGTTAAGTATTAAAGACATATAATTATAATTTATTTTTCTTAGTTAATGGTAGGAAATAAAAGAACACATTCCAACAACCAATGTGATAGGCAATGTGAAGATTGCCCTAATGATATGCCTGATATGATAGGAGCGGGTGCTCAAAACTTCATGATAGTACTTGCTCAACTATCTCAAGTTATGAATAATAACTTGAATCATGTGGAATGTCCTCCTCCTCCAAGGACAGAGAAAGTTTCTGTAGAATCATTCATGCAGAAAAGGCCTCCCATGTTTAGTGGATATTCTGATCCCCTCCTCGTGGAACAATGAATTAACTCCATTGAAAAGATATTCTCTGTCCTCCAGTACTCGGAAGAAGAGAAGGTTGTACTGGTAGTCTATCGTTTTGATGGGGAAGATGATCAGTGGTGGAAACTGATTAAGAATACAAAGTACTAAAAGGAAATTAATTCCATGGATTGGGAGGAATTAAAAAGGATGTTTTTTGATAAATATTTTCATCAAACCCTGCGTCTCAAGATGGAAAGAGAGTTCCTCAGACTCAAGTATAAGGAATATGAGTCCATCGGGGAATATGAAGCAAACTTTACAAGGCTTTCAAGGTACGCCTCTGGCTTTGTCATGAACACCGAAAGTAAGTTGGATCACTTCTTTTGTGGACTAAAGCCAAGTCTACAAAAAGCATTGGTGATTTGAGTCTTTGAAATTTATGAGGATAATGTTCGTTGTGCCCTCAATGTTGAAATAGAGATTGGAGACTCTCAGTGTTCTCATGGACCCAATGACAAGAAGAGGAAAATCGAGAACAACATGGGTGGTTCATCAAACAAAGCCCATGATAGAAAGAAGCCTGACTTTTCCCCTTGAAAAAATTGTGGGAAGAATCATCTTGGTAACTATCTGAAGGGAACCAAGAATTGCTTCAAATGTGGAAAGTTTGGTCAGCTAGCCAAGAATTGTAGAAGGGATATGAAAAATACCGCTAATTTTGAAGAAGAAAGGGAGGTTCAGATCAACACTCAGCTAGCAGTGCAGTGTTACAACTATAAGGAGCATGGTCATTATGAAAACAATTTCCCTAATCTGAGGGTTGTCGAAGGCAATCAAAAACAGCCTGTAAGGCAACAAGGAAGGTCTTATGCTATCACTACTGCTGAGGTGGAGCCGAACAACGATGTGGTGACAGGTACACTAGTTATTCATTCAAGAATAGAAAATGTACTATTTGATTCTGGTTCTATGCATTCTTTCATAACTTGTAAGTTTAGTAGAACTATTAAAACACCACCTCAAAATTTGAAGGAAAAGTTATATGTGAGAACAGAAAATGGAGCAATTATTGCATCCATGGTTTATAACTCCTCCCTCGTTAATGTATATGGAAGGAACCTCCCAGAAAATCTCGTTATACTTCCTTTAGTGGAATTCGATGCTATCTTGGGCATGGATTGGCTGTCTTTATACAAAGACAACATCAACTATCGGGAAAGGGAAATCACTCTTCACATCCCGAAGCATCCTCCAATTCTATATAAGTTTATGGAGGAAGATGAATCTTCTTTAGGATCATCATCTCAAGTGTGGATATTGCTGCCTTATGAGCAAGAATATCTAGCTCAAATGATTGAGACAAAGGAGAGAATCATTCTTGAAGACAAGCCCATTGTGAGGGATTACACTAAGGTATTACCTAAAGAGTTTCCTGGTCTTCCTTTTGACCGAGAGGTTGATTTATCAATTGAACTTATCCCTAGATCTTTTCCTATCTCAAAGATACCTTACAGAATGGCCACCGTAGAGCTGGAAGAGTTGAAGAAGCAGTTACGGGAGAATATAGAGAAGGGTTTTATACACCCAAGTGCTTCACCATGGGGTGCGCCAGTCCTCTTTGTCAAGAAGAAGTATGAATCAATGTTCCTCTACATTGATTATCGTGAGCTCAAAAAATTCATGATAAAGAACAACTATCCCCTACCACAGATAGATGACTTGTTCGATCAGCTTCGTGGGGATAGTTATTTATTTAAAGTGGATCTTCGGTTAGAATATCACCAACTAAAGGTGAGGAAGGAAGATATTCCCAAGACTACCTTTCGAATGAGGTATGGATACTAAGAGTTCATAGTGATGCCCTTCAGACTCACTAATGCTCCAACAATTTTCATGGATTTAATGAATAGAGTCTTTAGAGATTACCTCAACAAATTTTTGGTAGTATTTATTGATGATATTATGATATACTCTAAGAGCAAGTAGGAACATGAGGAGCATTTGAAAATTATGTTAAATACTTTTCAAAGGGAGAAGTTGTATGCAAAGTATAGTAAATGTGAGTTCTGGATGGAGGAAGTATCATTTTTGGGGCATGTTATCACCAGCAAAGGGATATCTGTGGACCCTTCCAAGACAAAGGCAATTCAAGAGTGGCCCATGCCAACTTCTGTAATGGAGATCCACATCTTTTTGGGTCTAGATGAGTATTATCGATGATTAGTGAAGAACTTTTCATGATTTTTAAACCCAATGACCAAGATGACATGGAAGGGGGTAAAGTTTGTTTGGACACATGAATGTGAAGATTGTTTCAAGGAGTTGAAAAAGGGGCTTATCACTGCGCCAATACTCACACTCCCTACAAGTGGAGAACTATTTGTGGTATATAGTGATGATTCTAAGAAGGGATTAGGCTGAGTGCTGATGAAAAATGATAAAGTGATAGCCTACGCCTCAAGACAGCTGAAAATCCATGAACACAACTATCCTATACATGATCTGGAGTTGGCAGCTATGATCTTTGCATTCAAAATCAGGCATCATTATCTCTATGGAGAGAAGTGTGAGATATATACTAACCACAAGAGTTTCAAATATATATTCACATAGAAATAGATTAATATGTTCCAGTGAAGATGGATAGATCTCATCAAGTATTATGAATGCTCAATCCACTACCATTCCGATAAGGCAAACAAGGCAACAGATGCTCTATGTAGAAATAATCCTGCATCTTTATCAATGATGATAATTGAAAAGGATCTGATCTTCTTATATTTTCAAAATATGGACATGGGAATAATTAAGGGAGGAAAATTATCAATACTTTCTCAAATGATTGCTCAACCATCCCTCTTGGAGAAAATAAAGGATGCTCAAAGAAAATATGTGGAAATTCAGAAAAGGGTGGAAGCTATCAGAAATGGGAAATCCTCTGATTTCAAAGTTGATGAGGAAGGAGTTGTAAGATTTGTGTCACGATTATGTGTACCATATGATCCAGAGATAAATAAGGATATTCTGAATGATGCACATAGCTCAACCTTCTCTATCCACCCAGGGAGCACAAAGATGTATCGTGATCTCTGGGAAAAATTTTGGTGGGACAATATGAAAAGGGAGATTGCTGAATATAAATCAAAGTGCTTGGTATGTTAGCAAGTGAAGGCTGAGAGGCAAAAGTCTAAGAGGATGATGCAACCACTACCCATACCAACATGGAAGTGGGAGAACATTACCATGGACTTTGTCACTAGACTTCTAAGGACATCTAAAGGAAACAATGCTATATGGGTCGTTGTGGATCTTCTTACAAAGACAACTCACTTTATCGCGGTTCGAGAGGAATTCTCATTGGATCAAATTGCACAGATTTATATCAAATAAGTGGTAAGGTTTCATGGATTACCACTATCTATTGTATCCGAACGTGATCCAAGATTCACCTCAAAGTTCTGGAAAAGTCTCCAACACGCTCTAAGAACTGAACTGAACTTCAGTACGGCTTATCATCCTCAAACTGATGGCCAATATGAGTAAACTATTCAGAAAATGGAAGACATGTTGAGAGCATGTTCTATGGAATTCAAAGGAGGATGGGACCAATATCTTCCACTGGTTGAATTTTCCTACAACAACAATTTCCACTCGAGCATCTGAATGACACCAAATGAAGCCCTTTATGGGAAAAGGTGCAGAACACCGTCATGTTGGGATGAAGTCAGTGACCGTAAGCTACTAGGACCTGAAATGGTTGAAGAAATGGTGGAGAAGGTGAAAACCATTCAGCAGCATATCAAGGCAGTCCAAAGTTGACAAAAGAGTTATACCGATAACTGTCGATGAGACCTTGAGTTCAAAGTCAGAGACATGGTATTTCTATGCATATCTCCATGGAATAAGGTCATGATGTTTGGAAAGAAAGGGAAGCTAAGTCCCAGGTACATAGGACCCTTCAAGATCCTTGATTGAGTCGGTGTTGTGGCCTATCGACTAGCACTTCCACCTACCATGTCAAAAGTACATGATGTCTTTCATGTATCCCTCCTAAGGAAGTACATACCAGAACCTTCACATGTACTCTCTTCAGAGGTGGTACAGTTGGAGGATGATATCTCTTATGAGGAGCAGCCAGTGAAGATCTTGGATCGTAGAGACGAAGTTCTACTCAACAAGACTACTTATTTGGTCAAGGTACTATGGCGAAACTATGAGCACAAAGAGGCAACATGGGAACTATAGGAAGTAATGAAGGAAAAGTATCCACGCCTGTTTTTTTCTTAGAATGTAAAACGAAATTTCGAGGGAAAAATTTCATAAGGGGGGGAGAATGTAACGACCCAATGTTTTATAAATGGAAATTAATCTCATATAAATATTCCATAAAATCACATGAAAACACAACATAATGAACTACTAAGTGATAAGTAACCTTTAAACATAATTTTTTCACTTATGTGTTTGGAATTTCAAAAATATGACATACACGATTGTGATCATTAAGTTATTTGGAGTCCAATAAGGGAAAATAATTTTTTTGGTGAATAGTAACCTACCCTTATGAATAGTAACATACCATTATGAATAGTGATATAACCTAATGAATAGTAACCTTACCTATGATAATATATAAATAATATTTAAGTTGAAATTACGATATACCTATACTTTAGAATAAATAAATGAATGTTTTAAAACTACGTTTTAATAATAAATTATGATTTTAATTAAATATTAAATTAATAATATTTAGAAAATTATTTTCGAAAAATGGACTTCATTTTTGGATCCTACACGTCAAAAAATGGCTAGGGTGAATTTTTGAAAATTTTCTAAAATACTTGAATTTTTGATGAATAGTAAAATACAGTAATTTACCGTATATATACATTATAAGCTAAATAGACTACTCCTAGAATCATGGCTGATGTCACCACACTTGGTTCTAATTAACATGACCCATTTACTATTTTTGGTCATGGAAGACTCAATATTACTTGTATTGTGGGGAATTAATAAATTAATGAATTTTATATTGAGAAATACCTTCCCTCCTCCACAATAAAACCCCCCTCACTCCCTCTTCTCTTCACTCCTCTAAAGCCTTTTACCTTGACAATATTCCACCCAAATCTCTCCCCAATATCCTCCCCCACGTCCAAAATCTCCTATCCACTTCAAAATACCAAAATCTCTCCCCTTAAGAGGTTCTCAAAGGATGAAGTCTCAAGAGGTAGATTCCTCTTTCCAATTCCTTCATTTCTTTTAAGTTCTTTTATTTTTTTGTTTCTTTCCTCACCTCAATTCCCCCAAATTATATGATAACTCCAGTAGAATACATGTATTGGAATACTATTATGATAACTGGATACTACATTATCTCCTCTACTTTCCTCACCTTTTATTTGAAAGAAATGAAAGCACCGTTTGAGATGTGCTAATTTAGCACATTCAAGAACAACTGTTTATCAATTTCTATTATCATAATTAAATTTGATCATGAAAACATTTTTGTTATGGTTGAACCAGATTATATATATGTAATATATCCTATTTTTATTCTGTAATCTTTTTTTTAGAAATGTTATTAAGTTATAAATCAAAACATGTTCTTTTTAATCAAACCCACCAATTAACAAAAACAGTTGTCACTATGGTTTTATATAATAGTTCAACTTCAATATAAGTAAAAAAATTAAATTTAAAACCATTTAATATCCTGGATGTTCACTAATAACATATAAATTCATTTCTGTACAACCACTTCCATATTTCATGTTTATCCAAACTTGAATAAAAGTGAACTGATCTTTTAAAACCAAGTAAACAAACGAGCCAAAAAAATGAAATTAAACCTTATCACTAATCAAGAAGGACGTGAATAAACTAAAAAGGGTTATAATAAATCAATTACATATATAATAGGTTCTGTAATTATTAATTAATAAACCTAATTTGTTTATTCAGGTCTTTAATAACAAGTGGAGAACACCAAAAGATTTAAGGTAAGGGATCCTCTCCATTTCACTCTTAATCAAGATTGTTCTCTATGCTATGCCTTTTTTGTGTAATACCATGTGATGGGGTATGTTTTTTCACCTCCCCCATACTTACCTAATGTTTTATAAGTGATTATAAACCCCTTATCTCTCTCATAAATCCCTCTTATTTACACCCGATACCATGCCAATAAACCGTAATAGATTCTACCCGAACGTCCTTTATTCCTTATGGTTGCTCTATCTTTCTTTTTACCAAAATGTAGTTGAATTTTTTTAATGTAAAACTTTTAAATTATGTTTATATGATCCAAAATAATGTTTCAAGATCCATATATCTTTCTATTTTGGGGATATACATTCTTTTAAGTGAATCCCTCCTCGATACTTCCCAATAAGCACACTCGTTTTAAAGGAACTTCCCGAATTTTTACCCAATTTCAAGTGTACTCTATCATCTATTTTAAGAAACCATTGTATTTATAAAATCAATATTTTTATTATTAAAACCTTCTTGGTTCAATTATGGTTTTATATAAAATAATGTCCTCTTTACTATTTTAAAAGCTCTATAGTGTTTTCCTTAAAACCGCACAAAAATGTTTTAATGCTAATGTTTCTCAAATACTTTTCTTATATGTTGTCACTTATATTTGTCACAACCTACCACTTTATATGTCTATATTACATTATTAACGTCCATTTATGTTCTAACCCCTTTCTTTCATGGAAAATTTCATGATACACTCATTGGTTATTCTTTATATCATGATTATGGTACCCAATTCTCACCATGGGCATACTTATGTTTATGAACAATTAATTATGTACAATTATTTATGTGGAAAGAATATTTATGTGAAAAGAATATTTATGTGGCAAGAATATTCATGAAAATGTTGAGATGGGTGCGCCCAGATAGCACTTCAATGCATTGGGTAAAGTTAAGTCTCATGAGATGCAATGTGAAATGGGATTGGCAGCTAGCCTTGACCCATACTAAAATGGGAAATAGGATTAGCGGTTATCCTTGACCCATACTAAAGAAATGTTTTATGATTATGACACATTTATATTATTACATGTTTATATGATTCCATGATTATATGATATGATTTCATATGTTCCATGCTTTGTTATCATTATGTCATGCCTTCTAACTCATGTTCTTAAGATGTGTCCTTATGTTCATTCCCTTACTGGGATTTTTAGCTCATCCCTTTGTTCATGTGTTCCCCAGGGTACCCTATGCAGATGTAAGGGCTCAAATGAAGTTAAGATCTCTTTATGGAGATTAAATAAAGAAATGTTTTTTTAGTCCCATGTTTTATGTTTTATGTACCTAGTCTTCCAAGACACTAGAATTAACGATCCTTATCTTGTACTCTGATGTATAATTATGATTAAAATCATGTAATGTTATATATATAAGGCTTGGGTTTCTATACTATATCCTAGTACCATATTAATCATTGAAACACCTTAGAACTTGTATCTCTGATAATCATTTTGAATCACATTTTTTTTATTTTCCCCCTCAGCGTGCTCAAATGCATGATGGAATAAAACCAGGGGTTTTGAACTCCTACTCAAAAAATTCACCAAATCATCTCTATACTTTGAGTATCCCACAATTTAGATCCTAATAATCCTATAACCTAGATGGGATTCCATAACAACATTGATGTCTAGAAAACCTTGATCACATACAATCATGGGGTCCACACCTTGAAGGATTTCTCATGAAAAACAATGAATCATGTGTTTAAACCTGGTTAATGATCAATTCCATATTTTTTCTCCACATTCATGAATAATTTGTTTGTGGGATCTATGTTTTGAACATGGTCAATAGTCCACCTCACTAATTAGTCACCCCTATCATGATTCAAATCCTGAGAAATTTTTATTTACCTCATTTCCACCTTCCTTTATTTTAGTAGAAGTTTGACACCCATCATGTTACCCCCTGTACATCCATGATATTGATTAAGAAATTCATTATTGCCAAGAATCTCAAATTGGATCCTCTATTTTCCCTTGTGGGTCACTCCCTTGGGACTAGGAAGGCTCCTTACTATTCCCTATTTCCCACACCAAGCATGTCTCATGTGGGATTAGGAACCTTGTTCGGATTTCCCTCGCATAGTCAAAGATACAACCTTTACGATCCACTCTTTATGTTCTTAAACTACATGTGACTGGACCCAAGAATGTTTTTGTGTCATAGAGACCCCATATGATCCTTTTTTACATCAGGTTTCCACTTTCTTTCACACTACACAAACCAAACTGTAGTGGTTCATTATGGTCCAAGCTCCATAACCTTAATCTATGAGTCTTGGTCCAAGCTTTATAAACTTAAAATGGGAGTATTAGTCTTGTATGTATAACCTTAAAAGAAATAAATCTTGTTCAAATCTATATGAACTTAATCTAATAAACACGAGAAACCATTTATTTCCTCCCTGGGTCCCAATTGGATGATGCTCATGTTTTCATAATAGATTATTCACTTTCCATCGATTTGATACACTTATATCCATATTCTTGACACATGATAATGTATAATAAATATTTTTAAATATCTTCCTAAACACCATGCCACCCTATTATCACATTTTGTGACCTCCTAATATAGATTGACATCCACTATATGTGTTTGAATGGTCCTACCCCCCTATAGTAACAGTGCACGAAGAAAATAGGCCTACATCCCACATGGGTACAAGACTCAAAGGATTCAATCCCATCATATTTGAATGGAAATCCCCTATGATGATGGAATATGAAAAAATAAGCTTTCCTCTCATCCGAGCACATGCCTTGAAGGGTACACCTTTAGTGGAATGGTTCTAGAACCCATGTTTCTAATATGGTCAATGATTATCCTCAACCCACCTACCTCCACTCTTTGATCTGGACCATTGAGGTCATGATTTGCATCTATCCACTATTCCCCTACTCAAGTGTAACTCTAACACCTTTGGTATTACACTTTAATTCACCCTATGAAATGATTAGATATATCAAATATATGGGATTTCATCTCCCCATTTTCCAAAACCACGGGTCTCAGGGGTCCCAACATAACATTCCAAATCCACCCCATTTGGTACTCTCATACAAGTAAGTAATCTTATGTTTATCTCCTGTTTCTCATACTGATCATGGATCACATGAGCTTAGGGATTTATTATTGGTTTTCTTATTAGTATGATCGATATGAAGAAAAAAGGGGGATATATACATGCAAGAAAATTAAAAAAAAATTAAACTCCTCATTGAGAAGGGTCACCCATAGGCTGAGACCTCTTCTTTATTATAGAAAAAATAGGAAGCCTCCTAAGGCTCATCCCCAGTGAGAAAACTCTATAACTCAACCAACCACTATCGAGAAGCCTCTAGAGTCTGCTATCACTCATCCAACTCCAACTCTTCCTACCAGGTGATGGGAAAAACTTAATTGGCTCAGATCTACATCCATATATGTTCATCTCCACACTCTACCTCTATAGATAAATCTTCCACTACCCCATCCTTGACCATCGCTAACTGAACCCTTAGTTAGCTGATTGGAAACTGCCTCGTGTTTTCATGCCTCCCCTTCTAGCTAATAAATATCTTGTTCTTCCACCTGGAGTGATTTGTTACCCAAAATTTTTCCTTGTACCAGGAGGCATCAAAATATTGCCACTCTACACATTGTTTCTTGACAAGAAATCCCTGATCCAAACTATAGAGGCCACTAGAGCCCACCCCTCCAATTCCCAAACTGACCAACCAATGGTGTAGAGACCCCACTTGGATTGACAGAGTGGTCAGTGGAGTATGAGTAATGAAAATACATACACTCCTCCATGCCCTATGTAATAAAACCTAGTTCTACTTGGATACATCAGATATGGAATCCTTTAAGTCCTTAGATGAAATAGGCTTATACTCAGGGAAGTACACCAAAACTTCAGTGGAAATATCATATGAAAGAATCATCTTGGGTAGGATAAGCCCTAAGTCCAAGGGAAAATCACTTTTACCAAATCCTTTTCCCACAACAAGTCCCTCTCCAACCTCCTACAACACCTCTGGGATAGGCTTGACCGTTATATCCTCATTGATTATATCTATTAGTGGTGTGATTTAGACCGCCTCTTCCAAGGACATGAATTCATCCAAAACATACTAAGAAGACTTTAGATTTGTTTAGGTGGTGAAAACCTCCTCATCTACCCCCATTAAGGTTTCAAAACCATCCATTACCATTCTTACTATAGACCTCATTGATTCAATTATCACCACTGGTGGCTGGCCCCTAACATATTTTTCACTGCCACTTAAGAGACAAGATTATCCAAGATTAATTTGTAGGAAGAAAATGGGGGGGGGGGTGGAATTAATAGAATACTTATAATAATTATAAAGATCATCCAATAGGTTAGTTATCTTCACTTGGAGACTCAAAAGTTATGAAATCTCTATAGTGGACGTTGCCTCAATCATCGGAAGATACTCCCCAAACAGATGTGCTATATCTATTTAAAAGAAACAAAAAGCATGAGAACAAATCTAGAATTAAAATATTTAAAATAAATAGGGAGAGTATTAGAGAGTATAAAAGGGAACCTAGTGTGGTTTAGTTTTTGATCTGGACACATGAAGAGTCTTAATCACAAATGGATAACTTCTGGTGACCATAGTATCAGGGGGAGGTGCCTCAACCACCTCATCAGGTTCTCGATTATTCCCATTTTCCTATAAAGATCCATCATAGATCCCCCCTCTTTTATATTTGTTGATCCCTAAAAAGGAAAAGTAAAATAAGTTAGCAATCTCAAAAGGATGGAAATTGGTACTAATCAGCATAAAGGATATATTTACCTCATTAGTATCAGGATATCTTCTCTAGAGGGATTCCAGGTAGGCATCACTCCCCCATTATTCTTCCCCAGCCAATTATTTTCCCCTGGTTTCACTAGTGGCTGATTGATCTATAAGGAGATCTAGAGGTAAAGTTATTATCAGGAACACCTTCACCAGCTGGTCAGGGGCCACACAATGGTGCGAGAATAGATCATTTCCTCTAGCTTCATAATATATTGAACCACCTCATCATAGGGAGAATAGAAGATTGAATTAGCATGAACTAGATTAGAGAGGTGAATCTACCTTTCATGAAGGTGATTCCATATTTTTTAGTTGGACCAAAGATATCAGAACATAACCCATTATCTCCAAGAATGAAAGAATAAAACATCATAGGAGATCTCCATGCATCACAACTTCTTCTTAGGAGCCTCATATTGTGCCCTCAAGACCACTCTGGAAGGTCCACCTTCCTCTTGAGGATGCTTATACAAGAGACTCATACCTACTACCACACACACTTCTAGAGTTTCGCCATGTCATGGGATAAGATTAACTAGATCAAAAACTACTTACCTCTCTGCAAGGTCAACTCTTACTCCTCAATGCACGCCCCTTATTGCAGCATGACCCCAGCCTCATGGCTATGGGGACCCTTAATCGGAGTCTGCTTGTGTGGATATTCACCTCGTTATCTCCATAGTGTATTCACTCTCACAAATCAATACATACTCATGGAAGATCTTGTATGTAGTATTGACTGGTGGCATATCATTCCTTCTCTAACCTTCTTATCACCCAAACATGAACTGTATTTATCGAAGAACTGAAGGGTAGTGATCAATGTGTACTTTGGTGTACAACTTCAAGGAAAGCCTTTGGAGACACCTGAATTTCCTGGTGAATTGATATGGGGTGTACGGTTTACATATCACCATATAGTCCACCCTTGGAAACAAAACCCCACCTCATAAGTCTAGAAGGTATGATCATTGCTCCACTATCCCCATTCCATCATCCATAACCACCCTTATTGGAAGGGGGAATATGTGAAAAATGAATTAGTTTTCCAACTCAATCCTCTCCATCACATTGACTGGATCTAACACGGGAGGCCAAATCCCAATGATTTTGAGCATTTATGACCAACAATTTGTATTGGGAAGATAGATTGGGTTTAGATACCCATACCCCCATGTATGAAATGACCTATCCAAACAATAAATGGAAGGTCCTACACACACAAAAGGTGGTATTCCTATATCTTATTTGACACAAAATCTTGTATAGATTTTCTGGTACTAGAACTGCATGATTGATACACTGACCCACTTCCAGAATCACTACTATAATAAGTTTACTTAGCCTCACTCCCATGTATTCATCATAGACCATGGTCATCCATCCATAGATGAGTGATACAATGAATCCTGAAAACCTAACCATGAGAGAGACATGACTTATAATGTACCCCCATAGACTCCATTGGATCACCTATAAAATTCTCCAATATGAATGCTCCTTCCATAACTATGATGCTTTTGGTCATTGGAGAGGCCTCCCTGGAATCTTGTTTGCAGGCTCATTCAGAAAGATCTCGAACCAATTCTTGAAAGGGACATCCTTCATCCTTCGATTATGCTCATCCTCCTCTTGGATGGTCTGGGATTCGGTGGGTTCGGAGTCATCTTCTAGATTCTCCGCGGTGTGGGGTTGTGAATCGGGGTAGCGTCGGGGTCAGGTTCCATATCTGCGGAAATGGAGTCTTATTCTAGTGCATCAGATTCGAGACCCACTGTGATGTCGGGGTCATTCCTATTCTACGCGACATTGGGGTTTTGATTCGCTACATTGGGATCGATATCTGGTTTCTCTACGGTGTCGGGGTCAAGCATCGGTGCTCCTCTATGTTTGTGTTCCTGTGCGTCGTGTGATAGATCTAGTGTGGCATTGATTTGTTAAGGCTTCGGGTTCATGCTCCGGCCTTCTGAGCCAAACCTTCTTCTTCCATGGCTGTGGGGGCAGCTTTAGTGGTGCGGAGTCGTGATCCGTTTCTCAGTGAAGGGGTCATGTTCCAGTTCCACGATGATGGGGTTGTTCCACCGGATGCTTCGAGTTCTAGATGGGGTACCTTGGTTGGCTTGATTTGGTCTCTTTGTTCAGGGTTGTGGGCGGCGACGGGTGTTGCGGTGATGTTTGTGGGGTTCAAGTTGCTTGCTATGTTTCTTTGGCAGTGAAAATGGGGTGTGATCGATTTAATGGTGTGGTGTTTGAGGTTTTGTTTGCGATGATGATGATTTGGATCTGCTTCGATCTCTTGGATTTGGGTTTTCACAACTTGAGAGATGCTGGAAAAGGGTTAGCAGAGTGGCATTTGGTCTGAGGTTGCGCTGCGGTTGCCTGTGCAGTAGGGTGCATCGTCAGGACAACCTGGTCTTCCTCACTCTGGTCTGTTCATTGCCCTTTATGGATGTTCTCTTTTTAGGGCCCATCTCACTTCGCTGGAGGGTTGGGAGGAATCTGAGGAGTCTGCCAGTGGGTTTGTGGATTTGGGCTGGTGTCTATGGTTGCATTGGTGGGATTTTGAGAAGACTGGTTCTAAGGTTTGTCCAACTCTCCTGATGTTTGTTTCCCCTAGTTCGTGGTACCCCGACCATTTCTTGGTGACTTTGGATCCAGCTGTGATGGTTTGTCAGTTTGAAGGCTTGAATGGATTTCAGCCATTGTGCTTGTATGATTTTAAGTGGTGAAGTATTGAATTGGTGATGTGGTGACATCATGTAAGGTTTCTCAATTTCTCCTTAAAAGTGTTTGCATAATAATAAAAAACAATTTTCAGTCTCTTTCTCTAGATATAGTAAATATTGTGAGTGGGTTCCCTAGACCCAACTTATTTATTTACTTTGATTACCATTACATGTATATAATTTGATATATACATGTGTTTATTCTTACCATAATAGTTTTTTACACTTTTACATCCACTATTTACATGGTAATATCCTTAGATTATATGTTTTATCAAAAGGTTATATTATTTTATAGTTATAATGATAACCTCATGATACTATGATAATAATCTTAAACATATGTCCAATGGTTTAGATACATCATACTAATAGGACAAAAATGATATCTAACAATCATGTTCTTGGGGATCATAAGGATTGCAACTTTTTTTTCATGAATTTTTCACTTGGTGATCTCAAGTAGTTGAGATCATGAGGAAAAACCCACCAATTTAAACACAATATGTTTTAGGTGTAATTGGTTGTTCTTATTTATGAACATGTGTATTAGTCTCCAGAATTGAGATTGTTATCAATGTGCACCACTTTATCATGTACTTTTATATAGGGAAAAACCATGACATTGAAGTCATGGTGAGGTAGATTTTATTGGGTGCATAATTGGGGGTATAACATTGGTTGAATGATCAAGATATAATTTGTCTCTTTTGAGTTGTGGAAGAAATATATTGAGGGACCAGTTTGACCAAGATGGTAGTACCTTCATTAAATCCATTTCCATGGTACAAGAAGGTAAGTCTGTTCAGCAAGGTCATGAAATATATAAAGAAACAAAATGATGATGACATAAGTGTGGATCCTACATTATGAGATATCGTGAGACAAAGAGATTATATTATATATAATGAGTTCATATGAAGTAGTCATAGTTATGAAATTACTTATCTTATTAGGGTCTATGATGATTGGTTATACTCCACTCTTAGTCTCTAGATTGAACTCATTATCATTAATATTTTGACCTAGAGGGTCACACACTAAGTGTATCAACAAGTTTCACCTATTTTAATGAATAGGAGTTTATGACGTAGTGGTCCCCATGTGCAGGGCCCGATGAATGTATGAGTATGATAGATCACAAGTAAAACTAATTCAATTATATTTTTCAGGTTCATAATAATTATGATTGAATTTATTTATTAAGGTAATCACAAGTTGTTTGATCATAAAAGTGAATATGAGAAAATATAATTTTTTGAACGAACATTGGATGTTCAAGGTCCATTAAATCATTTGGGGAGATTACGTGATGAGTTAATGGTTTTTATTCTATCACACAATATTTTATAGCATTACAAGTTAGTGATAAAATATTTTTGACATTTTTGATAAGTTTATTAATTCATAATTGTGCGTAAAGTTCTAAATTAAATGTTATTACTTTCTAGGGACCAAAGTGCAATTTTTGAAAGTATAACATAGGTATAAAATATCATTTTAGCCTCTTGAATAGATAACTACACCATTTTTATGAATTTAGTGAGATAATATCTCTTCTATTGTCTTATCAAGTTATTAGAGAGAGATTCTAAAGAAATAACAAGGTTGTATCGATCCCGTCTTCTCGATCGTGTCCGTATTCTTCACATGATCGAAGGGACATCATAAAGCTCCTATATTTCCTATGCCAGCACCTGAGGAAAATATATTGATGATACATGGGCTGTTTTTCATATGTTAATAATCTATAGGATTCCTAGGTTGGCACCTTTGATCCACGACATGTAGACCATGAGTGAATCAAACTGATGAATTCAAACGAACAAGGTATCATTTATGTTTTCATTAAATTTTATTTTTCATGATTAAATTTAATTAAATGCAATCCTTTAAGAAATGTGGGCAAGATTTTTTTTGGATTCAATATTTTTAAAATGAATCCAAACCCAAAAATTTTAAATTTCATGTTTTTCATACTTTCGCTATGCCCCAAGTTCCTTTAATTAGCATTAGAGTGAAAATGTAATTATTTATGTCTAAAAATTTTAAATTTTAATTAAATTTTCTATGATTCGAATATAGGGTTTCAATATAGTCCCATGATGGTGTGTTGATCCGAGTTCATATTGCTAGGATATGGATGATCAAATATCGATGAGTTTTGTATAAAAATTGTTATTGGAATTAAAGTTTTATTTTTTTCACTTTAAAGGATATTGGTGTGATGGATTTTTACCCAGAGTGTGAATTGAGTTAGTTACATGTTACTTAGATATATTAGAAGCTAGTTGGGGTAGTCTGTTAAAAATACAAGCTTGCTATAAAATCATGATTTAGTTTCCAAAAATAAAAAAGGGAACCCAAAGCTTCTATGGGAAGCTTACCCAAAGCTTCCATGGGAAGCTTGCACAAAGCTCCCATAAGAAGCTTATATATAAAAAAACATGACATTTTTGACTTTTGTTTTTATATATATTATATATAATATAATATAATATATATTATATATAATATAATATAATATATATTATATAATTTAGATATTTTATCATTATATACATATATATTGTGTGTGTGTATATATACACACTTAAAAGGATGCCCCATCTTGAGCCGAACCAATATAGCCTGAGTATGATTGGCTTGAACCATTTAACCCATCACAATCCCTAAATTAATTTCTAGGCATATTCTTTAGGTCTAAATAGACCCAAAAAATTATTATTATTATTTTTTTAAAAATTAAAATTAATTGTTTGGGATTTAATAAAATTATTTCAGGTACTTTGGGACTTATTGTTAATTAATTAAAATAATTTTCATGCAAGTTAATGCATTAAAAATACCATTGAGTATAATTTTAGAAAATTTAAGTTTACTTATGAAATATAATTTCATGTTGACTGTTCATGATTCAAGACCAACCTGTACATGTTTGGTTTATTATTTATTTAATTTAATTATTACATTTAAGTTTTTAAAATGTAATAATTATTTTATTTTGATGATCTGTACATTATTAATGCATCTTTAATTTGAATAAGGGCCTATATGTCCACATTTAAGTGATAAAATTTAATTTTTCTCTCTGATTTCCCCTCAATTTTTTATGAGTACACATTAACAACATCATAGGAGTTCGTATCAAAGAGGTTCGAGTTGAGAGTTTGTGCAAGAAAAATAAATGAAGTGCATGGGTGTTGTGGGTGATGCAATTCATGTCAGGTATAGATGTAATGAATTTACCTAGGGTCTTGGTTAATCCATTATTCACTTGATGGATTAAACAATAGTTAACAACTCATGAGCATGACATTATTTATTTATTTTATTATGTGCACGATTTATTATTTTTTGAATGTGTATTTATTACATGCAATCACATAGTATAATAATAAAAAATCATGAAAAATATAATAGACATGTGTGGTAAATGTTTTCTATTTAAAATCATGGTTAATTTTTGAGTATGATCACATAGAATAGTCATGTTAAATATAAAATGATTTCATTCACCGAGATTAAATTTACCAAATCCCTAAAAGAAAATATTAAGTTATTAAATGCATTCCATAACTTGAATTTTGACATAAATGATTGTTAAAGGTGCTTAACAAACCTAGTTGAGGGTGTCTCTTACTACCAAATAGTTTTTATGAGAGTGGTGGGTTGACTTAACTAAATTTAGAAAGAAAAGAGTAGCTATAGATATCTTGTTGAAACGTTAGAGGCAAAGCATTGATCAATGAAAAGCAATTCATTACAGGATATGGAAATCCACTCAATAGATCAAGGGGATGAAAGTTAATGTGGTTGTCTAGTCAGATTCCTACCATTAAATTCTCTAAGTAGTGGAATAACCATAACTTATAGACTATGAGGATAGTTTTCAATGATCCTTTCTACTAGAATACTCAAGTGATTGGGTATTTCAAATCTAGTAGTTGAGGAATACTAGGATTTGATAAAATAGTGGGAGATATTTAAAATTAATAATTTGAAAATTTATACCAATAATCAAGATAAAGTAATAATATGATAAGTTATTTATTTTAGATCAAAATGGAAACCACCACCAATTCAATTTCACCACGATCAATATTGGATAAAGAGAATATCCTGACCAGCCATAAATTTTAGAAGTGGTATATGCAATTGCACATTGTACTATGCCAAGGGAGGAATATTTATGTGCTGGAATCCCCAATTACTTATAATCCACCTCAGGAAGTAAGAAAGGTAGATAAAGATAAATAAAAGAAACATATGGATGATGCAATAGATGTTCAGTGTTTCATGTTATCATATTTGTCCAGTGAGTTGCATAAAATGCATGAGGAAAAAGATGATTTACAAATGCTATCTTGTCTTAATGAGTTATACCAGGAGAGAGATCGATAAGAAATATATGAGATATAAAGTGCTATTTATAGATGTGGGCTAATAGAAGGAAATCAAATAGTACCCCATGCACTCAAGATGATCAAGTACATTAAGAGAATTAAGTCCATTGGGTTTAAACTGAACTAAGATCTAGAAAATGATATCATTATTTCCTATTTTAAACATAACTTATCAACATTGATTGTTAATTATAATATGAATAAAATGAATAATTCACTCCCATATTTTTTGGATTTAGTTCGCCAAGATGATAAGGATATGAATAATTAAAACTCTTCGGTACTTATAGTGAACAAGAGGATAAAAGGAAAGTCTAAAGTGTCAAGGGCTAAGTTTAAGTCAAAAAAACCAATGCACCTACCTTTAAAGAAGACAAATATATAGAGGGAGATAAATTAGTAGGAGGAAGACTTCTTTTCATGTGGCAAGAAAGGATACTAGAAGAATAATTGCACAACTAGGAATAAGAATAAAGCCAATGCTTCTGAATTAGGTATATTTGTCATTGAATTTAATCTATCTATTTATAAAAGTTTAGAATTGGATAGTACATGTGGATCAAACATTTTTATTCAAATACTAGAACTAGGTATAGTCAAGATAATTACAAAGGATGAATTAGATCTACAAGGAGAAAATGATGCGAGACTAGCAGCATTTACAGTGTGAGATTATCATCTTACTTTACCCAGTGGGATGGTTCTTATACGAAATAATTGGTATTATTTACTATATGTTACCAGAAACATAATCTCAGTGTCGAGTTGAGACACTATTGGATTTTATTTCATGTTTAGAATTAAATTCTGTCTTATGTATAAGGATAACACATGTTATGGTATGACACATCTTAACAATGGGTTGTATATACTTGAACTAGAAAATACAATATTGGAAATCAATGAAAAATCTAGTTAGAATGACTAATATCCTAACATCCTATGGAACTTCAGGCTAGTTCATGTAAACAAGAAGAATTTATGAAAACTACATCAAGAAGGGTATTTAGACTCCTTGGATTTAAAACCCTTAGATGTATGGAACACTTGTTTACAAGCTAAAATGACCAAAGTAGATTTTAGTGGGAAAGTAGAAAGATTCAAAGAACTATTGGAATTGGTTCATACTAATTTATATGGTCTATTTATAGTGTAGATGATGGTGGTTTTTCTTACTTCATTACTTTTACCAATGACTATAGTAGATATGAATATATCTACTTAATGTGGTATAAGTCATATTCCATTATCATGTTTAAGGAATATTAGGATGAAGTAGATAATCAACTTTGTGAGAATATTAAGAAAGTTTACTTAGTCTATAGTGGATAAAATCTTAACCAAGATTTCATCGATCATTTAAAGAAGCGTTGTATAATTTCCCAACTCACTCCTCATTATACACCTCGATGGAGTGATGTTAGTGAAATGAGGAATCAAACCCTTCTTAACATGGTCATATCTATGATGAGTTATACAACTCTACCATTATAATTTTGGGGATATTCACTAGAGAATACGACATATACACTAAAATAAGTACCAAATAAATAAGCATATGGTATTATGTATGGGTTGTGGTATCAAAATAAATCTAGTCTATCACACTTATGTGTTTGGGGATGCGAGGCTTTTTTCAAGACTATACCAAGTAAAATAGTAGCATATCGGAGAATTAAGTTCATATTTATAGGTTGTTCTAAGTATAATAAAGGATATTACCAATATAAACCTTCAAATAGAAAAGTGGTTGTAGTAAGGAATGATATATTTCTAGAAAGGGAACACATTTACAACAGAAATAGTTAGATAAAGACTGACTTTGATGTAGTTGGTGCTCTAGATGCACAAAAGTTGGTATGGGAATAATATCTATTGTAGGTTTCGGGTGCAGTGGAAGCATGTGATGGGTGGTGGCCAAATTTTATTTTTGTCATGATATATGACCAATCTAAGATCTACACGTTGATAAACATCGTGATCTAAAGAATTGGATCAATGAAATTAGACAAGGGTAATCATTCTGGAACTAGAGGGAGGATCATCACATATTATTTATATTAAATTTAATTAAAATAAGAATTACCTTGATGGAATTATTTCTTCATTGATGGATCTTGTGACAGATCAATAATTCACTCTTGTTTCATTTTAGGAATCAAGGGAAAATTTTCTCTAGTAGTGATCCACACATGTTCCACAAATCTCTAGACATCACTAAAGGAATCTACAGGTGCTAGCATGGAATATCCTTTCACTTATGTCATCCACCTTTTATTTATTTGAGAATTGATTCCAAAGCGTTCTACTTGATCTGGTGGAGGAATATTTCTCTCTGTTCTTAGGAGAATTCTTGTAGAAGAGAGCTCTTTAGGGTTTGAGAGAATTCTCCAATTCCATTGTGCAAAACCCAAACAAATGAATTTTTCTATTAAGAGAATAACATAATTGGGTTTATATATCTATAGGTTTAAAATAAAATAATTTTACACGTGCCCATAATTATTTATTTAATCGAAGAGAAACCCCATGTCAAATAATAATAATAATATCATTATTTATCTACATGCGCTTAACTTACAAATTATAATTAAATATTATTTAATCAAATAATATTCAATATTTATTATTTTTCACCAAAACTAAAATATCGGTCCTCTATTCCTATATAATATTTTTAGGACCTTGAATAATTACTATTTACTTATTAAATAAATACCACTACATTATTCTCCAATAAATGAATAAATAATATATTCACTTAAATAGAAAATAAATATTTATTAAATATCCCGCTCACATTATATTATCTCAAATAACTGGTGATAGGATATATGTGATCAAACATGCATGAATAATGATTAAACCACATACAAGAATAATATTTATTAAACTTTTTAAATAATAAATAATAATATATTATTTAACTGAGATTCTGGATAAAATTAGTGCATGACCCTCTAGGCCTCTTTCTCAATGGCATTAGGTGAAGTAGCCTAAAGTCCAGGGTTAGAATCTAGGAACACACCAGAGAACCCATATAGAAAGAAGTTAATGTCTCAATGACATGTCATCTCATTTGGATACTTACTGTTTAATATAATCCATTTATCATGATATCTCAAATGAACCAGGTTGCATGCCAGTACCATCAAATCATGTGTTAAATGTCTCTTTATTTGACTTCCTAGAAATTGAACTTTCCTATAAAATCCCATGAACATTGATTTATTTAGGGTATATCATTTCCATTAAAGGTCCTAAGGTATCTACTTTTGTTAAATAACAGAAGGGATAAACCATTTCTCTCATTATTCATTAATGCAATATTACTTGTGACACACCTAATATATCATACATTACTGTGAACATCTTTCATTATAATTTTCTTCAATACATATAAGTACAAAACTCAAAATAGTCATTAATAATAATCTTAAAGTATAAGGATCAATACACATGTCTGCAATTAATAATATCCAATGACACATAGAAATGTGGATTTCCTAATAGCAGGTCTCATTCTCATAATATTCTACTAGATATTACCAAGGGCATACACCATGAGAAGGTGACTCAATATCCTATGAGTCTCCACCCCTAATATCCTGTATCATTTGTGTCCCTCAAATTATATCATCCGACTATAGAACATATATTTAATAAAAGTGTCATAACACTTTCAGGTTCTCATCATAGCATGGAACTGCTATGACCTTTTAGTATGAAAAATACTCTAGGGAAATTATCAAATACTATGTTACACATAAGAAAAATCATTATGTGATAACATGTTTATCAATATTAAAAAAATATGAATATGGTTTATCATAAAGTAGACATAAGTTGGTTCTAGGACACCAACTCAAAAAACTCTTATTTGTACTAAAGACAATTGTTAACAACCTTCAGTTTACTAGCTCTCACATGGTATTCATGATTTTACTAAGATATGCCATTAGTTAATAGGCCTTCCAAATTCTATATCATGGGTACTATGATTACCACAAATTCACCCCTATGATAGAAATCCCTCAATAGGTGATACCTCCAAAGTATATGCTTTATCCGTTTGCGTGACCTTGGATATTTTGTAAGAGCCACTACTATAATATTATCGTAATAAAATGTGATAGGGTATTTATTTATAGGTATCACATCAATCTCATTGAAAATGTTATGAATCAAAATGACTTCATTTACTCCATAATAATCCGCTATATACTCAGACTCTACTATAGAATCAACAAAAACTGGCTACTTTGAACTCTTCCAGCTCACAAATCCTCTTTTGAGACAGAAAACATATCATGATTGTGGCTTCAAATCATTATGATATTTCTAAATACTAGAATTAGTATAACCCTTGATGACTAGCTCATATTCTCCTCCATACACTAGGAACATATCCTTAGTTCTTCTCAAATACTTAAGGATAGCCTTAATAGAAGACCAATACTGTTCTCCTGGATCTGCTTGACATATGTCTACCATGATCAATGCATAAGTAACATCCAGTCTAGTACATAACATGACATACATGATTGATCCTATCACTGAAGCGTATGAGATCTTACTCATTCTATCCTTCTCATATTGTGTTTTAGGACACATTTTCTTATAAAGATGTAACAATGTGACATTAGAACCAATCCCATATTTGATTGTTCTATACTAAATATCTTTAGTATCTGGTCAGCATATGTACTTTGAATTAGTATAAGTGGCCTCCTGGATCTATCATGAATGATCTTGATCCCTAGAATATATGATTCTTCACCTAAGTCCTTCATGTAGAAACACTTGTTTAACTAGTCCTTAACAAACTGCAAGACTGGTATGTCACTTCCAATAAGTAATATGTCATCAACATATACTACTAGTATAATGACCACATTCCCACTAAACATATTGTAAACACACAACTCACATTCATTCTTTATGAAACCAAATTCTTTTATGGATTCATCGAATCTAATTTTTCATGACATAGATTCTTTATTCAATCCATAAATGGATATCTACAACTTGAATATAATTTTAGAAACACCTAGAGTTACAAACCCTTTTAGTTGCGTCATATAGACATCTTCCTGAAGGTTCTCATTAAGGAATTCATTTTTGACATCCATCTACCAAATCTCATAGCCATGGTAAGATGCTATAGCAAGGAGAATTCTGATGGATTTAAACACAGAAACTAGTGAAAATATTTCATTGTAGTCAATTCCTTGATGCTGTTTAAAACATTTATCCACTTTTATTTATTTATAGGTATTTAATTTACCTTTAATGTCCTTTTTTCTCTTGAATACCCATTTACAACCTATGGGATTTACACCAACTAGAGCATTCACTAGAACCCAAAATTAGTTCTGATACATGGAATTGATTTTAAAATTCATGGCTTATTTCCATATTGAAGCTTATAATCTCTCTATTTCCTCCTTGTAAGAGAGAGGTTCATCATTGTCAACCAACAATGAGTCACCATATTTGGTGACTAGAAATCCACATATCTCTGGTTCTCTTACCTATCTTGTGCTCCTATGCAGTACTTGTGTTTCAAGAAATACTTCTTCCATGAGGACTTATGGAATCTATTCCTCTACCAACTATTGTGTCTCTTGAGCATCAAATTAATCGAAGTCAATCTAGATCCCTCTATCCTTTTTGAGGATGTTTTCCCTCTCAAGAAAGACAGATTTTATAGCAATAATAACTTTCTTTTCTGAGGGGTTGTATGGGTAGTATACATTTGTTTCTTTAGGGTAACCTATAAAGATACACTTTTTACCCCGAGGTGCTAATTTTTTTCCTAAGAAGGACTTAACAAATTCCTCACAACTTGATACATGTTTATGCAACAAAACAAGTTTATTTCCACTCTATAACTTGAAGGGAATGTGGGTTTCCTCTTTAGTTGGTACTCAGTTTAATGTATATGCCACAATTTGTAATGCATATCCCCAAAAGGATAATGAAAGATCTACGTGACTAATTATTAACCTTACCATGTCTATCAAGGCACAATTCCTCCTTTAAATAACACCATTACACTTTGGCATGCAAGGTAGAGTGATTTGAGATAGAATACCAAACTCCCATAGAAATTTAATGAAATATTGGTCAATATATTCGCCACCTTGATCCGATCGACGCTTCTTTATCTTCTTACCAAGTTGATTATATAATTTATTCTTGAATTCCATGAATTTATCAGAAGACTCAGACTTATACCTCATTAATTAGGCATATCAATATATACTTAATTCATTTTTAAAAGTTATGATGTAATAATATCCACCTCTAGCTTCTACTAGAAATGGTCCACACACATCAGTGTGTACCAATACTATATGTTATGTAGACATTTCACCCTATCCACCAAATTGTTGGTTCTTCATTCTTTCCTTGTGAACAAGCATGACATATTTCAAGTGATTTTAGATTAGAGGAGTCTAAATAAATATCCTAATAGATCTTTATCAAACTCTTCTCATTTATAAGACCAAAATAGTGATGCCAAAGCTGAGTGTTATATGATTCATGTGAACATGATTCGTTATCAATTGAAAATACTTGGTTTTCATAATTTCATACATAAATACTGTTATTTAAATATACTATACCATAACATATGTTATCCTTATAAAAGAAAAAACTTTTATTTCCAAAATTGAAAATAAACCCATCTGCATCTAGGCATGATACATAAATTATGTTCTTGGTAACCATAGGTACATAATAACAATATTTTAAAACAAAAATTGTTCCTGTTGGAAATGAAAGGTGGTAGTCACCAATTAGTAGAGTAGCTAGCCTTTAACCATTAAAAACATAATGATGTGATCCCCACAAGGTATATCTAACACCCAATGTATAGATATTGAAAGATTAAACTCAATAATGAATGCACCTTTACCATCCCCTATCTTCTTAGTTCAATTATATTGGATCATGTTATAGAAAATATACACAAGAGGGGTGGGGGGGTAAATTGTGTCTTATAAAATTTTCTTCGAGAAATATTGATGATAATCAACTCTGTCCTTTTATCTTTATCAGATTTTTTATGAAATGTAAATAAACAAATATCAGGATGCAATGATTTATAGTGGTTCGGGGAATAAAAATCCCCTAGTCCACTCCACCAATGCTCTTCTCCATGAGCTTGGTGATTTTCACTATTCAGTCCTCTTTTCACAAGACCATCCACAACTGAGTTCAGACAGTTGAAACCTTTACAATTTAAGGATAAAACAAATCCTTCTAGTTCTAAATGAAAAACCGATCAAATAACTTAGTATGAGAAGCCGGTACTAAAAATAAAATAGTATTGTTTTGAAAAATACTTTCTGATTGATCTTCACATTTGAAGTAGTACTCAACTGACGGTAAATGGATCGCCATCTTCAAAAAGGATGTTATTCAGGTAAGAACAGTTCTGAATCAATCCGGTTGCAATTTATCTTGAAATATATTCAGAAAAAAATCAGCAGTAGATTCATGATAGATATTAAATGTATAATAAGTAAATCTTCAATGTTTCTCTTTCTGATATAATACAGAATCTGATCGTTTTTTTAGTAGAAGATCTGTAAAAGATATTTTTAAAGAATCAAAATATCTATGTTTTTCTTTGAAACTTGAATATCTCCATATTTTAATCTTGTAATTGTTCTGATTTCAAGAGATATCTTGTAACGTATATATTCTGCAAAAATTTAGATACTCAGTAGTTATATAATAAAGATGAGAACCTTATTCATAAATTTAGATCCACAAAAGTCACTTGACAGACCATGATATTCAAATTTTTGAATAACAGAGTAGTCGTAATTTCCCTTAATAATTGACACAAAATACTCCTATTATATTGATCCTTTGAATCATGTATAAAAGGCTTTAAATTGGTCAAAGATGCAATTTTAAATTGGTCTTTGAATCTGGCTTGAAATCAGCCTGATAATCTGCAAAAGACCCTTGCACGATAAAGTCAAAAATTCAAATCTTAAAATCTTAAAGAAGTTAAACATAGGGTTCTTTTTAGAAGAAATACAAACATTAAATGTAAGGTTAATCACAAATGTAAGGTTGATGAACCATACTTTTGTCATCGAATTTCAAATGTATGATATATGATCCATGATTTTCTCTTCTTTAGAACATAAGGTACATGATCTATACTTTTTGACAAAACATAAGGTTCATCACAAAAGTAGGGTTGATGATCCTTACTTTTTTGAAGAAAACTTAAGGTTCCATACTTACATAAGGTAACTCATCCATAATTTCTCATATAACAAACGTATGGTTCCTTGCAATTGTAATGTTCTTTTACTATACTTTTCTATCAACATAAGGTTGATTAACCATACTTTTCTGAAATCCCATAAAATAAACATAGGATATAATCCTTACACTACGATCTCCAATGTATGATATGAACAGTTTTTCTAGAACACACTAAATAGATTTCCGAACACTTTGAAAAATATTTCATGTGAATCATATTCTTTAATATTTTCCCAAAATTGGGAATATAAAGAATACTAATTTCCTAAAATATACTTAAAGTAAAATCATTAGAATAACAAATAAGGGTATTTGTGAGCATCAAAATTGTCATAAAAATATATAGTTCTGTTGAAACAATACAGCTCAACAATCTCCCCCCTTTTTATGATCACAAAAACCCATAAAATTATGTAATTTATAATTTCACAAGGATAAAAAAAATATTTAATTTTTAATTTCAAATATCTCTTTGAAAATATAAAATGCTGGTTTATCCAAATTTCCCTTCAAAGGTTATCTATTTAAAAAACTTTTCTCCCCCAAAAGTCTATTTAAAAAAAGTAAAATGTCGCGTTTATCCAAATTTATCCCCCTTTTTGTGATTTCAAAAAGAATGATAGAATAAGGAATATAACTCATGTAATGTAAAAATAAACTTGTGAGAAATTATTATGATAAACTTTTTATCAATAAAGGAATCTAGATTTTTTTGAGGTAGTCTAACATAGAAATAAACAAACTAAAAACCCATCAAATATGATAAATATGAAATTTTTTTGATAAAGTAATATACAAGTACATTAATGAATAGGAATCAAGGTTTTTGGGATAAAGGTTTGGAGAAGGTTATTTCAACAATTTTGAATAACATCTTTCAACTCTTCCAACTGTAACCTTAATCTCTTCATAACACCATCTCTGAGATGAATTATCAGATCTATTCCTTCTTGAGTCAAATGAATATCTTCAATGAGGTTCACTCGAAAAACTCATGCAACATTTCTTCCTTTTCCATAAACTGATTGAGCTTCTCAGTGAATCTATTCATAAATTCTCAAATACCTGGTTCACTTGAGGTGATCTGCTCAACAAGATGCTTTTGATTATCCAGTAGTACTAATAAAGGAGCACTATTACATTGTAATCCTGCAACCTATCATTCATGTTGCTCATTACTGCTGTAATGGCCTGGAATCTATTGATTAAATTAGGCAAAGTACCTGATGTACTAGCTTGATTTCCTCTGACAGTTGTAACCTATTTCTCTATAATTTTTTTTAAATATTCCAAACTAATTTTAGAACAACTTCATATTTTCATTTTATAACTTCTTCCATCATTTCATTCTTAAAAATATCTACCTCTTTCTTTGAAACATAACTATATTTAAGATGTTGAAATCTCCTTTTCTCTTTCTCTAATTATCTTATTAAATCATCATTCTCTTCTTGATCTCTATTAAATTTTCTAACAAGATTCTCAACATGATCAGACATAGAATCATAGGCACCCTGTGCTTGATTCACAACTGGATCTACCAAGATCAGTGGTAAAGTTTTAGTATATGATCTCTCTTCTTCATCCTGCTCCAACGGTTGCTCAACTAATTTTTATTCTGAAATATCAACAGAGAATTATTCATTTAGAACTTCTGTGTGAATTTCAGAGAGGTTTTCTTGAATAGGGTGTCCTTCATACACATCTTCTAAATACATGTTCTTTTCTAGAGAAATTTATTCTTCAATTTGTTCTTGAATCTTTTCTTGAAACTGAATTTGTTGCACTGGTTTAGATTAAATATTTTTAATTTTTACAGAGTTAATCTGGTCCACAGATTGATCTATAATTTCCCTTCCTTGAGATTTTTCAATTTGAGGTACCTCCTCAGTTCTTGTCTCTACCTCTGCCTGAGGAAAAACTTCCACTTCTTCTTGAGAAGTAGCTTCCTTTTGTATCTCTTCTTGAAAAGGTACACTTAAAAATTTATAACTAAAAAGAGATTCTCTCTTAAGAACTTTCTCAGGAGTAGATTCTTCAACAGCTTGAAATTCTCTGTGCCTAGATTTTTGAAGTCCACCTTGACTTTCTTTATAAGAAGGGGTATCTTCTATTTCAAATCTAAGTCTCCTTATAGTCTTTGAAACTTCCTCTATTTTAGATTCAGCCATAACTTCTTTAGATTTTGTAGGTAGCTCCCCCTGAGCATACATATGATCCTCTTCAGCCCCAACATGCATGATTATACCTTTTACAGTGCTCCAGAAAAAATTGATCTTTCTTAAAGATCCATCATTTAACATGTTACTATGGTGACATCTAATTCTTGCATCAATCAGACTCACTATATCTTTATTAAACAACAACTTTGAAATAAGCCTTTCATAAGGATAACAACTCATACGAGCCTCAGGTTGATAATAGTAACTCAAATATCTAATCAAATATCTTGGAAAATTTAGATTTATGTCACTTAAAAATAGAAATATAATATACATATCGGGAAAAAGAATCTACTCCATCTCAGACATCCTTGGGGCTATTCTAGTTTGAATAAATTTAACCAAAATCTTATGATTTGGTTCTAAATCTTTGACCAACAGTTTTTTATGTTAGTAGAACCAAACAAAAAAGACATGATATCCTCATATTTATGATTTCTATCCCTATTTTACTTCATATCAAAATAAAAAAATCCCTCATAAGGGAAGTTAAATATCCTTGCAATTTAAACAGAAGAGATCGATAACTCACTGTCGTCGATCTTCACAACAATCAAATCTTCTCTATCTCCCAAACTAAATTGAACAGTTTTAAAGAAACTTCTCAACTCAACTTCATACAGAAATTTAGTGTAGTCCTTAATGAATGTTGTTTCAATACCTTGAAAGGATAACACTTGCTTCAACATCAGGTTCATCTGATATAACCATTCCAGATCGATGACTTTTCCCTGAAGGATTTTCAGTTCAGTTGAACACTGATGCTTCACATCACTGGGTTTTACTTCTTTGATTCTATTTGTTTTTTCCATTTTCGTCTAAAAGATCTAAAGGTTTTAGGTTCTAGGGTTTAGAAGGTGCAAGTAAAGGAAGACAAAAGAGGTGAAGGGTTTCAGTATTTCGAAAGGTTTTAAGAAAATAAGCGGGTTTTGGAATTCTAAATGGGCTCTAACAAATCCTTGATTCCCATGTCATTATGTACATAATATTCATTACATAATTTAAAATAAATTAAACTGTATGTGTCATATTTAAAATTTATTACAGAATAAAAATAGAAGTATAACTTATTTAAGATATAAGTAACTAAATTATTTTAAATAGTGAAAATTTAAAATAATATAATCAAATAACATTAATATTAAAATTAAATAAGATTTATTCAAAAATAAATAAAATTAGAATTATAAATAAAATTTATTTAAAATTAAATAAACCTAACCCCCACTTAATAAAATCAAAACTTTTAGTGGGAAGTGGTTTAGTAAAAATACCAGCTAATTGAAATTCAGTACTTTTAAATTCTAAAAATATATCCTTTTTAAGAACATTATCTCTTAGAAAATGATGTCTAATATCAATATGCTTAGTTCCAGAATGACTTATAGGATTTTTTGAAATATATATAGCACTAGTATTATCACATAAAATAGGTTTATTATTAAAATTTTGTTCAAAATCCATAAGAGTGTTTTTCATCCACAAAACTTGTGCACAACAATGGACTGCAGATATATATTCTACCTTGGCTATTGACAAAGAAACTGAGTGTTGTTTCTTACTAGAAAATATCCCTAAATATTTTCCTAAAAAGTGATAGGTTCCTGGGGTGCTTTTTATATCTAATCTACAACTTCCAAAATCAGTATCCTATTATGAAATTAAATTAAAATCAGAAGTTTTTGGATAAAGAAGATATTGAAAAATAGTTCTTTTTAAATATCTAAAAATTCTTTTGAAATCTATAAGATGATATTATTTAGGATTTTATTGAAATATTTCACAAATACATACTGAGTACATAATGTCTGGCCTGATAGAAGTAAGATATAATAAACTACCAATCACACCTTTATATAACTTTTTGTCTACTAATTTTCTAGTTTCATCCAAATAAAGTTTTATATTAGTACACATAGGAGTTGTATATGTATTACTGTTTTCAAGTCCAAATTTATTTAGTAAATCAGTAATGTATTTACTTTGATTCAAAACATTTTCAAAATCTTTTTGATAGATTTGAAGTCTTAAAATGAAATTTAGTCTTCCCATCATACTCATTTCAGATTCTTTTTGCATTAATTTTGAAAACTCAGGAATTTTTTTTTATTTTTTGGTCCAAAAATTACATCATCAACATAAATTTGAACCAATAAAATATTAGAATTTATAGTTTTATTGAAAAGTGTTGGATCTTCCATACCAATAGTAAAATCATTTTTTAAAAGAAAATAACTTAATATTTCATACCAAGATCCATGTGCTTGTTTAAGGCCATAAAGATCTTTAGTAAGTTTAAAAACAAAATATGGTTTTTGTGAATTTTCAAAAACATGAGGTTCCTCAACATAAACTTCCTCCATTAAATAACCATTTAAAAAGGAAGACTTAACATCCATCTAAAATAATTTAAAATTCATATGAGATGCATAGGCTAAAAGAATCCTAATGGATTCTAATCTAGATACAGGGGAAAATGTCTCATCATAATCAATACCTTCTTCCTGAATATATCCTTTGGCTACTATCCTTTCTTTATTTCTAGTTATCATCCCTTGATCATCTTGTTTATTTCTAAAGACCTATTTAGTTCCAATAACAGGATAGTTCTTTAGTCTTTAAAATAATTTCCAAACATCATTTATTTTGAATTGGTTTAGTTATTCTTGCATTTATATTATCCAAATTTCATAAACTAAGGATTATTCTATTGACTTAGGTTCTAATTGGTATAGAAAGGCAGAAAAATCAATTAGATTTCCTATATTTTTTCTAGTTTTTATTTTTGTGTCTAGGTCTCCTATAACAGTTTCTGAAGGGTGATTCTTTAGGGTTCTAGATTGTCTAGGTAAAACACTATTAGGTTCATTAGTGACATGTTATTTTGAACTGAACTGAATTTTGTTTATATCATTTTCAAAATCATATTTTAGGTTTTTAAGTCTCATGTTAACATTAGGGTCAGATTCATCAATTTGATCTTTCCTTTTTTCAAAGGGGTCAGATTCATCAAATTTCACATGACTGATTCTTCAAAAATATTTGAATTTTTATTAAAAACTATATAAGTTTTGGTGGTAGTAGAATATCCTAAGAAAATTCATTCATCATATTTTGGATCAAACTTACCAAGATTATCCTTGGTGTTCAAGATATAAACCTTGCATCTAAAAACTTTAAAGTATTTTACTTTAGGTTTTCTGTTATTCCAAAGTTCATAGGGTGTCTTTTTGAAAATTGGTTTGATTAAAACTATATTCATTCTATGGTAGGCTGTTCTTACAACTTCTACCCAAAAAATAGGTTGAAATATTGTATTCATTTAGAATATTCCAAGCTATTTCCTGAATAGTTCTATTTCTTCTTTCAACAATTCCATTATGTTGAGGTGTTCTTGGTGCAGAGAAGGCATGTTTAATACCTAGATTTGAGAAAAAGGAATTAAATTCATAATTCTCAAATTATCCACCATGATCCATTCTTAATGAAATTATTTTAAAATATTTTTCATTTTGAACAGCTTTACAAAAAATTTTAAATATAGTAAAAGTTTTATTTTTATATTTTAGAAAATATATCCAAGTAAATCTAGAATAGTCATCAACTAAAACATATACATATAATTTTCTAACCAAAATTTCTACACTTGAATGTCCAAACAGATCCATATGGATATGTTCTAAAGGTTTAGATGTAGACTATTTTTTATTGATTTGAAGTATGATTTGTGTTTCTTGCCAATTTGACATGCATCATAGAATCTTTCACTATAAAATTTAAGAATAGATAAATCATAAACTAATTGTTTCTTAGAAAACTTATGTAAAGCATAAATATTACAATTTCCAAGTCTTCTATGCCAGATCCAGGATTCATTTATCTTATAAGTTAAACAATTTACTTTTTTTTACACAGGGAATTTAAGTCCAGGGTATAAACATTTTCAGTTCTGGGTATTCTAAATTTAAGAAATCTATCTTTAAAAATAGAACAATATTTTTTAGATAAATCAAGAAAATAAACATCATCAAAAAGTTGAGAAATACTAATCAGGTTATGTTTAAATCCTTTTACAAAAAGTACTTTATTGATTGAGATATCTTTTAGATCTCTAACAATTACAATACCAATGATTTTTCCTTTGGAATTGTCACCAAAGGTGACTAATCCACCATCATTTTGAGTTAAGGTTTTAAAGTTTGATGAGTTTCCACTCATATTCCTAGAGCATCCACTATCCATGTACCATATTTCTTTTATGCTTCTATGACCTACTTCTTGAAAAGGAATTTAAACAATGGTTTGTTTTGGTACCCATATTCTCTTGGGTCCAGCAGTGTTAGCTAGTAGTGATATGGGAATCCAGATTTTCTTTATTTTTCTATAATTATTTGAGTCAAATACACTATTTGAAATAAAGGATTTTTTAATTCCTCTAATTTAGAGAATTATTAAATAATAGTTTTTAGTTATATGACCTTTTGTTCCACAATAATTTCAAATTACACTTTTTGAATTTGGAACAAAATAGTTTTTTTACAATTTAGGTTTCTCACATTTACTGACTATTCCACATCATTCTTTCTTAATCACATCCTTACCAAGAATTTAATTTAAAGTATTTTATCCTTTTGTAAAAAGGATAGCTATAATTTTGTAGGTTTATACTTCATCTTGCAGTGCTTTGTTCTCAGTTTCACGATATTCACTTTTTGTGTTAGATGGGTTATATTTCTAAATTAACTCTTGATGCTATTTTTGAAAAGTGTCACTTTCTCCTAAAATTTCCCTTTGAATATTTTCAATGATTTATGATTTTTTAATAAGGAATCATATCTTTCTTCTGGCATGTTGCAGTAGGCTTCAAGTTTTTCATTTGAACAGTTGGGGTCTGAATCAGAATTGGAAGAGCAATAAGATTCTACCTCATTATCTTTAGCCATGAAACACATGTTTGCTTTTAGATTTGATTATTATTTTTCTAAGTCAGACTTTGATGAGCTTCTGGAGTCTTTATAAATACTCCATGTAGATTTCATTGCTCTTTTATCTTTCTTCTCATAACCAGTATTTTTGAAAAGCCTCATTTTCTTTTCTATTTTTAGCAGAGGACAGTCAGGTCTTTATGACTGATTTTCTTGCATTCAGAGCATATGACTTCTTTCTGACCTTTCTCATCTTTCTTGAAGGATTTTATAAATCTTTTCTTCTTATTATAAAATTTTCTGAATTTTCTAGACATTTGTGCTACTTCCATCTCTGAATTAGATGATCTATACTTTTCTTCCTTTTGATCTCTTGTTTTATCTTTCTACTCTTATTCTGAGATGTAACTTTCAAAGAAGTATTTTCTTTTTTTATCAAGACTTTATGCGCATTATATTCATCTTCCATCTCAACTTCATACATCATCTGGGTTCTAATCAATTCTATCATAGTTTGGTTTTTAATAGGTGATGATTGTCTAATGGCTACAGATATCCCATTCCATTGGGTTGGTAGTACTATCATTACTTTGAAGGCTTTATCTACTTAGTTGATAGGATCTACCAAGGCAGTAATGTTATTGATTATCTATGTAAGCCTTCCATTTATCTGAGTGATTCCTTCACCATCAAGCATTCTAAATTTATCAAATTTCAAATTTGTTGTAGAATACCTCATTTTTCTAACATTTTTAGTTCCTTTATAGGCAAATGCAATTGTATACCACATCTCATATGTAGTAGGGAATTGCGATACTTAGTTAAATTAAACCAGTCCAAGGATAGAGATGATTTCATTCATTTATTTTGAATTTATGTCATAATCTACTTTTGTTGCATCACTCCATGTTTCTAGTTTGTCTAGAATCGCATAAAGAGTAATAATTTTAGAGTAGAGTATATATCCAAGGTTCTTTAGGTAGGTGATCATCCTTGATTTACAACATCCATAGTTTTCAGCATTGAATTACAGAGCTCGAACAATTGACACTCCCTCTCATGTATCAACCATTGAGAATTATATATAATCCTTTACTTTTATCTTTCTATAGAATGAACAAAAGAACCAACTTTGATACCAAATATTGGATTGTGTTATACGAAATATAAATAGGGGTGAATTGTGTCTTATCATTTTTTTTGAGAAATATCGATGATAATCAACTCTGTCCTTTTATATTTTATCAGATTGTTTATATAGTAGAAATAAGTAGATATCAGGACACAAATATTTATAGCGGTTTGGGGAACAAAAATCCCCTAGTCCACTCCACCAACACTCTTCTTCACGAGCTTGGTGATTTTCACTAGTCAGTCCTCTTTTCACAATACCATCCACAACTGAGTGCATGCAGTTGAAACCAATAAAATTTAAGGCTAAAATAGATCCTTCTGGTTCTAAACTAAAAACCGATCAAACAACTTAGTATGATAAGTTGATACTCAAAATAAAAGAGCATTGTTTTTACAAATAATTTCCAATTGATCGTCATAGTTGCAGCAGTATGCAACTGACAGTAAATGGATCATCATATTCAGAAAGGATGTTCTTTAGGTAAGAGCAGTTCTGAATTGATCGAGTTGAAATTTGTCTTGAAATATATTCAGAAAAAAATCAGTAGTAGATTCACAATAGATCTTAAATGTAGAACAAGTAAATATTCAATGTTTATCTTTCTAATATAAGACAAAATATGATCATTCTTTATATCAGCATATTTGTAAAAGATCCTTTTAAAGAATCAGCGTATCTTGGTTTTTCTTTGAAACTTGAATATCTCCAGATTTGAATCTTGTAATCATCATGATTTCAATAGATATCTTGTCACGTATATATTCTACAAAAATTTAGATACTCATTAGTTATATACTAAATATGAGCACCTTATTCATAAATTTAGATCCATAAAAGTCGGCTGATAGATCATGATATTCAAATGTTTGAATAACAGAGTAGTCATAACTTCCCTTAATAATCAACATGAAATCCTCCTATTAAATCGATCCTTTAAATCACATATAAACAACATTAAATCGGTCAAAGATTCACTTTAAAATCGGGTTTTGAATCTGGCTTGAAATCAGCCTGATAATCTGCAAAATACCATTGCATGATAAAGTCAAAAATTCAAATCTCCGACGCTTAATGAAGTAAAACATAGGGTTATTTTAGAAGCAATACAAACATCAAACTTAAGGTTTATCACAAACATAAGGTTGATGAACCATACTTTTGTCATCGACTTTCAAACTTATGTTATATGATCCACACTATTCTCTTCTTTAGAATGTAAGGTACATGATCAATACTTTTTTGACAAAACATAAGGTTCATCACAAAAGTAGGGTTGATGATCCTTAATTTCATGAAGAAAACGTAAGGTTCCATACTTACATAAGGTACCTCATCTATACTTTTCTCATATAAAAAATGTAAGGTTCCTTCCAAACGTAAGTTTATTTTACCATACTTTTTTGTCAATGTAAGGTTGATTAAACATACTTTTATGAACTCCCATAAAATAAATGTAGGATAAAATCCTTACACTACACTCTCCAACGTACGGTATGAACTATGTTTCCATAACACGCTGAATAGATTTCCAAACACTTTTACAAATATTTCACATGAATCATATGCTTTAATATTATTTGAAAATTGGGAATATAAAGAATATTAATTTCTTGAAATATAATTAAATTAAAATAATTAGAATAAAAAATAAGGGTATTTATGAGCATCAAAATCATCATAAAAATACAGAGTATTGTTAAAACAATACATGCTCAACAAATTGTCCTTCTAATGGCTAGACTTTCCACATAAAAAACATATTGAATCCTTTTCCTTTCCCTACCTTTGGATCTTTCTCTTCTTGAAAGGATGGTGATCGAGAGTTTTAGACTATTTATAGGTCTGGGTCCCCTTTTCCTTGTTCTTCCTTTTATTATTCACCATAAAGACCATGGGTTTATCATGAACCATGTCCTTATCCTCTTTGAAAATTAAAGTAAGAATTTTTGAAAGAATATTCTCATTATTTATCATATTGTAATTAACAATAAAACTATAGAAGGTCTTAGGAAGTGATGAAAGTATGAGATATGTATGAAACTCATCTAGGAATTTAATCCCTAATATTTCAAGTAATTAAATGTAGCTAATAAGCTTGACTACATAGCTGACACAAACTCTCTAGGCTTAGTTGTGAACAAAGCATTATAGATCTCATATCTCTCTTATCTTGTTTTCTATTTTATAGAGATCCCAAAGGTGATACATCATGCTTTCGACATCCATGTCCTTATGTTTCTTCAAAAGCCTATTGTACATGGATGATAACATGAAACATTGAACATCTATAGAATCATTCAAATGTTTTTCATAGAGTTTTAACTCTTCACCACTAGCCTCATTTATAGGTGTTTTAGGAAAAGGTTCTTCCAACACATATAATTTCATTCCATGGAGAAGTATGAAACGTAGGTCCCTTTTCTATTCTTATAAATTTATTCCAATGATAAGGTTTTCCTTATCAAGTATGGATCACAATGATACGTTTTATGTAATTTTAATGGTATTTATACAAAATAAGATAAACATAATTTTAGTACTTTATTTGATAAAATTTAGACAAATAAATAAATATTATATTTATTAGTCTCCCACTATTTTTTCAAAACCCCATATCCCTCATCATTGGCTTTAGAATATTCTATTTCTTGGACATCTTAGTGGAAAGGATCCATATTCCCCTTCTTATTACCCCATTATTGGTTGGTCAAGAAACTTGAATGGTTTTAGGTAGGCATTATAAATTCCAATTGCATTAACTCGCAGTTCCTTAGCCCACTGAGTGGACTCCCCTATCTTTAAATACTTAATAGGATTTCCTCAACCTTTTCCTCTTAGTTACACCAAGTCATACTTTGGAAGTCAATCGTTGATGTGAAAACAGTTAAGTCAAACCAAAAATTCAAGTTAGAATTCCCCAATAATTGAAAGCACCCCAACTTCAGATGGTAAAGCACTTAGAACTATTATTTGATTTTAAAAAAGTAATGTAAGGCTATATTGACTTAATATTTTATTGAGGGATTTTATCCTTTTATGTGTAAATTCCCAATTATTATCTTTATCACATTCTTGTTAATATTAATTTTGTTTAATTAAGTGATTAACCATGTCTTAGATAATATTTATGCATAAGACAATTTATTTTAGTTCTATCTTACATGCTCGTTAATTTCATTAAATTATGTGATCATGAAAAAATTTCCACAATGAAATAACCATGAAACATGAAAGAAAAATAATAATAAAGCAGTATGATCATGAGATTTACTAATGGTTAGTTTATCTAGTAGTTGATAAACTAACTGTTGACCTAGGGGAAAAACACCTTAAACCAATTAAGGTTTGTGTTGAAACTTTCCAATTGTACACCTTTGTATATCCTTGGATTGGTTTTTCCTCAGCTCCAAACATGAACAACCTCCACTAGCTTGGAAGCTCCATCCTTTACATATTCTTTTTAACTCACATGCAGGTGATGGAAACAAGGGGTTTATATAAAATAAACCATGGGCATGTAAACCCTACATAATAAGAGGAGAGAAGGCACTCATTCCAAAACTTTAATTTAATAATAAATTAAATGAAACCGATCACATACATAAGGCCTAGTCTATTCTCATGATCATCCACATACAAGAAATGACTTACACATTTAACAAAACTAGAATTCAATTCTTAATCATTCTTATTTAAGATAAATTACACTTAAATAAATTAATTATTATCTTTAATTAATCAATTATTTTATCTTATTTATCATCCAAATTTCCTTGAGATTATCATCCATCATAATTTTAAACAAATTAAATAAATTTATTTAAAATTAACTGTGTACATAAATGTACCTTAAAGGAAACATGGTGAATACCAGTCTGATTCTACCCAACATGTATTATAGTCATATACTATTTTACTCTTGTGACATATGACATACACAAATTATCATGTACTTTCACAACATGTATTTCATGGATGATTACATGAATTACATGATTTTTTGATGATGTGTTATGCTAAAAATTCATGTATAGTAACAACTTGTAAAATGACTCATACATGATATACAGATTTGAACATTACAAAAATATTTATTAAATAAACACACACACGCACACATATATAAAAACCTATCACACAGTGTGTCCTATCTTTATGACCACATGCAAGTACATGTCTCAAGGTTCACACTGTATAATAATTAAATTTTAAATCTCCATACTTTGGTATAAGTACATAGCATGTAAATAAAATCTACATGACATGTACATCTCTCACCATCTATCTGAGGTACACACCCAGGGACTTGTCATGTGAATCATACCTTCAAAAAATGGATTTCATGACATGTACAATGGGTTATATAGCATGTGGTCTCCAAATTACACGGTCACCAGTCAGGTAGGCCGTGTATGGTAAGACACGAACCGTTTATGACTCAAAGGGACTACATGCTATGTACATGGGCTAGAAAAAATGTACTCTGGCTGACCATGCACCAACCTAGCCTAGTAAACATGAAACGTAAGTAATAAATGCATCACATGCCATTAATGCACATAGTTTGAATTAATTTACAAATTAATTCCTAATGCATTGAACACAAGTACACAACATGTAACTTCGATTACATGGCATGTAATCCTGTGTTATCTGGCCAAAAGTTTTGGAACCTCTAGATGAGATAATTTATTTTAGTTTATTCATAAAATTAATCGTATTGATTAGATTTATGAGAAACGAAATAGGAAGAAGTAGATCTCATGATTAGGATTAAAATAATGATTAAACATGGGTTTAAAAATAAAATTAAAATGTGTAAATCACCAACAATATTTAAATAATTATAAATAATTATGTGACTGATTTGATACCACTTGTAGGTTTTGGGAGCAGTATAAGCATGAAATGGGCGGTGCCCAACTTTTTTTTTCATGACCAATGACCAATCTGAGATCTATATGGTGATAAACACCATGATATAAATAATTGGATCAACGAAATCATATATGGGTAATCACTTCATATTAAGAGGGAGGATCATCACATATTATTTATAATCAATTTAATTAAAATAAGAATTATCTTGATGGATTTATTTCTTCATTGATAGATTTAGTGATAGATATGTGGTGCACCATCGTTTCATTGTATGAATAAAGGGAATATTCCCTCAAGTGGTGTTCCACACATGTTCTGCAAATCTCTAGATGTCACAGAAGGAATATCCAGCTGCTATCATGGCAGATCCTTGTGCTTGCATTATCCACCTTTGATCGCTTTGATAATTGCTTCCAAAGCATCATCCTTGATCTGGTAGAGTAATATTTCTCTCCATTCTTGGAATCTTTATTAGAGAAGGGATATCTATATGGCTTGAGATAATTCTTCAATTCCTTTGTGGAAAATCCAAAAAAAAAATGAATTTCTCCATTAATAGAATAACATAATTGGGTTTATATATTTCTAGGGTTAAAATAAAATAATTAAAGAAAACCCATGTCAAATAATAATAATAATAATAATATCATTATTTACCAACATGCACTTAACTTTCAAATTATAATTAAATATTATTTAATCAAATAATATTCAATATTTATTATTTCTCACTGGACCAAAAATATTGGTATGCTATTCCTCCATAACAGTTATCAGATCTTGAATAATTACTATTCATTTATTAAATAAATATCACTACATTATTCTCTAATAAATGAATAGATATTTTATTCACTTAAATAGTAAATAAATATTTATTAAATATTACACTGACATTATATTATCTCGAATAACTGGTGATGAGATATATGCGATCAAGTATAAATGAATAATTATTAAACCACGTGTGGGAATAATATTTATTCAACTTGTTAAATATTAAATAATAATATATTATTTAACTGAGATTTTGGATACACTTAGTGTGTGACCCTTTAGACCTTTTCCTCTGTGGCATTAGGTGAAGCAGCCTAAAGTACAAGGTTATCATCTAGTAACACGCTAAGAAACCCATAGAGAAAGAAGATAATACCAAAACAACATGTCACCTCATATAGATGCTTACTGTGTAATATAACCCCTTTATCATGATATCTCAAATCAAGCATGTTGTATGCTAGTGCCATCAACCCATGTTCTTGATGACTCTTTATTTAACTTCCTAGAAATCGAACTTTCTCATAGGACACCATAGCCATGGTTTTATTTAGGCTATATCATTTCCATAAAAGGGCTTGAGATATCTACTTCCATTAATGAATGGAAGGGACGAATCCTTTCTCACATAATTCATTAATGCAATATTACTCACGAAACACCCAATGTATCCTACCTCATTTAAAACATATATCATCATGGTTTTTATGAATATATATAAGTACACAACTCACAATACTAATCAATAATAATCTTAAAGTCTAAGGATCAATACACAAGTCCACAGATAGGAATATCCAATGATACATAGAAATGTGGATATCTTATCGGAAGGTCTCGTTATCATAATATCCTTCTAGATATTACCAAGGGCATACATCATAAGAAGGTGCCTTAAAGACCTATGATTCTCCACCTCTGATATCTTGTATCATTTATGTCCCTCAAATGATATCATATGGATATAGAAAATATATTTAAGAATAGTGTTGTAACACTTCTGGGTTCTCATCATAGTGGGGAACTAGTATGACCTTTTAGTGTGACAGATACTCTTGGGACATTATTACATACTATGTTACATAAAAGAAAAATCCTAACATGATAAGAAGTTTATTAATATTCAAAAAATATGAATACATTTTATTATAAATTATACAGAAGTTGGTTCTAAGTCACCAACTCCAACATCCACAAGATCCAATAGGAGAGAAAGATATTCTCAAGACATAAGTACTACATAGATCTACTATAGAGGTTAGATAACTAGAGAGATATGGTTTTATTATCATCAAGTTTGGTTACACATTAATCATAGATAATAATTAACCTCTGAACTATAAGGAATTAGTAGATGGAAATGATGAGGGGAAAGAATCCATGCATTTTGAAATGGAGTCCATGTATCAAAATAAAGTTTGGATTTTGGTATACCCACTATAATATGTAATTCCTATTGGGTGTAAATGGGTATTCAATAAAAATATTTACATGGATGGTTAAGTAAGCACCTATAAGTCATGGATATTATTGAAGGGTTTAAGTAAAATTCATTTAATCTACTATGAAGAAACCTTCTCACTAGTTGAAATGCTAAAATCTATCAGAATATTTCTTGCAATAGAAGCCTTCCATGATTATAAAATTTTCCAAATAGATGTCAAAACTGATTTTCTAAATGGGATGTTAGTTGAAGATATCTATATGAAACAATAGGAAACTTTAATTATGTAAAAGAGTGCTAATAAAGTGTTCATGCAATAAAGTTCCCTTTATGGATTAAATAGGTAATCACAATCATGGATTATTAATTTTTATGAGGCCATAAGAGAATTTATTTTCATTAATAATGAAATTGATCCATGTGTCTATAAGAAGGATAGTGGAAGTTCCATCATTTTCCAAGTATTATATGCTGAAGACATATTATTAATGGGAAACAAAGTGCAAGTATTATAGTCTATGAAGACTTGGTTAAATGAATGCTTATGTATGAAAGACTTAGGTGAATAATCCTATATTCTAGGGATATTTACAAGTTACTCAAAAGTTACAATATGGAACAATCCAAGTGAGGATTTTTTCTAGTGTCACATGGAATTAATCTCTCTAAGAATATGTGTTAAAAAACACAGGAGGATATTGAAAGAATTATTAGAATCCCTTATTCTTTATCAGTGGGATCTATCATGAATTCTATGCTATGTACTAGATTTTATGTTTCCTTTTCATTAAGCACACTTGAAATATATCAATACAATCTAGGAGAGATGCATTGGGAGGCTGTAAAAGCTATCCTAAATTACTCGTGACAAATAATGGATATGTTCATAGTGTCTGTAGAAGATGATGATCTAGTTGTGAGGGGATACACTGATTCTAGCTTCTCGATAGATCATGAATATATGAAATCACAGTAAGGCTATATCTTTTGCTTGAATGGTGGTGTAGTGATATGGATGAGCACAATGTATTCCATGGTTTCTGATTCTACAATAGAGTCTGAGTATATTGCAGTTTCAAATGAAACTAAGGAAGTAGTTTGGATATGCAGATTTAATTTTGATCTTGGGGTTTTTCCTAGAAGTGAAAAACCTGTTACAATATATTGTGATAATACCACGGTAGTGGTTCTTGCCAAGGAGCTCGAGTCACACTATAGGACAAGGCATATACTTTTGAAGTTTCACATCTTGAGGTATTTTACTAAGAGTGGTGAATTTGTGGTTAAAAGAGTAGCCATAGAGGATAATGTGGAATACCCCCTGACTAAATACATATCTCAGTAGAAGTAAAATACTCATGTGAGATACCTTGGGTTAAGAATTGTTAGTAGTTGGATCTTTTGTAAGTGGGACCATTGTGAGTGGTTTCCCAAAACCCAAATCCTTTATATAATTTTATTAGCATTAAATGTATACAACTTGATATATATACATGTGTTTATTCTTACCATAATAGTGTTGATACTTCTGTATCCACTATTTACATGATAATTTCCTTAGATTACATGTGGTATCAAAATGTTATAATAGTTCCCATCTATAATGATAACCTCAAGATACTATGACAATAATCTTAAACATATGTCCTATGGTCTAGATACATCATATTGATAGGAAACATATGATGTATGACTATCAGGTGCTGGGGGAACATAAGAATTAATACTTATTCTCATGAAGTTCACACTTGGTAATATCAAGTAGATAATATCATGATAAAAAACCATCCAATAATAAAACCACATGTTTCAGGTATCATTGATTGTGTAATTTAATGTAAGAAAAAACTATAACATTGAAGTCATGATGAGGTTTCTTGTGTTTTGTGCAATATTGATGTTATGGAATTGGTTGAATGATCAAGCTAGATTTTTTCACTTTCGAGTTGAGGAAGAGATATCTCAAGGGCCCTAGATAACCAATACGGTAGTTCCTTCATTAAATACATGTCCATTGTATAATAAGGTAATTATTCCTAGTAAGGTCATGAAATATATAAATCAATAAAAGGATGCTGACACAACTGTGAATCCTACTTTATGAGATATCGTGAGGAAAACAGATTAGATTACACAAAATGTGTTCCTAGGAGGTAGTTGTAGTTATGACAATCCTTATCTCATTAGGGTAAATAATGGGTTTCTAGAATTCATTCTTAGTCTATGGTTTGGACTCACTACTATCAGGATGAGGACTTAGAGGGTCACACACTAGGTGTATCCACAAGTTATACCTATTCCAATAAATATGAGTTTAGGATGAAGTGCGTCCCATGAGTGGGGGCTGGTGAACATCTGAGTATGATTGATCGATGGTAAAACTAATTTAATTATATTATTAATGTTTATAATAATTATAATTGAATTTATTTCTCAAGGTATTCACAATTTGTTTGATCATAAAAGTGAATATGAGAGAATAATTTTTTCAAACAAACATACGATGTTCAAGGTTCATTAAATTATTTGGGGAGATTACGGGCTGAGTTAATGGTTCATATTTTATCACATAACATCTTATAGTGTTATAAGTGAATTATAAAATATTTGTGACATTTATGACAATTTTATTAAGTCATACATGTGTATAAAGGTATAAAATGAAGTTTATTACTTTCCAAAGGCCAAAGTGAAATTTTGTAAAGTATAACCTAGGTATAAAAACTCATTTTAGCCTCTTGAATAGATTTATTCACTATTTTTTATGAATTTGGTGAGATAAAATCTCCTCTATTATCCTCTATAGTTATTAGAGAGATTTAGAAGAAATAACAAGGTCAGATCAATCCTATCTTCTTAATCAAGTTTGCATTCTTCACACGATTAAAGGGTCGTCATAAAGCTATTAAATTTCCTATTATAGCACCCAAGAAATATAGATTGATGATTCAAGAACTTTGGTGAATGTGTGGAAGATATATAGTATTCTTATCTTGGTTCATTTGAGCCATGAAATGTCAATGGTGAGTGAATCAAATAGATGAATTCAAATGAACCTGATACCATTTATGAATTCATTTGATTTTATTTTTCATGATTAAATTGAATTACACACAATCCTTTAAGAAATTTGGGAAAGGGATTTTGTGTGTGTATTAAATGTTTTTAACATGAATGAAAGCAAAAAAATTTAAATTATGTGTTCTTCGGGCTTCCACTACACCTTAGGTTCCTTTAGTAAAGCCCATGCTATTGCCGACATCTTCTCTTAGTCCTCCCAAACATCCTCTACAGGAAGGAATTCATCATAAATACCCCATTGGATTTAGATCCTATTAATCTAGTATGGGTCCCAAATTCTAATACCATACTCTTTATGGTGCATATAAAATGTGTTGGTCTATGGTGAACACCTACTCAGAAGTTCTAACATAATATCTAAGTGGCAGTAGTCATGGAACTGCAAATTCCATGCCACTTCATGAAACCCAACCCTCTTCCACTCTATACCAAATTCATTATAGGACTAACATGCCCAGTATTCCCAAGACCACTCATCCATGAAGTTTCTACCTTAATGTAGATATTATTCTTCTATATAGCCTTTGAGATGGTTCACCAAACCCACCTTGAAAATAGTCTCTTATTGGGGGGGTGTTTCTTCAGAAAGAGCCTCCCAATTGATGTTGTTCATGTTTTTTCTTAGAGAATGGATGGTGATTTATTCTTGGTACTTCACATAGTGACCTATAACAGCTTAGTTCAATCTATACAACCTGGACAAGCACCTAAAACAGTAATAAGGCTAATCCCAATCTACAGTAGGGATGAAAACACCATACCTCAAACCAAAGTTGTACAATGTTATCCTCTTGCATAGAAGATATTACTATGATGCTCCCATCAAAAATTTGGTTAGAATATCATGACATGGCACTATTATGAATCTCTCCCCAATCATGAGGTTTTTATCCATATCCCTCTATTGATTAACAATAGATTTAACACCTTAACACCATATTTGGAAATTTGAAAATTATTAGATCCTAGTTCACAAATGGAGGGTTCATGAAGGTCTCATTTATGAAAGTTTTCTATCTCATGAATGGGTTTTCACATAAGAACCAGTCATGGAAGTGAAAAATTTTCACGATTGATAAATATTGAAATCACAGAATGCTTATGAGGGTTTTCAGTTTCATGAAAATATAGAAAGGTCCCATCTTTCACAAAAAGCTCATGGTCCCATATAGGTCCCCTCTACCAATTTATAGTCCAAAGGTCTGGGTTGAGTTTCATGAACAAGGCACTAAGATCACTAGTTTTTAGAATTTTCACATCATAATATAACCCTCCTCTCCTATGTTGGCTCCCATTATGAGGGGGTGGGGGATTTATAAATATTTTAAAGCACATGTTATGGGATATATTGAGGAATTCACAGGTGGTTTGGGGAAAATGAAGTCCAAGATGGGTTAAAAATCCATCAAAGTGGGATGGATTCATGAAGGTCATAACCTTGATGAACAAACCAGTCCATTCAAAGGTCCTTCGAGCATCACAAATCAAATCTCACATGAATGATGCTAACCTTCAAGCAATATATGTCAAGTTTCAAATGTCATCAACCCCATCCAAACCTTTGTGAAATGCACCTCCAAGGATGAAAATTTCATGAAAATGACTTTATAACACTATAAAGACTATAAATACATTCCTATGTCCATCAATTAAGGGGACACAACCTTTAGAATTATGCTAGAATATTTGAATTCGTGAAACTTGAACCTTTATGAGAAAAAGGAGAAATGGATTCCTATAGGTAGAGATCATTCATGAAGAACATCCCCATGATATATTGAAACTCAAAGGCCACAGTGGATATGAATTTCATTAAGTTTAATGACCTATATGAGAGATAAAATCCTCTTGACCTTCTTGGTGTATCAGAAGATAATTATAATTTGCAAAACCAACCCCATGGTAACCAAGAATTTAATCTGAGGCAGGGCCACCCTGTTTTATGAAGCTTCCCCTTTCAAAAAATCCCTAAACTTCACAAAAACCATAACTTCATGAAACCCACTTCAAGGTTCCCTACACGTTTCCTACTTTAAATATAAATACCTACTTGAAAGTAGAGTGCTCGATGACTTTATATCCACTCAAACATGGTTCACTCATGCCATGATCCTGTGTACAATCAATATCATCAAACCTCACATTAAACCTTTAATTAAAGCATGGAATGGATGGTTTCATCACATCTCTATCCAAATCATAGGAATCCTAATGCCTATTTATCCTAAGAATAGGTACCCTAATGTTGGTATCCTCATCACCATGAAATTTTTTATTCCATGTGCCACCCAGAGGCACCTGTGGAGTAGACACATAATTCCTAATGGTGGTATAGTCATGGAAAAGATATTTCATTTCCCTTTGATGATTCATAGTGTTGTATACTTCTATCCTACATAGAAATGGTTTCTTTGGGTGTATGCATCGACAACATTTGAGCTATATGATGTAAAATCACATAGCCCCAAGTTTTAGTTGTATAACATTAAACTATATGACAACATCCTCAACACATAATGTTAAACAATAGCCTTACCCTGTACAGTGAACATTGGATTCCCCATGTATGAATGGTGTGGGATGACACCCCAAAATACACTATAGGATGAAACGCCAACACTAGGGATAAAATTACAACACTTAGGAAACCCATTTGTGTAATACCCACACCTCTATGAGATGAAACCCCCAAACACTAGGGAAGTCCTACACATAATCCCCACACATTCCCTTATTGTCACACCTTTCGTGACATGATAACCTTTAACACATTATGTTAAAATGTATAGAATAGTCCCATCACAAAACATTAAACTATGGCATAAAAATATGTGGGTTTTGATCCTTGTGTCATGACAGGGTACACAGGAAACCTCCATGAGGTTCAATCTCAACTTCCTAACAAGCCTGGGATACCCCCCAGGGGAATACTCAATAGCACCCACCTATCCCCACAAGACGTTAAATATGTCACCTACTTTTCCCCACAATACATTAAACCTATGACCTAATTATCCCCACAAAACATTAAACCTATGATCTACCTATCTACATAAGATGTTAAACCCATGACCTAACTATCCCCACAAGATATTAAACTCATGACCTACCTATCCTCATAAGATGTTAAACCTATGACCTACCTGTCCCCACAAGACATTAAACTTGTGAAATACCTATCTCCATAAGATGCTAAACTTGTGATCAACCCCACCAAATATATAGGAACCCTTAACCCTTGTAGTGCACATCAGATGCCTGAGGCATCGAGCCTTACATGCCTCAAATTCATGACATGAGTTTCCGCATAGAGGATACCAGATGCCTTGGGTTCTCCACAAAATATACTTCATATATGAGATTACCTTAACTTAAAATGATGGATAATTTTATAGATATCAAACACACCTATGATTCAAAATCACCATCAGCTACAAACAAAAGGTAGCTTCTCTGTTGTTACAACAAGCAGAGTAATTGACCGGTGTCCACCTCAAGATTGTACTGGGAATGAGATCCATGAGCATGTATTAAATATGTAAGGGAGACCTATACTAGGTGATGAGATATAATGAGGAATACATGAAAGGATTATATGACATCCCATCATCTTATTTTGATTAAGGAGCCGATGTCATTGATCATGGTGATAGAGGTCACCCGCCATTGGAAAGAAGGAATGTAGAGTAATAACAACGCATCACCACAATAGATTTGTAGCTGCAACACAAAGCATTGGAAAAAATCACATTATGATTTAAAAATAAAATGCATCATACATGAGTCTATTATAAGTATCTTTTCACCCTCGCTTATTGTGATGTCTTAAAAAGTAGTGAGAACTATAACACTTAGAATTTCCTACATCATTGTACTTTGAGAAAGAGGATGTATTATTCTTAAAAATACACACCAGTGAGGGCATGATATTTTTCTAATAATAATCATAGTATATATGTGGTATTACTTTCCATTTTCTATATTTTTTAGAAGATTAGTATATTCATCTTGATTACCGATTAGCCATTATTGATTAATTAAATCATTAGATGTATCCCACTATTTTATCAAACCCTAGTATCTCTAACTAATAGATTAAAAATACCCAGTCTCTTGAGTATTATAGTGTAAAGGATCCCTAAAACCTCTCCTCATAGTCCAAGATATGACTATAACACTACTCAGGGAGTTTCAAGGTAGACGTCTGACTGACCAACCTCATTAAATCATAGCTCCTCAAATTGTTGAGTGAAGTCCTAGCTTATAGAAACTGTAAAAAAGATTTAATCAATGATTTATCTTTAAGGATACAAAAAGTTATTTATGAATACTTATTTTCTTCCATATTTAGTTAAGTCAACCTTTCACTATCATAATAACTCTCCAACGGTAGGAAGAACCATCAAATAGGGTTGACGAGCACCCCATACACCCAGTTTTATTCAAACTTGAATGATGGATGATATTATGAATTAATATTTCATTGAGAGTTTTTATTAATTATTTATTGATGAATGAATTCATTTTCTATTTAATATAAATGCACTATGTGATCTCACTCACAAATAACTATGCAGTACATAGAAAAAAATTCATCTCATCTAAATTTTATTTAATCTATGCATTTTGGCTAGTATTTTACATGATAATATAAACTTGAAAACTTACTAAATGATAATAAATAATAAATAAAATAAATAAATAATGGGATTGATTATGAGAATTTGATATTGGTTGATTCATTTGTTCTCAATGGATTAACCATGACCCTATGGGTAAAATACCTGAGTTGTCTCTAACTCGTATCGAAACTTGAACCCCAATACAATGTATCACCATATCATCTAGAATATCACCTCATCTCTACATGGTCCACATATTACAATGTACTTATCATAATACATAAATATTCAAAAAAAATTGAGGGGGTATCAAGAACTACATTATACATACATAATTAGAATGATGAATGCACATACCCTTATACATATTTGGTGATTAAAGATGATGACAAGATCATCAAAATAAATTTAATTATTACATGCATCATACATAATTTCAATAAATAGATAGTTAACAATCAAGTTCTATCGACATGCAAATTAAATTCATCATAAAATGAAATATTCAATAAATTTATTCTTATGAAATTAATTAAATTAAAATAATTCAAACTAATTTAGTTCAAAGAAAAAATAGCTTGGTCCCAAATATTTTTTTAATTTATTAAATTTAAAAAAAAATTAAAAATATATTTTTTGGAAAAATTAAATCCCTCTAAGCCCAAAATTACCTAGAAAACCCATGAAAGTGGGTTTGGGCCTCTATAGGCATGAATGGGGCCAGAAAAGTAGAACAATAATGGGATTGGTCGGTGGTGTAGGTGGTGGGAGGTAGTGGCCGATGGTGTGCTATCACTGTGTCTGGCCGGAAATAAGCATGCACATGATGAGAAGTCAGGGTCTGGTCAGAGGTAGAATGATGAACGTAGAGGGGAGAGGCCACTAGGGATGGCATGCATATGAGGTGGAATTGGTGTGATAAGCGGTGGCCCATAAGATTCCATCCAAGGAGGGAATGCTAGGGGTAGGCTATTCATGATAGAGAGGGGATTTGGACGAGACCATGATGGACCATGGCGAGGTGACTAATTAGGATAAAGTGTTCTAGTGATGTGATTATAGTAGTGACTATTAGGGAAGACATGTCATCTATATACCACCACATTTTTATAAATTATTATTATTTTTTCTCTTTTGGAGTAGTTAGCCACACCCCACAACTAAAATTGTTCTTGTGTGTGTCAATTTTGACTTATGTTGAATACTCCCCACTCTGATCAAATATTTTATTTTATTTATATTATTTTTTATATCGACATCACATGGAATGTAATGCCCCCCAAGTGGTCCCTTTTGTTTTTTATTTTAAAGAGTCAAAAAATCCTACGTTTGGTTTTATTATTTTTTTTTTGAAATTTCTACATGTGTTTGGAATTATGGGTTGGACAAAAAACACTATTCTAGACACCATCCTACAATTTGTGTTAACCAAGAATGAATTCCCATGATTCCTTTAGATAATAATCAACACACACACACACACAAACACACACACACACATATAAATTCATGGACTAAATACTTAAGAAACACCGATATCAATCTGATCTTAAATCTTTATATTGACACACCTTGGTCATATTGTGCCAGATTAAATCATCATTTATGGATATAGGACCGTTGTGATGTGATCTACATTAATTTAATACTAATTTAATCTTTATTTGTCTTAAACCATCATGTAATCCCTTTGATACCAATTAATGATACTAGGATGCGTAGTGGAAGTATATGGCCTGAGGATTTAATATTTTTCACCAAAAATAAACATAACCACATCATCATTAATGAAGCGCAACCTAGTATAAAAGCTTTAGGATCTAGTGTGAAGTTTTTAAGCATGAAAATTAAAATAAATAATACCTTATTCAATCTAAAGCCTTGTTCATGAACTGGTCATTTCTAGTATTCAATTTTCAAAGGAACCAAAGATGAATCCTTCCAGATCATCCACACATGCTTAAAAAGTCCATGGGAATTTCATTCATCAAATTTTAGGTACTAGTGTGTATATTTTATGAAACCTTCAACATACTGATGATCATCGCACTGTAGATCCATCGATTTGTGAAGTAGAACGTTGATCTAAATCTTGGATAAGATGATCCTCTCTCTAATAAGTGGGATAAAGGAGATAGAGACTGTTATATCTTTCAATGAATATTTCTATACATGAGAGCTGCCTTATCCATTTTATAATTAAGTTCTAAATGCTAGAAAATGGATCCCTGACCTTTGGATATTTAATACCCACTAAATTATCTATAAACGACTTCTTAAGATTTACTTATCGAGTCATGAATATCATTTATACTTTTATAACTTTATTTTAATTTGAAAAATATATTATATGATAAAATCAAGTAATTAACTCAACTCACCATTCCTGTAAATATTAAATGAACATTGAATATTAAAATAATATCCGTCCGTATAATATTTTACATTTATTTACTTTAATACTTGTAAATACATTTAATAAATAAATAAATTCAATACTAATTATTCTAAACTCAAATAATATGAATTTATTTGTTCCTTAGAAATTGTATATTCTTGGACATAATTCATAACCTATGGTGGGTCCCACCATGTCCTATACTTCTATTCATTGGAATTGGAAATAATTTTGAACACACCAAGTGTGTTACCTGATAGACCCTTAAGTCTATAGTAGTGAATACTATTTATAGACTAGGAGTGATGTTTAAAAACCCATAAAGTCTCTTAAATAGATAAGGTATAATCATAACAATGATAACCTTTCCTATAAACATACACCATGTAATATAATCTCTTTGTCTTGATATGTCATAAAGTAGGATGCACACTTCATGTTATCATCATTTCTTTATTTATTATTCATTGACCTAACTAGATGAACTTACCTTCTTCTACTATGGCCATAGATTTAGTGAAGGTACTACCATCCCAATCAACTAGGCCTGAGATGTCACTTCTTATTAGAAGCAATAAATTCTTTCTTGATTATTAAATCAAATCCATACCCCCAATGATGCACCCAATATAATATACATCTATATGAATTCAATGTTATAGTTTTAAACTTATATCAAAGTATGTGATAAAATAGTACACATTGATAAAAACCTCAAGTTAGATGACCATTACATGTGTTCACAGATAGGAACCACCAATAAAACCTGAAACATGTGGTGTTCCTATTTCCGGGTCAGCCCTCATGATCTCATCTACTCAAGATCACTAAGTGAAAACTTAATAAGAATAAGACTCAATGATTATGATCCCCAACACATAATAGTCAAATATTATCTATGTGTATCTAGAACACATGAAATATGTTTAAGATTAATGTCATAGTATCTTGAGGTTCTCATTATAGCCTAGTAACTACTATAACCTTTTGATAAAATAAATAATCTAATAAAATTACCATATAAATAGTGGATGCATAAATATCAACATTATAAAGGTAAGTTTACATCATGCACGACTCACTGTATACATGATATGGTAATAATAAAGTATTGTTTAGTTGGGTCTAGGGACCCCACTATTACAACATGATTCCTTTCTTACATCATAACCAGGAAAACCTGAGATAGCTTGGATTTTAACTGCAATTATAATGGATAAAATTATTGTTGACTTCAACATTGGTTTTTATGTTTTTATTTTTTTTATTTTTTGAATGAATAAATATTTGTGGTTATGTTTGAAGTTATGATAAAGATTGTATGTTTTTTGAGTTGTTGAATAATGAATGGAAGAAGCTCAAAGGACTTATGAACTAATGTAAAGACCACAACATAGTCATAGTATATAAAGATATGGTTTCCAAATGTATACAAATAAGTTTAAATAGATGTTTTTAAATATAAACCTCACTTCCATGGTTACGGCTCATGGATCTTAGGCTATACATTTTTTAGAGATAATTATGGAGATGATTCAATGAAAGCATGCTAGTGGTTTCTAAAGTAGAAGAGAATATTTTGACCATAGGTTATTGTATTGTCAATATAAGAAAATGTTGTGGTGTTGTTATGAAAGGATAAACCATTTTTGAAAATTTATGGTTTGATTGAAATTTTTATATATAATAGGAGGAGGATACTAGTCAATGTGTATCACACCATGGTGAAGGGAAAAACATCATGGTATTGAAGGTGTTTCAATAACAACATCATCTTTTTGAAACCATTTTTTAAATATGGATGAAGTGACTAGATTGATAAAATCAGAAAACCATGTTATGGGGAGTGAACACAATATTGTTTTCTTCAAATTTTTAACATGGTAACAGGGTAATAATTCTAGGATACACTTAATTTTTATCTAGTATTCTTAGGATTTTATTTGACTAAAGATAATCATTCTCATGGACTATAATAATGTCATGTAAAGAGTTAAATATACTCAAATTTATTTTCTTACACAATAGAAGATATAGTGAGTTATTTTGGTTCATTTAATTCATATTTAATGTAATAATATGAGATATATTTAACTAAGTTTTGTAACCAATGACCGATGTATGGGATCAACACTTTGGTGTGTGTGTAGTGGGGGGGGGGAATCAAGTTGTATATTTATTTTAAATAATTTATTATTTGTTAGATACTATTCCTATGTTTGAAGTAACATTAAATATTTCAATCATGGATTCACAAACCTGAAAACTAAATAGTGAAATTAAAAGGGATATCCATAAGGATTTTACTTTGTTTTTTTTCCAACATGTATGATCTAGTCTAAGGATCACACACTTGGTGATGTGATGGTGTGATTGAATCACTAACGTCACTCACAATGACCAAGGGTTACACCCTCTTACCTGCTTTTCACCAACTAATTCAATAAAGGGTTCACTATAATATTGGAATGTAGGCCATACAAAAATATAATAAATAGTAAATTAAAAACCAAACTAATTATGGTGTATCTATTTAGATATATATCATCATAAATACCATATTCATCTTCTCAAATAGTAATAACTTCATTTAGTTCCCTGATGCAATTAAATCATAAAGTATTTTTTATAACACCTTTTTCAACAATTTTTTTTAGTTCTTATATATTTTCCTCTATTCTAATTCTATCAATAAAAAACAGACACACACACACACACATAAAATATTACATCGATCTTCCAAACCTATCATGAATGGGTTGGACCTCCTCATGCATCCTAGATCTTATGATATATCTCCATGAGTTTTACCCTTTAATGGGTATTAAAAATAATATATATATGTTGAATAAAATCCACCATTAAAATTTAAAAAATTTAAATAGTCAAATAAGACATTAATTAACTGATTGAAATAGAAATATACAAAACCATGACATAACACCCTTCACGAAGACATTACCATGGGATCAATTTAGATCTCTATGAATTATGAAGCAAATCAAATTCATATATCTCAAATCTCATCAATTTCTATAACTTAACAATTTTAAAAATATATATAAAATGATCATTTTTATCTTACCATGAAATTGTTTTTGATCCAATGACCTTGATCTTTCTACCCAGATAAACACTTAATGAAACATTCATGATCATGACTGCATGCCAATTTAACTCAAAAATGAATTCATGAAAACAACCATTTTTATATTCTTCTGAGTGTGGTAAAAAATGAGTTATCCATCATATTTACATTGTGATAATCAAAATAACATATTGTAACATCCTCAATTTAGTTCACCTCCACTGTAATCAAACTAGGTTTTTACATAACTACAACACACCTCCTCGTACGCTAGAGGTTGCTGAATAGTGCCAAAGTTCGATATAGGAAGGTGGGGAGACTATAAAATCAGGTAAAAATAACCATCAAACATATTGGAATAAATATCAGGGAAAAATTAATCATAATATAAAAGTATTATAAATAATAAACAACATAATTAAATTCTAGACAAAAGTAAATATCAATATTATTCTATATCAAAAATGAGTTACTATACATGTCATATAAGTCATACAATGTAAAAAAGATATATTGTATAATATCATAGATAGTAAGTTATAAAATTAAATAAAAGTATGGGAGGTCTCAAAAAAATTGGCCTCAAGTCCTATCCTAGTCACATATCCCAACTCTAACCATGATGTACCAGCTTAACCATCCAATGTAGCAGGGTTCTCTCCCGTACTTGGGTCATGGAACATGAATCCTTCTTGGGTACCTCAAAACCTGAGTAGAAAATGAGTATAAATCAGTAGGACATAGGTAATAGTGTTCTTAAAAAGATAATTTAATACATGTGCATGAACTATTTGAAGTGACATTAAAGTAAATAAATAGATAACCAGTCACCCTGACCATTCTTGCTTTAACCATTTTCAAAAATAGAAATACATACCCATAGTTTAAATGAACCTAGAGGATGAAAAATGTATCACTAATCATGTAATATTTAGGGTGAAAGAGGTATCACTATTAGTTATTACTAGGTGAATGATGCATCACCATCACAAACTAACTATAAGAATGATCCATCACCAAATTTGGTGTCAATGGTAAATGATTCATCCCCTAGTGAACAAGTCATCACAAATTATAGGTAGAAAATACACTACTAAATTTCATAAGAGGTAGATGATATACCATTGATACATATCTCAAGTGTATAATACACCACTAATACAACCTACCATTAGTGGATGATTCACTATCATAATGAACCCCTTAGGAGGATGAAGTTACACTAAATTCGGTCTCTAGGTGGGAGATGCACCACCGAGAAAACACATCTAGGTGGATGATGTGCCACTAGTGTCACTTACTAGGTGGTAAGTTTTCCACCAACATTAAATTTTTCAGGGGTTGATTCATTATATTTATAATTCTATAAGTGGATGATGCACCACCAAAGTGATATCTTAAATGGACGATCTATATAATGACCTCATATTTTTAGGTGCATTATGAGTTAATTTTAGACTTTATTCATGATTATTTAAAATATGAAATTTTTAGGTGAAATTTTCAGAGTTTATAATTTTTTATAGAGTTTTATAGGCCATTAAGGTGGTTTATGGTTTGATCATGGTTAGGGGAAACTGTGCAGTTCAACCCAAGAAACCATGTAGCTTGTTTGGAGAAAGATAGAGGGTGGAACAAGGTTAGTGCATAGTTAGATAGAACTATGAAAAATTATACATAAAATATTTGGTATGGGATAAATAAGAAAATAATGTCTAGAATAGGATTTACCAAACAATGTGACAAAACCATGAAGGTTCCCAGGATAGGTATAAATCATCGCACGACTGAAGCACAATTTTGAAAACTATGTGACCAAACAACGTGCATGTTAATTAATGATTAAAAAATCCTTCTCAATGACCGTAAATATCATGATTCTACCCATTATTCCCCCTCCCTTAATTACCTATAAACTAGAGACTCTATATCCTTTCCTTAGTGATATACTTCCCTTTAGAGATTGATTTCGGTGGATCCAAGTGTGTTGGTGATTGGTGAATTAAGGTATATGATCTATGAAACTCTATTATATAAGTTTCTTATAGATCTTCCCTTATTACCTTAATATGAATTATATATATGGTATATTATGGACAGATCTATGGGTTTTGATTCTATATAACAATTAATTCTTGAACCGTTGATAGATCAGTGACAGATCAAGTGCGTTGATGACCTTCCTCTGATCAATCCCAAATTAAGTGACACTAGAAGATCTTGAGAGGTATGTTGGTGTAGGTTAAATCACTTGGAATTATAATATTATTTAATCTAATTCTATAAAATTTTATTTTATTTAATTGTGATCAGTTATAAGTGTCCTTGTAATGTGGGATTAATCTAGTTGGTGTACGAGCATGAACTGAGCATCATCTCTTGGCATGTCTCAAAGATTACCCCGAATGGCCTAAATGCCTTATTTTTATTTATTTTTTGATAACCCCCATTTTAAGGGTTGAAGGGGAACCCTTAAAAAGAAATTATCATGTCTCGAATATCATCATCAATGAGATAAAGGTAGAAATTCTTTATTATACAGGTCTTTGATATTGAATTGGTTTCCATGTTTTATTGTATTCTCTTACATATCCATATGTGAGTTGTATGAGATGAAATATTGTCCCATGGGTAGAAATAGTATTGAGAACCATTGTGTGGTATGGTATTTATATGTGTGTATGTGTATCCCATGAGATCCATGCTTGTTATGCTATACCTTTGGATATATGTGACTAATATGATGACACTATTTCTGTGTGATTTATTTGGTATATGATATATTATTTTTATTCTATGCACGGTACCAAAGTGTTGGTTGGACCTATCTTGGATTAGTGGACCTAGAGGGGGAGTATTTTTAGATATTTCATGTGACATGATGATATGACCAAGTTATATAATAGTGGAAATATGGAATTGTGTGTCCTAACCTAGAGGAATGATAGTATTAGGTGATATGAATTGATAGGCAATTATGGGTCATGCTGGTTTTATATTATTTTACCTAATATATAACAATAGGTCATAATGGATTTACATGGTATTAATTGGAGGCATAGAGACCATACTTATACTGAGAAGCCTTGTGGATGGATTATCTACTTATTATTTTCCCATGACCATTCGTATATTCTTCCAACATGGGGCTAAAGTGGGCTTGGCTAGAGTTTTTGGTAGATTTATTAGCACATATATGCTAAGTATGGTATTGTTTTCATGTGTGTGAATTTATTTTATTATCATGGCATACACCCCTATATTCATGTGAACTTATGTTAATGAAGTATTGGTGTTGTCCTACTGGGTTATACGCACACCCTACACGTGCATGTTGATATTCGTGCAGATTTCATGAATAAGGATCCAGTGAAGGGAAAGGGCCTTGTGATGGGTAATTGAGGAGATGACAACTTGGATTCAAAGGTGATGTCAAGACATAATACATACTATTGTAGGGGAAGAAAATACCACTTGTTCAGATCTTATGGTAGTATAGATAAATATAGGAGGAATATTTAGAGCAGGAATCATATATTCGGTCTTAGTGGTCTGAGTTGTTTGAGTAAGATTCTTAGAAATACTTCTCAAGGATGATAAGTACTTGGAGGGGGAGAATGTAATGACCTAAAATTTATCAATTTTTTTACGAGTTAATTTTAGAATTTATTCATGTGAATTTAAACTATGAATTTCTTGGTAAGAGTTTGGGGGGGGGGGGGTTGGTTGTTTTTGGATAGTTTTAAAGCCCTTTAAGGGGTACATAGTTTGAGCATTATTAGGGGAAAACACGCAGTGCACCCTAGGAAACAATGAAACTTGTTTAGAGAAGGATATTGGGTGGATCATGATTGAAATATTATTGGAGATAATTATGAAACATTCCCCAAAAATTGTGTAACATGGGATATACTAGAAAATAATGGTTGGAACTTTATTTACCAAACCATGTGGCCAAACCATGTGGCTACCTAGGAGAGGCATAAAGCATTGCACGGTTGGAACACAGTTTTACAAACTGTGTGACCAAACCTTATGAGAATGAATTAATGATCTAAAAATTCTTATGAATGACCATAAAAAACCCAATTTGACTCATTATTCCACCCTCTATTAAGTCCTTCAAAACTAAAAACTCTTTAATATTTTCTTAATAATCTCATTCTCTTCCAAGCTTAATTCTAGTGAATCCAAGCGTATCGGTGATTAGTGAAATAAGATATGTGATCTATGAACCTCCATTTTCTAGGTTTCTTCTGGATCTAAATTTTTTACCTTAATATGAATAATAGATATATAATTTCATAGATAGATATATGGGTTCTAATACCATCTAATGATGAATTCATGGAGTATTGATAGAGTGGTTACAGATCAAGTGTGTTGTAAGCCTTCCTCTGATCAATCCCAAATCTAGAAATGGCCATGTATCCAAAGAGGAATATTTATATACAACCAATTCATTAGACTTAGAATATACTTGAATATCATTCTAAAAAAATGGATTTTATTGAATTGGGATCAATTCTAGGGGTACTTGGTGTGTGCGATTGATCTGATTTGTGTACGGGAATGACTTAGGTATCGTCTCTAGATGGGTCTTATAGATTGTTATTAATGGTATAAAATTAGTAATTACTTACCATATATGGACTTAATATTGAGTTGGTTTCCTTGTTTTGTTGTATGTTCTTTTATATCCATCGGTTCCTTATGTGACATGACATATTGGCTCATGTTTGGACATAGAATAGTGAACCATTATGTGATATGGTAATCTTGCGTGTGCATGTGTAACATATGAGACTCATAATTATTGTGATCTTTATCAAGATATATGTGAATCATATGATGAAACTATTTTTATATAACATATTTGGTATATGATATATTATTGTTGTTCTATGAATGGTACCAAAGTGACAGGTGGACCCATCGTAGCTTAGTGCCCATAGAGGGGGATCATGTTCAGACATTGCATGTGACACGATGATATAATTGAGTTATATGACAGGACATGATAGACTTATATGGTCTAACATAGGGTCATGATGGTCTTTGGTGATCCGACCTGAGGGGTGATAGTGGGGAATAGTTGTCTTATGTGATATGTTCTGAGAGATAACAATAAGGCATGATGACATTAAGTGGTTTTACCTAGATGGATAGATCTTGTACTACTACTGATTAGCCTTGTTTATGGATCCTCTACTTATGACTTTCCAATTAATATTCATATATTCTTCTATCATGTAGTTGAATTAGGTACATTTGGGGTTTATGGCAGCTTGGTTAGTGAACAGACACTCAGAATGGTATTATTTTCTTATGTGTTCATGTATTTTATTATTATGGAATACACCCCTATATTCATGTCTAATTATGTTAATGAAACATTGGTGGCATCATACTAGGTTATACTCACACCCTACATGGTAATCTTGATGTGCATGAAGATTTCATAACTAGGGATCCAGTAAAGGGTAGGGTCCTAGTGATAGGAAGATAAGGAGATGAAAGCTTGGAGTCAAAGGTGATGCTGATGCATAATTCATACTATTATTTCCATATTTATTTAGTTTTATATTTTTTGATACATAGTTTGACCCACCACATTGGGGGTCCATTTATAAATTTTTTTATGACTTGGCATGACATATATTACCAAATTTATTCCTATTATTCTTCTAATGTTCTATTTTTTTTATCTTATGGTTATGTTGTTTTAACCTATGATGGTTATTATTAATAAAAATATAGTCTCCACACATTTATTTAGACCATCTATGCTATTCAGCAACCTCTTTCACATGGGGAGGTGCGCACGAGGTCATGTGGCACTCCAACTTAGACTGAGTGATTTGGGTTGGGGCATTACAATCAACCACAAACCTGAAATATTAAATTAGGATAGATTACAATACTATATTATACTAATGGTGAACAATTGATCACTGAATAACTTTAGGTGCATGAGATACCATATTCATAGTAAATATGGTTGATGCACCACCACTAGTAAACTCTAGGTGGACAAGTCACCACCACACACCAAGATACCATCAAAATGAACGATTAATCATTTAAAACCTATATTAATAATTCATAACTAATCAACACATCAAGTGTTATTATATTAATCTAATAACTTTCTCAAAATTCTATTCATAGGCCCAATCACCACTAGCCTAGAAAGTTCTCAAGACAATCCAAACCAAGGTATACACTAGGTCACCGCCCTAGGAACCTAGGGATGATTCCCAATAATAGGAATCTATTATGGGTCTAAATTTATTATTTCAACTTTCAATTCATATATGAAATAGTCATCAATATCCATTAGTATCAACACATACCTTCCATAGACTACTCCTGATCTTCTCCGGCTCCACTCATACCATATAGTTTCAAGAAAACCAATTAAATTTAGTTTTAAGTCATAATAAATAATTTAACATAAAATGAATTTCATATGATTCATTCTATGCATGTAAAAATTTACAGAAAATAAAAGGTCCATCGACTGATTTGACCTCAAATGGAAGAAATAAAAAAGTACCCCCCCCAAATCAGGGTTCGAACGTTAATTCACAATGAGATATCAAGATAAAAATATAAAAGTTGAAATATAATTGTTGAAACCCCTCATAGAAACCCAAAATGACAAGTGGAACTTTGATATAATCTTTAATGATAGAAAATCAAGCTTGAAGAAGAAGAAGTAGAGGGAGAGTGGTGACTACTACTATGTGAGGAAAATATAAACAATTTTTTAATTTAAAATTATCAAATAAATCAATAAATTAATTAAAATATTTTTAAAAATTATGAAGCAACCCACTCAGAACCCACTATCCAGCAACTGGATACCCACTCTAAGGTTATTGACCACCCAGTCCACTTGTGTAAAGACCTACTATTTTTCAAGTTAGTAATTTCAGAAGGAATTTGGATATTCAATTTTGGTGAGGGGTTTGTTTTATGAAATGAGACTCATATGAGAATTTTAAGAGTTTTAATATATTAAGGATATGTTTTTGGATGTTAATTGAGTCTTGATAGTGTTTCGAGTTATCGAGTGGCTGTTAGAGTGAGGTTGTGTGGACTTGCAGCTAGTTTTTTTGGTAGGTGTAACACCATAGGTATTACCACACTAAATAGATTTCCTTAGTGGAGGGTTCCACACCTAGGTGAGAATAGTGATCAATAATATTGGAGGGAATATAACCCTAGGTGGGCATGGTTCTTAGGAGATATTTTTATGGGAAATAGGGAGGGAGAAATTCCCAGGTTGGGTATCTCCTTGAGCGTTTTGGTCTAGGATATTTAACTATGGTAAATGGAGTGAAAAAAAGACCAAAGATGGGTATTTTTTGAGAATTTTGGTTGAGGGTATCCAATTTTGGGAAATAGGAAGGGAAAAAACCTATTTTTTGGCTGTAAAATGGTGGAAAATAGCAAGGATGGAGGCCCTTCACCATGGTGGTCATGCATGTTGGTGATCCTCATGGGATGACTAGAGGTTCACCATGATATAGTGTATGCTATGGAGTGCCTCTATTTTCATAAAAATAGTAGAATACCCATTTACCCCATATTATTTTAACCATATACCCTTTTCTCTTCTCCCTCATGTATGAATAGACTAGGGAAGAGATCTCCCCTTTGTACCATTCAATCCCCCATGGTTTGGGGTGGATTTTAATGTGATTTATCTAGTTATTAAGGTGATTTTATTCCTCATTACTCTTCCACATTATCCTCCTTATATTCTCCTTGATTTCAATTGTCATTGGTTAGGTTTCCTAAGATTATTCCACTAGATCATGGTGGAATCTTCCCATAATGATGTGGATTTTTCTTGACATGGATATAGGGTGTCATGAGATAATAAACGCATGCTGTCACACCCCATTTTGATGAAGGTACGACACTAAAATATTTTTCTTAGGGTTTTTAGTATAATTGGATTAAAATTATAATTAAATAAGTTTCATATGTTTTTAATTTTGTGTGGATTAGGATTGGGTGCAAGACATGAGTGAATCATACCCTATTGCTGCTTCCTAGTGAGATTTTAGGCATTTATACCTATTTAAATTGAAATTAATTAAATTGAAAAATTAAGTATAAATTGTTATAATTAATTAATTTAAATATTATGATGCGTGGTAGGTGCTTGAAAGGTGATACAATCTTATATGAGTTTAGGTGAGGATGGATGAGATGCTTTAAAAGGATACAACATGAATGAGGTAGGTGGTCCCTTGAGCATACCCCTTTGGTTTATGCATTTTCTTTACGTGACTTGTGATATGAATTATTTCTACTATGTACATTCAATTATTTACTTAGAGAAACTATTTAATTTAAAATTTAATGATTATGAATGGACTGAACAAAGTTCCAGGGGCCATGATGAACCCTTGTTCAATGGCTTAATGACCTAACCACCGATTCTCAAGGCCTTGATTATAAATGTAAACATTGATTTATAAAAACCCTATGTGGTATAAATTAAATGAAATAGACATGATTTAGTAGACATGGATAGGTTACTTTAATCTATTTGAGAATATAAGATTAAATAATTGGAATAAATGGCCCAAGTAGGCCATGATATGACAATCATAAGCCTTGGTTTTTTCTTGGATAAATCACTTAATTGATAGTTTTTTAGTATCAAAGTTTGGTTTTTATGAGAATAATTGATAACATGTCTGACCCTAATGATTTTGGTTATAATTCCTGATGTGATAGTGGATCATGATATTAAATGGTTGGATCTAGAATGTGTATATCACATGTATATTCTTTTGATTTGGAGATGATTCTTGAGTTGGTTGGTGATATTGTGATAGCCTTTTGGAATGGGTGAAATCACTATATTTTGAAGAGGATCACTAAAAATGCTCCTAGTTAGAAGAAATTTACATGAAATGAGTATAGTTAGCTAGTTTGGTGTAGGATACTAGGCTTGATGATGTGAAAATCATGGTATTGTGAGTTAGGTTGTGTGAACGGTTAACATAAGAGTGTATGCCAATTAGGTTTCAATGAGATTGAGGTAGTGTATACTGGTTATGTGCAGTGCTTGTTATGTTTTAAATTGGTGAATTTCCATGTGAAATATTATGAAATTTTTTTTGTATGAAATTATTATGGGTATGGTTTCTTAGGATTTTGATGAAATGGAAAATGTCCCTCTATGGTGAGAGGTGAAATTTGAAATGGATTGGGGTACCATGGTATGGTTAACCCAAGTATGTGCCTTGGAACATATTGTTAGGAAGGAATTATATTATAAATCCATCAATAATTATTCTTGAGGAGAAGTAAAATGGAATCTATATATTGGGTAGTGAACCATTGAACCTTAGAGGGTGATTCCCTCATGATAAATGAAAATTCAGTGAGTTCCAAGGATGATATTCCTAGTGATCCAGGAATGGGTGGTGATTGATGTTTTTTATTGGTTCTTGGGCATGAGTTGTATGACCATGTCTAGTAATTATGTGAGAAAATGGATAGATCATGGTCTATGGAGGTATGCTCCCATGTTGGTATAGTCATGGGTGTGATGAGACCAATCATTGGATGGTTGAAGTAGCATTAAAACCTCTAAGATGATGGATCCTATTTTATTTGGTTCCTTGGGGAATACTATATTTGAGATTTAAATGTGGTATTAAGTGAATACCATATGTTTCTATTGGTCCCAAGATGGATTAATTTTTATTCAATGGTGTGTTAGATCGATGATAAGTCTATGATATAGGTGAGATCATGGAAATAGATTTGGTTGGTCGAGGATCCAACCATAAAATTACACTAAGTGTTAGGTATAGAATTCAGGATAAGCATTTGGATGATATTGGGATGAATTTGGGAGTCAAGGAATCAATATTTAATATTGTAAAAATGTTTAGTCAAGTGAAACTAATAGTTTTCAAGAATATTAATCCATAAGAGGATTGAATGGTAGTTTTTTGTATGATTGGTTATGGTGAAATTACAAGAAAAGAGATGGTTAACAGCATTTTATTCCAAGTGGTTCTAGTAAATACCATGAAATAAATCTGGTTAAAAAATAATAATATTATGTCAATTTCATAAAATTTCCATGATATATTTTTATGTTTTCAATTAGAGGTATTTTCAATTAAACCACTGCTAAATGTTTTAAAAAATCTTAATCCCCCTCCCCCACTCTCTCTGTGCAACCCCAAACCCTCCCCCCACCCCAACTCCATTGACCTCCTCCTCTCCTCTCCCTGATGGCAACCCTGAGGCCATGAACACGAGCCTGTGACCCCAACCTCCATGAACCCCCTCTAACCTGAACCACATGACCCTCCCCCCGACCTCCTCTCTAGTCGGCTCACCGATGACGCAACCCTCCCTCCCCAACCTCCCTCTCCCCAGCTTGGTTCCCCTCCTCAGTGGCAATGTGACCCCCCGCCAACCTCCCTCTATCTGGATTAGATCCCCTCCCCAGTGGCAATACATACCCCCCTTAAAGTTTTAATCCTACTCCCCATAATCACCCTAAATCTATTATTTCTCAAAAAAGTTATTTGATTGTAATTTTTGTCTGCAGTTATTCTTTTGATGTATACATGGTATTAGATTACAATTTATTAATTAATAAAATTCATTCCATGTTTGTTTATTGAACTATGAATATATATTAATTAATATTTTTTGTGGTAACTTTATATCTTACATTGGATTATGTAGTTTCTAATTTTCATTCGATAATCAATTCTTTAGAATTTATTTATTATAGTTTGAGCCTATTATCATTATTGCAAAATCAGTATATATTTTTATTAAAAAAGTAATGAAATACATATGCTTCTATTTGATGAATTTTTATTGAAGTTATATTATTTATTTATTGTGTAATCACTCTATAATTTAATTTTGGATTTTGAAATTTCTAATTAATATAGATTTTTTTGTAATCACTATGTAGTTTATTTCTGGATTATGAAGATTTTCCATGAGTGAGTATGAAACCAATATATTGAATAAGAAAATGATTCATATTTAATAGATGATGTTATCCAACAATGTAATTGGGCTTCACATCATTTATATAATAATACAAGATTAAAATCATCCACCTAGGAAACTCATGACTTGATCTAAATTTTCGTCATGTCATTTTGATGAATATTATGTTTAATAAGTTACATATTCTTCAAATAAAAATTATTAATATTTTTTGGAACATCATTTTATGTCCTTATATATTTTATTCTCCTCTCCCAAATGAAAAATTTTATCATTTTTATCCTTCGACATGCCCATTAGATAATATTTTTGTTCCCCAGAGGTGGTTTGTGCTATGTGTTTCATAGTTATAACTATTTCTACTTGTTAATACCAATTTTCATAGTTTATTATAAACATGTAATTCCATATTTTATATTCAATTATATTTCCACTGGATATTGAAATGAGATTTGAATTTTAAAATTATAAGATGAAAATTACTCCCTGAGCATGCTGTGGATTAATTATTTTACAATTTGGGTTCTTTTTTGTTTCATTAAACCATTTCTAGTAAGAAATGGAATATATTTATAATTTGACAATTTCATCACTTTACATTGAGATAAATATATTGTGGAGTAATATAAATCTTTAAAATAACACAATTATAACATTGCTTAATTATACAGAACTTTCTTGTCATTTTCATTTGAACCATTAATAAATCAATATTTGAATTACTATAACTATATATCTCATTATTTAATTCATTTTATCTTTACTTGTTTAATTTTTCCTTGATATAAAATATTCATTTTTGAATAAAAATTGGTTTTGTTTGATATTAGTATTTTTTGGATTGAGACATAGGATGTTAGCACTATAGAGACATGGTCTGGAAAGACACATGCCTCCAGCTTTCCTATTCTATAATTCCATGTATAAGTAAAAGTGAAAAAAGAAACTCACATTTCAGGAGGCCTTTTATGGGTTATTATTATTACTTTGTTGGGGATATTGCAATTCAGGTATAATTTTTTTCACATTCAAATGAAATTGTAGTTGAATTATTTATAGTTAATTCCAAAAATATATTTTTTATATGATTTTGAAATCTATGAGCATGATTCATTCTTAGTATGTTTCTTTGAAGTAATTAATTTGAATACCCTTACATACATGCTACTATAAGGTTTCATGTTTTTCACAACTTTGGAAATTCATAGATATACAAATAGTGGATTTTTCACTCACACATCTCATAGTTTGATTCTATGTTTACTATTTGTTATTATAATATAATGTTTCATTCCATGTTTATTATTTATTCTTTTAATTTTTTAATTCATACTCAACAAATTATTTTTAAAAATAAAAAATTCTAATCCCATGCAATTACATGGGGGAAAATACTAGTTACTATAATAGAATAATGGATTAATTATTTTGAATCCTTTTTGTATTATAAATATATATATAAAATAAATCAAGAAATATAAATTTTTTGTACTTATAAAACACATTTATATAATTTTTCAAATATATTTAATATTTTTTTTACCAAATACATATTTATTCAATTAAATAAAAAAATTACCTTTCTTCACATATTGAAATTATATACATAAAATATACATTTTATTTTAGATAAATATTATCATATTATGTAATAATTATCACATATTTTTTGGTAATAAATGTATGATTACTATGATTAATATTTATGACCATGATAATGATAAAAATATTATTTTCAATGAATTGTTTTATTAATGTTTTGAAACATTTAACTAATAAATTATATTGATCTATTTAAAAGAATGACACTATAATTATTTTTACAAACATATATGATTATATTACCATACATTTTATTAGTAACCAATGAATTGTAATATTAAGAAAAAATAATAGTAAAAATATAATTTTTATACAAAAAATAGTTTTCTAATATATAAAATGTTGTATTTTAAATTTCAGTTTTATATTGATTATAAATTTCATTACATTAAATTTATAAAAACAAAGTATGAACACACAAAATTTTTGTTATAGGGGTTATTTTATATGTTTAGTAAAACATAATTTATACAGGTGGATTATTTTGTTCGAGTTAGGGTGGTTTGTTTGAAGCTGCTCATGCTCATAAGAGATTGGACTTCAAGCCTTCATATGAGATAATAAAAATAAGGATATTCATCAAGAATTCATACAACCATCATGAAAATATGAATTTCTACAACTAATTTAATTAATTTTTTAATCATTTTATCTACTATTTATAAGTTAATTTTCGTATCATTTTTATCTTATACTTATTTAGTTTTTTTCATAGATATTTTGAGAATACACATTTTTCTTTCAACTGTCTACAACAAGGCACACAATAAATAAAATATTTCTTTTTTGAAATGTTTCTACAATTTCTATTTTCATTTCCTTTGTTGAAATTCCAACACTGCATATTTATTCAATGTTATTAGATGAATTTTTTTTTATCATTGTTACAATTTAGAAGAGTAGAGGAAGATAATGTTCCAATTATGGTGACTTCTTTTGATATAATGGGAACATGAGATTCATCTACTCTTTTGTATTTCAACAACAAGAAATGATTTTCTCCTAATAAAATCGATTCAATATGAAGTGTTGGTAGTTTAATATTAAATACAATGGAAATCATGGTAACATTGATAGTTAGAATTATTTTGAGACTTTGAGACATGTAAGAATCAACTATATCTTTATAAAAGGCATTGTGTGACTGGTATGACTCAAAGTGTTTATTTTTATTTAAAATTGATAATAATTTTAGTGAAAAGGACAAGTTATCTACTCAAAACTAAGAAAACATTTTTTTTGTTTTTATACTTTAGGAAAATGATCCATAAGTCATTTTTGATGTGTAGGAATCAGTCACACCTCAATCTGATACACGATGTGCTCGGTATAACTCAAAGTGTCTGATATCAGTTTAAAGTCAACATTTTAGTTCAAAAAGTGTCACTCATTGAAGACTAATCAAACACCCTTGTATTTTATTTCTAATTTAGGGAATTTATTCATTAGTAATTTGTGATGTGTGTTAATTGGTCTCATATAAAACTGATACACGATGTGATTAGTATAAGTTAATGTGAGTGTTTCCAGTTTAAAGTGACAGTTTAGTAAAAAAGACAAGTGACATACTCAAAAATGATAAAATGAATTCATATTATTTTTATACTTTAGGAAAACGATCCATAAGTCATTTGAGATGTGTAGGAATTAGCCTCAGCTCAATCCGATGGATGGTATCACTGGTATGATTCAAAGTACATCTTTTTAATTAAAATTGACATTAATTTTAGTAGAATAGGAAAATGACCTACTCAAAACTGAGAGAACACATTATTATTATTTTGAAACTTTAATAAAATGATCCATAAGTAATTTTTGACTTGTAGAAATAAACCAAACCTCAATCTGATATATTATGTTCCTAGTATGAATCAAAGTTCCCGTTATCAGTTTAAAATTGACTTTTAAGTTTAAAAAGTTTCACTCACCAAAAATCGAGAAAACATGCTCAGATTTTTTTGATAATTTATGAAATTTATTCATAAATTATTTTTGACATTTAGGAGTTTTTCTCACTTTGAACTGATACATGATGTAATCTTTATGATTCAAAGTGTGGGTTTCTAGTTTAAAATGAAAATTTAGTAAAAAAGACAAGTGACATACTCAAAACCATGAAAATGAATTCTTATTATTTTTATAATTTATTAAAACTACCCATAAGTCATTTGAGTCTTTTAGGAATAAAATTAACCTCAATATGATGTATAGTGTGACTGATATGACTCTAAGTGCGTATTTTTATTTAAAATTGACATTAATTTTAGTAAAAAGAAAAAAATGGCATACCCAAAACCGAGAAAAAGAATTTGTATTGTTTTGATACTTTATGAAAAATATATCTAAGTCATTTTTGATGTGTAGAAATCAATTAAACTTCAATATGATACAAGATGCTCCCGATATAACTAAATGTGTCCATTATCAGTTTAAAACTGATATTTTAGTTAAAAAAGTGTCACTCACTGAAAACCAAGAAAATATGCTTATATTTTCTTAATTATTTAGGACATAGATTCATAATTTATTTTTTACATGTAGGAATTGGTCTCACATCAAACCAATACACGATGTGATCGGTATGAGTCAAAGTGCATGTTCCTAGTTTAAAATAACAATTTAGTAAAAAAGGAAAGTGACAAAATCAAAACTGAGAAAACAAATTCAGATTGTTTTGATAATTTTTGAAAACAATCCACATGTCATTTGAGATGTATATGAATCAGCTTAAACTCAATCCAATTCACAATGTGATGGTTATGTCTCTAAGTACATATTTTTATTTAAAATTAACATTAATTTTAGTAAAAAGGACAAATGACCTAATCAAAACCGAGTAAAAAAATTAAGATTGTTTTTATACTTTATGAAAAATATCCATAATAAATTTTTGATATTTATTAATCAACCTCACCTCAATATGATACATGATTTTCCCAATATAACTGAATATGTCCGTTATCAGTTTGAAATTGACATTTTAGTTTAAAAAGTTTCACTCAATAAAAACTGAGAAAATGCATTTGGATTTTTTTTGATAATTCCATACATAAATTAACTATTAATTTTTGAAATGTATTAATTGTAATCACATCAAACCGATACAGGATGTGATCAGTGTGAGTCAAAGTGTGTGTTTCTAGTTTAAAATGGAAATTTAGTAAAAAAGACAAGTGATGAATCAAAAATAATAAAACACATTAGGATTATTTTAATAATTTTATAAAACAATCCATATGTCATTTTAGATGTGTAGGAATCACCCTCACCTAATTACAATTCATGGTGTGATAGGTATGACTCCAAGTGCATCTTTTTATTTAAAATTTACATTAATTCTAGTAAAAAGGACAAATGACCTACTCAAAACTGAGAAAACACATTTAAATTGTTTTGATAATTTAGTAAAATGATCTATAAGTCATTTATAACATTTAGTAATCAATATAAACTCAATAAGATACACTATATCCCCAATATGACTCAATGTGTCTATTATTAGTTTAAAATCAATATTTTAGTTCAAAAAGTGAAACTCAATGAAAAATGGTAAAACATACTAGGATTTTCTTGATAATTTTGTACATTGATTAATAATACATTTGTGAAATGTTATAATTGGTTTCATATAAAACAAATACATGATGTGATTGGTATGATTCAAAGTACATGTTTCCAGTTTAAAATGAAAATTTATTAAAAAAGACAAGTGACATACTCAAAACTGAGAAAACACATTCATATTATTTTTATACTTTAAGAAAACAATACATAAGTTATTTGAGACATATAGGAATTAGATACACCTCAATACGATGCATGGTGTGAACAATATAACTCTCAGTGTGTCTTTTTATTTAAAATTGACTTCAAATTTAGTAAAAAGTACAAATGACCTACTCAAAACCAATAAAACACATTCAAATTGTTTTGATACTTCTAGAAATGAGGCATAAGTAATTTTTGACATGTAGGAACCAACCAAACCTCAATCTGATACATGATGTTCTTGATATGACTCAAAGTGTGTCTTTTTATTTAAAATTAACATCAATTTTAGTAAAAAGGACAGATTACCTATTAAAAATCGAGCAAACACATTCAAATTGTTTTGATACATTAAGAGCATACAAAATTTCATTTAAAATTAAAGTTTACCCATGATGGTTGTAAATTAATTTTAGTGTTTTAAAATACTAAAACGTGTATGGAACAGTAAAAACACAGAAAACAGCCTCAGATTTATGTGAAATCATTAGTAAAACACCGTTGAGTTGTTTTTAAAATATAGGACATGCTGTGATATCAAAGTCTTTAATTTTTTTATTAAGTCAAGTTCAAGAACACTACACATCACTTTAAAAATAAATTATAATATTTACTTATTCCATTTTATTTTCAAGTGTTGAATCTTATCTTAAATAGGTAAGTATATGTTTTCAAAGTGTTTTGCATTATATATTATTTGGTTTATGTTAAAATTTCTTCTATTTTATTAAAAAAATATTTTTTATGTTTATCATTCTAAATATATTCTATGTATTTTTTATTTCATGTTTCTTTTCTTAAATATTCTAGTTCTAATTGTAGGTGGAAGATTCTAACAATAGGCATGATGTTAACCCTTTCAATCCACGACATTCTTCTGGTTTTATACTATAATTATGATTTATTATGTTTAGTTTTAATTTTTGATGTATTTTTTTTACAGTTGATGAGATGATGTGGTTGGTTTTAGTTGATGGGATGATGTGGAGGCAGAAAAATGTAGTGGAGGTCATGACGTGGATGTATATTGGGTGTCAATTATTGTAGGACATATTTTATATGTATATATTGATGAATAGGGCATTGATTGATAGATATATGAGTTGATTGAGATTGAGGTTATGATGATTGTAGATGTTTTTATATATGATTGTGGATGTATGAAGTATATATGATGGGTTTATCATATATTCATGTTTTAGTTTATTGCATGTTAGCTTATTATCAAATATAAAAAAACTAATTTAGTCGTGGTTTTTTGTAACTTCTGTTAAATATATTAAATAAAATATGATTTAGTGGTGGTTAATTGAAACCACCGTGAAAAAAAACACCACTCATATGTTCAAAGGTGGTTATTTTCATTTTATTTATATTCCACCAGTTTGAAAAAAAAAATAAAAGAACCGTCACTAAATAAACATAAAATTTCCACTAAATGTTCAAAAAATGAAACATAAGAAAACCACCATGAAATAACCCCCCCTCTAAATGACTAGAAAGTGTGTAATATTTGGTGGTTTTATTAACTACCAATATTCAATTAGGCAGTTGTTTAAACTGCCACTAGTTAACAAAAAACACTGCTAATGATTTTTTTAGTTTGAGGTGGAAACTACATTGAGTGAGTCATTGAACCACTGAGAATTCATTTTTATTAGGTGATTTGAATGGTGGGTAGAACCATAATCTTAAGGGTAAATTTATTAACAACACCATGGTTTCTTGAAATATATTGGTGTTGTGGATCACCATCTAGGTGTTTGATGAAGCTGATGAGATAGAGGCATGGGTTTTGGTGGATAGTGCACCATGGATTTGGGAGTTTCATAATGAGATATCATTTAAAATTATAGGGTATAATTAAATTATTTGGGTGTGAATTAGAGACCAATACAGTCCAAGATTAATTTTTGAAATAACACTAAGGATTCTCAGGGATGAGAAGTTCTATGATGCAGAGGTTATAAAAAATATCTTTTTTTGGGTTAGGAATTTTAGAAGGAATTTGAATTTGTGATTTTTGTGATGGGTTTGTTTTGAGAATCAAAACTTTGATTATAATTTCTAGATTTGTAACATCTCAAGGAGACGTTTTTGGATGTGGATCGAGGCTCGAGATGAGTTTTGGGTGCTTGAGGGGCCATCAAAGTGAGGTCGGTTGGGATTTCAACTTGTTTTTATTATAGTTGCTTCACCAAAGGGAGAAACAAATCATGGAGATATTCATGGAAGAGGAATACATGAATGGGAGAGCATGGTACCTAATTTTATTGGAGGGAATAACACTTTGGGTGGGCATAGAACCTATAATATCTTCCTATAGGAAAATGGGAGGGTGAAACACTCAGGTTGGGAGTTTCACTAAGCATTTTGGTCTAGGGGATCTACCTATGGAAAAAAAGCTTGAAAAAATGACTATTTAAATAGTCATTTCATAGAGGAAAACATAAATGATAGGGGATGTAGGAGGATGATCAAGGAGGATGAGAAAGGAGATTTCACCATAGCAGAAGCTACACGGATTGCAAGAATAAGAGGGTATGGCACCTGCCATCGGGAAAAGCTTGTGCATGCATGGGATAGCCTATCTGAACATCCATGCGAAGGCGGAGAGCTGATTTCATGAAAAAGATGCTGGGGAGGAGCAGTTCCAAGTAGTTAGTCTGGGTTGTATGTAATGTTTGAAGCCTACAGGTAATGAATTCCTCTAAAGCCTATGAGCCATGTAATACTTGTGCCTATAATCATTGTAAGGGTTCCACCTCACCCCTTGAAAGGTGTATTATGAAAAATCAATTAAAAATGAAGGCCTTCGGGCCATTTGATGGATGATGTGATTTCTCTAGCGATTGAGGTGATTTTCTTCTTCTTTCCCCCTCATTTTTTAATCCTTGTATTCTCCTTGATTTTGTTTTCTCCAGTTATATTTCTTGATATAATTACACTAGATCATGATTAAATCAACCAATAATGATATATATTTTTATTATAATGGATATAGGGAATCTTGAGATGATGAACGTATGTCCTCGCACGCTTTTTTGATGAAGGTACTTTGAGAAAAAAATTTATTAGGTTTTTTTGGAAGAATTGGCTTTAATTAATCATTAAATCATTATTTTATGTTGGGGATTCTATTTTTATTAGGTTAAGGTTATTATTATGAGTGGACTAAACCCTTTTTCTCAAGGTTTTAGTGACCATATATCACCTGGTGAGATTATAATCATTTATACATATTTAAATTAAAATGAATTTAATTTTAAAATTAATTATAAATTTTTATAATTAATCAATTTAAATATTATGACATGAGAAAGGTTCTAACAAGGTTATAAGATACTATATGATATTAGGTGAGGATGGACGAGATGCATTAAAAGGAAATAACATGAATTAGTTTGGTGGTTCCTTGATAATTCCCCTTTGGGTTATGAATTTTATTTATGTGACATGTGATATGTGGTCTCACCACTGTGGGTGATCAACATTTTTCTTAGGAAAATTGTTCAATTTAAAATTTAATTATTATTAATGGACTAAATAAAGTTCCAAGACCGGTAATGTATCCTTATGCATAAGATTGATTCCTTTACCACTGATAGCTGATTCCTTGATTATAAATTTAATCCTTGAGGTATACAAGCCTTCAGGGGTATAAATTAAATGAAATAAACATGAAATAGTAGAACCGAATAGGTGACTTTAGTTCCCTTGAGTAGGGATGAATTATGGATGAATTCATTGTCCCTAGTGGTCCTTTATTAAACCTTGATATGACTTAAATCCTTCAGGATGGTTGATATGAGTGTGGGGTGAGAATCCCTCCCACAGTGAGATGTGAGTGCTTGGGTGGGAATGGCCTAGGGAGTCATTATGGATAGGTTGGGTGTGTGAGGACTAAATTAGAGTGATTTTAAAAATGGATAGTCTTGAGGAAATATCCATGGTGTGACACCAATGTTAGATTTCCTACATGGAAAATTAGGCTATGATACGAGGATGACGATGCTTAAGAAATTTATACCCTCCGAGTGATGATATTGGCTCAAGAGATGTGAATTTGATGTAGGATCCCATATAGGTTTTTTGGAATATGATGTGAACTAAGGGACATCAATGGGCTCCCTAATGAAAGTTTGACTCTATATAGGGTTAGTGAAGGATATGGGTATAAGAGAATATAGGTAGAAACCAAATAATTGGTGTGAGATTGATATAGATGTAGTGGTAATGATGGTTAATATGAGTGTTGTATTGTGTTTGCTTAATTTTTTACATTGTTACTTCACTCTAATATGAGGGAATATTATCCCCATAGTAACACCCTAGAACCTAATTTCTAGTCAACAACCTCTAGAATATAGGGTGGAATGACTCAAGTCACATGGAGACTACTGGTCTGGGAACCAGTTGAGTTTTCTAAGGTTGCATGCCGTTATACCATGGATCCACTTTCTCCATTTCCAACTCCACTATGTACTTGGTATAAGTCTACCAGGTACCTATTGACATCTTTCAAATGACATATATCCTAACACCCAACCCATTATCTTCCAAAACAACCCCAATACCTCACAAATACCTAAAAAACTCATAATTAATAAAAATACAAGAGGTTGGGAGAATTTAGATAAAAATACCACCTCATATGGATTTGTAGTGTTAAAAATATTATAATTGATTTAGATATAATAGAAAGTTTCTAGAAATGTCTACATGAAAGAATTATTATTTTTTTCTTTATGAGCATGGCTACATGAGTGAACTTTTAGAGCCTCATAAAAAACACCAATGTTAAATGAATTTATTTTCACATTTTAGAATTTTTTAAAAATCTAAATGTTTGATTATTTTAACAATCACTATAATATTTTAAAAACATTGATGAAAAATTAAATAAAAAACTTATGGATTGTTATTTTGATTCACACTACATATAATATATCTTATCATGACCACTTAAAAAATATAAAAAATGATATAATTAACTTCTATACCATCATTTAACTCTATGTTATTTCTAGAATTAAAATATCAACCACTAAATAGTTTAGATCAGAGAGCAGTTTAGTTCATATAGGACCATATAACACTCTAAGAGGGATGGGGTGAATTAGGGTGTCAAACTTTTCTTTCAATGAGAATGATCTTGTCCCCATGTTGGTAGGAACTTGTTAAAACCAACTGATGGGATTGTGAAAATATTAATTACATAGATATAGAAATAGAAAAACAACAAAACAATTTTACTTGGTTCACCACTAAGGTATAGTCTAAGGATCACGTGCTGATTGTGCATTAGTCATACACGAATCCACTAATATTTACTAGATATTTTGGATCACAATTTTTCAGACATGGACACTTTTTTAGGTCCACTGAGTTTAAATGAATTTTAGAGATAACACACTACATCCATTATATCACTTACATCAACCCCCCCTTGCTCACTACCTTGGGAGAAGTCTTACTTAGTTTATCTACATGATGAGAGACTCAATATATTTGGCATATAAGTCTTTGTCCCTAATTAAAACTAGAATATGATTTCACTATATTCCTAAATTAATGCACTTGAATGCTTTATTCACTCAAACCATATGTTCAAAACTACTATTCATGAAGTTCATAGCCTTCATGAAGCCCACTTATTATTTAAATGATGTTTTAACTTTCATGAAACCACATACTTTCATGAAGTACATAGCCTCCATGAAGCTCCTAGACATAAAAAAACTTAGTGTTTATGAATCTCATAGCCTTCATGAAGATCCAAATTACCACAACACTCTTAGTCTTCAAAAAAAATCCTTTTTATGAAACTAATTATAGAAAATTAGTTCTCGAACATTATTTTGTGATGATTTAATTCATGAATAGTTCCTAGTTTTCAAAGAATCTGACCATTGTGAAATCATAGTGATTCAACCTTTTTCTAAATTATCTGTATGTGTAAAATGATGTCAAATCACCTATTTATAGATAACACCTATTTTTTGAAGCCCTTATACTCACCAAAACTTGTTCTCAAACCACAATTTTTTCATTAAACCTCAGCAAAATTATTCCATTTGTGAATCTTCTTGTAGTTGTATAGATTACTATATTCCCATCGCGCCTCATCCATTCATCATGAAACATCATTCTTGGAGCTTAAAACCTTCATGAAACTAGATTCCAGATTTCTTCATGAATCTTCACATCTTCATGAATCTTCAATCACCAAGAAATCTATGCCTATTACTTTTTTGAAAAAAGCCAGTCCTGGAAATCCATGCTTCGCAAAGCTTGCTCCTTATTACTAATTTTGAGATCTAATATTTTTAAAAATAGTAGGAAAGGATGCCACCATAAAAACTAGATTCACATACACCATAAGATCTCTTAAATTAAAAAATCATAGATTAATCTAGTTTGGATTGACAAAAAAAATCCATTTCCACCTGTGAAAAACCTTAGTTCCAACAATCTCTCTATTTGGGTTTGTTGGTAATCTGAAAATAAATTCAATGAAGAACCATCCTTAAGAAAAAACCTAATAAGCATGAAAAAAATCACCTACAACTCTTTGCTTATAAGAGAAAATATAGTGTAAAAAAAAGAGTGGAAAAAATGAATTTTATGCCTTGATAGACCACTGACCAATCTCGTAAACCTATAATTCATTGAACTTAACTTATATTCCCTTTTGGAAATAAGCATGAAGAAACAAAATTTTTACATTTAGTGTTAAAAACCTCCCCCTAGATCATATCTCACTTAGAGACCTATATCATAAAAAAAACAGATTAAAACAGTTAGAAAAAATGGGGAGAGTGGACTAACCAGAACCTCCTCATGTAATGAGAGGTGACTGAACATTGAGGTTCAGTCAATGTTTCTCAAACATTTGTTCTACTAATGGATTAGTCAGAATGTTACCCCCTTGATCATTAGTTCCAACAGGATTCATTTTAATCACACCTTGTTCAAATTTTTCTTTGATGAAGTGATATCTGATCTCAATAAGTTTGGTACGTGAGTTTTAAACTATATTTTTTATAAGATCATTTACATTCTTATTGTCACAATGTATCCCCGTTGGATATTTCACCTCATCACCAATATTAGTGAGTTGCTTCTTCATCCAAAATAGTTGAGTTAATGCCTTTATCACAAATATATACTATACTTTATCCATACTGAGAGAATCACTTTCATGTTTTATGTTCAACTAGCCTACACATTTGTTTCCAATGAATAATGCACCCCCACTTGTGGAATTTTGATCCACCATATCTCCAAACCAGTCAACATTCAAAAATGACAATAATTCATTATATCTTCCTGCTTCAAAGTATAATCCAAAGTTGAGAGTACGTTGAATATACCTCATTATTATTTGAACTGATGTAAGATTCTCTTTCTTTGGATTAATTTGGAATAAATCCACTAAACATGTCGCAAAGATGATATATGGCTATGTTTTAGTCAAATTTAATAAACTTCTAATGATCCTCCTATAAAATGTTGTATGAATAGATTTACCATCCTCATGATTTATAAGTTTCTTCCTAACCATAATTAGAGTTGACATTGGTTTGTATTCAAGCATGTTTAATTTATTCAGAAGATATCTTGCATACTTTTCCTAAGAAATGAAAGTGTATTTCTTCTTTTGAATCACCTAAATCCCCAAAATGTACAGGATTTAATCAATTATTGACATTTAAAATTATTATTTCATGTGATTAGAAAATTATTCTATTGATCCATTCCTTATTCTACCAAATCTAATATCACCCACACACACAATCACCATGAATTGATCTCCTTGAGAATTATTAACATATATATTATGATCAACACCTCATATTTTAAATTATAGATTATTCAGATAAGAATACAGTCTATAATATCATGCTCATTGTACCTTCTTTATACCATACATAGTATTATTTAATCTAAAACCCTTTTTTCATCATTAGAAATCATAAATCACATTGGTTGTTCAATGTTGACTTCTTCTCCAAGAACAACATTTAAGAATTTTTTTGACATCCATATGATAAAATTTGCACACTCTTTGAACATAAATGTCTATGAATAGCCTAATCAACTCTATTCAAGATACTAGAGAAAATGTTTTTTCAACATCAACGCCTTCAATTTGTGAATATCCTTTACACACCAACCATGCCTTATTTCTTATCGCATTTTATAGCTCATCATATTTTTTTAAGATCCACTATGTTCTAATCTCATTGTGTTTTTCCAGTCTTTTAATAAAATCCCAAGTACGAATTTTTCAATCTTATAAAGTTGTTCTTTCATGGCCTTAACCTATGAGTCATACTTTACTGCTTCTTCAAAAGAGGTTGGTTCCACAATAGATAAGAGGGAAGATTGTGTTTCATTCCTCATTATACTTGTGTGTGCAGTTGCAATCCAATCCAAAATGATGTTGGATTGATCAAATTATGCTCTTATATTTCTCATGTGAGGTTTTAATAGAGTTTCTTAAAAAGTGGTTTCATAGAATGTAAGCATCATATTTATTTTCTTGATCACACTTTATATTGGGAATGTTGAAAATATACTTTAGATTGGATATGTTTCCCATGATTATTTGATTAATGTAACCCAACATCTAGTTCCATAATCTATTTTCCTCTTCAGTTGTTAAGAAATAGGTATTTTATTTATTGTCTACATGGTAAAAATTATCATATATCGTATAGCTTTTCATGAGATAATTACCTACCTTCTTATTAATGTTGCACCCCTTCTGATTGGACGTCACTACTAGCCCCGAGTCACAGAGTTGACTCACATTCAGGAGATTTTGACACAAACTATCCATATAGATTACTTAGATTTTAATTATCTCATAATTTTATAATTCTATATTTCCACTACCTTTGATCTTTAAGGAACTATTATTGCTGAATATTACTGTTCCATTAACCCTTTATTAACATTTTTCAATAGATATATATTTTCTATCATATGGGATGAGTATCCACTATCAATAATCCAGGTGTTTTGGTTATTTGTATTTTTGGTAACAATTTTTTTTCCAAATTGGATTTATCAATTTCCTTCATTTCCTTCCATGAGATACCTGATTGAGTGGAAGAAAAATATGGCATTTCCAATATTGTTTCAACATGCATGGTTGAATCAAACTAAAATTTTTCTTCTAGATAATAATACATATTATCAATGTGAATTATTCATGGTTTACCAGTATTGAATTATCTCAGAGTTTGATAGTTATTGTTTGTACCTTTCCTCTGCCTGCAATGAATAGATTTTTGGTCAAAGTTAGAATAGTGAAAATAATATCTATAGAAATTATTTATTCTATATGATGAAGGATATGGTCTCATTATACTTCTTTGAATTTAAGGTGATTACCTATCTAGATAGATCCTTGCCTCTTCACAATAAGACATGGTGTTGCCCATAAAGCCACAAAATTGAAACTTCATAAGAGGAAATATCTTCTCACTTCCATTCCTCTAAATGTCCCCTTATTTTGTAAAGGTATTTGACTGGTGATCATCTATATATAATAGAAAATTATTTTCATCTCCCTTATTTTTTTGGTTCGAATATGTCTCTGTTAGTCCATCAGATGCCTTTGTGATATGTCTAACTTTATGCTTTTCTTTGCTTTGTCTTATTCCATTACCAGATTTTAATGTTTTTACAACATATCTAATTCCACTTTTTCCCATAAATTTAGATATAAGATCATTAAATGATTTCTATAATCCTATGGAACCACAATTAACTCTTTCCAATACCTCTGTATATAAAAACATTCCAAACTATAATTTATTCTTCATTTCCCTTTATTTTGATTCAGTTTTCAGTTTACTCCTTAAATAAATGACTTATTCTTAAAGGTCCTAAACTATGTTATCATTTTCCTCCAATATTTATGTATGGTCATTGATGATTTTTACTTCACTTTGATCTTTATTTTAAACTCCACAACCTCTTCTAAGATTTCCAGAGTTTTCAAATATTATTCTGCCTCTCCACGTATTCAATCAATATCTATATCAATATGATCCACATACTCTGATAAGTATTTCAAAATGGATCCCATAGTTTTATTTTTATTTCATTGAATGTTAATCTCATCAATATCACTATAAAGTTAAACCTTGATATCTATTACACCATTAAACTGATTGTCTTCATATTTTATAGTTTCTACCTTTTCAACTATAGCAATGATGAATTCATCATTATCATATTTTAAATTTGGTTCTATATCCTCAAAAAATTCATTACTATTTTGTTCATATTTGTAGATGAAACTATTTATATGTAATTTGTTTCCTAACTTTAAGTATCCCTTTTGATGGAACCTTATCTAAGGCCTCTTCATGATTTCTACTTCAATTTCTACATCATAGAATCTCTTTGATAACTCAGTGTTAATATGACTTACTTTACCACACCGAAAACAATCCAACAAAAGATTTCCTATAAATCTCTCTTTTCCTATCTTGAATATCTTGTAAAAAAGATAAATAAGTTCATTATCCACATCATCTACATAATCAATAACTTGGGAAATGTTATTTTTTATATGGATTTTAATACTATTTCCTGGATTACTTAGATTTCATTTCTTTTGGTTTGAATCTCAATTCATAATCCACCAGTTTTCTAAGCAGATCATCAAGATAAATCTTAGAAATATCTATTTACTCAAGGGATGAAACATTTTTATTTTAAAGAGATGGATTCTTTCTCATGATTTTCTTCATAATTCTAATATCCTATATTTTTCCCTAATTCCTCAAATAGCTTTAATGATTACAATAATAAAATTAAAGAAACTATCTACATTTTCATATGGATTCATTTTCAAATCATCAAAATGATTGAAAAAACATGATTTTTAGACTCCTTCAATTTGTTACCACTTTCGTAAATATTTTCTAGTTTCTCTAACATGGAATTAGATATAAAAGAACTCATCAATTTCAAATAGTTTTGATCAGATAGTGCTTCAATAAGAGAATTTTGAGATTTGGAATCTAAATAAATCATTTATCTATCTATTTCATTCATATAGAGACCCATTGCATCATTGATCCCTTGAACCATGGCTTGGAGAGATTCTATTACAAGAGATCGTAGATGATATCTCATTCTATTATTCCAAATATGGAAGTTTCTTCCATCCAAAAGGGGAACTCCCCAAACATTCACTAAGTTATACATGAAAAAAATAGATAACATATTTATATACTATAACATGTAGGCTCTGATACCACTTCTAAGACCCTACAACACTCTAAGATGTGAGGGGTGAATTAGGGTGTCAACTTTTACTTTCAATTAGATAGATTTTTACCCACATTGGTAGGAACTTATTAAACCTATATGATGGGGTCATGAAAATAATAAAGACCCGGATATAGAAATAGAAACATGACACTATAGTTTTCCTTGGTTCACCATTAAGGTCTAGTCCAAGGAGAATACACCGAAAGTTTATCAGTCATACCTCAATCCACTAAGGTTCACCAGATATTGTGGATTAAAATTGTTCAGATACGATCACTCAATTCTAGGACCACTTCTTTTATAATAATTTTAGGGATATAAAAATTCCTCTCTAGGATAACTTCTTCAACCCCCCTTTCTCACTAACTTGGGAGAATTATTACTCAGTTTATCGACTCGATGGAGGACTCTATAAATTGGGCATATATGTATTTTTCTCTAATTAACACAAGAATATTCTTACACCATATTCTTGAATCGATACACTTGAATGAAATGTTTAATCAAACCAGTTGTTCAACACATATTTGTGAAGATCCTATCCTTTATCAAACCTACTTTTATTTCAAAGATGTTTCAGCCTTTGTGAACCCACATACATTCATAAAGCACACCGAATTCATGAATCTCCCATCCTTCATGTAACTCCCAGCCTTTGTGAATCTCACAACCGTTATAAAGCTTCAAATTATTGTGAAGCTCTCAGTATTCACAAAAATCATTTTTTCAGAAATACCTTAGAGACATTTTTTCTCAACCATTATTTTTAGGACGCTTCATCTCATGAATAGTTCCTAATTTGCAAATAATTCAACCTTCACAAAATTTGAGTAATTAACCATTTTTACAAATTCTCTATATGTGTAAAATAATGTTTGTTCACCTATTTATAAGTAACAACTATTTTTAGAATCTCTTAGGCTCACCATAGCTTGTTTACGAAACTCCTTTTCTTCATGAAACATCAGTGAAATTATTTCATTCGTGACGATTCTCATAGTTCCATAGATTATTGTATTCTCATCACACCTCAACCATTATTCGTGAAACCATATTTAAATAGATTGAAATATTAATGAAACCAGATTCAAAATTACTTTATGAAGATCCCCATATTGGTAAAAATTCAATCATTAAGAAACCTATGCCTTTTCCATTTTTGAAAAAATTCAGTCATGGTGATCCATGAGTTGTGAAGCTTTCTCATTCCTCTAGATTTTGAGCTCCAATTTTTTTTTTCAAACACTTGAAAAATATGCCAAATTCAACACTAAATCCACATGTACCATAAGATCTCTTAACTTGAAAACTCATTTATCAACCTACTTTATATTTACAATAAACACAAAACAATCTATTTCCAGATGTAAAAACCCAGGTTCCAATAGTCCACCTTTACCATTTTACTCATTTTCAGCTATAAAACATCTCTTATATTCTTATTTTAATTCCTAAAAAATTCTACCCATAATAATAATCATAATAAATAATTCCATCATCTGAATTTATAATGAACACAACACTATCATTATAAAATTCTCCCAACATACTCAATAATGATAATATTCTCTACATATGTTCAATGGTGTTAAAATCCCCCATTTGAATTTGTTTGTAATTCCATAATTAAACTATATATATAAATTAAATTCTATATTATAAATAGATAAATGATATCTTATATATTATATTAAATCCAACTAGATTCATGAAGAGTTCTGGAATCGTGAATGAGAAAAAAGATTCCTAATATCTAAACACCCCATTACTGTCACATATGTCAATGTGAAAAAACTATTTGGATAATATATACTGCTATATGTAATGCATACCAAAATAAATAGAATAAATTTTCTTTCATGAATGTAATTTATAACACCAAATGATAAAATTCCATTAAATTTTCTACATTTTCTTTGAAATACATAATTTCTTTCCCTTTTATATCATTCAATCCCTTTGAAAATAAACCCAAAAGGGTGAACATCCATTTGTAAATATATATTATTTAAAATTTTATAAACTACTTAAAAAAATTAAAATATATGATGAGATGGATTATTTCTAATCCTTCCCAAGTTAAGGGAGGTGGTTTAACTTTAAGATTCAATCAATACTTCTCAAATACTAGTTTTTCTAGTGGTTTTGTGAATATATTTTGAACTTTCCCATTTTTTCAAATATGGTCCATCTTGGAAACATATTCCCCCATAAATTATTTGATAAAATGATATTTAATTTTAATATGTTTTGGGTAAAATTTTTATTTCTAATTATTTATAAGGTCTATTTAACTCTTGTTGTTAAATAAAGTATCCATAATCATCTTCACTTCTCAAAGAATTTATAACTATTTTTTAATATAAATTAATGAGGTAAAATCCATAATCTATAAAATTTATTCAACTTTATATATACTTAGATAACACTCTCTTTCTAATTACTTTTCCAATAGACACATTTTCACCAACATAGAAAACTCCCCCACTTAAGGATTTCTAATACCCTGCATCTCTAGTCTAATAAAAAACACTAAATTCCACTAATTGTTTCTTCTTATATGGTATATATAATAAAATAAAATCATATCTTCCATTGATGTACCTCATTATTATTTTCACTTCCATAAGGTGTTTTACTCTAGATCACTCTGAAAATGTACAAATAAACAAGTTTTAAAAACAATATTTTGTCTTATTATCATCAAGTAAAGGAAAATTATAATATTTCTTGGATAAGGTTTTGGAAAAAATAAATTTAAGGATTTATTATTTATAACATTTTATCAAACAATGATGGGGTCAAATATTGTTTGAAATCTTTCATACCAAACTTTTTGAACAATTTATTAGCATACTTCACTTCCGAGAGAAATGTATACTCTTATTGTTTTTTAAAATTACAGCCTAAGGAAGTATAAAGATTCTTTAGTAATGATAATTTCAAATTCTAATTCCATTATTTTTGTAAATTCATCACATTTTTTTGGTTTTTATTATACCCAAAATAAAATCATCTATATGAATGAGAATCATTAATTATTCTTCCTTTGTACTCTTGTTATAAAAAATGTGATCAAATCCATCTTGCTTGAATTATAATTTCTTAAAATATTCATATAACTAAGTACATGAATCATGATGTGATTAATTAAAATAAATATAAAACTTTCTTCTAGTGAAATATCTTGTCTCCATCATTATCAAATTTAAATACATATTATTTTTCTTTATAAACCTCTTTTTTGAGAACTCCATCAACATTTTTGTCTTCATATCTACTTCAGATATTTTTCAACTGTCATTGTATTATTAAAAAATAATGATATTTAATTTATTTAAGTCATTCCAATTTATTTTTCATGACAAAAAACCTCCAAGACTCCACTCGAGTTGGTGATAAGGTAGAGAGTGTCTGTCAAGGCCCGCCTCCAATAAAACCCATGAAAATAAACAATAACCATCAATAAACCTTACATATTTTATTAAATAAACAACTCCCATAACCTAAGTATATTTAAATGAAAATATAAAAAATAAAAATAAAATTAAATACGCATAATCAAAACTTTTAGGGACCCAAATAATGCACTAAACTTTATTAGAGGTGCCCAAAAAATAGATCCAAAATATCCATTACATTATTCTATAGAACCAACTCAGAACAAAACCATGGGGGGGGGAGGGGGTGAGCATATGAGATTACTTAGTAGGACCATATCTTGAACACATCAGGATACATATTAAATCAATGTATAAGAATAGAAATGTGATAATTTATCATAATTAAAAAAAATTAATCAAAGGATAAAAATTATAATAAATTACTATCCCCACTATACTATGCCCAACATCCCCAATTCATTCTATCTTATACAATAAAATCCTACCAAAAAAATTTATCTATATCAAGTAAAAACCTCCTCACCATCAACCACAACTGAAGACAATATAACAAATACTTTAACCATAATTAACGATTTAAAACCAAAACATATTCCATGAAAAGTAATAATGTTAAATCGATATCAAAAATAAATATAAATAATCCAAAACCAATGTTTTTTAAATATCATAAACCAAAATTGAAAATTAATAGAATTGAAATATCATAAAATCACCAGCACCAAAGGTGAAATAGAAAGGGTTTAATTTATACAAAAAACTTACCTATCAGTTTGGAAGTTGATCCTTCTACATGGAGTATCTAGCCACGATAGGGAAGACCCTCATAAACTACTTCAGAAATATGGTAAATGAAAAACCACACCATTAAAACCATTACATATTATTAACACAATTAAACCACCACATCACACATAACCACTTCATATTTTCATCATATATCTACTTTATCCATAATTCCCTATAAAATCTTTCATAACACCATCAAAATTACAATTAAAAAACACCACAACTTCTATATTACCTTATGTACCTGTTTTACATATCCACCACATTATCCCACCCACATTCAATACCTTTACACAACATCACTTTTACAGAACTAAAAAATTAATGAAAAACACATCAAATATCTTAGAACAATCATCCCCATATAACCATTACTTTTTTCTCTAAAAAAAAAATTAAATATTAGAAACAATAATAAAAAAATATAACCTCTAACCACCTCATAAAATCTTCCACATAAAAAAATGATCTAAAAAACCTATTAAATAATAAAATTCTTCCCTAACTAATTTCTATGTACTTATATATCTCATTATATAATAATAAAATATAAAAACATTACCACTATGATTAATTTTTTTTCAACAAACATGAAACATCCTAAACCAATATATTTAACAGTAATGATATAAGAAACAAAAGACCAAACTAACACATTCCCCCAAGATTTCAATTCCTAAACTCATTATCTCATGAATCAACATAAATTCTATTATGTGACACAAATTTTATAATTCCCCCTCTCTTCTCAATTAAATCACACTTCCCAACTCATCACATGAATCAAATAATAAGAATAACACAAATAAAATACCCTTTCTCATAAATTCCATTATCAAACATAGACAAAAAATTAAATAACTCTATCCTATTTAATAATAAACCAAATCACTATGATCTCCCTCTACTTTAATATAATTTTCCCAACATAGAAATAAAATAAAAACTTCTTCCTAGAAAAATACTTAAAAGACCAAAAAATATTTAAAATTTTAAACACTATCCTAAGTAATAACTATCCAACCATTACTAAATAAACTAAAACAATTCATAACTTTATGAGGAAAAACCTAATTAAACACGATTCCATCATTAGAAGAATATGAATTAAATTGATAAGAAAGATATCAAAAGAAATCACTTGAAAAATAAGAAAATGAAATAAATAATAAATCATATAGAAAAAATATTTAGGAGGAAACATAATATATTAATCAAAGAATATTAATTTGAGGTGATAAAACAAGATTCTATAATTCTCTACCTAAAACTGATACCTGTACTCACTATATCTAGAATACAAATACACTACTACATGATGCTCACCCAATAACTATGATCTAATATCTAAAGTTATAAATATGTTATAAAATCAATGGAATCAATCAAAATACCCTAGGTATATCAATTAATACACTGAAGACACCCTAGATTACACATAGTTAGGGAAACAAACAAAAATTAAAACATTGGGACAAATTTATATCCTGAGAAAAACAATTAAACCACAGAAATGTTTCCAAAGAACCATGTTTGTTATTTATTCAATAAAATTTTATATGAAAATCATGGTTCCAAATCACAACCTCTTGAATACATTTCCAACCATTTTCCTCTTTAAATTTACACACTAACCAAAACCATAATGTGGTTATGACCATCATGACTTGATTTTATTGAGAAATCATAAAACCATGTGATAAAACCATGATTCACTCAATAAACAAATAATTTTAAAACCACATGATAAACCATGATTCTATTCCTTCTCCACATTTTGGATAGAGATCCCACTGAAGCACTCTTACACACCGCCACATAGAAAGCACCTGTTTTGTATAAACTATGTCTTGGTTACTATACCATAATGTTGTTCACTCCTAATGGTGAATGGATACAACTCTAACCTTATAAAAACTCTTTAGTCACCCCACCATGATGAGACTACCAAACGAAGATGAATCAATAGAATCATGATGTGTTTTACCCAACACCATGACAAGGTTTCCCCTAAGACCTCAAATTCTAGATTTCTTTATAAATTTCACCTCTAAAATTACACTCAACTCATAAAAATTCTAAAAAATAATAAATTATATGATTGAGAAAACCTATGAATATAAATTATATAACTCTAAAATTATTCTCATCCTCAAGAAACCAAATAAAACTTACTATAAGAAAATCCCGAATCATAATATCTATGAAAGATAACTTTCAAACTGAACCCACACAGATCAACAATACTCTCTTATCCCAAAATATAACTTCAATAAAAATAATTACCCATGAAACATGATATAGCACTCTAAAAATAAGTACCTCATGACAACACCTAACTTTATTTAACAAGAGAAACCCCCAAAATCTAATAACCACATGAGATAACTCTAAAATATGAATCTCCCATAAAAATTCTCAACAAGATAGAAAATAAAAATAATAAATTCAAAAAATACAACCCATAAACTACAATATTTATAACATTATTTCTTTCAGTAAAATAAAAAAATTCCTTATATCAACTTCAAAACAAATAAAACTTTATCTAAACATGTCATTAACCTTTCAATTTTTTTATGAATAATAAAATATTTTTCAATCAACCAATATATTGTATGAAAAATATTTAAAATATTTAGTAAACCTAAAAACTAATTCTAATTATTTTTAAAATGATTATTTTTAATACAAGTATAGAAAATCAACTTTAATCATTAAAATTAAAGACATATGTAAACACACTTTAAAATATGATTCATTTTTAATTTTTTAAAATTAATTTAAATTGAAAATTTATAATAACTTTATGATTACTCATGAAAGAAGGAAAAGGTAATCAATATAGGATTCACATGACTTCCCAAGACCATAACTAACCACCAATTGATAACTGATAAGAATATTGAACCATAAGAGATTCATACCATCAATGTATCTCCATGTTATAATGAAAATAGATCAACTCACCCAACATAGGACATCTCAAACTACTCAAACTAAAATATAAAATTCATGATTTAACTCTAGAAGGCTGAAATACTTTTTAATTCCCTAAACCATGAAACATAAAACTCTTATCATTCATCACAACTTCCTCAAAAAACATAGAGAGATATTAACTAAGACCTTATACCTTAGAAAAAACTTCCTCTACAGCCTCCACACAATCCATTACATCTATATAAAAATTTAGTTATATATCATCCACTGTTTGTTGAGTATATTAAATCATATTAGACTTAAAATTATACGATCAACCCCCATCCCTAGATATAAATTATGAAAATTATCTAATAAATTTTAATAAATGAATCCTTGGATCATGTATGCTACCTTCCCCTTACCGAATCTTCATGAGATCCTTCACACAATTATCTTATTGCACACGAGGGATAAAAAAAATTATTTATTAACACTAGAAAAGCTTCCCAAGACACCTTAATTAAGTGAACATGATTTATTTTCTACAACATTCAAGCCATCTCACAAAATAAACCCACCACCATGGTAACTAGAAATAAATATAGGTTCATTACCAACTAAAATAAAATATCATTCTCTCTTATTATCCTCATGGAGAAATGATCCACCATGTAATTTCAGTATTCCTTACAACTTAAATTTTAATAATACTCCACCCTAGGACTTTTCCTTATATTTTTCATGTTCAAAACCCCAATTATATTCTATAGTAATGTAATAAACTTAACATAAAAATTTAAAAAGGTTGTCACAAAAATTTAAATCATGTCAAACAACATGGAAAACATCAAAATACTGAAAATAAATAAATAAAATTCTTAATAATATCAATACCTTTCACAACCAACCCATCCTAACAAAAAATTTATCCACTCACTGAGATAACATCACTTAAGATCCTCCCAATAACATGGCCATATCATTATCCTCACATCACTAATAAAAAAGAAATATACCATAATGAAACAATCAATAAAATATACAATTCTACCTATTAACCACATAAACCACAAAACTACCACATAAAAATTTTACCATGAAAAATAGTTACAACCTTTCTAAAATTATAATGACCTGCATCATAATAGGTTAATGAAATTAATGGAAATTTTTATTTTGAGTCCCTAAGTAGGGTAAGTTTTGATAATTTAGACTTGGATTGAGATTTTGAGAGTTGTAATATCTATAAGAGGTGTTTTTAGATGTTTTTATGATAATTAGGTGTATTTAGTGTCTAGGTGAGCATCAGAGTATGGTCAAGGTGACCCTACATTAAATTTCCACTATAGGTGAAAGATCATGCTGTAACCAAGGGGTGTTCCAGTGTGGAATGTGTTGATTGAGATTAATTTTTTAGGGAAGATATAGGGTTTTTTCATAAATTAATGGGAATATTCCATGAACTATACACATAAGATTAAATTTCAAGGGTCTAGGGATATCAATCCACAACAATGGATGTTGTTACATAAGGGGTTCTTGTGGGGGATGTATCACACCATCGACTAAGGGGATATACTGTGAGGGTTTCTAAAGGGGCAAAAATCATGCTAAAGTAGATGGAATTTATTAGTGAGGGTTCTCACATATAATTATTATTGGGTTTCTTTAGGTGGTTGGTTATATCATAAACTTAAGGTAGTGCACCATAGTGATATTGCGTGAGATTAGTTTTCTGGAGTTAGAAGAAACCACGCCACAATGTAAGTTTTTTTGGAGTGTATAAGGATATATAAGAGTAACCTTATATCATATTATGGACTGATTTTGGTATATTTATGAATAATTTTTTTAAATAGGTGCTTGGTTGCACCATAAATCATCTGTTTTACGTCATGAATCTTGAATAGTTTAGGAGCATTGTATTTCAAAGGTGACATGAATATGAACTAAAACATTTTATAAAATATAATATTATAGGGTTTATTATAGTGTATTATATACTGTATAAAAAACATATGTTAGAATAATTATTACTAATATTTGTGGAATATTTTATCTTAGATATGACAATATCATATGATGGATGCATGGACATGTCATATTTTACAACATGGTTAGGTCATAATGAATCATGGTAAGATTAATTTGGTACTATTGAGATTCATTGAAATATAGTGAATCTCATAAATACTTGAATATTATTAATTAATCATTTTATATGATGAAATATGTAGAAAATTATTGATTTCTGAGAGTTATATACTATGTAACCAAAGGAATTAATCATACATTTATAAAATGTATGAGTAAATTTATAGCTTGAGGAGCATACCCATAACCTATATAAATGAGACTAGGCCAATGGTATAGTGTGTGTAATATCTTATAGTGATATCTATAGAAATATATCCCCTCCTAAATATCTCTTATTCCTTCCTTCTTTACTTTAAAGACACTAACATATCATGAACAATAAAAAGTTCCTGAAAAAATCATTTGGGTGATTCATATAGATTTTGTATAAAACTCATAGGGAAGAACCTTTTAGTTTTTCCTTGGTGATCATAATCAGGAATAAAAAGAAGTCAATGGAAATAACATTAAATAGTATAAGGTACATGCTTTCATTTCAAATTACATATGATTTCAGTTTCAATATCATGGTGTTCTTGGGATTCATGGGTTCTATTTGTTTCTATTTTTTATTAATCATTAATCAATGATTATAAAACTTTTTGTGGTATCATATTGATTCAATTTTTTTAGTCATTGAATTATTTAAGAAATGAAGTTTTTTATATCATAATACCCATCATAATCCCTATCATAAAATATGGTTCAAAGTATTTTTCTAGTCGATTAAGTCATGGCTTACAATATGGGATATCATAACCCGTGACTCAGTAAAAATCTATTGATTTTTTATTAGTCTCAATATATGATATCAATATATCATATTTGATAATATAAATTTTTTGAGGTTTAAAAAATAGAGAATCATATCAATTTTATGGCATATCTATGAGTCATAAAATTTGATTGATATAAACGGGTCAACCCTTATATATCCACTAATCGTTATGTATGATTTCCTGATAAAATTGTTTTTTATTTATTTTTCATTATAAATTGAAATTTATTATTTATAAATTGTTTATAAATTACAATAAAAGGAATTTTGGGATATTTATTAATTTATAAAATTTTTAATGAATGAATTAATTAATTACAAAGAATTTGTATCTAATTAATTAAATGTTTATGAAACATTTTTTAATAAAATTTTCATAATATTATGTGTTAATTTAAAAATATCTTTTATACTTATAATACATGAATTACAATTTAGATATAAAATGTTTAGATGGAAATTTTAAGTGTAATTTATAAAGGGTTTCTAAATTATGAAAAATGGAAAAATATTGTTTATATTTTAAATTATGAATTGTGCATAGTGTTTAATTTGAATTGTTTAAATTGAAAGTGCATAATTTTTAATTTTTTTTAAACCATATCAAAAGAGGTTTGATAAATGATTTGTTACAAAGGTCTAAATAATATTATTATGGGATAATTATATTATTTAAAATACTAAAATAAAAATAGAAATACTTTTTTTAATATTTAATAAAATTTCATATATTTAAAGAAAATTCCATATAATGCATAATATTAAGGAGTTTATATTGTAGATAAATATAAATTGATTATATTTATCTAAATATGGAATTTATATAATTAATTATAAAATGTTTATTTGTTAATTTATGAATTTTTCATAAATTTATATCTTATGTTTGATATATAAATACAATGTTTATTTATTTATTTATTAATTTTTATTATTCATGTTATAATTTTTTTATGAACTATGAATATCGTGTATTATTTAATATGTGTGATAGAATACTTATTATAAAATTAGTATGGTATGCTAGGAATGACAAGATAAGATTTAGTTATATTCTAAATTGATATCATATTCTAATTAATGTTTAACTTGAATTTGGTTGTTCAATATAGTTTATATATATTGGGTATTAGAGTTGTAATGAATAATATTCTCTCTTTAGAAAAGTATCCTTGGGTTGAGGGACTTTGGGTCAGACATCCCATTGTCCTGAAGGCTTATACCTTATTATATAAAGGCAAGGATTAACTATTTGTGTATCTAGGATTTCTCATTTAGAGATTATCAATATCATATAATTTTAAAAAATTTCATGAAAAGTTCACATACCTTATGCATAAGTGAATAAGATTCAAATAAGTATGTGTAAATTTGTTTGGATTCTATTTTTGGGTGATTAATACAAACTATGGGTTTTTTAAAGAGCAACACAATAATATGGTCACTACAAGAAAACTTTCGTTTAGCGGCGGTTTTAAGAACCGCCGCTAAACGCATTTCGGGCTGCCATTTCGCGGCTGTTTTTAAACCGCCGCGAAATGCCATAATTTTTTTTATTTTTTTTTATTTTTTTTTAAATTTTTTTCGAGGATTAGCGGTAGTTTTTTAAAAAACCACCGTGAAATAGTGGCGGTTTCGGTAAAACCTCCGCGAAATGAAATGAAAAAATAAAAAAATACGAGAAACCCCGAAATCACTAAAATGACCATAACTTTTGATCCGGGCATCCGTTGGAGCACCACGACTAGTCAAATAGAAGCTCATGAAGATATCTAGAGACACATATAATCAAAACCATGAGACGGTCTAAGGTGTGGAAGATATTAGAGTTATAAGAAAGTTGAAAAAAGTTATCCAACTTCAAACGGCCATAACTTTCGCTCCGAGTGTCCGTTTGGGCTCTACCACATATCAAATTGAAGCCAGCGAAGAGAGATACATAATAATTTTATAGAGGTAAGCTTTTATTGAGTTTTTTGACCCCAAAAAACCCTCTTAAGGCCTCCAAAACCCCATTTCTGTCACCGGTGTCCCGTCGAACTTGTCTTCAAACGGACCTAACTTTCGATCCGCGTGTCAGTTCAGACTCCTCCACCTGCCAGATCATAGCTCGTTCCATGAGATTCAGTTTGACTGGCCGCAGCACCCACATGCACTCCTAGATCATATGTTATGGCCTTTTTAGTGGGTATCGGGTTTGTTATGTTTTTCGATGCCTCGTTTCTAGCACCTGTTCCCCGTCAGCTTTTTTTTAAATGGTCGTAACTTCCGATCCGCCTGTCCATTCAGACAATTTCACCTTTCAGGTCGAAGATCGTTTCAGGATCTTTGATTTGACAGGTCACGGATCTAAAACGGACTCTCGAATCATAAGTTATCTCTGTTAATGTGAGTCCAATATTTTTGTCTCTTTATGACCGTTTTGACGGGTTTTAACGGTTGCTCCATTTATTACTGTTTATTTGGGTTTCCATGACTTGTTATCTTTATCAATGGTTTTTTGTGGGTTATTATGATGATTATGTTGAATTATTAAGGGGTTTTCCAGAGTTTTCATGAGTTTTCATGCATTCTCATTCTTTCTAATGCCTCATTCTTCATATGTTTCTGTATCCGTTTTCATGCGTTTTCATGATTTTTCATCCCTTATCATGTCTTTTCATACTTTTTCATGTGTTTTCTTTATTATTTATTATTTATTATTTATTATTATATAATATACTTTAATTTATTTATTATCTATTATTTGTAACTGGTTATTATTTTTTTTATTTTTTATTTATATTTACCTCTTATTTATTATTTATGTTTATTATTTATTATTTCTTATTTATATTTATTTATTATTTATTATTTATATTTATTATTTATATTTATTATTTATATTTATTATTTATATTAATTTTTAATTTTTAATTATTTATTATTTATTATTTATTATTTATTATTTATTATTTATTTATTATTTTTATTTACTTATTATTTATTATTTATATTGATTATTGATTATTGATTATTGATTATTTATATTTATTTATTATTTATTATTTATTATTTATTATTTACTATTTATTATTTATATTTATTTATTATTTATATTTATTTATTATTTATTATTTATTATTTATATTTACTTATTATTTATTATTTATATTTATTTATTATTTGTTATTTATATTTATTTATGATTTATTATTTATATTTATTATTTATTATTTATTATTTATTATTTATATTTATTTATTATTTATTAATTATATTTATTTATTATTTATTATTTATATTTATATTTATTATTTATTATTTATTATTTATTAATTATTATTAATTATTAATTATTAATTATTTATATTTAGTTATTAGTTATTATTTATATTTATATTTATTTATTATTAATATTTATTTATTATTAATATTTATTTATTATTAATATTTATTTATTATTTATTATTTATTATTTATTATTAATATTTATTTATTATTTATTATTTATTATTTATATTTATATTTATTTAATATATATATATATATTTATTATTTATTATATATATATATATATATTATTTATTTATTATTTATTATTTATTATTTATATCTATTACTTATTATTTATTATTTATATTTATTATTTATTATTTATATTTATTATTTATATTTATTATTTATATTTATTATTTATTATTTATTATTTATTATTTACTATTTATTATTTATATTTATTTATTATTTATATTTATTTATTATTTATTATTTATTATTTATATTTACTCATTATTTATTATTTATATTTATTTATTATTTATTATTTATATTTATTTATTATTTATTATTTATATTTATTATTTATTATTTATTATTTATTATTTATATTTATTTATTATTTATTAATTATATTTATTAATTATTTATTATTTATATTTATTTATTATTTATATTTATATTTATTATTTATTATTTATTATTTATTATTTATTATTAATTATTAATTATTTATATTTATTTATTATTTTTTATTTATATTTATATTTATTTATTATTTATATTTATTTATTATTTATTATTTATATTTATATTTATTTATAATATATATATATTTATTATTTATTATATATATATATTTATTATTTATTATTTATTATTTATTTTTTATATCTATTATTTATTATTTATTATTTATTATTTATTATTTATTATTTATATTTATATTTATATTTATTTATTATTTATTATTTATTATTTATTATTTATTATTTATTATTTATTATTTATTATTTATATTTATTAAATATTTATATTTATTAATTATTAATTATTAATTATTTATATTTATTTATTATTTGTTATTTATTATTTATTATTTATTATTTATTATTTAGTATTTATATTTATTTATTATTTATTATTTATATTTATTTATTATTTATTATTTATATTTATTTATTATTTATTATTTATTTTTTATATTTATTTTTTATTTATTATTTATTATTTATTATTTATTATTTATTTATATTTATTATTTATTATTTATATTTATATTTATATTTATTTATTATTTATTATTTATTATTTATATCTATTATTTATTATTTATTATTTATTATTTATTTATTATTTATTATTTATTATTTATTATTATTTATTATTTATTATTTATTATTTATTATTTGTTAATTATTAATTATATTTATTTATTATTTATATTTATTTATTTTTTATATTTATTTAATATTTAATATTTATATTTATGAATTATGAATTATTTATTATTTATTATTTTTTATTTATTATTTATTTATTATTTATTATTTATTATTTATTATTCATTATTTATTATTTATTATTTATTATTTATTATTTATTATTATTGAGTTTATATATATTATTTATGTATTATTTGTTTTTTCAATTAATATATATAAGTATATTAAATTCTCTTTATTAACCACATGATGAGCTTGGTGGAGTGGTAAAGTCTTTGGAAAATATGCAAGAGGTTAGGGGTTCAAATCTCACTAAACGCAGTATTTCTTTATATTGCATGGGCATGTGCATGGGCATGTGCATGAGATGTGCATGCATGGACAAATAAAGTAAATAAAGTAATACGAAATAAATAAAGTTATACGAAATAAATAAAATAAATATGAAATAAATAAATAAATAAATAAATAAATAAATAAATAAATAAATAAATAAATAATTGAGGAAATGGGTAAATAAATTAATAAATAAATAATAGAGGAAATGGATAAACCTAAGAATTTTGTAACCAAATACCACTGTGATCATTGGGTTACACTTAGCTGGGAAACCTTAAGAGGTATGTTAACCACATGACGAGCTTGCTGGAGTGGTAAAGTCTTTGGAAAATATGCAAGAGGTTAGGGGTTCAAATCTCACCAAACACAGTATTTCCTTATATTGCATGGACATGTGGATGGACATGTGCATGGGCATGTGCATGAGATGTGCATGCATGGACAAATAAAGTAAATAAATTAATACAAAATAAATAAAATAAATATGAAATAAATAAAATAAATATGAAATAAATAAAATAAATAAGAAATAAATAAATAAATAAATAAATAAATAAATAAATAATAGAGGAAGTGGATAAATAAATAAATAAATAAATAATAGAGGAAATGGATAAACCTAAGAATTATGTAACCAAATACCACTGTTATCATTGGGTTACACTTAGCTGGGAAACATTAAGAGGTATGTTAACCACATGACGAGATTGCTGGAGTGGTAAAGTCTTTGGAAAATATACAAGAGGTTAGGGTTTCAAATCTCACCAAACACAGTATTTCCTTATATTGCATAGACATGTGCATGGGTATGTGTATGGGATGTTCATGCATGGACAAATAAAGTAAATAAAGTAATACAAAATAAATAAAATAAATACGAAATAAATAAATAAATAAATAAATAAATAAATAAATAAATAAATAAATAATAGAGGAAATGGATAAACCTAAGAATTATGTAACCAAATACCACTGTGATCATTGGGTTACACTTAGCTGGGAAACCTTAAGAGGTATGTTAATAGAGGAATAAACTTGAGTTTATATCTATACAAAGGATTTGGGAAAATAGTTTTCCACTCAACTATAAAAAATAAATATCTAATATGATTGTGATGATTCCCTACCTAAATAAATATGTGGTGAGAGAAATTATAAAGAAAACTCATTACTTATTGAAATATAGATCTTTTCTCACAAAATTTATATGATATATGGGGTCATAATTTTTAGTGGGAACAATTTTAATAAAAATCCTCATTAAATGAATATAAAATATGACACTCAAATGATAATAGATTTTGTTATTGAAATATTAACATTGATATTAAATTTGTGATAAATATTGGATAAGAAAAAACTTAATGGAATTAATTTTATTCATTGGTACTAGAACATAGGAGTAGTTCTTAAGAATAAGGAAAATTCAACATATTGGAGGAACCCCTTTCAAAGAAACGGACTAATGAATCTGTTCAAAAAATGGATTTAGATGCCTATGATAATAATCTAAAGTATTCACTATATGTATTTACTCTCAAAATTCTGATCATAGAATCCAATTTTCAAAAGAAAAATTAGACCATATATGCTTAAAAGATGATAGAAAAACTCAAATGTTTCTATCAAGGAAGAGATATGTGTGAGAGGTATGAGGTATCAAAGTCTCTATTATGGTGTAAAATGGAATAAGTAAATTTAACTCAACACATATTCTCAAAATAATTGGATACGTCAATGAATTGGAGAGGGTGAGTTCACCTCTTAGACTTGATCTGACCACATACCTTATTCTACAATCACTACGAGAAAGGTTTTGAAAATTTATTATGAATTATTATATGAATGAGTTCAATAAAAATTTACCTAATCTCCTCAATATGTTGAGGATAGTTTATTAGAACATGGGGGTCTATGAATAAGTTCCATTTTTATGGTGTAAAAAGACAAAGGTAAAAATTTTGTCTAGATATATAAGAAAATAGGTCATGGAGATACCATTTTTCCATCTAAAATAAAGAAATGAAAGGATGGACAATTCTTTCATTGTGGAAAAACTATCCATTGGAAAATAAAAATATCTATAATACTTAAAGGGTTATAATAAACCCCATATAGAGTTATCCTTATGTATTAATGTTATAGAATACTATATATGACATGGAAATAATAGTTTATTTACTAATACTATAACTAAAATGAAGTAAATATTATTTCCAAATACAAATAAGATTGTGTTGTGTTTCTTAGAATGATATTTTGAAAAGAATATAGTATCTAAGAGACTAGTGGGAGTATGTTCTTACTTAAAAAATTTCAAATTTAATAAATAAAATATTATTCTATTTAAAATTCAAAGTGAATTTCACTTGTTATCCAAAAAGGTTTAGGGTATGGAGGTAAAGTTAAATTTAAAGAGTTATATTTAGTTTAAATAAAAAATTAAATTTCAATTTATATCCTAAAATGTTTTGAATATATTGGTAAATGCATAATGTAAGAGTTAAATTATTCACCAGAAGATTTCAAGGATTCCGTTTGATAGAAATGGATAAAAGGATGGTGATTATGATCTTAGAAAAATTTTAAGTAGAAGACAAAATTTCTTAACATCATAACATTGGATGTTATGTAGTTTATGAGTTTGAATATTTATAAGGATTTTAACATTTTTAATATGATTCCTAAATTCTCAACATTATTAAAACTAGATTAATTTATATATGCTACTTAATAAAGATCTTTTTGGGATGGTTTTATCAGATGGTTACATAGGGATGTGTTAGGAATTAGATAATGATGTAGTGAGTTTAAAAAACCCTAAAAGTGTAGAAAACATAAAGATAATCGGATAGTCTATAATATATGATAAATTATAAAGGTTTTTATGTATTGTTTTGTTAAAATATTCTAAAATAGTTTAATAATATAAAAATTACTATACAATATAAAAGGAAACATCTGTTGGGTTAGAGAAATAGAAAGAGGGGGGGGGGGAGAGGGTTAATTTAATTTTAAAAAATATAATTCATTAAAAAAAATAATGGTGTAAATGATACGACTATGTAATAAAATCATGATATAATATAAAATTAAACTATATTATAATTTAAAATAAGGAAATTAAGTGAAATTATTGTGAAAAAACAAAAAGTAAATGAACCTAGGAAATTTGGTAAAGAAGTCTGTAAATAGTACCCAAAGGTACCCCTTCATCTCCTCCTCATGAGAATGATCATGATATTAAATTTAATATACCCAATGGTTAAAAAGGAAACCAAGAAACCAAAAACCCTTGGTTTTAACAAAAACAAATTACATCAAAAACCCATTTCTTTTAATATAATAAAAAGAACCTCAATCCCTTGGTTTTAATAGATAACCAAGAGACAAAGAAATAAATGGATAGGAGAATAGATTACTTGAATAATTAAAATACCTTTACAATTCATAAACTTCACTAAATTTTGAAATAATTAGAATTAGATATAAATGGATAGAGAGAAGGATAAGAAGTAGGAGCCAATGGTTTTACAAAAGCTTTAATCAGAGAAGAGAGAAATTTCAGAAAATTATTGAACAAAAATGTCACTAGAACTTTGGATAAATTCATTAAAGAACAAATACTTCTTGATTAATTGATTTGATCTTCTTATATGAAAGTTTTATCTCCCCTTGATTGATAAAAATGAGAACTTTAATCTCTTGGGATATTTTGAGAGAATTAGATCATCTTTTAGATTTAAGATCATTCCAATGTATTCACTTTGATTCATTGGAAGTGGAATGTGAATTTAGGTTTCCATGATATCCTTTTAGAGCCTCCATAGAGTTATGATGTCTAAGGGTTAAGAAAATACATTAAATACCCAAACCAGATTCTTTTTTGACTACTATTAATGCTTCCTCATACTAGAAGTCTCGACACCACTTGATACTTAGTAGCCTCCATGGGGTAGCCGGTTGGCTACCTGAATCTTTACCTATTCCACCTACTCCCATTGGTTGTAAAGTGAGCTCTATCAACTATTCTATGGTCCTTATATATTCCTAGGCTTTCTTCCATATGCTACCATATATTTGGTAGCACTACACCATCTAGCTAGTGCTTCACTACTACACAACCATTGAAAGTGGACCTTTAAGCCCTTTTTGAACCCTTCTAATGTCCGGTTGCCTCCTTACCATAATATATCAAAAGAAACACACAAAATACACTTTAAAAAAATTAAACAAGTTATAAAAACATTATAATGTTTTCAATCATTAAAACAATTACACTTTAGGGTACAATAATCTCCCCCTTTTGATAATCACAAAAACTTGATATAAAAATTAAGTTAAGGAAGAGGGAAAGGATAAAAAAGGAAGGTGTTACCAATTAATCTTGAAACCGCATCTCCCTATTTGTGAATATTTTAAACAATGTCCCCTTTAATGAAACATTATTTTAAACCAATATTATTTTATCTTTTATCATAATAAAAAACTTCTCCCCCTTTGAGATTATCAAAAATAAACTTACAAGAATGAGGGTTAGACAGGTATGATAATATAATAGAAAAATGATTTTCAAAATAATCTTTAAACAATATTTAACTATATATATTAAAGAACAATAATTTTAAACTATCATGCTTCAAAATATAGATAGATAAAATAATTTATATCAATAAGACATTATATAATAATATTTAAGCTCATGATTAATTCAAAAAAATATAAGAAAAATATATGAATAAAAACTCCTTTAAAAATATTTTTTTTAGAAAAAAAGTTTTTTTGAACAAATTATAAATATTTTTCAGGGAATTAAGAATAGATTTTCAAGGAATTAGAAAAGATCATTCCAACAAAATTGGAAAATTAAAACATGTTTTTTAGAAGATAAATTCAAGATAGAACATGCTTAAGAATAAGATAGAACTTTATAACATGATTGAATAAGAGAGCTTATAACGAGATAATATCATTTAAAAAACCACCCTTGATAAAGAATATAAAGATTATATACTTCCTAGATTTTATTTTAGATCTTAAATCCAAGTATTTTCCTATTGAAAACACCGTTCATTGAGTTGGATAATATTTTTATTTTACAAACACAAAATGATAGATTAATTAAGGTATTTGGTGATTCCATATAAGATATTAATTTTTTCTCTTTAGCTACCCATAAGGGTTTGATAATGTTCTCATAAGATAAATTAGTCATATAAAAAATTTTAGATCAACAAACATTGGAAAATATTTATTTAGACACCCAAAGTTGCTTAAAATTTTTAAGAAGACTATAAGAAATACAGATCAATTTAGGTATTCCACATATAGTGTTTTGAAATAAAATTCATAGATAAGATGACCGTATTTATTAAAATATAAGAAAAATTTATTTTGAGAAACACCTTTTACAAAATTTTTGGTTTTTGAAGAAGTTGTGTTATCATTTAAAAGGAAAAAACCATGATTATTTCTTTTAATATATTATATCCAAGGATAATATTAATATTTTTTTCACCTTGAGTGAAATTTAAAAGAGTGTTTTTGAGATCCTTGATTTTAGTTTTGAAAAATTCAATATTGGGTTTATTTTTTAATTTTAAAAGAAGATCATACATTTATTTTAAAATAAGATCCTTTTATTTAAGAACTTTTATATAATTTTTTGAAATATTCTCATATATTGAAATAAGTCCTTGAAAAAAATTCAATAACATTTTCTAAAATAGAAGATAAATAAAAAGAGGATAAATGAGAGGAAAAAGAAGAACGATAAGAAGAGTGAGGACTAACCTCTTCACCTACCTAAATATGATCCATGAGTTATTTAGGAGTTGAGTTTCAATTTTTATAAGTTGAAATGAAGTATTCTATAGAACTCTTAGTTTATATATTTAGAGTCTTATTACCTTTATTCATGTATTTACACTTTTTTTCAGGTGAAATTAGACTAGATGTGTCCCTTATTTTTACAACCAAAGAAAGTTACTTCCAAAAAATCAATTTGATCTTTATTTTTACCTCATCAGGAGGATTTATTATTATTTTATTTAAATTGTGAAATTTTATCAATCTTCTCATCAAGAGTTTAATCTCAATTTCATTATTAGAGTTTTTTCAGAAGAATCACTATCCTTGAGTTCTTTAAAGGCTAGGTTCTTCATTGTTTTATTGGATTTATAATATTATTTAACCTCTTAGAATTTAATTATTATTTAATATATCATTAAGGATCTGATGAGTTCTTCAACCACCATATCTTTAATGTCTTTGGATTCTTCGATCACTATCACCTTGGGATACCTTGAACTAAGTAAAATCCATAAGATTTTCATCATGAAAGTTTTGGTGGGAAAGTCATCAATGATAGATTTTCTACTATTTTAAATGTCAATGATATGAGTAAAAATACTTGAAATAGATTCATTTTAATGCTTCAAGAATATTTCAAAATATTGATGGTACATATTCAATCTAGCGTCTTTATCTTTATTCATGCCTTAATGTGTCATTTTAATTTTTTTTTCAAATTTCGTTATCCATTTTTCAAGAAGATATTATATTTAATTATTTTTTTATTTATACTATTAAAACAATGTTTTCATATCTTTTCCATATAATTAAAAAGATGAAATATAATGAGGAGACCATTTCCCTTTAGATTCAGTTATAAGGGTATAACAATGTATAAATATTTTCCAGATAGGATATCCGATATTTATGAGGAAAATAAACATGCAATTTTTTTAATATAAATAATTTGAACTATCAAGGAATGGATAATTCATATAAGAAGAAGATTACATTTTGAAATCAAACTTTTAAAATCATTTATAAATTGGAATTCAATTTTTTTTTGAAAATAAGTTTTTTTATAAAAACTCAAAGCACCCTTTTGATACCAAATTATAGATTAGATAAATGGAAAGGGGGTGAATTTAATTTTAAAAACATTAAAGTGATAAATAAAATGATGCTATAAAATATATGATGATGTAATTCAAGCATTATTTAATATCAAATTAAATCAAAATGGAAATTAAAATAAGGAAATTAAAAAAAAATTCATGGAAATAAAAAATTTTCATGGTAATAAAAAAGTGGAAAATAAATATACATGAGAAATTTGGTAGAGGAGTTCCAAAATAATGTGCAAAGGTACTCCTATGTATCCTCCATATGATAATGATTATGAGGTTTATTTTAATAAACTCCTTGGTTTGAATGGGAATAAAGAAATCCATAGTCCTTAGTTTTAACAGAAACCAAGAACATAAAAAACCTTTTATTTTAATAGAATATAAAGAACCTAAATCCCTTGGTTTGAATGGATGAACACGAACAAAATAAATATAGAGAGAATAAAATTTGTGAATTTATTAATTAAAATCTATTTTCAATACAAAGATATCACTCTATCTTGAATTAATTTAAACAAGATATAAATAGAGAGAGAAGGATAATAAGAGAGAGGGGTTTTAAAAAAAGCTTGATAGGAGGAGAGAGAAATATTAATAAAATATTGAAAATGAATATCATTTGAAATTTGTATGGATTCATTGAAGAACACAACATTCTAGATTTTGTGCCTTGATATCCTTGGATGAATGCCTTATCTCCCCTTGAAAGGTGAAAGGTGAAAGGTGAGAACATTAAACTCTTGGGAGATTTTGAGACAATTGGATCAAATTTGAGCTTCATGAGGATTTTGAAAGTTTCAATTTTATTTTGTAGAAGTGGAATTATAATTGAGGTTGACATGATATCCTTTTATATCCATCATATGGTGAGGGGTCCAAGGGGCCGAGTCAAGACATTAAATACCCAGACCAAACTCATTTTTACTACCATTAATGCTTCCTCGAACTAGCAATCTCAACACCACCAGATACCCAGTATCCTCCACTAGGTTTCCATTGGATTATCTAGATTTTTACCCATTTTTCTTTCTCCCACTGACGGAATAGTGGGCCTTCCAGAGTCTTAGATGTTCTACCATATACTATTGGCTAGCCGGTACTGCACTACTACAAACCTTTAAAAGTGACCCTTTAAGCCTATTTTGAAGCGGTCTAATGGCCATATGCCTCCCTACTATAATATATCAAATGAAATTAAAAAATACACTTGAAACAACATGAAACAAGTTAAAACAACATTAAAGTGATTTTGATCATTAAAACAATTATGCTTCAGGGTACATTAATATCCACCTTATATTCTTTTCACATTGTCATCATATATGCACATATAGATATATATTTCATGTTGTGTAATTATAATTTACCTCTAAAATTATGAATTTAAGTTATACATACCCAATTATTATCATGGATTAGAGTATTATATTTCATGAAAAAATATCAAGTTTAGCATGAATATGATTCTTGTATAGGGATAAAATATATGCTCATGAGGCACAAAGGTGTTTGATGCACTGAATGACCCATGAAGTATACCACATAGAGTTTCATACTCTAAATATTTGGTATAATAGAGATGCATTATTCATATTTGGATAACCCACACCTGAGATTCGGTGACATACCTATCATGATAACCTTTATACTTTTATAATTTTCTCATGAAATCCTCAAAGATTAGTTAATAAAAAGGCGGTTGGGTATGTTTTTGATCATTTTTTAGTTAGTTCTCCACCAAAAGGGGATTTTTACACTCATATGATGAGTATGAAATTTAGTCCCTTGATTGAGATAGATTAAGGAAATGTATGTAAATACTTAGAAAGTATATATGATGTGCTTATTTATTTGGATGAGGGAAATTTGATGTTATCAATTTCTAGATGAATGAAATGTTATGTATTCATCAAATTTTTCCGTTTATACTTGGATGAGAATATTTGAGGAGGCTATATTGGGCTGAAATATATTGTGTCCCATGGTCACTCAATGTCTTGAACAAAAGTAGCATATGAAAATTCATGCTAGCTTATTATATGATTGGTGGACAAAGGTATAGGTGTTCGATGGAGATCACACTAGATATCTTTTTATATTAAGTATCATTAATTTTTTTAAGAATATACTATTTTATTACATTTATTAATGTGGTGATTCATATTTTTTATTAATTCTATAAAGGAAAGATGGGTCAAACTTTATGTTTTACCAAATAGAGATTTAGTTTTGATATAGAGAGCTGCTCTAAGGGATTAATGTCCGGGGTCGGGAAGGAAAGATTCACTCCATGCAGGTGAATCTTGCATGGGAAATCATTGAGGATCATACCCTCTGGGGGACACTCATGCTGCAGCGATACAAGGCTGGTGGTTCATGTGCCTCGGCTAATGGGTTGCCATTATGGACTTGGGTGAGTAATATCATACCGACGCTTCTCCCGTTCTCCCAATGGATCATCAGGGAGGGACTTATTTTCTTCTGGCATATTAATTGGTCGGGCTTTGTGCTGGGGTACCCGGGATGCCCGGAACCTACCATCTCGTTCAGGGAGGTGAGATTATACCCTCACTTCTTCAGATAATTTTTGGATGCAAACCAACAAGCGGTTTACGACTCAATTTGCATGAGCTCTGAGCAGGACAGGTGCATTTACACTCCTTCACCCTCGTGGTTTTTTAGTTCGAAGGAGTTCCGGAGATTGAACTCCTCCCAGGGGAAACACGATGGATGGAGTAATCTGGTATGGGGTAATGGAGTACCCACTAAATTTAGTTTCCTTTCCAGGAGGCTTCGTAACAATTCCCTTCCATATGATGATAACATTAAATGGTTGGGAATCAGCATGGCTTCCTTTGCCAATGCTGCGTGTTCAAAAACGAAGAGAGCCTGAGTCACATCTTCTTCACGGGTGAATGAGCTCATCAGATTTGGAGCTCCTTTGGAATTATCATGGCATATGGAAATACAAGTGTTAACATCGAGCTCTTCATGGAGCATTGGGTTCAGGGGGCCATTGGCGCAGGAACAGACTTAGTGGCGAGTCGTGTCATTTTCATTGTGGGATGCTGGGTTTTATGGCAGGCAAGGAATCGTGCCCGGTTTGAGGGGATTTTTTCCTCAGGCAGGTCAGTTGTGGCCAAAACCAGGTTCATTTTGTATGATTTGGTCGGTCTGGAAAGCATCAGGAAGGAGGCACCATCCCTTTGCGCGCTCTACGGTTCGAGGAGTGCAGGTGCACAGAATGCTGCTAGTCTAATGGGGAGATGGATCCTGTGGATACCTCCTAGGGATGGCCTCAAACTCAACACAGACGGCTCTTGTGGTATGGGTGTGATGCGCGGAGGAGGGGTTGTTCGGGATTGTCGGGGGAGAGTGGTGATGGATTTCTCGGTTTATTATGGGAGGGGCACTCCAATTCAGGTGGAGGCTAACACGGTTCTCTCTGGCCTCACCATTTACAAGGAGAGGGATATTATCATTAATGAGGTGGAAACTGACTCCAAGATTATCCATGATGCCTTAAAAGGTAAAGGAACCATTCCTTGGTCCATCTTCTATACCATGAGGAATTGCAAGCTTCTACTCAACAACTACGTGAGAGTCACACATATGTGGAGGGAGGGGAACAAAGTGGCAGACTATCTAGCCTATCTTGCATCTCCAGGTTTCCCGGTTTGTTAACTTTCTAATGTTTCTTAGTTTAAAACAGAGGGGGTGAACCTTATATGAGACGATGCCCTTGGGCTACAATACTTTCATCCTCCCTAGGTAGGGTCACATGTTTGTATTGTTTTTCTTTGCCTCCCTTAATAAAAATCTTAATGTTGTATGGATGGTAATACAATGCTGGGTTAATGAAATATTTCCAAACTTTTTGTAATACATATGAAAGTAGTTTTGGATATGGTTTCACAATTTATTGTATATGATATGATAGAAGGTGAAATGGAATGAAAGTATTTTTGGATTTAGTTTATGTAATAGATTGAATAGAATATTCCCTAAATCCCTTTTATATCATATATTATAATAGGGTTTGTTATAAGGTATTAATAAGATAAGATAAAATACTTATTACTAAGATTTGGGGTATATCATATATTATGATATAAATATATCATATACAGGATGCATATGCATGCTGTATTTGTATGACATAGTTCAGTTGTAATGAATCAAATGGTTTGATTCATTTAGCACTACTATGATTCAAAAAACGATAGTGAATATCTTACACATTTGACTATCATTAATTAACTATTTCATATGATGAAATAGGTAGAAGAGTTTTAATGGAAAAGAGTTACATTTAATATAAAAAAATTATTTACTCATATGATCATGAAAATTTTGAGTAAATTCACAGTTTGGGAAACATCCCCATAACCTATATAAAGGAGTCCTGACCATTGGTCTAGTGTGTGTGATCTCTTCTAGTGATCTTCAGCTAAAACTACCCCCTACCAAAGCTATCTTTTTTTAATTAATTATTTTTTAGGAGATACTATAATATCATTAAGGATATAAATATCATCCCCAAATATTTTGAGCGATTATTACAACTCATGTATACACCTAAAAGGGAAGAACCTTTTAGTTGTTTCTTAGTGATCACCATCAAGCACATAAAGAAGGTAATGATAGTAATATTCAATAGTGTAAGGTATATGTTTTAATTTCTAGTTATATATTATTTTATTTTCAATGGAATGGTTTTCTTATGATTCAAGGCTTTTATTTTTTTATATTACTTTGATTAATCATTAATCTATAATTAAAAACCTTTAAGAAGGAATAGGTATGCACAGTGAATCCCAATATGTAAGTAGGATTCTATGCAGTGATTAGGAGGATCATGATATTGTGTGACTTAGGTAGGGGAGGTTATATTTCTAGGTCATTCCTTAGAGAAATACACTACACCATAACCATACATTCCATGGTGAAAAGTCAACCATAGAAGGGGAATTACACTGTGACCATTTCAGTCATGCCACAAGTTTTGTTCAAGGAATTTTTAATTAATGTAATTAATATTTTTAGTATTAAAATCATATTAGAATAGGTTTGAAGTTTTTTCCTAGTATCCGTTCCCATGAAAAATCATACCTCTCACTCATCCCTTTTAAAGAGGATATCTCCATTATTTGTGAACAAATTTGAGTGACATTAATCTCAAGTTATAATTATAGGTAAATCTCCCAGTCCTCTTTGATATATTCCATATTTATTACAATTTTAGTATGTTTCATCATTTATTCCCTAATTTAGGTTTTTTCTATATTTTGGGGAAATATTATGTTAGATATGATTCATCAAGGATGTTCAATTAGAGAGTTTCCCATGGATTGAGATAGGTGGTACCTAAACATTCTTTCTATGGTTATATATCTTTCTATGTGAAATGCAACATGTGGTCTCACTTCTTATGTATGACCAAACTTAAATTAAAAAAATTAATAAATATTCCTTGACCTATATGAGTGGTATAAAATTACTAGGGTTATAGTGGACCCTTTTATTATTAATAATTGATGACTTAGTCGGCAATGGCCTTGGTCATGTCCTAAAGTATGATCAATATAATTGATGAACCCAAAGGGGTATGTATTTGGGCTATTAAAAAATGTTGGATATTTTGATATATTCCTTATAACCCTTAGAGTAATGGATGTGATTGATTTAGATTAGCTAACTTAATTCTTAGCTAACAGGGGGCCTTCGTGTTCCCTTATAGTTTTTGTTAGCTAACTTGTTATTGGGGTTAGTGTTCCTCCCACATGATCATATAAGTTTTTGGGTGGGAATAACTTGGTATGATTATGGATATATTTTGGGCATGGAAGGATATACCTATATTATAACCAAGGTTTTTTTGGACATGAATTCATCACTTAATTAGGATGCATAACCTATGTCATTTTAACAAACATTATATTATAGAATAATTAGGGTTTTGGGATGGGAAAAAATTCCCATGTGTCTATATAGTGTGGTATGATCTATTATACCATATAATTTACCATATTCTTATATTGGTTTCAATAGTAGTATAATACCAAGATGACATCATGTATATTTTAACCAATGGAAATTTGGAAATAGGTTGAGTTCATGAGAGACTGACCTAAAGTGGATTGTACTCCAGTGTTGGGAGAGTTTAGAAGCAATGTGACCCATGTGGTATATGTGTGTGTTGATTTTTTTTTACTATTTATGTGTTAAAATAATAACTTATTTATATTATATGAATACTTATTATTCATATGCTAATGGTTATAGACTATGTTATGGGATGAATGAATATGAAAACCGTTAACATGAAATGTAATAGGAATGTGGGTTTGGAGACTATTCCAACCATAGGGAAACATGATGTGATGGGATGAAATATGTGTAATAGGTTGGGAGAGAATTGCCACTCTAGACATATGAATTATTTTTATATGAAATATCCTACAGGTAAGATGTTATTAAAACCATGGGAAGATTATGATGTGGGTTGGGTATTTATTCCAACTATGGATGTGTGTGATGGTTTTTAATGTTATTGAACCTACTTGATGTTTCTCATATTTTTTTCAATGAGAATGAAGAAAATATGCGTTATTTCAATATGTATCGAGGAAAACAACTTGGAAGGAGATTGAAGTTACTGAGAAAAGGTGATAATAAAAATATCTTGGTAGGAACTTGGAGTACCCAAGCATGTTGAAGAGAATAAGAGTAAGTTCCCAAGTAAGGTGGCATTAGATGGTAAGCTTTGAATAGTGAATGAGTATTTTTGAAATACCTTAAAGCCTGGAAGTAAGTGTTTATCATTATTTATATGAAAAAATTGAGTTTCTTCCATGATTTATATGGAAAAGAAGATGTATTAGAGTGTTGTAATCAGAGATACATATAGGGATCCATTAACATGGAAAAGGCTTGAAAAGTGTTTGAGTTTACACAAAAAAGATATTTTAAGAAGAAGATTCTATTGTTTCTAAATGTTAGCAATTCTAAAGAAGCTGTGAATTTTGTTTCTTGAACCATGAAGGAATTATTTATTTTCATTATACAGAGTTTATAAAATGGAAGATTGAGTAGGACACAAGATTAAAGAGTTACACGGAGTGTGAAGAATGTTATGTATGTAATCTATATAAAGAAAATATGAAAGATACTTAAAAATAGAAAAATTAAGTATTATCTTGTGGTAAGGACTGATATTATGGTAGTTAGATACTTGGATGATATTTAAGGAAGGAGTGAGGTTAATTATGGAAGTGAAGACTCATTGAAATACTTTAAAGAGTATTTATTTACTGTATAATCTATGGAATTATTTTGTTGGTGATCAAGGTTGATTTGAATATATTCCAAAGTAATTTTAAGGGTTTGAAGATATTTTAGTTTATTTTATTTAAGTATTTAAATTATGGGTTGTAGGATATTTTAAATCTTCATAAGTATGTGATGTGTAATATATATTTTCTTAGACTCTATGAATTTTTTAAAAGGCATGGATGAGCTTCCCTATATATGATGCTAAAAATGGAAAAGATAGAATATTACTTGTGATGTGTTATATATTTAATATATTATGTAATATATTCTTCTCTCATAGAAGTTAAATTTGGAAAATGAATTATTTGTGTAAGTTTTTAGAGAATTCATAAGTTATTTATGATGATACTTGTATTATTTCATGATATATAAGTTTTTTTGTTTGAGGTTCAATTATAAATTTTCATAAGTAAGAAACCTTATATATTACACGAGGTTTTAAAAAATTATGCAAGTATCATAATTTTAGAAAATAAAACAAGGGGAAATATTTTACAATGTTATGTTTTTATAAAGTGTTTTATATTTTAAAGGATTATGATTATTCCATGATTAAATTTTATTTTCATAGAGAATCAATGAAGTTGAATTTGTTATGGAATTTTAATAATAAATTCATGACGTGGAGCTATTTGAAGAGAAATTCAATCCTAAGACAGTTCCGTTATTTGAGATGCAATTATTTTACAAGTAGTTAACCACACCAGAGTACGTGATGAATAAATTTCTATGGGATTACTCCACACCACAACATATAATTCCACACAATGATAATATCATTACATGTTTTACTGTACCAATATAGATTATAAAGAAGTGGTTTATGGGGGGAATTTAATGATAGAGAAGTCTATACAAATTTTTCTGATTATCATGAGGAGTTTTAGATAGAGTCTTCTGGTAAATTAAAATGCGAATATTTGTGATACTTTTTTTGATATCTAAGACTAAAAATAATTTAAAATAAAATGAAAAGAAAAATGAAGATCTATAAGATAATATTTTTAGAGAATTAAAGTCCAAATATTACAGAGGTAATATTCACAAGATTTCTATGAATATATTTATTGAAAACAAAAATAAGAAACATGTTATAATATGATATATAATAATACCTTAAATAATTCTATGTTTCAAATGATGAAAAAGGCCTAAAAATTTAATCATAAAAGGAGATCAACATGCCATAGAAATTAGATAGATCTAGTGGTGTTGATAAATATATTATCCTTGTGCATTAAAGAATTAAAATCAGATAAATATACTGAATTTTTACTCCTTATCCTTATTATTACCTAATTAGTGAGAGATTACAACCTATGATATCATTATATCATAAATCCTAATGATTTTTGAGGCAGTCATTTTTAAATAGGAAGATAAAACATACACTGTCTAGGTGGGGAATGAGCTTACACTATTGATCATTATTCAAGAGGTTAAAGTCAAATATTGTATTTTTATAGGAAGTTCTGGTTTGTTATAGATCCTAAACTAAAAGTTAGTGGTTGCATTATGCTTATTTGGTGCTAGAATTATGGGTCCAAGGATATTCCCTTGCTTGAGATTTCACTTGATAATAAAAGGTAAGTTGTGTGTGTGTGTGGGATAAAATCCACCACACACCAAGGAAGCATTAATTCACATTAGAATCTAACTTTATTAAAAAATTGATATTATTTGTTGTTGTGCAATATTATATATGTATTTTCTTATAGACCATGTGATAGAAATGTGAGTGAGATCCATTCACTAAAGAAGTGTATAGGTAAAAAAGGGTAAAGGTTTTAATTATTTAATAAGCCACCAAAACCAATTCAACCCTATCAATATTGGCCATAACACAAATGATCCCAACAAGTGTTATCATGGAACACTATTCAATCATAAATAAGATTCTTGATAATCTCTATATGTTATGTTTTTTTTAATGTTTTGGGTTTCTCTTTCTGAATTCATTAAATTGATGAATTTTAAATGATAAATTTATTAATGATAAGTTATCTATTTCATTAAATACTCTAAAGAAATAAAATAATAAAGAGATAAAAATAATAAGAAAACACATCTCTCTTATGTAAAGAAGAATAATTTTTAGTTTCCTCATGCTGTAATTCTAAAGAAGACAAAATTGGCATAGATTAAAATGGATTGGTAGTTGAATCAACTAACAAGTCAATGGAAACAAGTTATAACTTAGTAAATTACCAATATCTATATGAATAAAACTTAACTAATATAACTTCCCAAAACTTCCCTAAAAAATAAATAAGCACAAGTGGGGGTGATCATACCTTAGAAGAATTAAATTATGATTTATATACTATTTTGTGGAAGTCATTTAAATATGTTAATGAATAGTTTTTTTACAGATCTTTCAAAAACCTTTAGAAGAAGGTCACCTATATTTAATATGAATCCAATAAGTGGGAGACAACTTTGGTACAAAAGGTAATTATGAGCATATATCACATAAATCAATAAAATTCCAAGAGTGATATAATTATGGACTTAGAAAAAAATTAATCTATAGTTAGTAAGGATTGGTTTGAATTATTCATGAATAAATATAAATCTATAAAAATATTTGAAAGAAATTTTCATATATTAGAATAAAATAAAAAGGATATCAATTGTGCTAAAAATTATTAACTTTAAATCAAATCGAATAATGTAAATGATCTTGAAAATATATTGCAAGAGAAAAAAAATATTCATGAAAAAATTATTAAGATTATAATAAAAGAGTGTGTAGATAGACTAAAATCATTGAGGGATGAGAAAAACATCCTTAATATGAAATTTCCTGATCTTGAAACCAAACTTTCAAATTTGGGAGTGAATCAACCAATATATTCAAAAAACTATAAGAGAATATCCATTGAAACAATCAATTAAAAGGAATATTATAGTGTTAAAAAACCTCTATATAATTGATATAATTTCTTAAATTCATTCTTTTATTAACCCACAAAAGGATTATAGAAAAAGGTACTATATATCTTAGAAAATTTTGAATATTCTTACTTTGGTTTCATGAACAGTTGAAGTTTCAAATAAAAAAGATGTTCAAATATGAATAAATTAAAATAAATAATAATCCACCTCCAAATATATGGTGAATGAAAGGAAGTGTGTAAAAATATTTCTTTTAAAATATTTGGAAAATAAAGGTATAATGAACAAAAAAAATAAATTTCTAAAATTGGATAGATTTCTATTCAGAAGAAAATAGCTTGGATGGTTTGTTGTTTTTAGTTCTATAGAAGGTTTAGGAATAAGAAAATTTGTTGTTTTCATAACATGTCAACCTATATAATTCATAATAATCCTATATTAAGGGGGGTAGAGCTAAGATAAAGAAAAATACAAAATTTTTTGGAATAATCTATTTATCTCTAATAGATTTAAATGCTTGGTGAATATATGTGATGTTTATAATCAAAGCTGTCATTGCACATATTGATAATTTTAAAAACCAACAAAGAATACATCTAAAGTTTTCAAAGGAAGAATTCTAAAAAAATAAGAATTTTGAAAAGAATACAATCAAGTTTAACTTGGGAAATAAAAAAACTTAACTGCTAAATAAAATATTCATAAGAACTCTAAGAATAATTCCATACCAAAGAGAAAGATCTATTTTTTAAGGGGAGGACATGCATAAAACATTAAAAAGTCTATAGTAGTAATAATTAATGGAGGTAATTTGAATTAATAGTGAATATAATAAATCCATGATATAAATAATGTTATTAGTTTATTGGAGTAAATTCTTAAGTTACTATATGGAAGTTATAAGACATTTGACCATGATTCTAAAGAATGAATGTTCAATGGACATCTCAACTGTAAAAGGAAATATATATAAAAAATGCAAAAGTGCATGAAATTTATAAATTAAAAAAATTATTTCACATAGAGAAATTAAATTTCATGAGAGGTTAACTAAAAATGATAACCTAGGATCTCATGAGAATCTGTGTGGGAGGACCATGATAGTTATCACATTTCAAAGGAGTATTTAATCATCATACCAACTCAAGAATAAATTCTAAATGACAAGGATATAATAAAAATAATACTCATATTACTTGATAAATAATAATAATAATAAAATAATATATAAAGGAGTTATTAAAAAAATGGTTTAATACCATTTTACCTAAAAGGAACATTGCCAATAAGATCAGAAAACCAGGAATGGAGGGATCTCACATTTATAGTGATAAAAAGAAATAAATATCATGGTTGAAAATAAACTCTAAACCTTTTTTCTCTAAATAAAAAGAAAAGTAATTCCAACTTATTCTCATATATTTTCTTTAGAATTTATTTTCAAGAAATTTAAGGCGATATATTTATCAAGGGGGAGAACTTTTGAAGAAAAATATTATATGAAATCAGGAAAATATATTAAATGTAATCAAATTGATTAAATACCTAGAATTTTATATCATGAAGCTTATCTTATTAAAAGAAAAAATTCAATGAAAAATATATTGTATTATCCCCTTGAGTGATAATTATTTTGAAACATTTGATAACCTTCCATTTTATACAATTTCATGAAAATATGAAATTCAATAATTGCACTTGAAATATATCATTGAAGAAGTAATTATTAAAATTATATCACCATTATTTATGAAAGAAAAAAAATAGTTTTATAGGGTAGAATATTAATTTATTAGTTATATAAAAATTAAAATAATATAGAAAAAATTCAAGGGATGGATTTTGGAGATAAAACTACTTATTTTTTGAATGTTTTTAATCTATTTGTTAATATGGGTGGAATAATTCCGGTTGAAAAATTCGATGAGAATATTTTTAACAATTGGTATCAACCAATTTTGTTAGACTAAAAATATTTTAACATACCTTGAAAATGGATTTTGATTTGGTATCATATTCTTTGGATTTTGGATAACTTTTTGGTCTAGATTAAGCCCTATTATTTTTTAAATTGAGCATGGATCAAGTTGACTTAATGTAGAATAATTAATGGTTCATTGATTTAAGTTAATTTATGACATACTCTCACGATTTCATTTATATGTTTTTCAATAATTAGGAGATAAAATAAAACTAAATAAAGCATACTAAAATGAATTTTATTTATTAGTATTGAAAAAAAATCCATTGGGGGAGATTCTGGAACCTACTTGGTGTTTTCTGTACTTGTATTCAATGAGAAATAATTTAATATTCATGTTGTTAATATATATTATGGATAAAATATTATAAATATGTTAAAATTCCCAATCAAATGGGATAATAAGAACATCTTGTAAGGAAGTTGAAGTAACCAATAATTCCAACTAGAAGAAGAATAAATTCCCAAACAAGATTAAATTAAATGGTTAAATATTAATATTTTATGAGTATTTGGGAAATAATTTGAATCTTGGAAGTGAGTAGGTCTCATTATTTATATGGAAGACAGAGTTTTAATCGTGAAAGATATTAAAAAAATATACAAGTTTAATGTTTCCATTAAGTATACATTTAGGGATCCATTTACACACAGAAGGTTCAAAAAGTGTTTGTGTTTCCACCATCAGTGATATTGGAAGAAGAAAATCATATTTTTTTAAAGGTTGGAAAATATAAATATGTTATGGATACTAATTCTTAAATCATAAAGGAAATTTTCATTCTCATTATGTAGAATTAATAATATAGTATACTGAGTAGGTCACATACTTGCAGAGTTCCATGGAGTGTGATGAATGCTAAGTATAATACCATTATGAAGAAGATGTAAAAGATAGATATAACCAACCATGTTAAGTACTATCTTATAATGAAGATTGATATTGTGGGAAGTGGATACATTGATAATACTTAATAATTTATTGATTTTAGTTGAGGAAATAAATCCCATTGAAATACTCCAAGGAGTATCTATTTGCTGCATAAGTAATAATATTATTTTAATGGTGATTGTGGTTTATTTGAAGGTATTACAAAATGATTTAAAGTGTTTAAAGTTATTTTATTTGAGTTCAGTTAAGTATATAAATTGTAGGTTGTAGGCTATTTTAAATTTTCCTAAGTATGTGATATGTAATATATATTTTCTCAAACTCTATGAATTTTGGAAAACGAAAGGATGATCTTCCTTGTATATGATGCTACAAATGGAAAATCCATAAGCTTTTATATAATTCATAATATATTTAACATATTACGTAACATATTCCACTGTTGTATAAGTTTAAAGTATAAAGGAATGATTTTCAAAGTTTTTTGGAGCATACTTATGTTTTTTTATGAATATACATAACATATTTTAGGATATTTAATTTTTTTCAATGCTTAAGAAGAAATGTTTCTAAGTAAAAAACCATACGTATTACGTGAGATTTAAAAAAATATTACATATGTATCATCATTCAAGGAAATATGGTAAAGGGAAATAATTTATTGATATAATCAATATATTTTCTATATTATGTATGATTTATCATTTTGAAGAAATTTGGGAAGAATAATATTTTTTTGGAAGATACTTTCAGAAGTTAAATCAGGAAAGGTTTCATTATTTTGAAGAGTTTCAAATATAATGGGATTATTATTGATCCATGATTCAATATGAGTTTCATGTATAATTAATTAATATTAATTTATTATACGTATTTAAGTGGAAATCCATGTTGTAGAGATATTTTAAGAGAATTACTAGTTGAACTTGGTTCTGTTATTAGATAAGCAGCCACACCGTAAGAAAAGAACTACATTGGAGTACATGATAAAGATATTATTATGGGAGAGATTCATGCCACAACATGTGATTCCATTCCATGATAATATAATAGTATGTTTTCCAATGTATACATAGATTATAAAGAATTGATTTTCAAGGATAAATTACTAATAGAGAAGGGAATGATGAATTTGTTATTATCATGAGGAGTTATAAACCAATTATTTAGGTAAATTAAAAGGTGAATGTATCTGATCAATTTCCTTTTAATATTAAATAATGAAAATATTGTAAAATAAAAGGTAGTTAATAATTATGTTTTGGAGGAAGATATTTTAGGAGAGTTAATTATATGAATATCATAGAGTAATATTTATATGGTTTTTGTGAATATATAATTTGACAAAAAATGGAAGAAAGGTGTCAGAAGAACCCGATACTATAATCCACGAGGGAAATATTTTCATTAAAGGATTAAGGGGACTTGAAACTACTATCAGAAAAAGGATTTTATCATGTCTAATAAAATAGAGGGATTTAGTACTACTGAGAAATATATTATCCTTATGCAATGAATAAAAATAAAAAGATAAAGTAGTCGACTTACTAATATTGATTATCATTCTTGATAAAGTATGATAGATTTCATAATTTGATATCATTGTATTGTAAGACTTTTATATTTGTAAGTAAACCTTTTATATAGATTTATTTGAGGAAGTAGATCAAACATACACTCTCCAGTTAGGGTATGGGCTTATACAGCTGATCATTATTCAAGAGGTGTAGGATGAATCTTATATTTTGTAGAGAAAGGATTAGTTGGTGTCAGAGTCTGAACTAAAATTTAGTACTTTCATTGTACCTAGTTGGTGCCAAAATTATGGGATCAAGGATATTTCTTTACACGTGCTTTTACTTGATAATAAATGGGAAGCTGTGTATACATCGGATAATGACAACCACACACTAATAACATAGTCATCCATATTAGAGGAGAACCTTGTTAACAAACCATGGTGTTATTTTTTGTTGTACTTTCCTATTTACATAGTTATATAAAGACTTCATGATAAAAAATAGAGTGATATTCATTCATTAAATAAGTGAAGAGGTAAATAAGTGTAAGGGTTTTAATTGTTTAATAAGTTAATAATACTAATTCAATCCTTCTCAGTGTTGGGTATATCCCAAATGATACTAACAAATGGATGTTATGGTATAGGTTGGGTGATCATGCTAACTATGGATATACTTAAGGTATGGGTTGCATATCATTTAAACTATCACTTGGTGGATTTTGTTTTGGGTTGAATGTCATGACAACCATGGGAAAATTATGATAAATTTTAGAAAATTGTGGAAAACATGGATGCTATTTGATGGAATATGATATAGGTTGAATCTAATGCCAACTATAGAAAAATTGTGACATGGTTTGGGAGAGCATGCCAACCATGGATGAGATTTTACAGGCTATGCTATGAGTTGGATGCCTTGACAACCATGGGAAGATTATGTTATGGGATGTAAAACATGCTAATTGTGGATGGGTTTGATTATTTTTTAAGGATTTTGTGTTATGAAAACCAATGATAGACTTCTACTTGATATGATGAATGTTCTATATGGGATGATATGATGGGTTAGATGTGATTTATCCCAAGGTGGTTGTGATATGTTGGGTTAGATGTGATTCCTCTCAAGGACTGTGTGATGAAAGTTAGACATAATGCCTCTTGAGTTGATGGTTACTCTTGTTCTAAGAAATTATGATATATGATATGGATTGGGACATCATGACAGGTTAGTATTATTCTTGTATGTTCATGACACCTTAACTCTGTTTGAAGCAGGTATGACCAGTCTTGAGTAGTTTGAGTAGAACTAGTGGTCATCATAGTTTTTATGTTTACAAGTGTTTATTTATTCACATTGAGTATATCACACTATTCATGCACTATATATAATGAATATGTTATGGATACCATTGTTATTGACCAATTGATTTTTTCTCACAACCTACTCAGATGGTCCTTGAACTCTGTTACCTAGAAAATCTTCATGGTTTTAGGCATAGGTAGGTCAGAGGCCTAAGGCTAGATGTTGATATAGATTGATTGGTCAGAGTCAGGATATGTGACTAGGATAAGACTCATAACCAGGTTGTTATTAGTGTTAGTTTTTCTTTCACTTTTTCATTAATATGTATATGGTCTACCCATGGGAGACCCTATTAGTTCCTATATGTAATGTGAACTTCTTTTGTACACTCTGTTATAGCATGATGAATCTATTTTCCATTTTTAGCCTTATACATTTTTAATTTTTATACATTGATGTTATTCTTGATTTATATGTTTCCACTAATTATCTGTTATTAATGTGATGATACTTGAGGATATATTCTCCCCACCGGTTATTATAAAACCATCTCTATTAGTCGGTAGCCTCTGATATATGAAGAGGTTTTCCTGAGGCCATGTTTGTGCTCTGATATAGTAATGGGCTAGGTAGGACAGGATGGGAAGGGCATTACAAAGTGGTATTAGAGCCTTGTTTATTCTTATTACTATTCGAGATATAATAAGTAGATTATGAACCAATTAGAACTTGGGATAGATACTATATCTTATGACAAGACATCACCTACATGAGTATAAGTATATGTTTCTAGGGAATTAAGATTAATGTTCTTTATTTTCAATGTTACATTTGGGTTGATTATTTCTGAGTATGGTGTTTTGAATTATTTTATTAATGGTTTTTACTCTAGGCCTAAGGTTTCAAGAGGGTGGGTGTACATGCACCATATCATACATATAGGTTCACATGACACTTTCATGCTTAAGTGTGATTACAATGTTAAATTATATAAATAAAATAAGTTCTTATTGTTTAAATTATCAAAAATAACTTATTTGGTATTTTACCAAATAACAAATTGGTGATACTCCACTTAAATAAACCAAATGGATATGATTTAATTTATATAGATTTTTATAGGGTGATACCATTTATATATATGCATATGTCTATGATATCGATTCCTAAGTGGGTAGTCTGGTGTGTGTATTCTTAGTGAGGATTAGTACCTTAGAGTGGGTAGTTGTCTTGGGTATGATATCAGAAGACCACATAAGGATATAATCAACACTGAGAGGGGAGGGGAGGGGGTGAATCAATGTTGGTAACTTTTTAACCTTTTATAACTTTTATCCCTTTAACCCTTAGGCTTGTTAGGATCTTGATTCTTTTATTCTGTTTTCTTTATCAAATGAAAATATATGAACAAAGGTAAATGTTGGCACATGATATTTTTACAAGGTTCACTACCTAATAAGTGTATCTAGTCCTTCCCATGTATGATGATGACCATTAAATGAATTATACGCTATAACGAGTTACTAAGTTATAGTGATTTAGATATAAGACAATACTTAGCCAAGTGTGAGTCCCTACACTTTAGGAGGGGGAATAAAACAATTCTTCTTCCCTGAACTAGTGATAACCTAATCCAACTTAAAACTTATCAATGTTTATTTGTACTACCTCAGAGGAAAGTATTCAAAATATTATTAGGTACTTTGTAACACAATTTTGTTTACACTTGTTGAGACTACTGATGGATGTCATAGTATTTATTTTTTATTCTCTTCCTATTATTATTAATTTCACAACAACATACAAGTAACTATTATTATTATTATTTACAATAGCTACTAGAAATCTTCTCTTTCATCATTATCTTCTTATTCTTTTATTATTCAGTGAAAAATAGACTATACTGGATCTTCTTCTACTTCTTTATATAATCATAAAATTCCTTTTTGATTATTTGATAAATGAAATTTTAGTTTAACATCATCACAATACTTTCCTCTTTAGTCAGAATGATATGAATGCATAGTATACTAGATATCATATAATTATTCTTTAAACCAAATGACAATCAACTGAATGTATATTGGGCACTCTCTTCTTCTTGTTATTACATTAAAATAATAATAATATGAAATAGTGTATTAGTTTCACATTTAATTTCTTCAATACTCAATATCAATGATTGAGTATAATATCAATTTCCTCTAAGTGAAATTAATTATTTGTAAACACTAATTATATAGTACTAAACATCTCACATCATCTTATGTATGTATTTAGGCATGGAATTTTCAAGAAACCCCCACATGTACCTAACTAATTCCTTTTATTATCAATATATTTTTTAACGGTTTATGTATGAATTATTATTATCATTAATATGAATGTAAACTTTACTATTCAATTCTCCTTCCTCATCCCTTCACTTTCCTTCATGAAAACCAGTATATATGCTAATATTTTCTTTTATGTTCATTGCCTCATAGTTTTTCCTTTTCAAAAAGCTAAATGGATTTGTGTAATCTCAAGAAGGATTCACTGGATAAGGAATATCCTGAAGTTTAGGTCTTCTATAAGTTCATAGTGCATATTTCTTTCATGTACGGTTGTATATGTGTATTATTCCCTCTTCGCACAACACAACTGAGTGTGTGTTACTATAGGTCGAGTGTCCACGGTTCTTCTTCATGCGAGATGTGTATGATTCTTCCTTGTGTAACCAAGGAGGTTCACTATAACTACCTAAGATTTTAAAAGTGGAACATCATGTTTGATATAATATATAAAATATAACACCAAGATTATAATATATTGTAACACCTTGAGACTTTATGATATATTTCTTTTTTAAATAATTTCAATCTCCTCAATAACTTGTGGAACACACAACCCTGATTCTAAATGAACTGTAATATAGTATACCGTTATAACCTAGACCTTAAATTGAGGGGGGGGGGTATTAATAATAATAAATAAATTATTAAAATTATATGGATTAAACATTTATAAAATAAATTAAATGATTATATATTTATTGGAAATAAAATAAGAATCATTTAAAATAAAAAGAAATGTTTTCTAAAAAGGGAATTTTTCTAAAAGGTGGTTTAGTCACTCTTTGTGCGCATAATTTAAAATTATGTTTTACCAATTTTAGAAAATTTATTTTAAAAAATTTACATCATTTTATATATCATCATATCAAAATTATCTCATGGTGATTTTTTTTGATTTTTTTGAAAAGTTTCATTTTTTGATGAATAGTGAAAAATAATGATTTTTATAAAAAAAATCCTTTTCATTTAAAAAATTTACAATAAGAATTTTATTTTAATGTTGTTTTAAAAGTAAACTTATCTCCATTATATTTTTATTAATCCAAATTATTTCATTGAAATAAATTTTATAATGAATTTTGATATAAAAACATTTTAAACATTTGAAAGTTTTTCTTTTGAAAAACCGTTTTTCAACATGACTATGAGTTTAATTTAAAATTGAATTTTCTAATTATGTGAGATGAATTTAGAAAAATTATTTATATATTTTTAATCATAATAATGTATATTATATAATAAGGTAAAATTAAATTTTCACCATAATGAATAGTGAAAATAATAAAATTATCTACCACAGTTAAGGTAAAAACAGGTTTACCAGGGGTTAAAATTAAAATATAAGGGTTAAAAATTAAAAAAAACTTTTATAATTCATATTTTCTGGTCATATTTTGACCTTATATCTTATATAGTTCTAAAATTTTCCCTTTTGGAGCCTTTTGGTATGAGAAAAACGCGGGTATAATTCTTTTTTTTCAAAAATACCAAGTGTCTCCTCTCTCCCAATTATAAAAGGCCACCCCCTCTCATTTACTTTTTACAATTTTAAAAAACTTTGGTTCATAAAATTACAACCAAAATAAATTTCTTAATTTCCTAACCTTATCCTATAATAACTTTTTATCATAAATCTAACATAAGAAGACTTTTAGTGAAAACCAAAATAAGTTTTCCAAAGAAGAGGAAACATCCTTAACCAAGAATTTAATTTTGTTTCTTCCTAAACCTATTCCAGATATTATTAAAAAATAATAATATTATAACCTAGATATCTTAAATATACTTATATGTTGTTATGTTAAGGTAACTACCTAAAAATATCTCATCCTCTCTTAAATGGGAAATGAAACCATTGATCATGTGTATGGAAGACTTTCACCTAGGGAACCAACATAATTTGTTTTCAATCACCACTTCTCAAGAATGGATATAATATTGTATATAATATTTATATATTATATTTATGATATAATTATACTTTATTAATAATAATTCCATATATACCTTCTTACTTTCTATTTTGTAGAGAATACAATAACGATGCTCTTGTCTACGACAGAATACTACCTCGCGAAGTAATGATATTCATTTTTCACCTAAAATTTAAATAGAAGGTAATATAGATTAATTTTATGTTGATATATTATATTTATTAAATGGTAATAATATTGGAAAATAAATTTATCATATAATTTATTACCTTACCACCAATTGAATAAATTATGACATCATTCTTGTGTACTACATATTACCACCACATGAAGTGATGTGATTAATTTTTCACTAACACTTTACATGGAAGGTAATAAAGGATAAATTTAATTAATATATGTAAAATATATGAAATTATATTGATTTTGAAAAATTAATATACAATCCACTTCCTTACCCTTTCATCTGTTAGGGAAATGATAACGTCGCTCGTGCATACGTACAACCTACCGTATCCACAAAGTGATGTAATTCATTCTATATATTAAAAATTCAATAATTATTATATATATGTATATAAAAAAATTTAAATTTAAAATATTAATATCATTATAAATATGATATAACTATATCCTATGTTTAGGATCAATAACTTTCATGATAAAACATGCATGAGAAAATAAGGCTATTAACACTCAAAACAATAGTGATAATGAATGATTATTAACGAATGAGTAATAATATGTTATAAAAGGATCATATATTATATTATAAATATTAATATGTTTTTCTATAAGTTAATAACATTTTAAAAACAACTATATATATGTTTAAATGGCACACAACTAAAGGGAAGTGCGAGGTAAGGAGTTTCTTAACTCAATTTCCATTCATTGGGTTATACGATTACTTCAATGATTATATTATGCCAAAATTATGTGTGAAATGAATTTTTATTTCTTTATTTCTTATTTAAACTTGTATTTGTATGGATTTATGTTTTTTTTCAAAAAATCACCACATTTATTAACTCTCATATCAATAATATGAACTTTGTAAGGGTTTCTTCTCAAACATCCTTCTTTGAGACACATGTTATTTTATGCACCTAATTTATTTTGAATGGTGTATATAATGGACCTTTACATAATATATCATTAATAATTCATAAATAATTATATTTTGAGTTATAATTCATCAACTTCAATCCTTGTAGGTTATGATTCAAATTTTACCTAAGAGGTAAGGGTTTATGTTTCATTCTCATTTTAATTGGAATTTCTTATGCTTTCATTTCCATTGAAGGAAATTATTTAATCATTGTATAACAAACCCCTTTAATTTTAATCTCTTATGGTCATTCATGATGTTTTTTTGGTAATAGTACCATTTTAATCTCTTTGGTACTTGAAATTATTGAGTTAATGTTTTTAATAAAATCAAACTTTATTTCTCTCTTTAGTCAAAAATCCTTTTTCTTAAAAATCCATATTTTCTAATTTTTTTTAAAATGTTTTATTATGATTGTTTAAAGTATTTTTTACTCTTAACTGTATTTTTTTTCAAAACAAATATTCCTTTTGTTTTTTGAACATGGTACTTATATGAATTTTCTTACAAAAATGTGAAAGGAATCTCTGTTTTTTAAAGTATCCAGAATGAACGAAACTCTTCTTCCATCATGACCACTCAATGTTTTAATGATTCCTTTTAAGTTTCAATAGTTATTTAAAAAAAAAATATTTTCTTTAATTTTTGATAATGTTTTAGTCTTTTAATAAGTTTTTTGAAAATTGAAAGGATATTTTCCTCAAGAAAATATCTATGCGATCTTTTAAAATTATTTTACACCTAAGATGATATCTTTTGATGTTACTCAAAGTGAAAAGTTATTTTCCACAAGAATGTTTTAAATATTATTAAAAGTATTATAACCAATGAAGAAAACCATCAATATTATGGAATGATTCTAAATTTTGTATATATGTCTTTCATATATATACTTTGTTTATTATCCCTTCCTTTAACAACGCAATACACTCCTTATGATCATTTATCAAATGCCTTAATTATGAAATTTCCATTGATTATCATTTAAATCAAGATTATGCAACCCATTTTATTTTCATGGGTAATTGTTATGTTATACTTTATGATTAATTTCGTTTATGTGACACACATATATCATGAACATGTTATGATGGGTGAACCCATATAACACTCCAATGCATTGGTAAAACTTTAGTCTCATGAGGCATCATGTATGGGATTAAGGAGTAAAACTAATCCATTATAAAACTTTTCACACCATGTGATATTGTATCAAACATTATCCTTGAATCATGTTTATGTCATGTTTTATGTTTCTACCACATTTCCTATGATTCCATGATCTTATGATACCATGTTATTTATATAATTCTTCCACGCGATTATTCATGTGACTTCTACTTTATGATATCTTGTTAAATATTTGATTTAAACATTTTGTTTTCTACTCATGTTTATTCCCTTATTAGGATTTTTAGATCACTCCTTTTTTTAAGTATTCCTAGGAAATACCATTCAGTTTAGGTTCTCTAAAGTATTTATAAGGTTGCTATGGAGAATAAAATAAAATATTTTATTTTTAGTCTAACTTTGTATTAATTGATATTTATGTTTAGAAATCATGTACTAATATGTGTTAAAGGCTTGGGTCACTATAGTTTGTATGATACAAAAAGTTTAGTTAGCCTTTGGAAACTAGGATTGAAAAACCATATTGAGAACCCTAAGGATAAGTATAAAGATAAGTTTAAGGATAAGTATAAGGACAAGACTATGTATAAGAAAATATCATGGAATTTTGGTGAGTTTTATATCGATTGATTTATGAGAAATGAAATCATTCTTTAGAAAGTACTAGTGAACGTAGTTCTGGCACAACTAGGGGTAAAAAATTCAAAAAAGTCATGTCAAGCTTGACATGAATGTTACATAGTATACGAAAATGGTAATTACTACACACTTGGTCTGACACTCCTGGGGGATATGCTTTGGATTTTCACAAAATATTTATGAACTATCATGAATGATTTGAATAGATGGTAACCATGAATGACCTAGGATAAACCTAAGGTTTCATAGATTTAATAGAAGATTTCATGATTTAGACATAATATAACTGATTTTTCATGATTAGGTTGTTTCCCAATATGATTATTATTACTCATACTATGCTTTGTGGTTTTGGTCAATGGTGGGAACAAGATGGAACTGGGTTAATGTTGAATGTGATACATAATGTGTTAATGAGAAACAAAATGGGATGATGACTGGATTAAAGGTTATTGTAATTATTCCTATTTAGTTATCATGATATATGATTATCCAATTTAACGTTAACCAACTCTCATACTCACTAAAGAAGATAAGGATAGAGTTTTCTGAGAGTTTGGGAGGTGGAGGCTATGGTGGAATGATGATTCATTTTCTTATATGTCAAGAATAGAGGAAGAAACACTCAAGGGAATGTCTTAAAGGAAAGAGAAGATGTTTTATGTGTAGAGAATAAGGGAATAAAGTAAGTATTTTACATAGAAAAGATGAGAATAAGTAGTTAGAGTTTAGATTAGTGGTAAGCACCCCATAATCCTATATGAAAAAATAGGGGTACAAAACCCATTGGGAACAGGTACAATAACAGTACTGTAGCAGTGACGACACTGTAGAAATTGCGGGCACTGTAGCGGAGGCAGGTCACTATAGTGGCAGCAGGGTACTGTAGCAGTGGCTGGGTATTGTGCGATACTGTAGTAGGCGGGTACTGCAGCAGTACTATTCGCAGAATGAGTTTTGGGCAAACAATTTGGGTCTACGGGCCATGTAATGAGCTAAATGCCCACTGGGACTTCGAGTTATGTAATGGGTCTCCCTCTACCCAGTTAAAAGAGGTATTTTCTTTTATTTAATAATAAATGAGGCTTCTTCCCCAACCTTTAAAAAAATAGATTAGAATAATGGTTTACTTAAGGCATTATTAATGGTTTAATGTTTTAAATGTGGAGAATAATGAGTTGTATAAAAAAAATTAGTGATTAAAAAAAGGAAATATGATAACTAATGTTATTTTTTAGGAAGATAATTATATTATTGATAAAGTTATAAGATCATATAGAATTGTGAATATGACATTGACATAAGTTTTTCCATTATTTTGGAAAAAGAAAAACCCATAAGCTAGGTGACAACCCACTGAATCTGCCAAGGCAGTGGGGCTTGAACCCACAACCAAAGGGTGATAAGGGAAAAAAAACTTCTGGACTAAGTAAAGTATTTTTTAGTAAAATATTATTTTTACTTAGATGATTTTTGTAATGCCCAAACTTCCACAATACGCTTCTTCTTAATAATTCAATAGCTTGCGTTATACGCAACACTGAGTTCGAGCGCACCACGACCTATCAAACTAGCCGTTTAAAAAGAGGTTATGAATATTATTAATTAAAATTTGAATGTTATATATCCCATATAATTTTAACATTCATCTTATGTGTTTCTTAGACATAATATAAGAACAGATTCAATTTTTTAGATAAAAGAAGTATTTTGCAAAAAATGTAGTTTTACCAATTTTTAATGGAGAAACATTTTTAAAAAAAATAGTTGACACTTTTATATATTCAATTTGAAAAAATAAAATTCTTATTTATAATAAGAAAATAAAAATTTATTTTGGATAATTTTTTGGTGTTTTTCTGAAAACTTTCATATTTTAATGAATAGTGAAAAATACTGCATTTTAATTCAAAACTGCTTCTTCATCAAATTTATTTATATAGTTAGATTATCTTTTTTAATTGGTTTGAAAGAGTAATTTTATTATGTTTTTATAATTTAATCCAATTTTTATATTTTGAAGTAATTTCAAAATTAAATTGGACATAAATTCATGTCAATCTTTTGATAGTTTCTACTTCTTAAAAACCCGCTTTCTGGTTTTGACAATGGGAATTAATTTTAAATTAATTAATGAAACTTTTATGTTTTGAATTTGAAAAAATGGATTCCATATTTGGAATTATATGGTCCGAATTATATGAATAAGTTTCTTTTATTTTTGGGAAATATGAATAGTAACTTTAATAATTATTTTTATTTACCACGGTTAAGGGGTAAATTAGGTAAATAAAGGTAAAAATAATATTATAATATTATAAAACTACCCTAACATGGGTAATAATATTTTTGGATGATTAATTGGAGACCAAATAAATCCTTAGGCATAAATTTTGGCAATTGGGAGCCACTTGAGTGTGATAATGACATGTTATAATAATAAATTTAAAGTAAAGAGAAATATAACATAAACATGTATCGTTTTACTAAAACAATTTTAATATGGGGTTATATAAATGATATTTTTAACTATAAATAGTAATTATAAATCTAAAATGATTTCATATATCATGGAATTTTATTTATTATTCTTAGACATTAAATAAATAAATTTATTTGTGACACAATAATGATGTAGTGATTACCTTATTAATGAATGATTGAATTAAATGATATTATAAATATTATAATAAATGTAATTTGAGATTTTTTATGACATAAAAGATTTTTTGGATAACATTGACATGTTAGTTATGATTTAATTCCTTTTTCTTAAAGGAATCATGTTGTTTTGACTTAGAAAATCAATTACTAAATAGTGTCAAAATTGACATAAATGAGTTTTTTAAACAAACATTATTTTATTAAATGATATAATAGTCATAAAAATATAATATTTTAAAAAATAACTTATATAGTGTTAAAAATATCATTAATGATCCACTTGAGGTTATATTAAAATTATATAGTAACTATCACTACGGGAAAACTCAATATTTGCGACGAGAATAAACCCCATCGCAAATAACCCGTCCAGGAAGTTATTTGCGACGGAGAAATTTGCCCGTCGCAAATAACCAATTATTTGCGACGGGATTTCGTCTCCCGTCACAAATAGTTTGGCGTGACTTGCGCGCCAAACCGCGTGAATATTATTTGTGATGGGGCGATGTCTCCCGTCGCAAATAGTTTGACACGGCTTGCGCACCAAACCGCGCGAACCACACAAGAGTATTTATGACGGTACCCGTCGCAAATACCCGACGGCGGTTAATAGCTTTTTGCAACGAGATGTTGTCCCATCGCAAAAAGAGTGTCAGCAGGAACTATTTGCGATGGGCCCCGTCGCAAATACCATTTTAACCACCGACAGTAATTAATGCAGACGAGGATATTAGCTACGAATTTACGACGGGATACCCGTCGCAAATAACCCCGTCGCAACTAATCTAACCTATATATACCCCCACCCGTTTTTTTTCCCAAATCACTCAGATCTCCTCTCCCACTCTCTTCATTTATCAATTTCAAGGAAAAAAGTTATTTTAGTTGAATTTTTTTAGACAAGAGCAACTGGAAGGTGCCAATACCTTCAGAATATCCAAGTTTAACGTATTTATATTTTATTTTCTTATGTTAATTTTAATTGTTGTTTATTAGTTGTAATTAAATTAGATTTCAATTGATTTTTATTTATATTTATTTTTACTAAGAAATTGATATTGTTAGTGATAATTATAAATAATTAGTAATAATTAGTATTAATTAGATATAATTAGATATAATTAGTAATAAATATATATAATTAGTAATAAATAGATACAATTAGGAATAAATAGATATAATTAGCAATAAATAGATATAATTAGCAATAAATAGATATAATTAACAATAAATATATATAATTAGTAATAAATAGATATAAATAGATATAATTAGTAATAATTAGATATAATTAGATATAATTAGTAATAATTAGATATAATTAGTAATAAATAGATATAAATAGATATAATTAGTAATAATTAGATATAATTAGTAATAATTAGATATAATTAGTAATAATTAGATATAATTAGTAATAAATAGATATAATTAGTAATAATTAGATATAATTAGTAATAATTAGATATAAATAGTAATAAATAGATATAAATAGTAATAAATAGATATAAATAGTAATAAATAGATATAAATAGTAATAAATAGATATAAATAGTAATAAATAGATATAATTTGTAATAAATAGATATAATTTGTAATAAATAGATATAATTTGTAATAAATAGATATAATTTGTAATAAATTGATATAATTTGTAATAAATTGATATAATTTGTAATAAATAGATATAATTTGTAATAAATAGATATAATTAGTAATAATTAGTAATAATTAGTAATAACTAGTAATAATTAGTAATAATTAGTAATAATTAGATATAATTAGTAATAATTAGATATAATTAGTAATAATTAGTAAAAATTAGATATAATTAGTAAAAATTATTAAAAATTAGTAATAATTAGTAATAATTAGTAATAATTAGTAATAAATAGATATAATTAGTATTAAATAGTAATAATTAGTAATAATTAGTAATAATTAGTAATAATTAGTAATAATTAGTAATAATTAGTAATAATTAATAATAATTAGATATAATTAGTACTAATTAGTAATAATTAGTAGTAAATAGTAATAATTAGTAATAATTAGTAATAATTAGCACTAATTAGTAATAATTAGTAATAATTAGTAATAATTAGCAATAATTAGTAATAATTAGTAATAATTAGTAATAATTAGCAATAATTAGTAATAATTAGAAATAATTAGTAATAATTAGCAATAATTAGTAATAATTTGCAATAATTAGTAATAATTAGTAATAATTAGTAATAATTAGCAATAATTAATAATAATTAGCAATAATTAGCAATAATTAGTAATAATTAGCAATAATTAGTAATAATTAGCAATAATTTAGTAATAATTAGCAATAATTAGTAATAATTAGCAATAATTTGTAATAATTAGCAATAATTAGTAATAATTAGAAATAATTAGTAATAATTAGAAATACTTAGTAATAATTAGCAATAATTAGTAATAATTAGTAATAATTAGTAATACTTAATAATAATTAGTAATAATTAGTAATAAAAAAATTATATTATCAATATTTATGAAAAAACAAAATTAATATTATTAAAATAATAAAAAATTTATAAAATATTAAAATTATCAATATTGGCAACAGGCTTTGCTCTATTCTTAACATGCTCAAATCTCAAAGGGTCGCCAATTGTCAGGTCATGCACAATAAAAAGTTTGTCTCAGCCATGTCTAATGTAAGCTCTATAATTGTCCTTGCATGGTTGATCACCTCGCAAGTAGTGTTGCAATTGGACAACCCAAGTCATTCCCTTCTCATCTATAAGAATTATCTCAAATGAACCTTTACATAGACCATTCTTTCTTGAAAATTTAAGGGAAAGATACTAATATCCCCTTAAATTTTTAAGGAAGAATGATCTATATAAAGGGTCATGTGAGAGGATTCTTAGAGATGAAAACGACATTACTTTGGTCGCCCTATTGCAACAATACTTGCGAGGTGATCAACCATGCATGTAAAATTATAGAGTTTACATTGGTCATAGCTGACACAAAATTTTTATTGCGCATGACCTGACAATTGGCGACCCTTTGAGATTTGAACATTTTAAGAATAGAGCAAATTCTTTTGCGAATATTGATAATTTTAATATTTTATAAATTTTTTATTATTATAATAATAATAATATTGTTTTTTCTTAAATATTGATAATATAATTTTTTTATTAGTAATAATTAATAAATGAAATCTGATTGGATAATGAAGGGAAAATTTGTAATCATCTCCAAAACGATGATTACCAAATTTCCTTTCATTATTCAAGAAGTTTTCATTTTGCTAAGTATTGATATGTATTTCTAAATTAGTAATAAATAGTTATAATTAGTAATAATTAGAAATAAATTTCAATAATTAGTAATAAATTGTAATAATTAGTAATAATTAGTAAGAGTTAATAATAATTAGTAACAATTAGTAATAATTAGTAATAATTAGTAATAATTAGTAATAATTATCAATAATTAGGAATAATTAGCAATAATTATTAATAATTAGCAATAATTAGTGTGAGAAAGATGCAATTAAATGATCCGCCAAAGAAAAGAGTAGCCGTCGATCCACTAGAAATTGTGTCACCCTTAATTAATGGTAATTATTAAGTAGTTGTAATTATTTATCTTCTTTTTTCAGATAGTGTTTTTATAATTTCAAATTATTCAAAAAAATGATTATTTCATATTTTATGTAGAAAAATATGGAATAAGGAAGTCAACATAAATCATTATTAGATGATCAAGCTTGGATAAATCACTACAGAAATCCAAATGGTTCTGGTTTAAATCCTGTATATATTTATGGTGTTGAAGCTTTCTTAGCATTTGCATCATCAAAACCAAAATATGTTTTAGAAGGCACAATTAAGTGTCCTTGTAAAAAATGTGATCTGAAAACATTTGACACATTTGACAAGGTTGGGGGACATCTCTTGCGGTTTGGTTTTCAACCAGATTTTGTTTTTTGGTATCAACACAGTGAACACAGTTCTAGAGAAGATCTTAATAACTTGATTCTGGATCCATCATAGTTTCAAAATTTAGTACATGATGTTGCAGGTCCATATGTGCAACAAACTAAAACTCACGATGATATTGATTTAACTCCTGAGTTGGAACCATCTGAATTTTATGAGTTGTTGAGGTCTGCGGAGGATGTATTATATCCGAGTTGCAAGATAAGAAAATTAGAAGTGGTTGCAAAATTTATGGCTATTAAATCAGATAATTCAATGTCAAACAACTATTTTGATAAGATATTTTCTTTGGTTAAAACACTATTACCTGAAGGAAATGTATTGCTTGCAAATTATTATGAGATCCAGAGGTGGATTTGTAATCTGGGACTTAGTTATCGGAAGGTTCATGCATGTAAAAATGATTGCATCTTATATTCTGGTGAAAATGGGTCATTGGATAGTTGTCCCACATGTGGACAATCGTGGTATAAATAATCTAAACCAGGGAAGTCTAGATTGATTCCAATAAAAAAGTTGAGATATTTCCCCCTTACACCCAGGTTGTTACATTTATTTATGTCTCAGAACACAGTGTCAATGATGTCATGACACAAAACCAAGATTTCAACTGATAAAAGCTTGAATCATCCATCTAATGGTGATTCATGGAAACATTTTGACCATCTGCATTCGTCTTTTTCTATAAAATCCCAAAACGTGTGATTGATTCTTTATACTGACGGTTTCTGTCCATTTGGTTCTTATGGTAGTCAGTATTCATGTTGGCCTGTCTTTATAACTCCATACAATTTTCCTCCATGGATGTTGATGAAGGAGCCTTATATATTTTTGACTCTATTAATCCTAGGACATCCGAAAAAGAATATTGATGTTTATTTGAAACCATTGATTAATGAGTTAAATGCATTTTGGAGTGATGGTGTTAATATATATGATGTTGTTGAGAAACAAAATTTCATATTAAAAGCTGCATTGATATGGATGATTAGTGAATTTCTGGCATATGTCATGTTATTTGGTTGGAGTACACATGGTCCGAAATCATGTCCTTACTATATGAAAAAAAAACAAAGCCATTATGCTTATTAATGGAAAAAACCTTTCTATTTTTATTGTCACTGTAAATTTCTTCCAACCGATCATTCTTTTTGGAGGAACAAATCTCATTTTAGAAAATCTAAATTGAAAGGGATGAACCTCCAAAGATGATCTCAGGTACAGAGTTAAAACCAATTATATTTTCATTACCCCCCATCACATTTGGACCAATAGTAAACCAACAAAAAATTCATGGATTTGGGAAAGAACATAATTGGATAAAACAGATCATTTTTTGGGATCTTCTGTATTGGTCTGATTTGTTGGTCCACCACATGTTGGATGTTATGAATATTGAGAAGAACTGTTTTGATAATTTATTTCATACAGTTTTGGATACACAAGGTAAGACCAAAGATACTATAAAGGCACGATTAGATCTTGCCTAAATTTGCAGGTGACTAGAATTTGAACAATTTGAAAATGTCAGATCACAGAGGTTAATGAATCCAAAATCATCTTATACACTATCCAAAGAGAGAAACTTATTATTTTGTTAGTGTATTGTAGATTTGAGACTTCCAGATGGCTATGCTTCCAATTTGGGCAGATGTGTTAAAAATGGTTATATTACTGGATTAAAAAGTCAAGATTGTCATGTTATAATGGAAAGACTTATGTCGATTGGATTCAGAGGTTTGTTGAATTCTATGATTTTGGATTTGATAATAGACATATAATATTTTCTTCGAGACATTTGTGCAGCGACAAAAGACTATGATGTGCTAAGAAAACCAGAAGAAGATGTTGCTGTAATTATATGTAAACTGGAAAAAATATTTCCACCGGCTTTATTTGAATCAATGGAACATCTAATATTACATTTTCCACATGAAGATAAATGTGGAGGTCCAGTACAGTTTCAATGGATGTACCCATTCGAGATATTTATGCATAAATTGAATAAAAAAATACGTAACAAAGCATCAGTTGAAGGATCAATTGCTGAAGCTTATTTACATGAGGAAATTTATTTTTTATGCTCTCATTATTTTGAATCTCAATATGCCTCAAAACACAATCACATGAGAAGAAACGAGGGGAATGTTAATGATGAAATGGGAAATAAATTAACAGTTTTTATTCATCTAAATATTGGTTTCAGTGGAGTTCATGAACGATGGATTTCAGATGATGAACATCACAAAGCTCATACAAACGTTCTGCTCAACTGTGAAGAAATGACATCATTTGTCCTGTGAGTGCTTCTATCACTTATTATATAATTTATTTTATAGTATTTAAACTTATTTTATTTGTAGGTTATATGATAATCATATCAAGAAACAACATCCATAAATTACAGCAGCTGCTCTTGAAGAACGCAGACAGATTTGTTTTCTCAATGGTTTCAAAAACTAGTAACATAAATTATTGAGGGTTTAATATCAATTCTATTTATTATTTATTATATTGATAATTGTTTTACAAATTTTCAGGTGTCTCAATATACTGGTAAAATTTATAATCGATTGTGTATATTGAGTAACCCACCATCCAAAATGGTTAAATCTTATAATGCATATGTGGTGAATGGTTTTAAATTTTATACACATGCATACATGGAATAAAAAAAAACAATGAATAATGGAGTTTTCTTGAGAGGATCACATCACAGAGAAACTGAAGTTGAGTTTTATGGAATTTTGGATGAAATTATTGAGCTGTGTTATCTAGGACAGAATTACATAACAATGATTAAATGTCGGTGATTGGATACTGAGAGAGGTTTGCATGTTCATTTGACTCATGGAATCATCAATATTAAATATAAAAGTCTTCTTGCAGTAAATGAACCATTTTTACTAGCTCAACATGCACATAAAATTTATTATGCAAAGTACTGTGCTACTTTAAGAGACTTGAGCGATTGGTGGAGCATAATAAAAATGAAATCTTAGGAAAATAATTTTACTCAAAATGAATGTGGTTCCACTGAAGTGGAAGGAATTGAAATTTTTTAAGAGACTTCTCAAAATCCATCTGATTCACAAAGATACGTGAATATCGATGATGACACCCTAAAATTAAGGATCTATGGTGATGAAGATGTTAATGATGTTACAAATGAATTTGAAATGACAAGAGATTCTGAAAATGAAACTCATATGGATATTGATGATGCTAAAGAGGAAGATGAAGACATTGACGTTGACAGCTATGGAGAAGAGGATAAAGATTAACATTGACACAGTTAAATGCTGGTTATAATCATAACTAATATATATCAATATATAATAGTTATTTTCAAAAATCTTCTAACAACAATCATTTTGTGTTTCATATGGAATCTGATCTATTGTGTGAGTTAGAGGAGGTTAAGCTACCTTTGGATGATGGGGATGTTGGATTATCTGACCCTCAGCCTACTGGCAGTTCAGGGGGTACGCGGAGGGGGTGTGGTCTTGCAAGACTGATGATTCCTGACCCTATCCCTGAGCGACGTCCACATCTTGGTTTCAATCCACACATATGGAGGTATAGTAACATGTATATTTTAGTTAGATTTCATTAATTTATTTATAAATATACAATTTTTTTGATTATTTATTCCTTTTTCACAGTTTTGCGCATGTATCTATTGGACATGGGAGCGCTATCTTGCACAATTATTTTTCTCATCCATGGATCACATGGGAATAAATTCCTGTTGATGTGCGACAAGGCATGTTCCATCATTGACTGGTACGTAAATAAATAATATTTATTTTGAATTTTTTTTATTAAGAACTTGATATTATAAATTATTTATAGGGTTTATGGTATCCTATTGATGATAGCATGCGCGATGCTATCCACGTGGCATGAAAGGTTTCTATGCGTGACCATTTCCATCAGTTTTTGCACAATTTGAGAAGGGAAACCATTAAGAAAGCAGGAGTGAAAGAATTTGATGAGTCGTGTAGAGCCCACCGACCAGAGTACATTTCATCTCACGTTTGGGATGGATCATGTTTACACTGGTTGGGTGGTAGATTTTAGAGGAGATCTTCAGTGGGACGACAGAACTGGGGGAGACATGAGGTGACACATCGAGCTGGTAGCTGTACATTCAGTTCTCATAGTGAGCATTGGGTAGGTATATTTTTTAAATATTTTATATAACATTAAATATAAACAGTTTATTTTATATTTCTGTAGGCATTCGAGCATCCTGATTTTTACGGAGTTCGACATTATCGGAGGATATATAGTGATCTAGCCACTGGAGAGATTAGAGGTGACCGCCAGCGTCAGATTATGGTTAGTATTATTTTTTCAGTTTGACAATTAAAATTCATATAATATTTTCACAATTTTAATTTTAAATTGGAATTGAAGGAGTCATATGAGGCTGCGACCTCTCAGACACAGGCTGAGAGTCAGGATGAGACGACTGAGCAGACCAGTGCTCACCATTTCGATGAGGCAGCATGGATGCATGCGACTCAGTATGGCTTTGATAAGGTCAGAGTAGTTGGTATTAGCTCTCATTTGACTCCTAGTACTTATTATGGTACTTCTGCGATGTCGGCGTCCAGCTCGAGAGGAGATCAGGAAGAGGCATCATATTCTGGCTCATAGTATCAGGAGCAGCTGCGAGCTCAGGTTGAGCTTATAGAGACTTTGCAGAAGCAATAAGAAGAGATGTGTCGGTGGCAGCAACAGCAAGAGCAGCCTTACGAAGAGTAGATGCATTGATGGCAGCAACAACAACAACAACTGCATGAGGAGGAGACGCATCGATGGCAGCAGTAACATCACGAGTAGATGGAGTACATGCGTCGTCTGACTCGTAGTTTAGGGATGAAGTTTCCTCCACCAGCTCCTTCAGCTCCTCCACCTCCTCCAGAAGACGACCCTCCCAGTGATTTTTTATGTTATAAACATTTGAATTTAACATTGTAATATTAATTATTAACATTTTCTGTCTTTTATATCAGTGTAAATATTACATAATTTAATTTTTAATATTTTATTAATTTTATTTATTTTTTTGTGAATATTGAGAATTTTAATATTTTTTATTTTTTTATTATTTTAATAATATTAATATTATTTTATTAAATATTTTTTTAGTATTATAATTTTTATTGTTTGTTTGTTTACTAATAATAATAATAATATTTTATGATTTTTTTTAATTTTTTTGTGAATATTGAGAATTTTAATATTTTTTATTTTTTTAATAATAATAATATTATTTTTTCATTAATCATAATTTTATTAATTTTTTTTAAAATTAATTTATTATTTGCGATGAGACCTTTTTTGATGGGATCTCGTCGCAAATAGTCTAACTAAATATTTTTAAAAACATATTTGCGACGAGACTACTTGCCCGTCGCAAATACTTTGTTGTAACGGGCCCGTCGCAGAATGTTATATATATATATATATATATTTGTGACGGGACGAGGGCCCGTCACAAAAACTACTTGCGATGGGCTCGTCGAAAATTTTTTTATGTATATATAATACATATAATCAGAGACTTATTTGCGACGACGATGTTTTCCGTCACAAATACGATTATTTGCGACGAGCCCGTCGTGAATAATGGTATTTGCGACAACGTTTTCTACAATGGGCTATTTCGACGGGACATCATCACTAAATCTTATTTGCGACAGGATCCCGTCGAAAATAACCCATCGCAAATACCAAGAATTCCAGTAGTGTATATTAACCATGTATTGTAAAAATACCAGAAGATATGGTAAAAGTTAAACTATTTAACTAAGGGTTAAATCTAAAAAACAAGGTTAATTTTATGATATAAACATGTCTAAAACCAATTTATTGAGAGTATTTAGACCCATACTCATCTTATTCTATAAATAAATCACTTTGGAGCCATTAGAAACCGAAAATAAATTTATAATAAATTAATATTTCAAGACTTTCCTAAAGTGCCCCTCACCTCTCCTATAAAAAGAGAAATTCTACTTCTCTTTTATTCACTCCTCCAAAGCCATTTTTCTCGACCAAACCCTACCCAAAAATCCTTACAAATTCCCTAAATTCATCATAGAGGCCACACTTTGGGCATAAAACCACGTTAAAGAGTTATTTTGTGCAAATCAAAAAGAGACATCTGAAGAAGAGGTAATCGTTTTATCTCCTCTTTCAAAGTTCTTTTCTTCTTCGACTTCCTCTTTCTATGTTGTTTCTATACGTAAGAAATAAATCCTGTATAATATATATACTAAGATATTATTATAATTCTGGGAAAACAATATCCATCATTTTATCCATCCTATGAATAATAATATCACAATGCGTGCATACGTAGGGCTTACCGTCTCCACGCTGTGGAGTAATTTGTTATTCAACATTACTTTATTTGGATGTGTATAATGATGAGTATAATAGAAATAAATAATGAATATTACATGATTATGATTCTGTATAATTAATATACCATCTAATTATATACCATTTAACCATTAAAGGATTGATATCATCACTCAAGCGTACGTACGACATACCGTCTCCACAACACCATGAGATTCATTATCCACATTAGCCATTCAATAATGATTATAAAATTCATTTGATGAGTAAATATAATATTTATGAACTTAATATCATTCTGGATATGAATAAAATATATCCCATTCATAAGAAACATGACTTACATGAAAAAAAATGTATAGGAAAACAAAGGAGTTAACACCCAAAACAACAGTAATACTGAAATATTATTAAAAAAAGATATAAGAGAATCATATATGATATCATAAATATAGATATAGTTATTTTAAAATTTAAAAAAAAATTCTTTAATCATTATAGATGAAGTTAATTCACCCTTGACTAAAGGGAATTACAAGGTAAGGGTTATTTTCTTAATCTCTTTATTATCCGTGATTTCTTATACGTAAGTATCTACCGATACATCCTTATCATCCATGTCCTTGTTTATTAAAATTAAATTAAAAATATTATATAAAATTTTTTAAAGTCATTTTTAACCATGTTTTACTTTTTACAAAATTTTTTGAAAGGAATATTTTCATCATTTCCCAAATGAGTTAATTTATAATCTTTTCAAAAAATTAAGGAAATAATGTTTTTTAACTTATATAGCGAGAGAATATATTTTCTACCATTATGTCACCTTACTATTTTGAAGCTTACCTTACAATATTATAAGGTTATTTTAAAATAAATGGTTTATTTTAAAAATTTTATGGCTTTTAAATGATTTAAAGTAAAAAGGGATATTTTCCTACAAGTGTTTTATTGAATTTATTAAATTATTTTCATCTATGTCAATATACCTTGTTTGATTTTATAATTATTTGAGGTTGATTTATTATGATACAATATTACATTTTTTATTGAAGGTTTTGTGATATGTTTGAATGTGGATGTGCTATTTTTATACCATTCATGGTTTATGGTTAAAGTATTAACATTTTTATGGTATTTTTAATATGAATGTTTATGTTATGTTTCAACCTTTTCATATGAGAAATGTATTGGACTTAGTAAGTGATGGATGAGGCCTACTATAGCCCCTCGATTTATTAGTAGGTTTCATGAGACAAACCAGTGTATTGGAATAAGGCCTTGATAGAATATTTATGTATGGTCATGGCACGAGGCCTTGGCGTAGTGTTTATGTTGTACGACACTATGCATTACCTCATTAAGAGATTTTTTATTGATATTAAACATGATTATTCAACTAGTAGAATATCTATGTGAATTTTTAAATAGAATTATTTGATTTATTTTGGCCAAATATGTTGAAGATAATGTTTTAAAAGGCTTGTGTTTTAGTTTATTACCTTTCTTTAAAAGTTTATGCGTATTTTTGATAGCTTTTGCTTTATTGTTTATGCTTACTGAGAATCTAATCTCACCCCTTTCTCACATTTTATTTTCGTAAGATGCCAAGAATTGTTTTATGATTGATATAAAGGGTTAAGCTAGGGAAATAATGGAGTTATCAATGGTTTATCTATGATGTATTTTATGTTAGAAATTGTAATATAAATTTCATGCATGTAATCTATTTTCCAAGACAACTAAACTGATCGGTCCTTTAGAACCTGATTCCTTGTAATCTTGTCAATGTATTAAAATAATGCACCAACTCTGGGTGACTGGGGTCAGGGCATTACAGTTGGTATCAGATGAAGTTTAGCAAAAACCTTGGAAATTAGATTTAGAAAACATGGATTAGAAAAATAACCCTATGAATGAATTTCAGGATAAGTCTAATTATAGGATATCATTGTTTAGATTTGGTAATGGAAAACCTTGGTTAATCCTATGTAATAATGGATTGAGAAGAATATATAATCATTTTGAGATCCTATATGTTATTTTTCATGACTATATCAATATGATTATTGTTTCTCACTATTTTCTTTGAGTTTTGGTCAATGGTTAGAATTAGAAAGGTTATACATATAAAGGTTATACCACTGATAGTGAAGAAGTTACAAAAGAGAAATTAGATAAAGGAGGTATTAAGGAATATTATTTTAAAGCATAGTTAATGGTTTTCGAGTGAAGTGGAATGATTAAGTTTATTTTGTATTTGTATTCAAGAATTATTAAATCAATCGTTATATGGTTATAAGATTGATGATATATATAAGGATTGTATTATAGTACTATTTCATTAAGGATTTGAGATTTTATGGTACCATGTAAAGTGACACAGTTGAAAGTTCAACTTCTTGGAAAATATATGGTTGAGGGAAAGATAATCCTTAATATGTTTTTGATAATGAGATAATGATTTTGGAGGATAAAGATGATTTATTTGGATAAAGTATATTGGATATTATTGACTACCTTGAAACTGATTAATAGTTTGTTTATTCTATCATTATTAGAGTTTACAACATTTTTGGATTTAAGGAGTATATCCAATATTCTATGTTTTACATATGGAATAAGGAATAATGATCATATTCAAATAGGGTTTTATAGTAATTAAATGTATTTCCATGTTTTAAGAGAATACATGATAAAGTTATTCACATGTTTGTTATGCGACAAAAAAATGATATGCATTATGTTATGTTACATTCCTTATAAATTTTTGGCCTGTGAGTTTGGATAAAAGTATTTTGGATAAGACCAATGTTGGGAATGGATTATGTTGGACATTGTATAGTATTGTTTAAGGATAAAAAATTTCTTAAGGTTATTTCTGGAATGTTATAGTAATATAGTTTTAGAAAAAGGACAACTCATAAGTTGGGAAACAACCTGTCGTGTAGGAAAAGGCTATGAGAATAGAACCCACAACCAAAGTGTGACAAGGATTTATTACCTACCTTTTGACTACAGGAAGTCCCTGGTTAGTATAACATAGTTTTATTTATTTAAATTTATAAGTTTATATTTGGAATCTTATAAGATTAAGATAAATAGAATATTTTTGAGGTTTATTATCTTTTGAAGAGAAAGATGAGTTTGTGGTAGGAATTAGTTAATGGATGAAACTCTACAAGTCAATTAATTAGGATTCATTTTGTTCTTAGTCTATGAATTAAATTAATTCTTCAAAACTAGGGAAAAGATCATAAAACCAAAATTTGTTTCTAGTAATTTATTTTGCGATGAATCAAATGGTCCCTTGGATCATCATAAATTTACAGCTTTATGGTTGTTAATTTTATCCTAATAATGTTCTATATCACTCTGTATCAGAAATAAATTGTTATATTTTCTTTCTTGTCCATATTTCTCTACATGGAACCCTTGTATGTGTTGTCTCTAGTAACCTTCTTACTTCCCTTTCTTTATTTTAATGCGGAAGTTTTATCAACCATTTTTTTGATATGGGATTGCAATAAAGGGATTTTGAATAATCAAAACTTAGTTACAAAACCCAAATTCAAAAATTTCAATGACGTAATTTGATGAAGGAGGGGATAATGTAACACCCCAAGCTTCCACGATATGTTTCTTCTTAATAATTCAATAGCTTGTGCTATACATAACACCAAGTTTGAGTGCACTGTGACCTATCAAACTACCCATTTAAAAAGAGGGTATGAATAATATTAATCACATTTTGAATTTCATGTATACCATATAATTTTAACATTCACCTAATGTGTTTCTTAGACATAATATAAGAACAAATTCCATTTTTCAGAGAAAAGAAGTATTTTTCAAAAAATGCAGTTTTACCACCTTTTAATAGAGAACTGTTTTTCAAATCCTATATTTGACACTTTTATATACTAAATTTTACAAAATAAACTTCTTATTTATAATTGGGACATAAAAATTTAGTTTGGATAAATTTTTGGTGTTTTTATAAAAATTTGATATTTTAATGAATAGTGAAAAATACTGCATTTTAATTCAAAACTATTTTTTCATCTAAATTATATATACAGTTAGATTATCTTTTTAATTGGTTTGAATGTATAATTGTATTATATTTTTATAATTTAATAAATTTTTTATAATTGGAAGTAATTTCACATTTAAATTAAACATAAACACATGTAAATCTTTTGAATATTTTACTTCTCAAAAACCCACTTTCTGGTTTTGACAACGAGAATTAATTTCAAATTAATCAATGAAACTTATATGTTTCAAATTTGAAAATATATATTCCATATTTGGAATCAGATGTTCTAAATTATGTAAACAGGAATCTTTAATTTTTGGTCATTATGAATAGTAACTTCAGAAATTATTTTTATTTACCACGGTTAAGGGGAAAATTAGGTAAATAAAGGTAAAAATAATATTATAATAATATAAAACTACCATAACATGTGTACTAATATTATTAGATGATTCATGGGAGACCAAAACAATCTTTAGGCCTAAATTTTTTTATTTTGGATCCACTTGGGTGTGATAATGACATGTTATAATAATTAATTTAAAGTAAAGAGAAATATAACATAAGCATGTATCTTTTTACTAAAATTTTTTTAATATGGGGTTATATAAATGATATATTTGACTATAAATATTAATTATAAATATAAAAATATTTCATACATCAAGGTATTTTATTTATAATTTTTATACTTTAAATAAATAAATTTATCTATGACACAATAATGATGTAGTGATTACCTTATTAATGGATGATTAAATTAAATGATATTATAAATATTAAAATAAATGTAATTTGATATTTTTGATGCCATCAATGATTTTTTTGGATAAAATGTACATGTTAGGGATGATTTAATTCCTTTTTTTTGATGGAATCAAGCTTTTATTACTTTACCAAAAATCAATTACTAAATAGTGTCAAAATTGACATAAATGAGTTTTTAAATCAAACACTATTTTATTAAATAATATAATAGTTATAAAAATATGATATTCATCCAAATAACTTAGATAGTGTTAAAAATTTCATTATTTATGCACTTGAGGTTCTCTTGGAATTTTATTGTAATTATATTAATCATGTAATTTAAAAATACAAGAAGACATGGTAAAAGTTAAACTATCTAACTAAGGGTTAAATCTAAAATACAAGTTTAATTTTGTTATCTAAACATATTTAAAAAATATTTGTTGAGATTATTTCTACCCATACCCATATTATCCTAGAAATAAATCACTTTGGAGACATTATAAACCAAAAATAAATTTATAATATATTAATATTTCAAGACTTTCATAAAGTTCCCCTTACCTATCCTATAAAAGGTAACTTCTCCTTCTCTTTTATTCACACCTTAAAAGATTTTTGTCTAATTAAAACCCTACCCAAATATCCTACCAACTTCCCTCGCTTCATCATAGAGGCAAATGTTTTGGCATAAGCCAACTTAATGAGTCCTTTTGTGCAAATCAAAAGGAGACACCAGAAGAAGATGTAATCATTTTATTACATCTTTGAAAGTTCTTTTCTTATTATACTTCTTATTTATATGTTTTTCCATAAAAAATAAATAAATATAGTATCATAAATATAATGATATTTTATTATAATCATGGTACACCAATATTCATCATTTTATCCATCCTAAAAATAATAATATCACCATGTGTGCGTACGTACTACTTACTGTCTCCACACCTTGGTGTAATTTTTTATTTTACATGAATTTATTTGGATGGGTATAATGATGAGTATAATAGAAATAAATAATTAATATTACATGATTATTATTCTGTATAATTAATATACCATCCAGTTTCATATCATTTAACCATTAAAGGAAGATATCATTGCTCGTGCGGACGTACGACCCACTGTCTCCACGACGCGATGAGATTCATTCTCCACATTAAACATACAAGAATGATTATAAAATTCATTTTATGAGTAAATATAATATTTATGGACTTAATATCATTATTCCTATGAATAAAATATATCATATGAATAATAAACATGACTTACATAATGGATCATGCATAGGAAAATGAAGCATTTAATACCCAAAAACAACGGTAATACTGAAGTATTATTAACAAAAAAATATAAGAGGATCATATATGATATAATAAATATGGATATAGTTATTTTATAATTTAATAACATAATTTAATAATTATACATGGGGTTAACACACCCTATAATAAAGGAATGTACAAGGTAAGGGTTCTTTTCACAATCTCTTTATTATCTGAGATTTCTTATAAACAAGTATATACAGGGACATCTTTATCATCCATATCCATGTTTATTAAAATGGAATTCAAAATATTATCAAAAATTATTTAAATTAATTTTTACCCATGTTTTACTTTTTACAAAACTTTTTTAAATAAATCACTATGTCTTTTTTCCAAACGAGGTACTTTATAACCTTTTTGAAAAATTAAGGAAAGAATGTTTTTTAACTTATACGGTACGAGCGGCTATTTTTCACCATTATGTCGTATTACCATTGCAAAGATTCAATTACAAGATTAAAATTTTATTTTCAAAATAAATGGTTTATTTTTAAAATTTCACGGCTTTTAAATTATTTAATGTAAAAATGGTTATTTCCCTCAAAGAGTTTTAACAAATTTATTAAATTATTTTCATCCATGTCAACATTATTTGTTGGACTTTATGATTTTTTTAGGTTGATTTATTATGATACAATATTCCATGTTGTATTGAAGGTTTTGTGATGTGTTTGACTGTGGATTTGTTATTTTTAGACCATTCATGGTTTATGGTTAAAGTATTAACATTTCGTATGGTAGTTTTAATATAAATGTTTACGTTGTGTTTAAAAATTTTTATTTGAGGAATTCATTAGACTTAGTTAGTGATTGGTAAGACCCAATATAAAACCTCAATGAATTGGTAGGTATCATGAGAGAAAATAGTGTCTTGGCACAAAGAATTGATAGAATATTTGTGTATGGTCTTAACATGAGGCCTTGACATAATGTTTATGATGTACAACACTATGAATTCCCTCCTTATGAGATTAGTTATTGATTTTATACATGATTATTCAATTAGTAGAATATCCATGTGAATGTTTAAATGGAATTATTTGATTCATTCTTGCCATATTTTGCTGAAGATAATGTTTTAAAAGGCTTGTGTTTTAGTTTTGTACCTTTCCTTAAAAATTTATACTTACTTGTGATAACTTTATTTATATTTTTTATCCTTACTGAACATATGAGATCACCCCTTTATTATGTTTTATTTTCCCAGGATTCCAAGAAGTGTTTTATGATTGATATTCAGGGTTAATCTAGGGGAATATTGATGTTCTAAATGGTTTATATATGCTGTATTTTATGTTAGAAATTGTAATGTAAAGTTCATGCATGTAATTTATTTTCTAATCATGTTAAACTGATCGGTCCTTAGGGATATGATTCCTTGTAATCATACCAATGTATTAAAATAATGCACTAGCTCTGTGTGATTGGGGTCATGGAGCTACAATTGGAAGGTTAAATATTAAGTTAATTTTTGGAAATATATTATATGACTAATTTATTTGATTTTTGGGTGACTAATGATATTTCTAGAGATTTTTTATTAGGTTGAAGTATATATAACATTTTCATTTAATTTAATGTTTTTATTTAGAAATAATTATATCATATTTTTGGTGATGTAAGTTGAATGGTATGTGATAAGCTTTTAGGTTAAAGCTTTATTTAATTTTGATGTTATTTAGGTTATTTGGGATATTGGGTTATTTATTTAAAGAATGATCTATGTTAAACCTTTGGTTTCATTGTTTAATTTTTGATATTAATAAATTCATATTCATTTTGGATATTATCTTAATTTTTTCTAACCATTTTGGTTTTAATAAAGATAGGAGGAATAACTTTTTACTCTTTTATGGATCTTACGATCCGCTAAAAGTTAATTTTAGTAATTCATAAATAAAAAAATTTATTTTTTTGGATATTAATTTCTTAGAGTAAGATATAAAGTGGAAATTGATTGAATCACAATAAAAGGATGAAATTAGACCTTTGAAATAGAAAGATATCAAGTAATTATATTTCATTATATTCTTGGACAGTAAAAGAACTCCTCAAATTTAGGAAAATGATCTTGAAACAAAAAATTATCATATTAACTTCATGTTCGATGAATAAAATGGAATTTTAAATCATCATACATTTCTAGTTTTGAGGTCCATAACTTTCTATTGACCATTAAATTTCTTGTGTTCAATGATATCTATTACTCTTTGTAAATATTTACATTTTTCTTCTAAGTCTATATCTTCACTTATCTCCAATGTTATCCTATATAGAATCCTTTTTATGTGATTAATTTCATATTTAACATTCCAAATTTTTATTAAAAATTTTAATTAACTATTTCTATTATGTGGGTTTATCCATAGAGAAATTTTTAATCCCTTGATTTCTAAGATCAAGATTAAATTTTGAAGACACAATTTATTTAAGGGGGTATAATGTAACAACCTGAGATTTTAAAGAGGAACATCATGTTTTATAGAATATATGACACAAAAACCAAGATTATAATATAATGTAACACCCCAATACATTTTGATATATTTCTTTTTAAATAAATTAAATCTCTTTAATAACTTGTAGAGCATGTAACCCTGAATATTAATGAACAATAATATAATATACCATTATAACCTAGCCATTAAAATATAGGGTATAATTAAGAATAAAAAATTATAAAAATTATATGTCTTAAACATGAATAAAATAAATTTAATGATTATATATTTATTTTAAATAAAATAAGAACCATTTAAAGGAAAAATAAATGTTTCCTAAAAAACTATATTTTTTAAAAGGTTATTTAGTAACACTTTGTGCACATAATTTAAATTTTTTTATTACTTTTATAAAATTTAATTTTGAAAATTTAAATTCATTTTGAAATCAAAAAAATCAAAATTATATTAGAGTAAATATTTGTAATTTTTCTAAAAAGTTTCTTTTTTCAATGAATAATGAAAATATTGATTTTTATTAAAAACGTACATTTAGTTTAAAGAATTTTCAAGACCCATTTTATTTTAATATTGTTTTAAAAGTAAAATTATTAAAATTATATATTTATTAATCCAAATTAGATTATTGGAATCAATTTTATACTAAATTTTTATATAAAAACTTTTTAAACTTTTGAATGTTTCTCTATTGGAAAAATATTTTTCGACACGACTGCAGGTTTAATTTTAAATTAAATACCGCCAATTCTATGAGTTGAATTTAAAAAAATGGATTCAATATATTAAATCATTATAATTAATATTATCTAATAAGGTCAACTTTAAATTTTACCATAGTGAATAATGAAAATAATAAAAAGTATTTACCCTGGTCAAGGTAAAAATAGGTTTACTAGTGGGATAAAATTAAAAGATATGGCATAAAAATGACAAAAAACCTATTTAATTCCCATTTTATGGTACTATTTAGACCTTATATATTCTAATATTGTAAAATGGTATATTTTTCATCTTTTGTTTCATGATAAAAAAATTGGTTTAAATCTTTATTTTCAAAAATCGGAAGTGTGTCCTATCCCCAACTAATAGAAGGCCACTTCCTCTCTTATCCTTTACACACTTCCAAAACCATTTTTTGGGCAATTACCTACCCAAATAAATTTAATAATTCCATAAAATCTTTCAATAATACTCTTTTTGGTTATAAATAAAACCTAGGAATGATTTTGGTGTAATCCAATGAAATTTTTTCGATGAAGAGGCAACGTCATTAGCCGAGTGTTTTATTTTATTTATTTCTACACATACTTAAAATATGATTAAAACATGATGATATAAAAAAATAAATATCCTAAATGTAATTATATGTTTTTATGTTATGGAAATCACCTAAAAACTTCACCTCCTCTCAAAAATGGGAAATGAAACCATTTATCGTGTGTACGACAGACTACCACCTCATGAACCAACATAATTGTTTTCCATAACCTGTTCTCACCAATGAATATAATGATATATATAATTTTTATATATGATATTTATGATATAATTTTACTTATGTAATAAAAATATTTTATATACCTTCTTACTTTCCATTATGTTGATAATACGATAACAGCGCTGATGCGTACGCCAGACTACCACCTTACGAAGCGATGTGATTCGTTTTTCACTTACACTTTACATGGAAGGTAATAAGGATTAATTTTATCTTTATATATTATATTAATGAAATATTAATAATTATATAAAATAAATGTATCATATAATTACTTAAATTACTATAAATTGAATAAATTATAGCGTCATTCCTGTGTACAGAAGACTACCACCTCAAGAAGCGATGTGATTCGTTTTTCATTAATGCTTTGAATGGAAGGTAATAAAGGATAAATTTAATGAATATATGTGATATATATGACATGGTAATTATTCAATAAAATTTATATACAATACAATTCCATACCCTTTCACCCATTATTGAAATGCTAACATTTCTCATGAGTACATACGACCTACCATCTCCAAAGAGCGATGAGATTTATTCCCTATGTTCAAAATTCAATTACTTTCATGATAAAACATTCATGAAAAAACAAGGAAATTAGAACCCAAAAAAGTATCAATAATAAAATATTATTAACAAAAAATTAATAATAATTTATAAACTTATCATATATAATATGTTAAATATCTATATAGCTCTACTATAATTTAATAACATGTTTAAAACCACTATATAAGAGGTTAAAGAATGATCAACTAAAGGGAAGAGTAAGGCAAGATGTTTCTTTACTAAATTTCCATTAATTGGGTTATAAGATTACTAAGTTGATTATATTATACCAAAATTATGTGTGAAATTAATTTTAATTTATTTATTTAGTCTTTACACTTGTAGTTATGTGGTTTTTTATTTTTTACACTTAATCACTGTATTGATTAACTCTCAAATAGATGATATGAACTTTCTAAGGGTTTTACCTCAAGCTTCTTTCTTTGAAACACATGTTCTTTTGTGAACCTAATTTCTTTTTAATGGTGTATATACCACCCCTTTATATAATATGTCATTAATTATTCCTATATCATGATATTTTGAGTTAAAATTCATCTAATTAATTCAAATGAATTTATGATTCAAAATTTACCAAATTGGTAAGGGGTTATGTTTCAATATCATTTTAATCAGGGTTTCATATGATTGAATTAATATTGAATAAAATTATTTTATCATTATCTAATAAACCCCTTTAATTTTATTCTCCTTTTGTAATTCATGAATTTTTCAAGTAATAGTACAAATTCTTCTCTTTAGCACTTAAAACAATTGAGAGAATGTTTTAATAAAATATGACTTCTTTTCTCTCATCGATCAAAAATCATTTTTATTCAAAATATATGTTTTCTAAAAATGTTTTCAAAAGTGTTTTACTGTGATTATTTAAATTCATTTAACCCTTAATTATTTTTAAAAAAAAATGTTTTTAAAAGGAATATCCAATTTTTTTCCAAATAAGGTACTTTTTTGACTTTTCTTACAAGATTGTGAAAGGAATATTTATTTTTTTTAAAAGTATTAAATATGAACAAAACTCTTCTGCCATCATGACCACTCAATGTTTTAAAGATTCTGTTTAAGTTTCAAAGTTTATTTTCAAAAGTTTTTCCTTATTATTTGACAAATTTTTAGATTTTAAATAAGTTTTAAAAATAGAAAGTATGTTTTCCTCAATAAATTTTCAAAGTTATCTTTCAAAATCATTTTCCATATAATATTACATCCTTTTATATTACTCAAAGTGAAAAGGTTATTTTCCACAAGAATATTTTTAGTATTTTTAAACGTATTTTCATCAACAACAATATCCATTTATATTATATATTTCTTCTAAATTATGTATATATGTCTCTCACAAATATACATTGTTTATTCTCCCTTGTATGGGGTAATACATGCCTTATGACCATTTCTCAAAAACTTTCATTATGAAATTTCATTTTATTATGATATGAAGCAATATTATGCAACCCATTTTATTTCTGTGTGTAATTTTTATGTTATAACTTATGATTGATTTACTTTATGTGGTACATATATATCATGAACATGTTATGATGGGTGCACCTAGATAACAATACAATGTATTGGGTAAAGCTTTAGTCTCATGAGGAATCATGTATGGGATTTTAGAATAAACCTAATCTATTATGGGACTTTTCCACCATGTGATATTGTCTAAGAATTTATCCTTGACTCATGTTTATGTCTTGTTTTTTGTTGTTGCCACATTTCCTATGATTCCATGATATTATGATTCCTTTTGAATACTCAAGTTTCTTATATTTTAGGATATCATGTTATAGCTTTGATTTACCCATTATGTTTCCATATCATGTTTATTACATTACTGACATTTCTACCTAACCCATTTTTTATGTATTACCTATATTATCCCATGATATTTAGGATCTCAAAAGGATTTATGATCTTTTTTAATATATAATAAAATAAAAAATTTTATTCTTAGTCTCACATTGATGTATTATGAACATAGTCTTATGAAGACACTTGGACTTTATGATCCTTGTGTTGTATTAATGGAGATTTATGTCTAGAAATCATGTAACAATATGCGTAAAATTATTATGTCACTATATTTGGTATTATAGGAAAGTTTTAGATTACCTTATAAACTAGGATAATAAAACTAAAGGGATAACCCTAAGGACATATCAAAGTATAAGTATAAGTATAAGTTGGTGTATATAAAAATATTCTGGAATTCTTGTGAAGTTTAGTGTAAGTGGTTTTTGAGAAATTATATACCTCTTTGGATACTAATGGTGGAAATGGTTCTAGTATATATGTACCTAGGGGCAATAACTCTAAAAAATGAATTTTGAGATTGACTCGATTGTTACCTGATACATGAAAATGGGCCTTACTGCACACCTATTTTGACACTCTTAGGGGATATTCTTTGGAAATTCACAAACTCTTTACAAACCATGACAAAGGATTTGAATAGATGATAACCACAAATTACCTAGGATAAAACTATGGTTTCATATATTGATAAGATGATGTGTTTATTTAGACATCGTATAAATGAATTTTCATGATTATTTGGTATTCTACTATAATTATTATTGATCATAATATGCTTTACTATTTTAGTTAATGGAAGGAATGGGAAGGAACTAGGTTAACATTTAATGTTATACACAATGTTTTGATGAGAAACCAATTGGGATGATGAATATAGTAAAGACTATTTCTATTATTCTTAATTAGTTATCATGACATATGACTAATAAATTTCACCTTAAGCAACTCTCAAACTCACTAAAGAAGAGAAGGATAGAGTTCCATGAGAGTTTAGGTGGTGGAGACCATAGAAAAAAGAAGATTCAGTTTCTTATTTACCAAGAGTTCAATAAGAACCACTCAAGGTAGTGAATAAAAGGAACGAGAAGATGTTTTATGTGTAGAGAAGAAGGGAACAAAGTAAGTAATTACTGAAGAAAATTGAAAATTTTAGTTAATTAAATTGATGAAAACAATGTCCCCCTGAAGGAATGATCAATGGTTTAATGTTTTTAATGTGGAATATAATGATATGTATATAAAGAATCAGTGGTTAAAAAAATTAATTTGATGACTAATATTATTTTTGGAGATGATCATATTATTCTTGAGAACATTATAGGATCATTTATAATTATGAATATGATCCTAATTGTTTCTATAGTTTTAGAAAAATGATAACCCAGATCTGGGTGAAAACCCATTGCTTCCAGTAAGGCTTCGAGGATTGAACTCACAATAAAAGGGAGATAAAGGTGCAACACCAACCACTGGACTACATGAAGAACTTATTAGTATGAAATTGTTTTTACTTACATGGTTTTAATGTAAAATATTAATTTTATATTGGGAAACATATTACAGGATCAAGTTATTTGATTTTGGGGTTACTAATGATATTTTAGAAGATGTTTTATTAGGTTGATGTATATATAATCTTTTGGTTTAATATAAAGGATTATTTGGGAATAATTCTATTATGTTTTTAAATATTTAAGTTGAAAGGGTATGAAATAAAATTTGAGGTTAAAACCATATTTCATAATGAGGATATAGAGGATATTTGTGATATATGATTATTTATTTAAGGAGTGATCTATGTTAAACCATTGATTTCATTGTTTAATTTTGGATATTAATATATTAATTTTAATTTTGGATTTTATCTTACTTTTTGATAACCACTTTCGTTTTAATAAATATAGTATTAATAAATTGTTATTATTTTATGGATCTTACGATCCATTAATTTAATTTTAGTGCTTAAGGAATAAAAAAATCATTCTTTGGATATTAATTTCTGGGAGTAAGTGATGAAGTAGAAATTTATTGAAGCATAACCAAATAATTAAATTTCTGTTATGAAAGAATATGTTTTATAGTAAGTATGTTTTATTATATTATCATATATTAAAATAAATCATCCAATTTTAAAAAATGATATTGAAACAAAAATTTTATCATATTACCTCCAAATTTTATGAATCAAATTCTCTTTTAAATCATCATATATTTATGGTTTTTAGGTCCTTAACTTTCTATTTTTCATTAAGTTTCTTATGATCAGTAATATCTATCACTCATTCTAATTATTTATGTTTTTATTCCTTATCCATATAATCACTTGGCACTAATTTTCTCCTATGTGGAAACCTAGTTACCTGATTAATTTTACATTTACCTTTACCTCTTTTTAAGAGAAATTTTTAACCATTTTTATGATGTGGGTTTTTCCACAAATAAATTTTCAAAACCCTTGATTTCTAAGATTAAGATTAAATTGCGAGGACACAATTTATTTAAGAGGGGTATAATGTTACACCATGAGATTTTAAATGAGGAACATAATTTTCAATAGTTTATATGTAAAAAAAAACAAATCATATAAGATAATGTAATAGTGTGAGAAGTTATGATTTATTTCTTTTTAAATTAATTCAATCTCTTTAATAGCTTATGGAACATGTAACCCTGAATCTAAATGAACTGTAATATAGTGTACTGTTATAAACTAATACTTAAATTGGAAGGTAAAAATATAAATAACAAAATTATGAAAACTATGGTTTACACATGTATAAAATAAATTTAATGATTTTCTATTTATTGTAAATAAAATAATAATAATTTATAAGAAAAATAAATGTTTAAGGAAAAACTGTATTTTTCTAAAAGGTGGTTTAGTTTCTCTTTGTGAACATATTTTAAAATTATTTTTTACCACATGTAGAAATTTTATTTTAAAAAATTAAATTCATTTTTTAAATTAGAAAATAAAAATTAGATTAGTTTTAATTTTTGGGATTTTTCTAAAAATTTTCTTTTCCCAATGAGTAGTGAAAAATACTTATTTTTATAAAAAACTTTTCGTTTAAAGAATTTATATGAAAAATTTTATTTTAATGTGATTTTAAAAGTTAAATTATATTTTTTAATTCAAATTTGGTAATTATAATCAATTTTATAATGAATTTTGATATAATAATTTTTTAAAATTTTAAAAAATTTTCTTTTAGAAAAACAGTTTTTCGATATGGATGAAGGTTTAATTTTAAATTAAATTCTACCACCTATGTAAGATCCTGTATTTCTCCGTAAGGTGTGTTTTATTTAAGTTTCAGTTTATACCCCTTATTTTAGCAAATTAAGTGCTTTCCAAAGTCTTTAAGGAGGATCGAGGGTGTTCTGGGGGTTCAAGACATGAAAAGGGGGAACATGAGTTTTCTTGGCTAGCCGCACAGTTTGTACACAATTTTTACTAACCATGCGAGCAACCCAGGTAAACCATGCAAGGGGAATATTTTCAGATAGTAGCCTCCACATAGTTTGCACAATGTTTGGAAAACCGTGTGGGTAAACCATGCGAGGGGGATCTTTGGGACAATAGGATTCGTACAGTTTGCACACGGTTTGGAAAATAGTGTCGGTAAACCATGCGACCCAAAAACCTTTAAAAAATTCAAAAAATTCCACTCTTGGATTTTATAACCCACTTGAGATTTTCCTCAAAAATCCTCTCTTTCAACCCTAAGAATGAACCAAAGGAACCAAGATCCACCAAGGATCAGACTCCTTCAATTCCTGGCAGTTTGAAGTGATGTTTGATTCAAATCAAAGATCCGGGTGAGTCTAATCTTCTTCTTCTCTCTCATTTCTGGTTTAGGTCTTGTATTTTGGGTGATTTCCATCTGAAGCAATCAAACCTATCTTTTTCGGTGAGATATAGGTTGATAATTCAAAGGGGTTTTGGATTTGGATATAAGGATTGGGTTGAGAGTATGTTCTCCAACAGATTCAAGGTGGGTGGTCTATAATTTATATCCCTTGGGTTTTGTGTAGATTTGTGCATGTAGGGTTTTTATTCTTTCCCTCTTTTGAAGAGTTATTGGTGCCTTTGATGTAACGACCCGACCCTAGTTACCCCGAGCCGGTGCATTATTACATAACATTGGCATGATCACAAGATAGATCAAATCTCGAAATACCGATTGGTTTAGTAGCCTTGGAAACACTAGATATATTCATAAAGTTTTACATTACATCATAAAGTGAAAAACTACTACAACAACATATTTTCTTCATACACCACACTCATATCCCGACATAATATCCCTGCAGGTCATTCATAAATTACTTCTTCACATCCTGGGAAAAATAAAACATAGAAAAGGGGTGAGCTCAAATGCCCAGTAAGGATAACAATATAGCGGAAACATTCAAAAGCATAAACATTTAAGGCAAAGTATAACCAAAACAAAAGCCTTTTAAACTTGAACTTCAACATAGTATGGAAAAAGTAAAATGAAATAATGCCATTTAATTGTTCACATGGATATTATACTAATCGAATAATCACATGAAATATCAATAACCACTTTCATAATGATGGAATGCATAATGCCAGACTATCATAACCACATATCCAAGGCCTCGTGCCAAGACTACAAATGAGATTTTGTGAAGGCCTTGTGCCAAGACACTAGTTTGTCTCATGAGACCTACCGATGCATCGAGGAGCTATAGTGGGCTCCACCTGTCACTTACTAAGTCCAATTCATTCCCATATGAAAAGGTTTAAACATAACACAAACATTCGTATTAAAACTAGCATACAAAATGTCAATACTTTCTCCATAAACCATGAACGGTATAAAAATAACACATCCACAGTCAAACATATCACAAAACCTTCAATACATTATGGAACTTTTGTATCATAATAAATCAACTTCCTATAATCATAAAATCCATCAAAGGATGTTGACATAGATGAAATCAAAACTATGTGACAGAAATATCTCCTTTTTTTTTGAAATCATTTTAAAAGTCACACATTTATAAAGGAATTAATTAAAAAGAGATTTTTGAATCAAAGTGTCCCGTACCACTTTGAAACTTTTGAAAGGAATTAAAATTTTAAAAACATTCATGTCCATATAAATAAATCCTTAAAAATTATTTTAATGATATGGACATTAATTAAAAAGATTTAAAAAGATAAATCTTTAAAACATTTAAAATTCTGATTTTGATAAAGAGTACCTTTCCGAAATTCTTAAAATATTCATTTTGAAATCATTTAAAAGTCACATAATTATAAAATAAAACATTTACTTTGAAAATATCCTGGTAATCTTGTAAGGGAAGCTTTGAAAATTTTATAACGGCAGTAAATATCCACACCCGCCGTATACGTTAAAAAAACATTCTTACCTTAATTTTGTCGAAAAGGTTAAAAAGCACCTTGTTTGGAAAATGACGGAAAGATTCCTTTATAAACCTATTATAAAAAGTAAAAAAAGGGTATAAATGACTTTAACCCATATTATAGTAAATAGTAAAAATGTTTTGAAATTCATTTTTAAGAAACGTGGATGTAGATGATAAAGAGATCCCAGCAGATTATTACACATAAACAACCTCGGATAATGAAGAGATTGCGAAATAAACCCTTACCTTGAACTTTTCCTTGGTTGGGGTAGGTTAAACTCCTGTATAATGGTGAAATAATTGTTATTAAATTATTCAATAATCACATACATTAATATGATATCATATATGATCTTTTAACATTGCTTTGTTAATAATATCTTAGAATTATCGTCGTTTCGGGTGTTAACTTACTCGTTTTCTTTTATATGTTTTGTTACGTAAACCATGTTTGTAATGGATAGGTTGTATATCATTAATATCCAGAATTATATCAAGTCCTTATATACTATTATTAATCATCAAATGAGAATTATACTTGAATGGATACGATGGAGAATGAATCTCATCACGTTCGTGGAGACGGTAGTCCGTACATACGCACGAGCGATAATATGATTCTTTTGATATTAAAATAATATATAATTGGATTGTATATCATATATACAGAATCCTTATCATGTTATATTTATTATTTACGTGAGTTACACATAATTATTATACCCATCCAAATAATAATTTTTTTAATAACAATTACACCACGACGTGGAGACAGTAAGCCGTACGTACGCACGTATGGTGACATGTTATTCAAAGGATGGATAGAATAGTGAATATGGTTGTGAAATATTTATAATAACATCACAGTATATATATGATACTGGTGTTATTATTTTATAATGGCAATAAAAAAGGAATAAGAAGTGAAAGAAGAAAGGAACTTGAAAAAGGGTGGTGAAATCATTACCTCTTCTTCGGGTTCTTCCTTTTGATTTGATCAAAAGGGCTCCGTAGGTTGGCTTTCTGATCAAACTAAGGCCTCTAAGTTGTAGTGAGGGAAGTTGTGAAAGTATTTTGGCAGAGTTTTGTTGAACCAAAAGGCTATGGAGGTGTGAAGAAATGAGAAGGAGGAGTGCCCTTTTATAAGAGGGGTGAGGGGCATCTTTGGAAAAGCTAGAAATATTAATTTATAATAAATTCATATTCGGTTTCTAATAGCTCAAAAGTTAATTATTCAAAGGTTAAGGTAGGTATGGGTCTAAAACCACTCAACCAATATAATTTATATAGGTTTGGGTACTTATATTAACCTTATCTTTAAGTATTAAATCTAAGTTAATTAGTTTCACTTTTACAATGTCTCTTTGTATTTTTATATTATATGGTTAATAAAAATGCTATATACATCCAAGCGACCCCCAAGTGGACCATTAACGATACAAATATCATGATATAAGTCTCTTGGCCTAACCTTAGATTTTTAGGAATTTAATATCAATTAATAATATAATAATTGTTTTAAAAACTATTTTATGTCAATTTTGACACTATTCAATAGTTGATTTTTGTGAAACTTATAACATAATGATTACTTAGAAAAAGTTAATTAAAGCAATACTAATATGTCATATTATCCTATAAAATTATTTTAATTCATTAAAAGTCTCAAATTATATTTATTTGGGTATTTATAATATCAATTATTTTAAATTTTCACTATTATGGTAATTACTGCATCATCATTGTGTCATAAATAAATTAAATTATGTAATCTCTAAAAATTATAAATAAAATATAATTATGTAGGAAATCGTTTTATATTTATAATGAATATTTATAGTTGAAAATCCAACATATATAACCCTATGTAAAAATTACTTTTCTAAAAGATATATGATTGTGTCATTTTTGTATTCATTTTAACTTAATTAAAATAAAGTGTTCTTATCACCTAAAAGTGGCTCCATGGGGTCCCAAAATCGACCCAAAGATGCATATGGTCGAACATGTATCAACCAATAAGGTTAGGACACGTTTTAGGGTAATTTATTATTATTATAATATTATTTTTAACCCTTATTTACCGGATTTACCCTTAACCATGATAAATAAAATATTTACCGCAGTAATTATTCAAAATGTCTAAAAATAAAAGTTACCTATTTACACAATTTGAAAATCATGATTCCAAATATAAAATCCATTTTTCCAAATTCAAAATACAAAAGTGGCAGAAATTAATTTAAAATTAATTCTCGTTGTTAAAACAAAAAGCGTGTTTTTAAGAGATAATAACTATCAAAAGATTGACACTTGTTTATATCCGGTTTAATTGTAAAATTATCTCCAATGACCAAAATTGTATTAAATGGTAAAAATATATTCTAAATATACTTTAAAACCACTCAAATTCATAATTTATCACTATTAATTATTTTGATTAAAAAAGTTGTTTTTAATTAAAATTTAGTAATTTTCACTATTCATCAAAATATTAAAGTTATTCGAAAAGTACCAAAATTTCACCCTAGGCTAAATTCGATATTACGAATCCAAAAATGAAGTCCATTTTGAGATATAGAATTTCAAAAAGTAGGTATTACTATTCATAACGGCTAGTTTGATCGGTTGTGGTGTGTGTTGAAACTCGAAGTTACGTACAACACATGCTACTGTATTATTCAATGGAAAGCGTACCGTGGAAGATTGGGATATTTCATTTTAAATTTTTGATGTCCCCATTTAGTAAAAAAGTTTAAAATATTTTATTTAAAAAGGGTTCACTATTAAAAGTTGATAAAAGTGCAATACTGAAAATGAATTTGTTCTTGCATTATGTATAAGAAACTCATAATATGGATTCTAAAATTATAAGGATTATATAAAGTTTAAAATTTAGTTAATACTATTCATAACCTCTTTTTAATGGCTTTTTTGGTAAGTCATGGTGCGATTGAACTCGGTGTTGCGTGTAGTGCAAGTTATTGAATTATTTTGAAGAAATAACACACTATGAAATCTTGGGGTGTTACATTCTCCCCTCCTTCAATAAATTGCGTCCTCGCAATTTGAAATTGTTCTTCAAAAATAAAAGGTTGAAAATAGGAAATATATTTGTGGGAAAACCCACATCGGAAATTGGGTTACTAAAATTTAGTCTTAATATGAGGAAAAGAGAAATGAAAGGGTCACCACCAAATTATGATCTCGATTAGGAGAACATTGGTGGAAATTAGAGACATATAATTGGAGGAAAAATGTAAATATTTATAGGTATTGATTGAGGTCATCAATCACAAACAAGTATAAAATTGAGGTCCTTAAATTCATCAATCTATGATGATTCGAAATACCATCGGTTCAATAAAACATAGTGTATTAGGATAACACATTTTTGGTTTTAGGATTCCTTAAATAAAGTATTAGAATTAATTTCTTTATAGAATAAGAGAAGAATAAAAATATATTCTTGACAAGTAGAGTTCCATCCTTTAACTAATTTCTACCACAAACTCATCTTTAACTCTAAAAGATAATAGAATGTAAAAAAAATTCTATTTATCCTATTCGTATAGGGTTCCAAAAAAATCGAATTTATAATTCATCTACCAGATATTTTTTAAAAAAAACTACATTATTTAATCCTGGACATCACATGGGTCAGTGGTAGGTGATACACCCTTGTCGCCCTTCGGTTGTGGGTTTAAGTCTCGTGGCCTTTCCGGACGCGACGGGTTGTCGCCCGACCTCCGGGTTGTCCTTTTATGGAAATCCAAAATAATCCAAACTAGAACTATCCAAAATACTTCAATCCAAAATTTATAAGGAAGGTAAACACAATGAAGATCTTTTTTTTTGCGTAATAACATGTGAAAATCTTCATCATGTATTCTTTTAAAACACAGCAACATCTTGAATTACCATAAAACCTTATTGATTACATTCATGATCCCTTATTCCTTAAAGAATAATAGATATACTCCTTCAATCCAAAAATGTTTTAAACCCCAACAATGATGGAATATACAAATCATTAATCAGTTTCAAGGTAGTCAAGAATATCCAATATAATTTATCCAAATCAATCATATATTATTCCAAAATCACTACCTCAGTATCAGAACTATATTATGGTTTATCATTCTCTCAACCATATATTTTCCAAAAATTTATCCTTCTATTGAGTCACTTTTCATTGTTCCACACAATCTCAAGTCCTTAATGAAATATTACTGCAGTACAATCCTTATATACTCCATAATTATTATAACAAGTAAATTGTTGATACAACACTCAAATGACATAATCAACACAAGAACTCTAATCATTCCTCTTCATCTGTGGTAGTATCATAACTTGATTATTATCCAATAGCATCATTTGAGGCATAGTTCGATGACTGGGACATAGGTTCGCGTAGTGTCCAAACTCCTTGAAAATGAAGCATTGTACATTTGAAACCATTTTCTTACCCTTGCAGTCACGTACTTTGTGCCCTTTTCCTCCACACTTATAACAAAATCCCATTCCTTTCAGGAAAGTTCTAGGGTGTTTCTTCCCATAGTGATCACATATGGGAAAATTATTCTTTTCCCTCTTCCCTTTATCCATCTTTCTCTCTTCCATCCCTTTCTTCTCTTTCTTCCCTTCAAAGCCATATGACTTAGTAAAATATTTACTTATCTTATCAACACATGATCTTATTTCTTTATATGATGATAATACATGGGAGACTATTTCTCTTATAAATTCTGGCTTAAGACCATGAAAGATATGATCCTTCTTTCTCTTTGGATCATGTGCATTGCTGGAGTTCTCATTCCTTCTACTGGGTTCCATTTATAAACAATGGCATACACTAGATTAGTTTATGAAAAACAATACCTAATCCCAAACTTGTAAGACACATAACATAAATTAAATATTTTATGGATATAATCCATAATCATAAAAATTTCTCATTTGAGGAAGTATATACTCATAAACCCTTCATAATGATTTGTAAAGAAAATGAGAGTTATCCTAAGCATATCCCCCAGGAGTGTTGTAACCAAGAGTGCAGCAAGGCCCATTGTCGTGCACCAGTTCCCGTTTGAGTCTAGATCAAAGCGGTGTTTTCAGGTTTTACCCCTAGGTACATCTGTGCCAGATCCGCCTCTACCTGCTCGAATCCAGACAGGGATGTATTGCTCGGAAAACTCACAAAATCTCTACAATACCAAAATTCTAGGTAGTTCTTATATACTAATACTCAAATTCCATCTTATATCTATGTGCTCTAATCAGAGTTTATCGAAATATAGCTTCCAAGGTTTGTACTAAACTTCCTCTGATACCAATTATAAGGCCCCGACCCTAGTTACCTAGATTCGGTGCATTATTACATAACATTGGCATGATCACAAGATAGATCAAATCTCGAAAGACCGATTGGTTTAGTAGCCTTGGAAACACTAGATATATTCATAATGTTTTACATTATATCATAAAGTGAAAAACTACTACAACATATTTTCTTCATAGACCAAACTCATATCCCGACATACTATCCCTACAGGTCATTCATAAATTACTTCTTCACATCCTGGGAAAAATAAAATATAGAAAATGGGTGAGCTCAAATGCCCAGTAAGGATAAAAATATAGCGGAAACTTTCAAAAGCATAAACATTTAAGGCAACGTATAACCAAAACAAAAGCCTTTTAAACTTGAACTTCAACATAGTATGGAAAAAGTAAAATGAAATAATGCCATTTACTTATTCACATGGATATTCTACTAATCGAATAATCACATGAAATATCAATAACCACTTTCATAATGATGGAATGCATAATGCCATACTATCATAACCACATATCCAAGGCCTCGTGCCAAGATTACAAATAAGATTTTGCGAAGGCCTTGTGCCAAGACACTAGTTTGTCTCATGAGACCTACCGATGCATCAAGGAGCTTTAGTGGGCTCCACCCGTCACTTACTAAGTCCAATGAATTCCCATATGAAAAGGTTTAAACATAACATAAACATTCGTATTAAAACTAGCATACAAAATGTCAATACTTTCTCCATAAACCATGAATGGTATAAAAATAACACATCCACAGTCAAACATATCACAAAACCTTCAATACATTATGGAACATTTGTATCATAACAAATCAACTTCATATAATCATAAAATCCATCAAATGATGTTGACATAGATGAAATCAAAACTATTTGAGAGAAATATCTACTTTTTTTTAAATCATTTAAAAGTCACACATTTATAAAGGAAGTAATTAAAAAGAGATTTTTGAATCAAAGTGTCCCATACCACTTTGAAACTTTTTAAAGGAATTAACATTTAAAAAAAATTCATGTCCATATAAATAAATCCTTAAAAACCATTTTGAAGACATGGAAATTAATTAAAAATATTTAGAAAGATAAATCTTTAAAACATTTAAAATTCTGATTTTTATAAAGAGTACCTTTCCAAAATTCTTAAAATATTCATTTTGAAATCATTTAAAAGTCACATAATTATAAAATAAAACATTTACTTTGAAAATATCCTTGTAATCTTGTAAGGGAAGCTTTGAAAATTTTATAACGGCGGTAAATAGCCGCACCCGCCGTATAAGTTAAAAAAAAATTCTTACCTTAATTTTGTCGAAAAGGTTAAAAAGAACCTTGTTTGGAAAACGACGGAAAGATTCCTTTATAAACCTCTTATAAAAAGTCAAACAAGGGTATAAATGACTTTAACCCATATTCTAGTAAATAGTAAAAATGTTTTTAAATTCATTTTTAAGAAACGTGGATGTGGATGATAAAGAGATCCTAGTAGATTATTACGTATAAACAACCTCAAATAATGAAGATATTGAGAAATAAACCCTTAACTTACACTTTTCCTTGGTTGGGGTAGGTTAACCTCCTGTATAATGGTGAAATAATTGTTATTAAATTTTTCAATAATCATATACATTAATATGATATCATATATGATCTTTTAACATTGCTTTGTTAATAATATCTTAGAATTATCGTCATTTTGGGTGTTAACTTACTCGTTTTCTTTTATATGTTTTGTTACGTAAGCCATGTTTTTAATGGATAGGTTTTATCTAAATCATATCCAGAATGATATCAAGTCCTTAGATACTATTATTAATCATCAAATGAGAATTATACTTGAATGGATACGATGGAGAATTAATCTCATCGCGTTCGTGGAGACGGTAGTCCGTACATACACACGAGCGATAATATCATTCTTTTGATATTAAAATAATATATAATTGGATGGTATATCATATACACAAAATCCATATCATGTTATATTTATTATTTACATGAGTTATACATAATTATTATACCCATCCAAATAATAATTTATTGAATAACAATTACACCACGACATGGAGACGGTAAGCCGTACGTACGCACGTATGGTGACATGTTATTCAAAGGATGGATAGAATAGTGAATATGGTTGTGCCATATTTATAATAACATCACAGTATATATATGATACTGGAGTTATTATTTTAGAATGGTAACAACAAAGGAAGAAGAAGTGAAAGAAGAAAGGAACTTGAAAAAGGGTGGTGAAATCATTACCTCTTCTTCGGGTTCTTCCTTTTGATTTTATCAAAAGGGCTCCTTAGGTTGGATTTATGATCAAACTAAGGCCTCTAGGTTTTATTGATGGAAGTTTTGAGAGTATTTTGGCAGAGTTTTGTCGAACCAATAGGCTATGGAGGTGTGAAGAAATGAGGAGGAGTGCCCTTTTATAATAGGGGTGAGGGGCACCTTTGGAAAAGCTAGAAATATTAATTTATAATAAATTCATATTCGGTTTCTAATAGCTCCAAAGTTTATTATTCAAAGGTTAAGGTGGGTAGGGGTCGAAAACCACTCAACTAATAGAATTTAGACAGGTTTGGGTACTTATATTAACCTTATCTTTAAGTATTAACTCTAAGTTAATTAGTTTCACTTTTACAATGTCTCTTTGTATTTTTATATTATATGGTTAATAAAAATACCATATACATCCAAGAGACCCCCAAGTGGTCCATTAATGATACAACTATCATGATATAAGTCTCTTTTCCTAGCCTTAGATTTTTAGGAATTTAATATCAATTAATAATATAATATTTGTTTTAAAAACTCTTTTATGTCAATTTTGACACTATTCAATAGTTGATTTTTGTGAAACTCATAACAGAATGATTACTTAGAAAAAAGTTAATTAAATAAATCCTAATATGTCATATTATCCTAGAAAATTATTTTAATTCATTAAAAGTCGCAAATTATATTTATTTGGGTATTTATAATATCAATTATTTTAAATTTTCACTATTATGGTAATTAGTGCATCATCATTGTGTCATAAATAAATTAAATTATGTAATCTCTAAAAATTATAAATAAAATATCATTATGTATGAAATCGTTTTATATTTCTAATGAATATTTATAGTCGAAAAGCCAACATATATAACCCCATGTAAAAATTGTTTTGCTAAAAGATATATGCTTGTGTCATTTTTGTATTTATTTTAACTTAATTAAAATAAAGTGTTCCTATCACCTACAAGTGGCTCCATGGGGTCCCAAAATCGACCCAAAGATTCCTATGGTCGAACATGTATCAACCAATAAAGTTAGGACACGTTTTAGGGTAATTTATTATTATTATAATTTTATTTTTTAATTCTTATTTACCGGATTTACCCTTAATCATGGTAAATAAAATATTTACCGCAGTAATTATTCAAAATGTCTAAAAATAAAAGTTACCTATTTACACAATTTTAACATCCTGATTCCAAATATGGAATCCATTTTTCCAAATTCAAAATACAGAAGTGGCATAAATTAATTTAAAATTAATTCCCGTTGTTAAAACAAAAAGCGTGTTTTTAAGAGATAATAACTATCAAAAGATTGACACTTGTTTATGTCCGGTTTAATTGTAAAATTATCTACAATGATAAACATTGTATTAAATGGTAAAACTATATTCTAAATATACTTTAAAACCACTCAAATTCATAATTTATCACTATTAATTATTTGGATTAAAAAAGTTGTTTTTAATTATAATTTAGTAATTTTCACTATTCATCAAAATATTAAAGTTATCCGAAAAGTACCAAAATTTCACCCTAGACTAAATTTGATATTTCGAATCCAAAAATGAAGTCCATTTTGAGAGATACAATTTTAAAAAGTAGGTATTACTATTCATAACGACTAGTTTGATCGGTTGTGGTGTGTGTTAAAACTCGAAGTTGCGTACAACACACACTACTATATTATTCAAAGGAAAGCGTACCGTGGAAGCTTGAGATGTTTAATTTTAAAATTTTGATGTCCCCATTTAGTCAAAAATTTTAAAATATTGTATTTAAAAAGGGTTCACTATTAAAATTTGACAAAAGTGCAATACTGAAAATGAAATTGTTCTTGCATTATGTCTAAGAAACTCATAATATGGATTCTAAAATTATAAGGATTATATAAAGTTTAAAATTTAGTTAATACTATTCATAACCTCTTTTGAATGGATTTTTTGGTAAGTCATGGTGCGATTGAACTCGGTATTGCGTGTAGTGCAAGTTATTGAATTATTTTGAAGAAATAACACACTATGAAATCTTGGGGTGTTGCATTTGACATGATGTGATGTGGTGGTGTATAAAAGGTTAATTTAACCTCTATTGATCCCCATGGGATGCAAGGAGGATTACTCAACCAAATTTGGGCCACCCGAGGGGCGTGCCAATATTTCCCCAGACTTAAAGTTAGCTAAGTAAGTGTATGCCGTTGTAGAAGAATGTAGGTCCCTTGATAATTTTGTTAATATGATAAAAGGAATTACAATTGGTGTCTAGTAATATTCATAAATTTGGTAATTACCCAATAGAATTTTTGGTTGGAACGATGAAGGGTTAAATGGATAATTGGGAAAATGCTAGGGATTAGCTTCACACATGAATATGCTTAGTGAGATAAGCATGGAAAATGGGAATGGGGATAAAGGGGTTAAGTAATATGAATAATTAAAGTTTTAATGGATTGAGGAAAAATTTAAATTCCCATTTATTGAGATTATTGTGATGATTGTAAATGATGTTGGATATGTTGTAGTGATATGATGTTTTGTGGTGAATGATAAATGAGCTTGTGCACATGGCTTGACTGAGTGGGGTATTGACTTGAGGTTCTATGCCCACGGGCCGAGTTGGACCGAGATTCTAGATCTCCCCCTAAATGCATGGATTATGGAAGGGGATGGAGTTATATTTGCAGAGACCCGAAGCTTAACGTACATGGACATTACATTACATTTGAGTAATACTTAGTACATAACAAAAACACACACACAAGGATCTTAATAGTTTAGTGTCTTTGGAAACTCGGAATATAATCTTCTAATCGTGGTGAAAGATCTTCAACATCTCCCATAAAGATATTCCTTTTTTTTACCTAAACCCTTTCTTTATATCCTGGGGAAAAGAAAACATAAAAGGGTGAGCTCAAATGCTCAGTAAGGGTAAACAAAAGAAATATCAATCACATTGTATACACAAGCACATAACTTTTGGAAATATTAACCTGTAAAAGAGATCATAATTTCATAACATGGGATAAATCATGGCAGTGAAATGTAATCACAATAATAATAACTTAAAACATGAAACTTTGTGTCATTCACACATAATCATAGAGAATCATTTCTTGTTAGTCAAGACTCATTGCCAAGACTATCTTAGTGGAAAAAGTCCCTTTCTGAATCGAGTAACCCTCGTTTCAGTCCTGTTTCACTGAACCGGTATAACCTACCATTCCAGCCATGTCTATCTCATGAGATATAAAATCTTTACCCAATGAATTGGAGGGAGATATAGGTCCCACCCATCTTATAATGATACCATTCTTATGTGTGCCACAAAATCATAAATCATACATCATAGCATAACCCATGTAATAAAAATGGGAATCTTAAACATCGTGACATCATAAAACAATTCATATAAGATAAAGGAATTCATAAAAATATTTCCATCACAACATAATCAAATCCATGTAATAATAGAGATAAAAACAGAACCCTATATTATCTTATATGGAAAATAATTTTGATAAAACTCCTGAACTTCATTCTTGAGGAAAATATCCTTTATTCTTCAAAAACACTTTTCCTTTCTAAAAATTTCGTACAATTATAAACTAAAAGAAGTTGATTAAAAATAAACATGAAAACTTGTAAAAGAAGCTTCTTGGAAATAATTTTTTAAAAATCCATTCGTGCTGTATAAGTTAAAAAAACATTCTTTGTACTTTTGTCGGAAAAGTCAAAAAGTACCTCGTACGAAAAACGACAAAAGATTCCTTTCATATCTTTTACTAAAAACTTAACGAAGGGTAAAATTGGATTTAAAAAATTGTACGTGGATGGAAATAATTTTTTATATTGAGGAAACATGGATGTGGATGATAAAATACACCCCAGTAAATACTAATGTATAAACAATCTCGGATAAAAATGAGATTGTGATATTTCCCTTACCTTAGGTCCAATTTGCTTTGTACGTGTCCGAAGCTCCTGTATAATGGTTTAAATAATGTTATTGACTTATTCCAGAATCATACATATTGATATGATATCATATATGGTCATATTCTTAGCTTCTTGATAGTAATATTTCATTGTTACTTGTTACTCGGGTCTTTATTGCCTTTTGTTCTTATGCGTGTTTTGCCGAATACATTCTTATTCTTCTTTTAAGGTTATAGATACCTTATATCCAGAATGGTATTAGTGTAACATATATCATATTTATTCATTCAATTTATATAATTACTATGTAATGATGATCATGTAGAACAAGTCGCATCACATCGTGGAGACGGTATTCCGTACGTACGCACGAGTGATGATATCGTTCCTATGATCGTGGAACTGTATTGGAGTATATATATATTATTTCAGTATCAATATTACTTTATAATAATCATAAATAGTTACTCATTACACCATTATACCCATCCTTTTAAAGTGATGGTGGAAAATAGATTACACCACGGCGTGGAGACGGTATTCCGTACGTACGCATGCGCGGTGATTTCATTTTTCCGTAGGTTGGATAGAAGGTGAATTAGGGTTGTTTCATATTTATAATAACATATCAGTATGTAATTAATACTGATGTTATTACTTTATCATGAAACAACTAAAGAAGAAGAAGTTGAAGAAGAAAGGAATTGAAAAGATCGGTAATGGATATTACCTCTTCTTTGGAACGCTTCTTTGAATCCTTCACTTAGGGAACTAAGATTGGTCTTTGAAGAAGACCAGGACCTCTAGGACTATTCTAGGGAAGTGGAGAAGGGATTTTTTCAGGGGTTGGCTGAGCTTGAGTGCTCAATTTGGTGTGAGGAGGAGGGGGAGGAGGTGCCCTTTTATAAGGGAGGAGAGGGGCACCTTAGGAATTCTTAAAAATATTAATTTATAATAAATCTAACCCCACATAAAAACCTCCAAAAATGACTCATATTCGAAGATTAGATGAGATAGGGTTGTAATCTCATCAACCAATCAAATTTAGACATGTTTGGATCTTATTTTAAACCTTATCATTTTGATTTATCCTTATTTAATCTATTTAAGTTTATTTGTGGTAATAAAATTCTAAATTTTAAATTATAACAAATAATTACTTATTTGTTGTGAATTTTCCATAATTGTTTACTTTATAACATTATAGACCATATAAATATAAATTTATAATTTTTAAATATTTTTGTGATTTTTAATCAATTTTATAATATGTTATTTTTGTAAAATAACAATCGTGTCAATTTTGACACTATTCATTTATTTGAATTTAAATAAAATATATACAGAAGATATGTTCGAACTAAAAGCTTTAATATATTAATAAAAGGTCATATTTATCTATAATATTAGTGTATCACATTAAATAGTTCATATAATATTTATTTTATTATTTTTAAAACCATTTATTTGGTTTATCTCTTAATAAAATAATTACTACATCATTTTTGTATAATTATTTAATATACTTATTTGTTGTATAAAATTTAAAATAAAATTCTATGATGAAGATAAATATATTTCCTTTCACAATAATACTTTTACTCGAATTTATCATCTTAAAATCACAATATTTAAATTGTTATATTTATTAAATTATGAAGGTGACAACTTTGGCATCATTTAAAATAAAATAATATAAGTGTCATAATCGCTTTTATAAGGATCCAAATGGTCAAATATTCGACCATTGGATTATTATGGTTTACATTTACATGTCCAATAAGTTTTGGTTAGGTATTTGTGCATTTTACGGTCACTATTAGTTTAAAAAAAACATCATTCTTGATTTTTCACTAGATAAACAATTTCTGCATCACTATTGTGTCATAATTAATGATAATTATTTAATCCCTAAAAATTATAAATAAATTTATATGATGTAGATAATTTCATTAGATTTCTTTAGACTATTCATGTTCGAAGTTTCATGAAGTTTATCACTAAATTAAAATTAATATACTTATAAAATTTAAGAGAGTGACATGTTGTCACTTTCTTTGGTTTTAATAATAATTAAGTTATTTTCATGGAAAAATGTTCATTAAATGATTGTAATCTGACCCTTAGTTGATATGGGTCTACTTTTAGTCATCCAATAGGATTTTGAAATTTGTTAGGGTAATTTTAAAATATTATATTTACCCTTAATTACCCGATTTACCTTTAACTATGGTAAATTAAATTTACCGTAGTTACTATTCATAATTCCCAAAAATAAAAAGTAGCTTATTAACATAATTTGGACCCACTGATTCCAAATATGGAATCCATTTTTTAAAATTCAATACACAGAATTTGTAGAAATTAAATTAAAATTAATCCCGTTGTCGAATAAAAACGGGTTTTTGTTTAAAACATTGCAAAATATTGAATTGATTTAACCTACGAATTCAAGGTAAAATCAATGCTAATGACATAAATTATATTAAATGGTGAAAATATATTATATTTATACTTTAAAACCATTCAATATTATAATTTAACCACATAAGATATTACGATGAAAAAAGTTGTTTTTAATTAAAATATAGCGTGTTTTTACTATTCATTAAAATGTGAATGTTACCAGAATAATATGAAAAATTTATCCAAAGTAAATTTTTATTTCTTGATTCCAAAGAATAACTTTATTTTGTCAAATTGAACTTATAAACATGTCCAAAAATAGATTTAAAGTGGGTGCTCCATCAAAAGGCGGCAAAACTGCATTTTTTTGAAAAATACTTATTTTACCCGAAAAATTTATTTTGTTCTTATACCATGTTCTAGAAATGTGTAAGATGAATAATAATGTTATAAAATTCAAAATTTAGTTAATACTATTCATAACGTCTAGTTCATGACAATATTATAATAATATAACATTGTTTATTAAAACCCGGTATTGTGTACAACACACGCTATCGAGGAAGGTCGCGATTGCGTGTAATGCAAGCCAAGTCAGGGTTGCGTGTTGTGAAAGAATCCTTCATTTTTTCTTATAACAGAATCCAACCATATTTCATTTATACATTTAATATATATATATATATACTCAATGTTGCGTAGAATAACTATTATCAAAATTGTGTGTAACACGGTCCAAGAATAGTATTGCGTATACTGCAAGCTAATACGGTGTTGCGTATAGCGCAAGGTAATCTTGGTGTAGAATACAACATAAGACGTTAATGAAATTAAAATAATATTTTTCATAAAATCTCGGGGTGTTACATTCTACCCCCCTTAAAATGAATTTCTCCCTCGAAATTCGTCGGGGTTATAAATGGTTTACTATTTGAAAGTTTCTTTCATAGAAACCCACATCGTAAAAAGGAATACCCAAACTTATCTTTAAAAAACAAAAGTATGAAACGTAACAGTTACCCAAATAAACTAATCACTGGGTTTCCACATAGGTGAAAATATGGATATGGAAGAGAAATGTAACCATCATGTTCTGATGGAGAGTGGTAGAGAACATGGCTATGGAAAAGCTAGCAATCACAAAGCCATAAATTTGTGATGATCTAGGGTATCATCTGATTCATCGGATATAAGGGCACTAGGACAACATTTTTGGTTTTCAAGATCATTTTCCTAAAGTTGAAAATTTGAATTAAAATAAATACTTACTTTATTTTGGTACAATCTCACTGTTGTTCGTGCCTTGAACAATTTCCACTTCATCTCTTAAATAAATGAAGTTGATTTTGTTATTCGTGAAGTGTTAGCAGATCATGTGATAGAATGATGGGTCATTCCATCTGTCTCAAACAAAAGGTTAGCAAAAATTATATACATAAGTCAATCTATAGTGAGATTAATCATATATGGTTCCTAAAATGAACTTATACTTCACATATCATTCTGCTTAATATAATAAAACTAGTTTTCTACTAAACAGGGACTTCCTGTAGGTCAGTGGTAGGCGATAAAGGCCAGTCGCACTTCGGTTGTGGGTTCGATTCCCACAGCCTTGTCCGAAGCGATGGGCTGTCGCCCGTCCTGCAGGTTGTCCTTTTTCTAAAACTACATTACTATAACATCACATAAATAATATCAAAAAAAGTTCTATACTTAAACAATACTAACTTATGGTTAACATAATCCATTACAATCTTTAGGCTTATCTAAAATACTTCGGTCCAAGCTCATAGTATAAAGAAAATGATTACTTGAAATGTCGCCAACCAAGCATGTGAATACCATCATTTATCCCCCATATATCTTGTTGGTCACATTCCAATCATGTGAATACTTTAATGATGTATTCTCTTGAAAAATATGAATACCCATTAAACCTTAGTGAAAACATGAATGCTGTCAAAACTTAACTCTTTCCACATACCAAAATCCAAAAATTCAATATACTCAAACCATGATATAACCTTCTCCTTATATCAGTCATGAGCTCATGAATACTATCAAACATTTTATTTTCTCCTTATCCCTTCATTATGCGCATATCATCTACATTCCAAAAATATCTGAATAACCTTTCATGGATACTGGTAACATTAATCAGACAACAATGTAACAATCCTTACATGTCTCTTTATTCCATAGTGCCATGAGATTACTTATACAACATTACACATGATAAACATGTAATCATTCCACTACATTCTTAAACCATTGACCGAGCTTCAACAATTCTTTCATCTCACATATCATTTGCAGTCTCTTCATCATCATCCACATAAATACTTCCCATACGACCATAATGATTATATTCATGAGACTTTCCCTTAGGGCATTGGTTTGCATAATGCCCGTATATTCCACATTTAAAACATTTAACCATTGTTGATGTCGTAGCAATACCATTATCCTCATCCATGTTGTTAACTGAACCTTTTCCTTTGCATTTACTTTCTTTGTGTCCTTCTTTTCCACACCCAAAGCATCTTCCAGTTCCTTTGAAACATTCTCCTTGATGCCTCTTCCCACATGATTTACATAGGGGAAATTGAACTTTCTTTCCTCTATGATCATCATGAAACTCCATCTTTCTCTTATTAGACGAGTCAGGAAACTTACCAAATTTTACTTTATTGATCATATTATGAGATTTCTGATTCGGCATAATAATGATGTTTGGAATTCCAAATCCCATTTCATTTGGTTTCTCATGAAGAATATCATTCCATTGTCCATCATATCCTCCATTATCGTGAATCATCTTGTTTCCAGCCATTTTCTAAAACCCAAAAAGAATAGTGTGAGAGGCAAAATCATAATAAATGGGGAGTAACTTCAATATCTAACATCTTTGGTTTAATCTAATATCGTTACCATAGTTCTAGGACTATATCCTATACGTATACTTATCCTTAGGGGCATCCCTAGACATACCTTAGAAATATCTCTAGGGATATCACTAACGTTTTCGCATCCTAGTTTCCAAAGGTTGACTAAACCTTTCCTCTGATACCAACTGTAGAGACCCGAAGCTTAACGTACATGGACATTACATTACATTTGAGTAATACTTAGTACATAACAAAAACACACACACAAGGATCGTAATAGTTTAGTGTCTTTGGAAACTCGGAATATAATCTTCTAATCGTGGTGAAAGATCTTCAACATCTCCCATAAAGATCTTCCTTTTTTTTACCTAAACCCTTTCTTTATATCCTGGGGAAAAGAAAACATAAAAGGGTGAGCTCAAATGCTCAGTAAGGGTAAACAAAAGAAATATCAATCACATTGTATACACAAGCACATAACTTTTGGAAATCTTAACCTGTAAAAGAGATCATAATTTCATAACATGGGATAAATCATGGCAGTGAAATGTAATCACAATAATCATAACTTAAAACATGAAACTTTTTTGCATTCACACATAATCATAGAGAATCATTTCTTGTTAGTCAAGACTCATTGCCAAGACTATCTTAGTGGAAAAAGTCCCTTTCTGAATCGAGTAACCCTCGTTTCAGTCCTGTTTCACTGAACCGGTATAACCTACCATTCCAGCCATGTCTATCTCATGAGATATAAAATCTTTACCCAATGAATTGGAGGGAGATATAGGTCCCACCCATCTTATAATGATACCATTCTTATGTGTGCCACAAAATCATAAATCATACATCATAGCATAACCCATGTAATAAAAATGGGAATCTTAAACATCGTGACATCATAAAACAATTCATATAAGATAAAGGAATTCATAAAAATATTTCCATCACAACATAATCAAATCCATGTAATAATAGAGATAAAAACAGAACCCTATATTATCTTATATGGAAAATAATTTTGATAAAACTCCTGAACTTCATTCTTGAGGAAAATATCCTTTATGCTTCAAAAACACTTTTCCTTTCAAAAAATTTCGTACAATTATAAACTAAAAGAAGTTGATTAAAAATAAACTTGAAAACTTGTAAAATAATCTTCTTGGAAATAATTTTTTAAAAATCCATTCGTGCTGTATAAGTTAAAAAAAAACATTCTTTGTACTTTTGTCGAAAAAGTCAAAAAGTACCTCGTACGAAAAACGACAAAAGATTCCTTTCATATCTTTTACTAAAAACTTAACGAAGGGTAAAATTGGATTTAAACAATTGTACGTGGATGGAAATAATTTTTTATATTGAGGAAACATGGATGTGGATGATAAAATACACCCCAGTAAATACTAAAGTATAAACAATCTCGGATAAAAATGAGATTGTGATATTTCCCTTACCTTAGGTCCAATTTGCTTTGTACGTGTCCGAAGCTCCTGTATAATGGTTTAAATAATGTTATTGACTTATTCCAGAATCATACATATTGATATGATATCATATATGGTCATATTCTTAGCTTCTTGATAGTAATATTTCATTGTTACTTGTTACTCGGGTCTTTATTGCCTTTTGTTCTTATGCGTGTTTTGCCAAATACATTCTTATTCTTCTTTTAAGGTTATCGATACCTTATATCCATAATGGTATTAGTGTAACATATATCATATTTATTCATTCAATTTATATAATTACTATGTAATGATGATCATGTAGAACAAGTCACATCACATCGTGGAGACGGTATTCCGTACGTACGCACGACTGATGATATCGTTCCTATGATCATGGAACTGTATTGGAGTATATATATATTATTTCAGTATCAATATTACTTTATAATAATCATAAATAGTTACTCATTACACCATTATACCCATCCTTTTAAAGTGATGGTGGAAAGTAGATTACACCACGGCGTGGAGACGGTATTCCGTACGTACGCACGCGCGGTGATTTCATTTTTCCGTAGGTTGGATAGAAGGTGAATTAGGGTTGTTTCATATTTATTATAACATATCAGTATGTAAGTAATACTGATGTTATTACTTTATCATGAAACAACTAAATAAGAAGAAGTTGAAGAAGAAAGGAATTGAAAAGATCGGTAATGGATATTACCTCTTCTTTGGAACGCTTCTTTGAATCCTTCACTTAGGGAACTAAGATTGGTCTTTGAAGAAGACCGGGACCTCTAGGACTATTCTAGGGAAGTGGAGAAGGGATTTTTTCAGGGGTTGGCCGAGCTTGAGTGCTCAATTTGGTGTGAGGAGGAGGGGGAGGAGGTGCCCTTTTATAAGAGAGGAGAGGGGCACCTTAGGAATTCTTAAAAATATTAATTTATAATAAATCTAACCCCACATAAAAACCTCCAAAAATGACTCATATTCGAATATTAGATGAGATAGGGTTATAATCTCATCAACCAATCAAATTTAGACATGTTTGGATCTTATTTTAAACCTTATCATTTTGATTTATCCTTATTTAATCTATTTAAGTTTATTTGTGGTAATAAAATTCTAAATTTTAAATTATAACAAATAATTACTTATTTGTTGTGAATTTTCCATAATTGTTTACTTTATAACATTATAGACCATATAAATATAAATTTATAAATTTTAAATATTTTTGTGATTTTTAAACAATTTTATAATATGTTATTTTTTTAAAATAACAATAGTGTCAATTTTGACACTATTCATTTATTTGAATTTAAATAAAATATATACAGAAGATATGTTCAAACTAAAAGCTTTAATATATTAATAAAAGGTCATATGTATCTATAAAATTAGTTTATCACATTAAATAGTTCATATAATATTTATTTTATTATTTTTAAAACCATTTATTTGGTTTATCTCTTAATAAAATAATTACTACATCATTTTTGTATAATTATTTAATATACTTATTTGTTGTATAAAATTTAAAATAAAATTCTATGATGAATATAAATATATTACCTTTCACAATAATACTTTTACTCGAATTTATCATCTTAAAATCACAATATTTAAATTGTTATATTTATTAAATTATGAAGGTGACAACTTTGGCATCATTTAAAATAAAATAATATAAGTGTCATAATCGCTTTTATAAGGCTCCAAATGGTCAAATATTCGACCATTGGATGCTTATGGTTTACATTTACATGTCCAATAAGTTTTGGTTAGGTATTTGTGCATTTTATGGTCACTATTAGTTTAAAAAAACATTATTCTTGATTTTTCACTAGATAAACAATTTCTGCATCACTATTGTGTCATAATTAATGATAATTATTTAATCCCTAAAAATTATAAATAAATTTATATGATGTAGATAATTTCATTAGCTTTCTGTAGACTATTCATGTTCTAAGTTTCATGAAGTTTATCACTAAATTAAAATTAATATACTTATAAAATTTAAGAGAGTGACATGTTGTCACTTTCTTTGGTTTTAATAATAATTAAGTTATTTTCATGGACAAATGTTCATTAAATGATTCTAATCTGACCGTTAGGTGATATGAGTCGACTTTTAGTCATCCAATAGGATTTTGACATTTGTTAGGGTAATTTTAAAATATTATATTTACCCTTAATTACCCGATTTACCTTTAACTATGGTAAATAAAATTTACCGTAGTTACTATTCATAATTACCAAAAATAAAAAGTAGCTTATTAACATAATTTGGACCCACGGATTCCAAATATGGAATCCATTTTTTAAAATTCCATACACATAAGTTGCAGAAATTAAATTAAAATTAATCCCGTTGTCGAATAAAAACGGGTTTTTGTTTAAAACATTGCAAAAGATTGAATTGATTTAACCTACGAATTCAAGGTAAAATCAATGCTAATGACATAAATTATATTAAATGGTAAAAATATATTCTATTTATACTTTAAAACCATTCAATATTATAATTTAACCACATAAGATATTACGATGAAAAAAGTTGTTTTTAATTAAAATATAGCGTGTTTTTACTATTCATTAAAATGTGAAAGTTACCAGAATAATATGAAAAATTTATCCAAAGTAAATTTTTATTTCTTGATTCCAAAGAAAAATTTTATTTTGTCAAATTGAACTTATAAACATGTCCAAAAATAGATTTAAAGTGGGTGCGCCATCAAAAGGCGGCAAAATTGCATTTTTTTGAAAAATACTTATTTTACCCGAAAAATTTATTTTGTTCTTATACCATGTTCTAGAAATGTGTAAGATGAATAATAATGTTATAAAATTCAAAATTTAGTTAATACTATTCATAACAGCTAGTTCATGACAATATTATAATAATATAACATTGTTTATTAAAACCCGGTATTGTGTACAACACACGCTATCGAGGAAGGTCGCGATTGCGTGTAATGCAAGCCAAGTCAGGGTTGCGTGTTGTGAAAGAATCCTTTATTGTTTCGTATAATAGAATCCAACCATATTTCATTTATACATTTAATATATATATATATATATATACTCAATGTTGCGTAGAATAACTATTATCAAAATTGTGTGTAACACGGTCCAAGAATAGTGTTGCGTATACTGAAAGCTAATACGGTGTTGCGTATAGCGCAAGGTAATCTTGGTGTAGAATACAACATAAGACGTTAATGAAATTAAAATAATATTTTTCATAAAATCTCGGGGTGTTACAATATTCCCCTAACAGGTGCATTCCACCTAGACTGAGGCTTCAAGGTGAGGATATTGAGAATTGTTATATTGTGATCACTAGTGAGATAAGGCTTGATTGTATTTCCATATTATTGAGAACACTAAATATTCCTAATCCATTGAACACATAAAATGGGGAGGTTGAGTAATGAAATTCGAAAGTAGTGAACCCAAATTCATTGGTAGTATACATAAAATTAACATAGTTTTGAATGAAATATTAAACTATTTACCTTAACTTGCCTTTATTTCTCATTTTCATACACTATCTTCCTTGATGGATATTTTGTAGACACTGTTGGTGGTGGCCTACTGAGTTATACTCACACCCTTCTTGGGACGTCGTTGGGTACCCGAGCAAACTTCATCCTTGCAGGCTAGGACAAGGGAAAGGGCCCTATGCTAGGGAGATGAGTTGGACCTAGGAAATGTTTGGGTGAGGTTCCAGACCTGAATTTCGGGCCATTTTGGGGATTCTATAGTTTTCTTTCTTTTGGGTTTTGTTCACTTGACACTGTAGCATAAAATGACATATTTATTATTGTTTATGATTGTACCCAGTTTTGGGATTTCACTATTATGGATGCTATGAATTTTTCTCTTATGTTTCTACTATTTCAATTATTATCTATTGTGTCTTACTCTAGTATTGAGGGTATAGTCTCCCCACATGACCTATTAGACCCTCACTACTACTCGGAAACTTCTAGCGTACAGGGAGGTGCACTTTTGGTCACGTAACTACCTAGCTCAGGGCACCATTTTAGTGGCACCGGGTTGAGGACATTACAAAGTGGTATGAGAGAAGTTATTTTCTATTTCTTACTATTTGGGGATAGTATACATGAGATTAGGAATCTTTCAGTCCTTGGTAATGAGCTCGTGCTTGGGAGTAGCTAACCTATGTACAGGGAAAAACCCAAGTCACCCTGGGAGGGGATTGTTGTTCTAGTTGTGTGTTGTTATGTTTGATGATATTTCACCATTGGGTGACCCACTTGTTGTGTGATTTGACAGTTTTGTGATATTTCTCTCATGGATGGAAAGGTAAAAGTTTGTGCATTCATGCATCATTCTAGGAACCTATGTAGTAAAGTGACATGCATCATGTCAGACACACACACACACACACGAGATGGGTGTTCGGGTTATAAAGGTTAGGATTCATATATTCTCTTAAAAGTAATGAATTATGCCTAATAAGATTGTATGAATGAGTAAATAGGGGAAGTGAACATGTCAAGTAGTAATTAGAAAACGGTTCTTTATAAAGAAGTAAAAGTGGAACAACTTGTTGTAAGGGTAAATTGGAATATAAAAATGGTTCTATTGGGATTAAAAGACAAGGCTTGTAAACATGATAATTAGATACCGTGTTGTCCATAGACTTAGGGAGATGGCTGAGGGTAGTGACCCAGTTGTGAGTGGGATCTTTTGGGTAGTGTATGTAATCTGGTTTAGTTATTACAAGGGAATATCCTATCTATATATCTTTCTTCTCATAAAAGTTTTATGGTGGCATTTTAAAGATCGTGCTTAGCATTGTAGAGAAATGACACCTCGAAGACGTGTGCCAGTTGGGAAAAATATGGATATTGCCAAGAACGCTCCTCCAGTAGTGGAGTAGGATAACGTGGTGGTCCAAGGAGATAGCGAAGAGTAGTTCCGTGAGAACTTTTATCCTTTTATGAATACGATGGAACGAGACCCAGGACGGGTTGCGCCAAGCATGTTTGAGCGGACCAGGGAATTTCAGCTGTAGCACCCTTCGACCTTTACCAAAGAGGTTGGGACAAAAGTAGCAGAGTTATGGATTGAGTCTATCTAAACTATTCTTGACCATCAGCATAATCCTCTCAAGAAGTGAGTCAAGTTATCATCCTATAAGCTTAGGGGTAAACCAAAATGTTAGTGGGACATTATGGTTTAGACAGAGCAAACTGAGGGGATGATGTGGAAAGATTTTTAGGAGAAGTTTCTTGAGAACTTCTATCTAAAAACCATGAGGTAGGAGAAGGCTACATCTTTTATGAGGTTGACTCAAGGGACAATTTCGGCGATGGAAAATGCTTGCCATTTCACTGATTTGAGATGCTTCATTCCGTCGTTGACAGGAGATGAATAAGCTGTAGAGAAATTTCTTTAGGATGGAATGAGACATGAGATCTGATCTCAGGTGAATATATTTCATCTAAAAAGGTTTGATGAAGGGGTGGATCAAGACCTTATCTCATAAGTAATTCTAAAGTGATCTCTAGGTAGTGAACTTGTGGTACCAGATGGGTGAACAAGTGGTGCAACTTCTGATAGTAGGAAGCGCCACTTTGGAACCTTCTAGCGAGGGGGAAGCACACAAAGAAGTCAGAAGAGGGGGTCAGCTTCTTGGGGTGGTGACTAAGTCTACTGTTTTTAGTGTGGTAGGTCAGGGAACAAGCTTGACTAGTGTCCCCACCCACTAGTTGAGTACCGAGCGTGTGGCGTGCTAGGCCACGTGCAATGATTCTGTAGGAACCCACGACAGTCGGGGAATGATGGAGGTCCAAAGCAGATTCAAAGTGTGGGAAGGGGTTTGGTTACCCCGTATTAGGTAGACATTGGGATCTCCATAGACCATACTAGTAGGGGAGGTAGGCGTGGGACTCTAGGGCAAGATCACCCTTACCAACAGAGTAATGTAGTGTAGGGTACTCAGGCTAGGGCCCATGGTAAAGGGGCATTCCATCTCCATATAGTTTAGGCTATACCTAAGGGTGGTGAGGCAAGACTGTATACTATTCGAGGTATGATTCATATAAATTCTATGTTTTCTAGTGAATTATTTGATACATGTGTTACACATTACTTTATTTCTGCTCAGTTTTTAGCTGGGTTGGGCTTAACCGTAGAGACCGCATGTGGGGTAATGTCGCTTGATACTCCGCTAGGGGTGTGAGTCGAGGACATCAAGCGGTGTAAGGGTTGTGCTTTGGAGGTTGGTTGGTGTTATATCAATCCCATATCGACTGTTACCGACATCAGGTAACATTCAAATATCTTGATGGGAGCACTCATTTCCTTCGTGGGGAGTGGGACACTCAAGCAGGCCATGCAGGGCTGCTACACCATCAGATGGGGGATATCACATATCAAGTATCATGACTTATGATAGATGATCGGGATAAAGGACAACCAATCTTTCCTTCTGTTGTGGACCAGTTTCAGGATGTGTTTCTTGAGGAATTATCGAAGTTACCACCTGATTGATATTTTGAGTTTATGATCTAATTGTTTTCTGGAGAAGAGCCAATTTCCATTCCACCTTACTGAATGGTTCCATCAGAGCTCCAAGAACTAAAGGTTCAGTTAGAGTAATTGGAGAGTAAGGGGTTTATACGCCCTAGTACATCACCTTGAGGATCTTCTATCTTGTTTTATAAGAAGGTTGATGGAACACTGTGGCTATGTGTCGCTTATAGGAATTTGAACCAGATGACAGTTAAGAACTGATACCCTCTTCCTAGAATTGATGACCTGTTTGATCAGCTCAGAGGTTCCTCAATGCTTTCCACAATTGATTTGAGACCGAGATACCATCAGTTAAGGGTGAGACCTTCTGACATACCCTGGATGACTTTACTAAGTAGGTATGGGTTGTATGAATTCTTGGTAATGCCGTTTGGTTTAACCAATGCACTAGCTATTTTTATGACCTTGATGAACCATATATTCCACCCGTATCTGGATCAGTTTGTAGTTGTTTTCATTTATGACATCTTGGTGTACTCCAGAACTCATGACGATCATGCCAAACATCTTGACATCATCTTGAATACACCAAGAGAGAATAATATTTATGACAAGATATCAAAATGTCAATTTTGGATTGATGAGGTACAATTTTTGGGACATATCATATCTGATTTAGGCATATTGGTGGATCCCAAAAGGTACAGTCTTTGGTGTCTTTGAAACAACCCAATAAAATCACTAATATTCGAAGTTTTATAGGTTTGGCCAGTTATTACTGAATTTTTATTAGAGATTTCTCTTGTTTGGGAGAGCTTCTCATAGGCCTAACATAGAAGGGGATTAAGTTCGATTAGTTTGAGGCTTGTGAGTATTCTTTCCAGGAGATGAAGAAGTGGTTGACCGCCACACCGATTTGGATCTTACCTGAACAAGTTAAGAGGTACACCTTGTTCTATGATGCGTTTGGTGATGGAATTGGGGCAGTGTTGATGTAATATGATCGGGTCATAGCTTACGAGTCAAAAAAGTTGAGGCCACATGAAATAAATTATCCTACTCATGACCTGGAGCTAGCTGCTGTAGTTCATTCTTTAAAGTTTTGGAGACATTATTTGTTGGGAGAACCCTTTATGGTGTTTACCAACCATTAAAGTCTCAAATACATCTTCTCTCAGTGGGATTTGAATCTTCAATAGAGATGGTGGGTTGAGTACCTACAGTATTTTGATTTTGAATAGGTCTAGACACCAGGGAAATGGAATAGTGTCATTGATGCTATGATCTAGAAGACTCAGAAATATCTAGTTCAAGAATATAGTTTAGATTGGGTGATGATGACCTTGTTTGTAGAGATGGATTTGGAGGTATAGGAGGGGCATGGGAAGACGACCCTTGCACTTATCGCACTTGAGTCCGTGCTCTTGAGCCGAGTTAAAGAGAGTCAGTTGGTAGATCCAAAGTGTTTGGTTATGAAGGAAAGTCTTAAAGGTGGGGATCCACCTTATAGTTGGACCTTCAGCATTGATGGAGTTGCTTATGTTCCTGGTCATGTTGTGGTGATGGAAGATGTATAGGAAGAGTTGATGTGTGAGTTCCACATGTCAGATTGGGCATTGAATCTGGGCTTGACTAAGATGTACTGCGATCTACACAAGTAGTTTTGGTGGTTGGGAATGAAGAAGGAAGCAGTAAGTATTGTGGCAGGATGCCTTACTTATCAGTAGGTGAAGGATGAACACTAGTGCCTAGGTGGGTTGTTGCAGTCATTGCTTATTCTTGAGTGGAAGTGGAATGATATCATGAAGAACTTCATAGTGGGTCTTCCAAGGATGCCTCAGAAGAATTATGCCATTTGGGTGGTGGTAGATTGACTAACCAAAGTGGCCCATTTCTTTCCAATTCAATAAACCTATACAGTCAACCGGTTGGGGGAGTTGTATGTTTGGGAAATAGGTATAGTTGCATGGTGTTCCAAGAACCACAATTTTAAATTTTTATCCACGTTTCACCTATCGTTTCTGAAAAGGACTATAGAAGACACTTTTTACCCAGGTATTTCTGAGTACGAATTACCACCCACAGACTGGTGGGAAGTCAGAGCATACAATTCCGTTATTATAGTACATGTTGAGAGCATGTTCTCTGGATTTTGGAAATTCATGGTAAAAGAACTTATCACTTGCTGAGTATAAGTATAACAACAGTTTTTGGTCTATAGTTCAGATGACACCTTTTGAGGCACTTTATGGGAGACCGTGTAGATAACCATTATGTTGGTTGGAGGCCGGAGAGTCTGAGTTGTTAGGACTGAGTCTTGTGAAAGAGATGCTAGAGAAGGTTCGTTTTATTCAAAAGCACATGGAAATAGATTAGAGTAGGTAAAAGTCATATGTAGATCAGCTTCTTAGACCTCTTGAGTTCACGGTGGGTGATAACGAGTTTCTTTAGGTGTCTCCAATGTTGGGTCATCATCGAATTCATAAATAGGGAAAGTTGGAACCTAGATATGTGGAGCCATTTGAGTTTGTAGAGAGGATTAGACCGATGTCTTACCAATTGTCTCTTCTGCAGTGGTATAGTGGGATGCAAGATGTTTTCCATGTTTCAAAACTCTGATAATATCACCTAGACCCACATCATGTGATAAATGTCGAGGATGTCGAGGTTGAGGTTGATGCATCCTATGAGGAGCACCCGGTTTGTATTGTGGATCATAGTGAGAATGTTTTGTGGGGTAAGGTTGTGCCCCTGGTTCATGTTCTATAGAAACATGGAAACGTTCCAAATGAAACTTGGGAGCAAGAATCAGAAATGTAGGCCAAGTGGCCTGATCTCTTTTCTTTGGGAACTCAATGATGCTCAGGAGAGAAGCTCTAGGATGAGTCTTTATAAGGTGGAGAGGTTGTAAGATCCCTGATTTCTCTATAAGATTTGTTTTACTTACATTTCAGGACCTTTAGTTTTGGTAATTAAGTGCTTTAAAAAGTCCTAAGGAGTCTTGGGGGTGTTCTGGGGGTTCGAGACATGAAAAGGGGGGAAAATGAGTTTTCTAGGTTAGCCGCATGGTCTGTGCATGGTTAATGCTAACTGTGCAGGTAGCCCCGATAAACCATGTAAGGGGAAGATTTTTGAATAGTAGCCTCCGCACAGTTTGTGCATGGTTTGGAAAACCATGTGGGTAAACTATGTGAGGGGGATCTTTGGGACAAAAGCATCCACATGATTTGGAAAACTGTGCTGGTAAACTGTGTGTCCCTGAAACCTTTAAAAAATTACAAAAATTCCACTCTGAGATTTTATAACCCACTTGGAATTTTCCTCATCCTCCTATCTTACTACCCTAAGAATGAACCAAAGGGATCAAGAGCCCCCAAGGATCAAAATACTTTGATTATTGGTCATTTGGAGTGTTGTTGAATGAAAATCAAAGATCTGGATGAGTCTAATCTCATTCTTCTCTCTCCTTTCCGGTTTAAGTCTTGTATTTTGGACGATTTCTATCTGAAGCTCTCAAACCTCTCTTTTTTTTGGTGAGATCTAGGTTGAGGATTCAATAGGGAATTTTATTGGGATCTAAGTCTTGGTTTGAGAGTGCGTTTGCTAATGGATTCAAGGTAGGTGGTCTACAATTTATATCCCTTGGGTTTTGTGTAGATTTTGATGATTGTAAATGATCTTGGCTATGTTGCTGTGATATAGTGTTTTTTGGTGAATGAAAAATAAGCATGTGCACATGGCTTGGATGAGTGGGGTATTTAATTGAGGTTCTATGCCCATGGGTCAAGTTGGACCGAGGTTCTATCTCTTACCCTAAATGCATGGGTTAGGTAAGGGGACGAAGTTCTATTCCCTTAACCGCTGCATTCCACCCAAACCGAGGCTTCGAGATGAGGATATTGGGAATTGTCATATTGTGATTACTAGTGAGATAGGTCTTGATTGTATTTCCATATACTTGAGAACACTAAATATGCCTAATCCATTGAACACATAAATAGGGGAGATTGAATAATGAAATGCCTAAGTAGTGAACCCAAATTCTTTGGTAGTATAAATAAAATGAACAAAGTTTATAATGACATATTGAACTGTTTACCTCAACTTGACTTTATTTCTCATTTTTATAGACTATTTACCTTGCTGGATATTTTGTAGACACTTTTGGTTGTGGCCTACTGAGTTATACTCACACCCTACTCAGGTCACCATTGGGTACCCGAGTAGACTTCATGCTTTCAGGTCAGGACAAGGGCAATGGCCCTATGCTCGGGAGATGAGTTGGACCTGGGAAATGTTTGGGTGAGGTTCCAGACTTGGTTTCTTGACCATTTTGGGTATTCTACCATTTTATTTCTTTTGGGTTTTGTTCACTTGACCTTGTAGCATGACATGGCATATTTATTGTTGTTTATAATGTACCCAGTTTTGGGATTTGGTTATTATGTATGTTATGGATTTTTTTTCTTATGTTTCCACTATTTCGATTATTATCTACTATGTCTTACTCTAGTACTGAGGGTATAGTCTCCCTACATGACCTATTGGACCCTTGCTACTAGTCGGAAACCTCTGGAATATGGGGATGCATGCTTGATTTCATTTAACTACCCGACTCGAGGCACCAGTTTAGTGGAACCTGGGTCGGGGACGTTACAACTTATGTGATAAATTTTTTTAAAAATAGACTAAATATTTGTAATAATAACTATTTATATTATCTAATAATTTTAACTTAAAATTTTTCCATAATTATTAGTGAAAACATTAATTTTTTTTGTAGTTAAGGTAAAAATAGGTTCACCGTGGGTTAAAAATAAAAGATAAGGGTTAAATATAACCCAAACCTTTTCTAAATACTATTTTATAGGAATATTTATATTTTTTATCTTCTAAGGATTTAAAATTTTCCATTTATGATCCTTTTTTCATGGGATAAACATGGGTACAATTCTTTCATTTCAAAAATACCAAGTGTGTCCTCTCCCCCACTTATAAAAGGCTACCCCATATCCTCTCATTTACACACTTAAAAACTTTATTTTCATCAAATATTTTCAAAAATCAGTTCCATAATTACCTATCCTAATCCTATAATCCTTTTTTGGTCATAAATCCAACCTAAGAAGGCTTTTGGTGCATACCAAAAGTAGCTGTCCAAATAAGAGTTAACATCCTTAACCAATCATTTTATTTTATTTCTTCCTCCCCATCATACAAATATTTTTTAAAACATTATGATATAATAAAAAAATATATCTTAAATATATTTATATGTTGTTATGTTAATGAAATTATCCACAACTATCTCCTCATCTCTCAAATTGGAAATGAAACTGTTGATCATGTGTACGAAGGACTACCGCCTCACGAACCTATATAATTTTTCCATCACCACTTCTCATTGATGGATATAATGATATATATAATATTTACATATGATATTTATGATATAATTATACATATGTAATTATAATATGATATATACCTTCTCAATTTCCATTCTGTAGAAAATACGATAATATCGTTCGTGTGTACGACGTACAACTGCCTCAGGAAGCGATGTGATTCATTTTTCAATTATGATTTAAATGGATGGGAATAAGGATTAATTTTATTTTTATATATTATATTAATGAAATATTAATAATTATTTTAAATAATTATATCTTACACTTTCTTACCTTACCATCCATTGAATAAATGATAACGTCGTTCGTGCGTACGACAGACTGCCACCTCATGAAGTGATTCGATTCATTTTTCATTAAGGATTTACATGAAAGGTAATAATAAATAAATTTAATGGATATATTTTTTATATATTAAATTATATTAACTCTTTAAAATTAATATAAAATCCAATTCCTTACCCTTTCACCTGTTAATGAAATGATAACTCACTCGTGCATACGCACGACCTACTGTCTCCAAGAAGTGATGTGATTCATTCTCCATGTTCAAAATTGAATAATGATTATAAATAAATTATAATGAAAAAATGATAGTTATAAATTTCATATAATTATATGTATTATTTAACTATATCCTCTATTAAGGATCCAAAACCCTCATGATAAAATATACATGAGAAAGAAAGACAATTAACACCCAAAACAATAGTGATAATGAATGATTATTAACGAAAGGGTAATAAGATATTATAAATGGACCATATATGATATTATAAATATTAATATGGCTATTTTATAAGTTTATTACATGTTTAAAACCACTATAATAGTGGTTAACGATTGATAAACTAAAGGGAAGCATGAGGTATGGAGTTTCTTAACTCAGTTTCCATTGATGGGGTTATAAGAATACTATGTTGATTATATTACGAAACAATTATGTGTGAAATGTATTTTTATTTATTTTTTTATTTCCATATATATTTTTTTATATACATTTTTTACACACAATAACCATATTTATTAACCCTCACATCAATGATACAAACTTTTTAAGGGTTTCATCTAAAACTTTATTCTTTCAGACACATGTTCTTTTACAAACCTAATTTCTTTTGAATGGTGTATATAATGTACCTTTACAAAATATATCATGAATACTTCCAACATCATTATATTTTTATTTATAATTAATCTACTTAATTCATGGGAAGTTATTTTTCAAATGTTACCAAAATAGTTAGGGTTTATGTTTCAATCTCATTTTAATTGAGATTTCTTATGCTTGAATTTACATTGAAGGAAATTATTTAATAATTATCTAATAAACCCCATTAATTTTCATACCCTATATTTATTAATAATTTTTTCAAGTAATAGTACCATTTTCTTAACTTTAGTAGTTAAAATGATTGATAATTTTTTTAATAAAATATAACTTCATTTCTCTTGTTAAAAATTCATTTTCATCCGAATTCATGTTTTATAAAAATGTTTTAAAAGATATTTTACTATGATTGTTTAAATTAATTTTTATGGTTAAGTATATTTTTCCAATTTTATTTAAAATGAATCTTCTTATATTTTTCCAAATAAGGAATTTTTTGACTTTTCTTACAAAAATGTTAAATGAATATTTATTTTTTTAACATATTCAATAGGAAAAAAACTATTCTTTTATCATCGACACTAAATGTTTTAAAGATTCCTTTTAAGTTTCAAAGGTTATTTTTAGAAATTTTTTTCTTTAATATTTGAGGATTGTTTATATTTTAAAATAAGTTTTTTAAAAATGGAATGTTTATTTTCCTCATGAAATTTTCAAAGTGATCTTTCAAAATCAATTTCCATCCAAGATGACATCCTTCGATGTTACTCAAAGTGAAATAGTTATTTTACACAAGAATGTTTTTAATATTATTAAGAGTATTTTCATCAAAGAAAAAAAATATTGATGTTATATAATGCTTCTAAATTATATATATATTTCTCTCACATATATACCTAGTTTATTTTCCCATTATTTTACTGGGTAATACATTCATTATGATTATTTATCAAATTCCTTAATTATGAAATTTCATTTGATTATGATACGAAGAAAGATTATGAAACCCATTTTCTTTGGATGGGTAATTATTATCTTATTAATTATGAATTATTTCCTTTATATAGTACACATAGGACCTAAAAATGCTATGATGGGTGCATCCAGACATCTCTCAAACGAATTGGGTAAATATTTAGTCTCACGAGGAATCATGTATGGGATTAGAGGGTTAACCTAATCTATTATGGGAATTTTTACATCATGTGATATTTTCTATAAAGTTAAACTTAACTCATTTTTTATGTCATGTTTTTTTTTGTTTCTACCACATTTCCTAAAATTTAGTGATATTATGATACCATGTTATTTATTTTATGATTACATGTGATTAATCACATGCCTTATATTTTATGATATAATGTTATATATTTTATTTACATGCTATGTTTCCTTATCATATTTATTCCCTTATAGGGATTTCTAGATCACCCATTTTTCTATATATTCCCCAGGTTATCCCATTTAGTTTAGGTGACAGAAAGGATTTATGATCACATTATAAATAATAAAATAAAAAATTGTTACTTTTAGTCGACTTTGATGTATTATAAACCTAGTCTTCCAAAGGAACTAGGACTTTACAATCATTGTATAGTATTAATGGATATTTATGTTTATAAATCATGTAATAATATGTGTAAAAGTATTGGGTCATCATATTTATAAACCCCCATCCTCACAAAGCTGATAGGGTCGTGGTTCTCTTTGACTCTTCATGTAAATAAAATTGGGAGATGATTTTTTTTATAAAAAATGAGAGCTCTCATATAAAACATGAGAAAAAAAACCTCTTCGACTGTGGTTACTTATCATTTTATAAGGAAGAACACACTAAATTTTCACCACACGAGATCCCTATTTTTATGTCTTATAAATCCATATCTTAAATTAATGAAGATGCTGACATTTTTATTCTTCAAAATAAGGTTAAGATATGGCAATATTCATGGTGTTATTTTTTATTAAACTTCATATTTCATTCCCCATGTACATATGATGAGAGTCACATGTATCGTTAAATCATTAACTCATCCATTGTTGAAAATGGGCTATGTATCTTTGATTTCATTCATACGAGGAATTTGTTCAAGTTATCTGTATGAATGAAAGATATAGATTTCATGCATAGAGGTTCTCAACCTCACCGCCTCATAAAAATGATCATAGACCACCCATAGAGGCTTTGATTTTGATCCAAAAAAGTTTGAAAATTTTATCTAGCATACTGGAACCATTGGTAATCCCTATAGGTAAAAAAATATGAAGGCTTGATCGAACAGTTTAGATCAAACACATCCAACGATGAACATTATGTCCGTATATTTTAAACAAAGGAATAATGATTCATGGCCCTCTTATCCCACATTCCTTGAAACCTTAGTTTTGAGACACTTAATAAATAATTAAATGTAACCTATAACTCATTCCAATGTATTGAGGGATCGAAACCTACAATACTCACACACCACCTCACATATCATGCCACACCAGTGCTAGCCTACTAGTGCCCCTGACCTGTCCATATGTGATCCTACATGAGCACATTCTTATGGACCTATACTTGGCCCACTCACTCATACCACCTTTTATCTACACTGGATGGTTCCTAAGAATGGTTGAGAAATGATCCCACAATGCTTCATTATATTGGCTAGCCTAGATGGCTTAGTTGGACGTTTTTTGGTACTCCTTCCTTTATCAAAAAGAGTTGGACAATATTATCATAAGACAAAAGTAAATTCCAAATATAAACTATAATATTATCCATAAAAAATTTATATTTTTCATGGACTTATCCTCATGTAATAAACATGTGCTTATTTAAATCCTCTTGAATATCAATATAAAACCCCATAGAATCCTTTTTAAAATTCATGGAAACCATCAAATAACTCCTCATGCAATAAAAATTATATTTCATGGTATTTTTCTTTAAATTATCATCATGTAAATAAACATTTTCATGATATTATTTAATTCCTTTTCTTATTCTATTTTTGGAAATATAAATTCTAAAGTAATCTTTATAAATGAATAATATAATTCATTGTTGTAAACAATGCGTGCTATCCTAGTGAAATGGAAACATGTATTTTTCATTAGTAACAATTAAACAATCATTATAATTATAAACAGAAAGTATTCAAAAGAACTTTCAAAAGATAATAAGACTTGAGTACTATATTCTACATCCATTAATACAAGATTTATTCACTTTGTATATAAATCTTTGATATCTTCGATACTGTAGTAACTTCTTTCTTTCTATGTCCTTAAAAATATTTAAATCAGTGATATATTTCTATTTAACTAACTACTATTGAAAAAAATAAAAAACATACACCAAGTGGGATCTATAATCTCTCCCTTATTTTTTGAAATACCTTTAAAATGTTTTCCAAATGTATATATCAATATTTGAACCTTTTTCATATTTCTTTACCATTTATTTTTCTAAACATTCACTTAAATTTCTACCACTTTATTGAAAAGAAATAAAAAGTTAATTGGAAAATGGTATGAGTCCATACTTAATCAATGTGTCATTAATCATTTCAGTATAAGTTTATATGAACTATACCTGACATATAAAATAAGGGGATTTGATATAGACAATGAATCTGTCCTTTAACAACTGATCATGGTACCTCATGAAATGATAACTCATATAATTTTATTCTAGAGTTATCCACTTTTATTATAGGTCAAAAATAGTTAAATGAGATATGAAAATATTTTTAAAATAGATTATCCTGAAATTTTTTCAATCACTTCAATAAATAGATCAAAAACTTTCAAGTGAAATAAGAAGGATAATCTGACTTGGAGCACTTCCATACTTTCACGTTTATTATTTCATAGATTAGTAAAATTACCCCCCTTTGTGTTATGTTTTTTTTAATTTTTGATAACCAATGATTAGAGATTATGGAAAAATACCTTTTTCAATTAAATGATCTCCAAGAACATTCCAGAATTATTAATTTTATACCAATTGAAATAGTGTTTTTTGCAGTAACTTCTTATTTATTTATTTGTATCCCCATTAAGGGAAACACTCCTCAATATCTTCATAATGGTGAATTTATTAAATAGTGAATTTAAATATGTTCTAATTTTGAGAATACACCAAAATGGATCTTCAACTCATGACTATCCAGATTTGACAAGTTTCATAACTTCACTGGGAATGATCTTCTTCAATACATATTTTTTCAAGATACTAAATATAAGATCAAATCAAGATGATATATTCTTTATACTTTTTTTCTAGGATATCAAAGTACATTATTTATCTTAATATAATAAGATCTTTTACTATATTTATATTTTAATACCAATTGAGTAATTATTCAAAGATAATGACTTCTTCAACTTTTGTTTCATGAATTGAAAACACTGATTAGTTCATAGGATCTCCCATTGAGTACTTAATTCACCTTTAATTAATATCATGATAAGATTAAATACAATAAAAAAGATTAAGGGAATAAGAAGAATCCTCTTTACTTCATCAATGTGAACAACATGGTTGAGATGGTTTTATCAACCAAGTTTCTCAATTTCCTCCACTCTTCAAACTTTTACACATGATCTTCAATTTTTATTGAGGCTTTGTGGATATTATCACACCTTATATTTCATTATGTGTGAACCTTATTTATTCATGTTATTTTAAATAAATAGTATCACTTGGTGTAGCTTTCACATTATTAAAGAATCCTTCTTTCACTAGAATCAATGCAGAATAATTTCTCACAGTGTGACCAGCCATGTTTCACCTCAAACACATATATTATTTATCTTTATGTGGAATATTTTATTTCCCATTTTTACTATGATTTTTCTTATGCCTTTTCAATTATCCTTATTCTCTCAAAATCTTCTAGCCATATTCCTAACATATCATTCAAAACTTTGGAAGAATGTTTAGATATTCAACATGGATTCTTCTGAGTGCCAACTATCTTAGTATTTTTTTGGATGATGCACTTTATTTTTAAAATTATTGTATTTTGAATCTAAGGTATTATCAACTTTACTTATTGTTATATTATTTGGGTAATTTTGGTTTTCAATATTATTTTTCTCACAAAGTTCTATTCTTCTTTATTCGCCTGTGTCTATGGTCTTCTATTCTTAAGATCTTTAGATATATGTCTAGATGAGAATATACCATTCGGGTGACAAAAAACCATTTCATACATTAAAAATATTTTCAAGTTTTCAAAATCCTTTTCTAGCATAATTTTTTTTCATAAACTATGGATGTTTCTTCTTCTTATCTATCTTTATCCCTCTTGAAATTAATCTTTTTTGTGCTTTAGAATTCAGATGATTGTACCAAAAATCTAATGCACAATGCTCTAGTATATTACAACACCAAAATTTACCCACAAAACATGATATTATTATTCATTATGTATGAAGAGTTTTGCTTCTACTTCAAAACCTGTTGGGATCATTGTAGGGAACCAACTTCTATATTGTTATTACTATCCACACTAGACATTATGGTATGTTTCATCTCACTTTTAGTCAACCATACGTGTTTATATTTTTTTTTACAACCTGAAATATTTATGAGAAAATATATATTAACATTATTACAAGATGTTATATATGGTATCTCTTTATTCATAGTTTCTTGAGATAGATCATTGAATGAAGTCCTAATATTCCCATTAAAAGTTGGAGGTCTTTCAACCATAGAATCCTCCAATGAGAATTGATTAGCAGCTAGAAATTTCTCTTTCTTTTGTGATGTATCAATATGTATCTTCTCAACATTGTCTAACTCAACTTAAAATTCTAGACATTTAATATTGATTATGATTTTATTATCGTCAAACATGATCATATTCTCTTCAAAAACATTCTTTTTTATTTCAACTTACTCTTTATGTAACTTAACTTTTTTTGTAATAAAGTTTCATGTTGTTTGATCTTCTTAAAATTTTGTTCCAATTTTAATTACTTTAAGTTAATGATATTTTTAAATTTATATTCAAGTGAATATATCATTTATTCTAGAGTATTCTTGACTCCATCCTTCTCTTCAATTTCTTTGATCCATTTTTAGGAACTTATTTTAATTTACCTCTTTATTACATCAATGGATCTAACATGTCTAGAGATCTTTAAACATTCTATAATATACCTTATAAATACTTATCTAAATTAACAACTTCTGATACCATCTAGGTGATATATTCATGCATATATTATAAGACTCCGTAAAAAAGAGAGACTATTTTTGTTGGAATGTATTGCATAATATCTCTTAATCTATCATCTGATATATCTTGAGTTGTATATTGATCATCATCACCACTTGTGCAATAATGTTTATCTTGAGGACAATTTTTACAAGAATTTTTATAAACTTCATGATCACTTAACAATAATGATTTACTTGAGTTAGGAATATTGTCCTTCTCCTTGGCGGAAACTTGAGCCACCTACTCTTTACTTTCCAATCCTAATATATCTTCATTTTCAGCAAGGCATGGAGAAACTAAAAATTCCTCCAATTTATAAAAGATGGAATTATATTTATATTTATTTTATCTTTCTTTCTCATATTCATCATGGTCTTGATAGAAGTATAATTATTCTTAGAGATAAATTAATCTTCACTAAAACAATACTTTATTATGGTCACAGGAAAGAAAATAAAATTTTAAATAGAGAATAACTGCAATATAGAGAATCCAATAGAGTTTAACCCACCCTATGATACCAATTGAGAATACTACTTTGGGATATACTCAACACTGGGGGGTGGGGGTTGACCAGTGTTGGGAGAATTTTAAACTTTTATAACTTTTAACCCTTTACATATTAGACCTGTTAGGATCTTGATTCTTTTTTTTTCTATTTTCTTTATTTCATATAAATATATTAATGTTAGTAAATGATGGAACATGGTATTTTTACAAGGTTCACTACCCAATAATAGTATATAGTCATTAACTTGTATGGTGATGACCAGTACATGGATTGTACACTATAATGAGTTACTAAGTTATAATGGTTTGGATATAAGTTAATCCATATCCAAGTGTGAGTCCATACACTTTTGTATAGGGGAAGGAAATAATTATTCTTCCATGAACTAGTGATGACTTGGTGCAATTTTCAGCTTCTCACTAGTTCTTTATACTACCAATGAAGACATTATTCACCTCCTTATTTGGTACTTTGTAACACCAATAAAGTCTTCCACTTATTGATACTTGTGATGAATTTTATAACAATACTTTTTTTATTATCTTCCCAATATTATTACATGCACAAAAATATACAAGTTAATCTTTTTCTTATTCAAAATAGATAAAAAAATCTTCCATTTCCTCCTTTTATTTTTATTCTTCATTTGTTATTTAGTGAAAAATAGATTTCTATGGATCTTCTTCTGCTTCTTGATTTAATCACAAAATTATTCTGTGATTATATGATCAATGAAAGTTAATCTTGGCATCATCACAATAATTTACACTTAAATTAGAATTATATGAATGTGTAATAGACTAGATATCACAAAATTATTCTTTGACCAAAATGGTAATAAAATTAATGTATATTGGGAAGAATCTTCTTCTTCTTGTGATATTTAACATATAATAATATATAGTAGTGTATGGGTGTCTCATTACCTTTCTTCATTACTCAATATCAATAATTGAGTATAGTATCGATTTCTTATTAGATAAATTTATTATTTGTAAACACTACCTATACTACACTGAACATCTCCCATCAACTTATGCATATATTTGAATTATGCATGGGATTATCACTAAAAACCATCTAAAACTAATATGTTTCTTTAATTATCAATATATATTTTATGTTCATGGTTTATTCATGAATTATTATTCTCAATACCATGGATTCACACTTCACTATTCAAATATACTTCCTCCTCTTTTCATTTTCCTTCATGTAAACTAGTATATATGAACATACTATATTTTATGTTCATTACCTCCTAGTTACACCTTTTCAAAAAACAGAATGGATTTGTATAATTTGAATTAAGATTCATTGGATAAGGAATATCATATAGGTTATGTCTTCTACAAGTTTACAGTACCTACTTCCTCAGTGTAAGGTTGTATACATAGCTTCCTCCTTATTCAAAAAACAAAACTATACACGATACTTCTCACTATCCATTTTATACAAATAGATTACACATAAAATGTTATATTTACATAACATAGTGGGAGTATAATACTCAAGAAATGGTTTTTGGAAATGTTATTTGAAAAACACTATGAGTATGTGTTACCACAGGTTTAGCATCCACGGTTCTTCTTCCTGCAAGACGTGTGTTATTCTTATTCACATAACCAAGGACTTTCAAAGATCCCCCTTATTTTTATATCCAAGAGGCTCATAATTCTCAATACCTATTTTTGTAAATAAAACTGGGAAATGCTCTAGTTTTATGAAAAATGAGAGCTCTTCTATGAAACCTGAGTATAAAAAACCACTTTGGCCGTGTTTGCTTCTCATTTTATAAGTGATAATGCACCAACTTTTCACCACTTTATATCCCAATTTTTATGACATGTAAATACATATATTTAATTCCTAAAGATATCATAATTCATATTCTTAAAATATTGGTTATGTGAATATGATATTCATGGATTTATTTTTTATCCAAGTTCTCATTGCATTCTTCATGCACATGTGATTATAATCACATTATCTTTAAATCTCAAACATAGAAATATTTTAAAAAATCATTTGAAACTTTTTTTTCATTAAATCAAGGCATGAAATTGAGTTATCCATATGGATGAAAGATGTATTCTTGAATTAATGGAGGTTTTTAACCTCATAACATCAAAAAAATGATCAAAAAACACCCATAGAATCTTCGAGTTCAATAAATGAAGGTTAATCTATTTACTTAGGCGTAATGTAACCATCATGCATCATTGGAGTTAGAAGATAATGAAGTATTGATCGAATGGATTAGATCAAACACATTCAGAGATGCGTATTATACTCATATGTTTTAAACAAAGGAATAGTTTTTCATGACCTGATTATCCCACATCACTCAACACCTCAGTTGTGTGGCACTGAATAAACAATTACATGCCACCTACATCTCATTCCAAGAATGTAGGGGATTGAAACCCACAATATTTACAAACATTCTCATAGGCTATACCACACCTGTCTTGGCCCACAAGTACACCCTATACCATCTGATTGTGATCCTACATGAGCATGATCTAGTGTTCCTATAAAATGCCCACTCATTCCTTGTAGATTTCAAGATGTGATTACTGGTTCCCAATAGTGGTTAAGAAATTCTACCATAATGCTTGGTCGAGCAGGCTAGCTTAGCTGTCTTAGTTGGCCAAATTTTTAATTCTCCTTCCATTATCAAATAAGTTGGCCAATATTATAATAATCCAAAAATTAAATTCCAAGCTATAAACTTCAATATTCTCTATGGAATTTATATATTTTCTATGACCTTCTATTCATGTAATAAACATAAACCTATTTAAATACTCTTTCAAATCAATATAAAACACCATGTCCTCCTCCTTAAAATTCATGGACACCTTAAAATAACTCCTCCTGAAATGATTATTATATTCCATGGTATTAAAATTCAAATTATCTTCATACAAATAAAAACTGGCATTATCTTCTTTAATTCATCTTCTTCTTCTATTTCCTGGAATATAAATTCCAAATAGATATTCTCCAACCAATCATCTTCTTAATTATTGTAAACAACGTGCACCGTCTTAGTGCAATGTAAACATTTATTTATCATTTAGAATAGATCAAAAATAAATATAGTTATAAACTCAAAGTCTTCAAAAGAAATTCCTTAAGTAAATAAGACTTGAGTAATATCTTCTCCATCAATTTATCCACGCTAAATTTACTTTGTATATCGATATTGAATATCTTATATACTTCAAAAACTTATTTATTTCTATGTATTTCAATATAATGACATCAATGAAATCTTTCTATTTCATTGATTACTATTGACAAAAAATATATATAAGGCCCCAGCCTTAAACCTTACATAATCTTGAGTTATCACAAGATTACACGTTGAGGATCTTTTCAGGTTTAGAGTTTTAGAGAATTAGATCATGAAACTTTCATTACATTCCACATTTAAACAAAGTGGTTACATAAAAGACATTATTCATTCTTCCCATCAACGGAAACATATTGAAAATAAAACATGTATTCTTTCTTGACATATCCTTGACACTATCATCACATCATGTACCTTTCCATTGACCTGTGAAAAAAATTTCAAAAACATGGGATGAGCATAAAAAGCTCAGTAAGGGTTATAAAAAAATATGGAAAGGAAACATGAGTTCATATATACATAAGAATAAAATCATACTTTACCCATAAAACAAAGGCACTTTAACATACCTCATCAAACCATGAATAAATCATAGAAATCATAAGAAATAAAGGTAACTTGAGGAATTCATAACATTATTACATAGGGATTAACCCTCTTGGTTACGTTTGGAATACCAATCACAGTATATTCCCTAAATCTCTTCAGAGAAACCTTAACGTTTCACTCCTTCGCGTTACCCAATGCATTGGAGAGCTATATCGGGCTCACCCGCCCTTAGTTTATCATGGAACCACCCATTTTCATAACAATGCCCAAGAACCATAACATAAACGTATCACATAAAACATGCATAAAGGAAACAAAACATTTCCACATTTCAATCACAATATTACATTTTAGTATTTTGAAATAATGAATCCATACAAAAAGAAACCATTTCTAAAACCATTTAAAACATTTAATAAGGAGAATTTTGAATCAAAGTGTCCCATACCACCTTGAAGATTTTAAAATTTTAAACCATTAATATACATATAAATAAATCCTTAAAACCATTTTGAAAACATGGATATTAATAAGAACAAGTCATTAAAATATTTAAAGCGATATTTTGGTCAAAGGGTTTTTACCAAAATTAGAGACACTTGAATACAATAATTGAGGAATAAAATTTAATCAAAACTTTATAATATCATGAGAATAAATGGATTCATGATATAATATTACAAAGGACAGAATATACACCATATAAGAGTGAATTGGTGCATAACAACAATGAAGTCTCAATAGGGATGTAAAATGTGATGAAATCCCTTATAAGGAAGGTATCCTTAAATTAAGGATAAATCAATATCAAAATTATGTGTGACAAATATAAATACTCCCAATATAATTGGATATTAAGTTTAAAACAATAAAAGGTCATTCACAAATATTCAAAGGATGACATATTCAATAACTACATGTTGAACCCAAAGAAATCGAAATTGGGTTAAAACGTTCCCTTGGTAAAATTCGACAGCCTAACGGCGTCACTTCAAAAATTTAGAAAATGAGTTGATGAGAGATAAAAAGGGAATCTCATCACTTGGACATAAAATTTACATCAATCAGGATATAGAAGAACATATCCCAACATAATAGTATGTGAATTAAAATACATAACAAATGAAGTCTTTTAAAATGAGGAGGGTGAAAGGTTCCATTACCGAATTGGGTAACTTTCGAAAAGTACACCCCATTGAAGAAGTGTAATAAAATGAATATGTAAATAACCATAAATGGAATTATATTACAAAAGGAGTGTAATAATGGGCAGTACACAAACCACTCAAATAAAATTGTGGCAAATGTAGCATAAATCTCACAGGAATAAAAGTGAGATGAAAAATCCCTTACGAAAACTCAGCAGCCTAACGACGCCACTTAAAACTTCCAAAATGGATTGATGAGAGTAAATAGGGTATCTAATCATATGAACATAATAATTATAGTGGGATTAATATAAAATAACATCCCAATCATAAGAAAGATGAGCTTAAAAGGAATGACATAAAAGAGTGTACCTAAAAAGAAAGAGAGGTGTAGGATCCCTTACCTCAGGTCCGACTTGACACGATCATTTTTTAACGTCCTAAATAATAAACTTGAGTTAATTTCTAATTTATTATGAACCTTATTAAAGTTCATTATTCCTTTTATATCACTTATTTCAATGTTATAAACATTATGTAATCATTTAAGTTAATAATGTTTGTTTTTTCAATATTTGGTTCTTTAGTCGAAAATGGACTTCTTACAATTACATGTTGTTTGTATGGTCAAAGGTTCATTATATCCAGAATGATATTCATTATTTGTATATCATATATATCATATATATCCATCATATACATGTATTTATAATATTACATAATCATTTAGAGGTAAGAAATGAAATGCACCGTTCATGGAGACAGTAAGCCGTACGTACGCATGAACGCTACTTTCATTTCTATCTCATACTTTAATGGAAAGAAACAATAATGATATATAGGTATATTATAATTCCAGTATAACATCATATATAATAACTTTAAATCCTTCCATTATACGTCCCACGTATGGCATTAACGAATCAAATCACTTTCAGGGGGCGGTAGTCCGCACTTCCTAAAATGAAATTATCGTGTTTACCCATAATGGAAACAATAATGGTATGCCATAAATGAAAAATACAGAAGCTTAAGGAAAGAATAAAAATATTATATATCATATATAAAAATAGTGACATCATAATGGCCACCTTCGAAGGTGTTAAATGAGTATTGAACAATCATCATTTCGGGAGGTAGAATTTCGCCATCCACGGAAACCGTATGTTCTTTAACCATTTTATGTAGTTGTGTGAGAGTGTATCTCAAATAAATCTTATAACAACATCCTATTATATTGAATATACTGGTGTTATTACAAAAGAAGTAAATAAAAAGAGTTTAGGGGGTTGGATAAGAAAAATAAAACAAATGAACATGAGAGAATGAATTACCTTTAAAAGTGTAACTCCTTTTGATTTGAGCCTAAAGGCTTCCTTTGAAAGGATTATGCCCAAAGGGAATCCTCTAGGATGAGGAGAGGGATGTGGAGAGAGTAAATGGGCAGGGTATGGCCGAGCCAAAGGCTTGAGAAGTGTGTGAAATGAGGTAGAGGTGGGGGCCTTTTATAAGAGTAGAGGAGAGGAACATTTGGAAATCATGAAACTATTATTTTATTTTCAAAAGTGTTTCGAATTTCTAAGGTCCCACATTGATATATTTCGAATATAAGATGATAAGGCTTAGAAATATTCCCATCCAATAGTTTTTGGACAAGTTTAGGTTTTAGATATTACATTATTTTTCCATTTTATTTAAATCGTTAAATAATGAGGTCATCGTTGCATCATCATGATGTCGTAATTAAATTAATTTATTTAATATCTAAAAATTATAAAAAAATACTATGATGTAGGAAATCTTTTTGGTCTTTCTAATGAATATTTATAGTCAAAATTAAAACTTGTTTAACACCGCTTAAAAACTATTTTAGTAAAACAACTCATGTTTGTGTCAACTTAATTTTAACATTAAATAAATATATATTAATGTCATTTTCCAACCAAAGTGGCTCCAGGGGGTCCCCAAGTTGACCCATGGGTTGTCTTGGTCGGACATGACTCATCCAATAGGAGTAGGACAAGTGTCATGGTGTTTTCATATTTTTATAATATCATTTTTACCTTAAATTACACTAGTTACCTCTAATCGCGATTAATGAAAAAAAGTTACTATTCACCAAAAAATTATTTTCATCCCATTGAACCACATTTTACACACTAATGACAACCATGTATGTCGGATTTTCAAAATTCAATACACATTAGTGGTAAACTTTCATTTAACTGAAAAATCAGTTTGCTTGATTACCACTTAGTGGTTTCACTATTCATCAAAAATTGGAGTTTTTCAGAAAATTACCAAAAATTCACCCTAAGATATATTTGATATTCTGAATTCAAAAATGATGTTTATATTACCTAATTCAAATAATATAAGTATAATTAATTAATTTAATAATTAACTCCCGCTGTCAAAACAAATAGCGTGTTTTTAAGAAATAATAAGTATCAAAAGATTGATACTAGTTTAAGTCTGATTTAAAAGTGAAATTAATTCCAATGACCACTATTGGATTTAATGGTAAAAATATTTTCTAATTTCACTTTAAAACCAATTCAAAACATTATCTAATCATATAAATAAATTATATTAAAAAGGGGTTTTGAATTAAAACACAACATTTTACACTATTCATTAAAAAATGAACTTTATCGGAAAAATACAAAAACAAATTACAAAAAGTAAAATTTGATGTCCCGATTCTAAAGAAGAGTTTTATTTGGTCCAAAAGAATGTATAAGAGTGATCAAAACTATATTTAATGACAGTTCTCCATCAAAAGGCGATAAGTGAACCTTTAGTGAAAATTAGGGTATAAAAGCCTAAAATTGAATTCTTTCCGTATTTTAAGCCTTTATCTTTTATTGGATAAATGTAAAAACATTTAAAAAAAATATAATCATATTTTATTTATTTATATCCATTCCCACCAATACAATGGCTACATGTTAACTACCATTTAAAATAATATTATTTTATTATTAGAGTGCAACGTAAGATTCCCAAGAAACTCGTTGTTGCATGTTGGGTACGCCATCGAGCATAGCGTCCCCTTTAAAGTCATATTAATATTTTATTCAAAAATATGGATAAATATGAAAATGTCATATTATTTATTTACCTGGGGTGTTACATCCTTCCCCCCTTTTGGGAATTGTGTCCTCTCTATTTTAAAATTGGGCTTGGAAACATCCTTGAAAGTCCCACATCGGAACAAGAGTCGGTAAAACAATCACTTTAAAAGAAATAAAGAGGAGTACAGAGGTCACTCGAGTTAAACCATACTAGGATTCCATGTAGGAAAACATGGACATAGAGGAGAAAACATAGGGTCATGTTCTGATGGAGAGTGATAGAAAACATGTTTAGGAGAAAGTTAACAATAAGAAAATCACAAACTTGTGATGGGTTAAACGGTATTCGATTCCCCAGTAGGAAAAGTTAATAGACAAAATTTTTGTTTTAAGTTACTTTTAGTTGAGGAATTTATTCATAAGGAAACATAATCACTTATCATGTTGACTTTCAACTTTTACTAGATTCCTTAGTCAAACTCATATTTTTTTCCAAAAGGCGAGTATTTAGGGAGACTTGTTCGCATTAAGAGTACTATAATCAACTTCTAGAGAATCACCTAATCCACAAAAGAGAACTATATACTTCCCATATCTTTAGACCTTAACCATAACCAAAACCAAAAAGGTTAGTACAAGGTCAGATAATCCAGAAAAGGATAACCCTTTATAAAAATAAAATCTATTCTTAATCTCCAAAATTTGTCAAACAAAACCCAAAGTTCAACAAGGATCATCCGATAAACAATTTGTCCATAAAATTCTTCAAAGTAAACCAATATAAGATTGAAACCCAAATATTTGAAGGATTTAGTCACATAGTCTTCCAAGTTAAATCGTAACATTTATCTCCAAACAACATCAGTTGCTCCTAAAGTCTCGTATTGAAAAGTAATTAACCTAATCACATATCCTCCATGATAGTTTAATCATTTTCATAAATAACCCAAAATAAACTTACTCTTAATTCATAAAATCATATAACTAGAAATAATTAGTCAAACTAACCAATGACTTCACGTAGTCCAGTGGTAGGCGATAAATACCAGTCGCACTTTGGTTGTGGGTTCGATTCCCGCAGCTTTGTCCGACGCGACGGGTAGTCACACGGTCTACGTGTTGTCCTTTTTCCAAAACTATATAATTCTCAAATCATTCCCCAAAAAGGGATAAAATCATCAAAAATAACCATAACATAATTTAACCTCAATTTTATCTCATGCCTTTCACTTCAATCATAACATATAGTAACCCATAATTACCTCAAAAGTAAGGATCATATAAACCCAAATGGTTCTTTATAACTATGTCCACAAAAGAAAAGATAACTATTACTTGAATAAAATTTGCCTATATTAAACATCAGGGTTACACATAATATAAAAAATCTTCTAATGTAACCCCATCATCAAAAGAGACTTAATACTCTTAATAATTTCACCATAACTCTTGAAGCCCTTATATGTTGACATCTTACTCATTCAACATTCTTCATGATCTATTAACCATTCCTTTCCAACTTATTCCGAAATACCTCTTTCCTACAAACAAAATCATGAATCATATCCTAAGATTCCAAAATAGGAAAACAATAGTCATGAAATAGTACATACCTTTGATTGGTCATTGTCAGTTTCTTCATCCTCAATCGGAATGGAATTAGGTAGTGGTAAACGAACATTTGTACGCTCTTGGTGACCCCATTCACGAAACTTCTTCATAGGACATGTGTTTTCATAATGAACATTCACACCACATTTAAAACATTCAATTGACCCCTCAGAAAGAACTTCTTTCCCTTTCCTCGAGTCAATTGGATGCTTCCTTTTTCCATGGAAGGTTCTTGCTTTATGACCTTCATTTCCACATCTATAGAATATTTCTGTCCCTTTGAAACATTTTCCTAGGTGTTTCTTTCCACATCTTTGACACATAGGTTTTGGAACACACTTACCTTTATGATTATTACCTGTACTTCCGTAGGGATTTGTTTCTTGCATATATGATGCCTTAGAGAAATATCCAAGGTTTAGGTGGTCAATCATGACTCCAGATAGTTGGTTGAGGATAATCACAAGAGTTCTCATTACAGCTCCCATATCATTCAGTTGCTTGCTCAAAAAACTGTCACAGTTTCCTTCACATCCACTGTTACTTTGGTTCCTGCTAGATCCAGCCATTTACTAAAACCAAAAAGGTCAGTGTGAGTATATCAACAAAACCATCATGTACTAATGAGTAAGATAAACACTAAGATATACTTACTCATTCACTTTATCTAAAACTAGGACTCTTTCTGAAATCCTAAACATTATGTTAATGTCACTTATGCTTAAAGAATACCCTAACCTCTAAAGTTATCTAAACCGAACTTTGATACCAACTATAAGGCCCCGGCCTTAAACCTTACCTAATATTGAGTTATCACAAGATTACACGTTGAGGATCTTTTCAGGTTTAGAGTTTTAGAGAATTAGATCATGAAACTTGCATTACATTCCACATTTAAAAAAAGTGGTTACATAAAAGACAGTATTCATTCTTCCCATCAACGGAAACATATTGAAAATAAAACATGGATTCTTTCTTGACACATCCTTGACACTATCATCACATCATGTACCTTTCCCTTGACCTATGAAAAACATTTCAAAAACTTGGGATGAGCATAAAAAGCTCAGTAAGGGTTATAAAAAAATATGTAAAGGAAACATGAGTTCATATATACATAAGAATGAAATCAACTTTACCCATAAAACAAAGGCACTTTAACATACCTCATCAAACCATGAATAAATCATAGAAATCATAAGACATAAAGGTAACTTGAGGCATTCATAACATTCTTACTTAGGGAGTAACCCTCTTGGTTACGTTTGGAATACCAATCACAGTATATTCCCTAAATCTCTTCGGAGAAACCTTAACGTTTCACTCCTTCGCGTTACCCAATGCATTGGAGAGCTATATCGGGCTCACCCGCCCTTAGTTTATCACGGAACCACCCGTTTTCTTAACAATTACCTAGAACCATAACATAAACGTATCACATAAAACATGCATAAAGGAAACAAAACATTTCCACATTTCAATCACAATATTACATTTTAGTATTTTGAAATAATGAATCCATACAAAAAGAAACCATTTCCAAAACCATTTAAAACATTTAATAAGGAGAATTTTGAATCAAAGTGTCCCATACCACCTTGAAGATTTTAACATTTTAAACCATTAATATCCATATAAATAAATCCTTAAAACCATTTTTAAAACATGGATATTAATAAGAACAAGTCATTAAAACATTTAAAGCGATATTTTGGTCAAAGGGTTTTTACCAAAATTAGAGACACTTGAATACAATAATTGAGGAATAAAATTTAATCAGAACTTTATAATATCATGAGAATAAATGGATTCATGATATAATATTCCAAAGGACAGTATATACACCATATAAGAGTGAATTGTTGCATAACAACAATGAAGTCTCAATAGGGATGTAAAATGTGATGAAATCCCTTATAAGGAAGGTATCCTTAAATTAAGGATAAATCAATATCAAAATTATGTGTGACAAATATAAATACACCCAATATAATTGGATATTAAGTGTAAAACAATAAAAGGTCATTCAAAAATATTCAAAGGATGACATATTCAATAACTACATGTTGAACCCAAAGAAATCGAAATTGGGTTAAAACGTTCCCTTGGTAAAATTCGACAGCCTAACGGCGTCACTTCAAAAATTCAGAAAATGAGTTGATGAGAGATAAAAAGGGAATATCATCACTTGGACATAAAATTTACATCAATCAGGATATAGAAGAAAATATCCCAACATAATAGTATGTGAATTAAAAGACATAACAAATGAAGTCTTTTAAAATGAGGAGGGTGAAAGGTTCCATTACCGACTGGGGTAACTTTCGAAAAGTACACCCCATTGAAGAAGTGTCATAAAATGAATATGTAAATACCCATAAATGGAATTATATTACAAAAGGAGTGTAATAATGGGCAGTACATAAACCACTCAAATGAAATTGTGGCAAATGTAGCATAAATCTCACAGGAATAAAAGTGAGATGAAAAATCCCGTACGAAAACTCGGCAGCCTAACGACGCCACTTAAAACTTCCAAAATGGATTGAGGATAGTAAATAGGGTCTCTCATCATATGAACATAATAAGTAAAATGGGATTAATATAAAATAACATCCCAATCATAAGAAATATGAGCTTAAAAGGAATGACATAAAAGAGTGTACTTAAAAAGAAAGAGATGTGTAGGATCCCTTACCTCAGGTCCGACTTGACTCGATCATTCTTTAACGTCCCGAATAATAAACTTGAGTTAATTTATACTTTATTATGAACCTTCTTAAAGTTAATTATTCCTTTTATATCACTTATTTCAATGTTATAAACATTATGTAATCATTTAAGTTAATAATGTTTGTTTTTTCAATATTTGGTTCTTTAGTCGAAAATGGATTTCTTACAATTACATGTTGTTTGTATGGTAAAAGGTTCATTATATCCAGAATGATATTCATGATTTGGATATCATATATATCATATATATCCAGCATATACATGTATTTATAATATTACATAATCATTTATAGGTAAGAAATGAAATGCACCGTTCATGGAGACGGTAAGCCGTACGTACGCATGAACACTACTTTCATTTCTACCTCATAATTTAATGGAAAGAAACAATAATTATATATAGGTATATTATAATTGCAGTATAACATCATATATAATAACTTTAAATCCATCCTTTATACGTCCCACGTATGGAATTAACGAATCAAATCACTTTGAGGGGGCGGTAGTCCGCACTTCCTAAAATGAAATTATCGTGTTTACCCATAATGGATACAATAATGGTATTCCATAAATGAAAAATACATAAGCTTAAGGAAAGAATAAACATATTATATATCATATATAAAAATAGTGACATCATAATGGCCACCTTTGAAGGTGTTAAATGAGTATTGAACAATCATCGTTTCGGGAGGTAGAATTTCGCCATCCACGGAAACCGTATGTTCTTTAACCATTTTATGTAGTTGTGTGAGATTGTATCTAGAATAAATATTAAAACAACATCCTAGTATATTGAAGATACTGGTGTTGTTACAAAAGAAGTAAATAAAAAGAGTTTAGGGGGTTGGAGAAGCAAAATAAAACAAATGAACATAAGAGAATGAATTACCTTTAAAAGTGTAACTACTTTTGATTTGAGCCTAAAGGATTCCTTGGAAAGGATTCTGCCCAAAGGGAATCCTCTAGGATGAGGAGAGGGATGTGGAGAGAGTAAATGGTCAGGGTATGTCCGAGCCAAAGGCTTGAGGAGTGTGTTGAATGAGGTAGAGGTGGGGGCCTTTTATAAGAGGAGAGGAGGGGTACTTTTGGAAATCATGAAACTATTATTTTATTTTCAAAAGTGTTTCGAATTTCTAAGGTCCCATATTGATATATTTCGAAGATAAGATGATAAGGCTTCGAAATATTCACATCCAATAGTTTTTGGACAATTTTAGGTCTTATATATTACATTATCTTTCCATTTTATTTAAATCGTTAAATAATGAGGTCATCATTGCATCATCATGATGTCGTAATTAAATTAATTTATTTAATATCTAAAAAGTATAAAAAAATACTATGATGTAGGAAATCTTTTTAGATTTCTAATGAATATTTATAGTCAAAATATGGACTTGTGTAACCCCACTTAAAAACTATTTTAGTAAAACAACTCATGTTCGTGTCAATTTAATTTTAACATTAAATAAATATATATTAATGTCATTTTCCAACCAATGTGGCTCCATGGGGTCCCCAAGTTGACCCATGGGTTTTATTGGTCGGCCATGACTCATCCAATAGGAGTAGGACAAGTGTCATGCTGTTTTCATATTTTTATAATATCATTTTTACCTTAAATTACACTAATTACCTCTAATCGCGATTAATGAAAAAAAGTTACTATTCACCAAAAAATTATTTTCATCCCATTGAACCACATTTTACATACTAATGACAACCATGTATGTCGGATTTTCAAAATTCAATACACATTAGTGGTAAAATTTCATTTAACTAAAAAATCAGTTTGCTTGATTACCACTTAGTGGTTTCACTATTCATCAAAAAATTGGAGTTTTTCAGAAAATTACCAAAAATTCACCTTAAGCTATATTTGATATTCTGAATTCAAAAATGATGTTTATATTACCTAATTCAATGAATATAAGTAGAATTAATTAATTTAATAACTAACTCCCGCTGTCAAAACAAATAGCGTGTTTTTAAGAAACAATAAGTATCAAAAGATTGATACTAGTTTAAGTCCGATTTAAAAGTGAAATTAATTCCAACGACCACTATTGGATTTAATGGTAAAAATATTTTCTAATTTCACTTTAAAACCAATTCAAAAGATTATCTAATCATATAAATAAATTAGATTAAAAAGAGGTTTTGAATTAAAACACAACATTTTACACTATTCATTAAAAAATGAACTTTATCGGAAAAATACCAAACAAAATTACACTAAGTAAAATTTGATGTACCGATTCTAAAGAAGAGTTTTATTTGGTCCAAAATAATGTATAAGAGTGATCAAAACTATATTTAATGACATTTCTCCATCAAAAGGCAATAAGTGAACCTTTTGTGAAAATTAAGGTATAAAAGCCTAAAATTGAATTCTTTCTGTATTTTAAGCCTTTATCTTTTATTGGATAAATGTAAAAACATTTAAAAAACATATATAATAATATTTTAGTTATTTCTATCCATTCCCGCCAATACAACGACTACATGTTAACTACCATTTAAAATAATATTATTTTATTATTAGAGTGCAACGTAAGATTCACAAGAAACTCGTTGTTGCGTGTTGGGTACGCCATCGAGCATAGCGTCCCCTTTAAAGTCATATTAATATTTTATTCAAAAATATGGATAAATATGAAAATGTCATATTCTTTATTTACCTGGGGTGTTACAATATAACTTATATACAAAGTGGTCTCTACATGGGATCTGTGATATGTATGAGAACCCATGCGTGGGTGTATTAGACTATGATTTTCCTTGTGATATTTTAGATGTTAGAATGTATGTTTCTTTTTGATCTATGACACATTTGGAATGTATCTTGTATGTTGGGAGAGATATCCAAGTGGTATTTATATGTGGCTCAATATAATGGTGATTTGAGTGCAATAATTGAGTAGAATGACTATTTCTTATTATCATTCAAAATAAGTTTTGATACACAAGGTAAAACCATTATAGGGTCCAAGTTAGGATCAAAATAAAATTCAAAGGTGTGGAAGCTGGGGTTGTGCTTGTGTTGTGATAGGTATAACATGAATGAGAGGCATGGTCAGTTGATTGATTAAGAGATGGAGCCTATAATTGATGATATGTGACTCATTGTGGTTTGAGATGAGTTTTTAATGGGGTTTTACTAGGGTTTACACCTTCTTAGAGATGTAATGACTTGATATATATAATAGTGATACACCATGATGAGTGGATTTTCAAATGCTCTCTTTCCATGTGTCAAGAGAACGAGTTTTTTCTTAACTTGTGTAGTAACCAAATATTATCCTTGTATAGTAAGATTTGAGATTTTTTGGGAATATTCAACCTTTTAAGACATTTAAGGAATATATATTGTTATATTTAAGAAGATCCTTAGGATATGGAGATTGAGTTGTGAAGGGAGCACCCCTATCGGGGAGAGATCTGAATGATTAGTGAAAATGCACGGTAGTTTCATGTGACACTTTCCAAATGTGTGGGTTAGTTCAACTTGGGATGTTCTTTCTTGGTCACTGGAGATTTGTTTAGGGGTAGGAACTTGAAGGTAATATTATAGTTGGGTGTGAAAAATAAATTATTATATCATGAGATTCTCTCTTCTAAAGGGTTTCGGTAAGCATTGGGAGTGATGTGTTGGTATACCCAACCTATAGGTACATGCATTTTTTGTATCAGTGCTCAGATTTAATCAACTATGTTATGTAAGATAAATAGAATATATATATATATATATATATATATATATATATATATATATGAATTTTTATTAATTAATATGGGGTAAATTCAATATGTTTGGTAGTTGACAACTATGAGTTATGGGACATGGTCACCAGGAAGGTTCAAATATGAGTTTTGAAAATGGGTCGATAAGATGACTGGGTCTAGGGGATGCCAATGTTCATAAAAAAAAATTTAATAGAATATAAAGGTTCCATGTTATGAGTATAGTATCAAGTATGGGATTGTGATTTATTATGAGAATAGTCAGGAGTCTCTTTAGTGCAACATTGTGCATGTGATGATATGGTTTAGACTAGTAACATCAACCATTAGTGTATGTAATCAGTGATTTGAGAATTCATTAATTCCATGAGGAGTGGGGAATCATCATGGATTCAGTGGAGCTAGTTTGTTCCTTGTTTCATGGGGAGTTTTTTTAGAGTAAATTAGTGCGTTGAATTTTCATCTAGTATTTTTCATGTGGGAGAGTTTGATAGTGTAATTAAGGATAAACACACATCACTATAGGGATGATCAACATTATTATGGGATAAAGTGATAGTCATATAATATTTGGGACATACGATTGGTTTAGGTGTGATAGGGAACAACCATGACCAGTAAAAGATCTAAATTAAACTATGGAGTGTAACGATCACTGATTTTATTAAATATTTTTCTTTAAACAATTTTGAATAGATTGTCTTATATAGAACACCAAACTAAAATAAAATCCATGATAATTTAATTAAATAAAATAATTAAATATGAACATTATATTATAAATGTAAATTTTTTTTGTATCAATAATAAGTAAACACCTTACAAAAAGGATGTAAACAATTATAATAAAATGAAGGTAATTTTATGCTTGAAAATATACTATTTCTAAAAAATGGTTTTTGTGCATGAAGTGTGATAATATAAAAATTAATTTTTCTCACCCTTAAGAATTTTATTTCATAAAATGGATTTTATATTTATAATCAGTAATTATAAATTATATAAAAATTATCATTTCATTTTTATGATGGAAAAAAAAGATTACTAGGATTAAAGTTAATTAACAAGATAATGGTAAACTGTTATTTTCAAAGAATCATTTTATTTTACATTGTATAATTTTATTGAGTCCAATAAATTAATAAATTCTCAAAAGTACTATAATATAATTTTTAAACCTATATATTAATATATTAACACTCATTCAATTGGTAATCAATATTAAATAATATTAAGAAAACTTTATGCTAAAAAAATAGTTTTATAAAAAACAATTATATATATATTAAATAATTTAATTAAAAAGATAATTTTATATAATTTATAAGTTAAATTAGATTATATGGAGAATAAATTTATATTAAAAACATAAAAATTTAGTAGGATGGGTTATCTTATATTTTTTTAATATAATATAAATTACTTGGATAAAATTTGATACCAATGTAAAAACCAAACACTACTGGAAAATATGTCTATCCCTACACATCTATAACAATAGTTTAGAAAACCTTGGGTTTATGTGATATATTCTAATATATACCCATAGTTTTGTTAAAACCATTGGTATACATATCCCTAATTTCACAATTTCATCGGGACCCCCCACGTGAAACCTATCCCCCCTCACAGACTTCCACCTCACGACCCTCTCCTCCCATCCCCAAACTTGACCTCCCAGCCTCCACCTCCTACTCAATGTCTTATCCTCCACCTCCCTTCCCCATACCCCTCTTAGCTCCCTTTCTTCCAGAAATATCCCCACTCTCCCATCTCGTATTCCTCTCCTCCAGAGACGTCCCCCCTCCCCTATCATCTCCCTCTCCTCCAATGATGTCCCCTGACCCCCTTATCCTCTCCAGTCATGTGTGATACCCCCCATGGCCGAACACCCCATGCGACATCCCCCTATTGGTTCCCTCTCCTACCACCATTTATCCAAAATTTCTTAAGGGTTCTTGGTCAGTACTTCTAGGTAAGAATTTATCTTCTTTAATTCTTAAATTTATTAGAGTTTTCCTCCCTCCCATTTCTCAAGTTCATTTGGCTGAACCCTAGGGGTTTTGAGGTTATGAGATTCTAACTTTGATCCTTGTTTCTAGGGTGTATCATGGTTCTATCGGGCCCTCTGCGTATTTTTTCATCCACTGTAGAAGGAAAATCTTATGAAGGACTTGTTAGTCTGAGAACTATTGAATACTGGTAAGACATAAATGTAGTTCACATCCAAAATTGATGTATTATCATTCCATTTTCAACATATTTATGTGTAAGGTTCATGTACGGTTATCCGGTTCTCTTTATTTGTGTTTATGTGAGTGAAATAAAACACTTTATGTTATCTTGTATTTTAGTTATTCTTTATGATTACAGAAGAAAGGTTATGCATCTACCCATGAAACAATATTATTGAAATTTTAGTCTAAAGTTGAATGGATACATAAACAGGCCTTGGAAATAAGGAGTTGGACAATGTAGAGAGAGATACTATCTGTTAATTTTTCAATTTTCCTTTATTATTTCACTTAATTTTTCATCCAACCTCTTAATAAATTAAAGTTTTTATTATGCTATGTGTTTTTATATAACAATTCATCATTACTAAGTGGTCAGAAAATAATGTTATGGAGGTTTAATTGGATTTTGATCTCAATGTGAGATTCCCCCTTATGATTTCATAGGAGCTTAATTCCTCCCTTGAATATTTAATTCAAGGGTGTATTCTTGAAGTATGATTGGTGATATATTTTTTTATTCTGTGTGATTTACATATTTGAATTATCGAAATATAATTTTGGGTCTGAAAATACTATCTTTCATTTGAAAGGTGTTTTGAAAATGAAATATTGGTGACATGTATTGGTGTTTATGGTTCAATGTTAATGCACTATTATTTTTTATTTTTATTTTTATTTAAATAATAAACATGGAATAGTCCTATGATTTATTTTAGTAACAAAAAAAGACAATATGTCTAGAATAGTTTAGAACCAGTTTAATAACATTAAATTGGTTTTGTTCATGGGAAAAAACATGTTTTTTCTAGTATTTGGTATGATGGAAATTTAATTTGTATTATTTAAAATTTAAAAAACTATTGAAATGAGTAGTTACACCTCATGGTAATTCATTCTAGTTATGGAACTAAAATGACTATAACCTTCAAATGTTTTTATTTTACATCCGGTGTGTTTTTATTTTACATATTGAGTCTCATTGAGGCTGGTTCTAGACACCACTATCATGGGTAGTGGGTTTAACATGGGTTTTGAGTATGTGTTGTTTTGTTTCAATTTTTTTTAAATTTAGGGGTTTTGGAATTTTGAGATTTCAGTGTTTTTCTAGAGTATTTTGGACCTACTGTGGTGGTTTCGAGTAACCATTGTCAAAGGAGACTTGAACATGTATGCATAGGTAGGAATATATATATATATATATATATATATATATATATAAGTTCCCCCCATATATATATATATTCACTTAGGTCCATGTGAATATATATATTGGGTCTAGGTGTGCTTATGTATATATATGTAAAATGCATATGTGTGTAAGGTAAATGGGTATATGCAAGTATAAACCTATATGTAAGGATCCCCTTGTACATATTTGGCCATTAAAATATGTACATCGAGGATGGGTGTCCTTATATATATGTGAAATGGAATATTCATGCCAACGGTAAAGGGAATATTTGAGTTTCCATTTTCATAAGTAAAGAAATTTGAGTTTGAGGTAGGTTCCCTGATGCACTGGCCTTTAAATTTAAAGAATCATTGATGTTTGTATTTAAGACCATGTTTTCATACTAAAAAGTGATATATATTTCTTATAAGAATTTTATTGAACATAATCTAAGAAAAAAAAACGAACCAGAACCAGTGATGTCCATATGGAAAATTAGAAAATGATTCGTATCCACCCCTCACATACAACCCTCTCATTTAATACCCCCACAAAACAACTAACAAACCCAAAATATCTTTAAGTATAAAAGTACAATGATGCCCTTGACACTAGAAACCACTACCCAACCAGTACTAACTATCCCTCTCATTGTACAGATAGCCCCAACAACCCCATGTGTCTAACAAAGAGTGAAACTTAATATTCCTAAATGAGTCTAGAATAAATTAATTTATCCTATACCAAACAAATTAATTAAAACCAACTAGATCTAAAAGAAATAATATACTGTTGTACCAAATTGAATCATATATAATTAATATAATCCAGTTAGAACTCTCCTAACCTTCCTCAATTAGTATTCATCAAACATAATGAACCAAGGTGAACGATAGTAAACCAAACAAAATAAGATTGATAAGTGTAAAACCAAAATGTCTTGAACTAGATAAAGTGGAACCATAGAAATTCATAATGGATAGAATAAAACCAAATGAAAAAATATAATCAAACATTTCAAAAAACATTCACAAACTAACCAAAACTTATTGTTAATGTAAATTATATCAACCAAAATAGTTATCGAATGATCAAAATCAAGAAAATAGAATTCAAATAGAAAAAAATCAGATGAAACTAAATTGGAGCAATTCAAACTAATATAACTTAAACAAATATGATATTAAAAATTATGTATAAAATTGGACCAAATATAATGAATTTAAACCAATATGACCACAACTAACTTGAACTAAACTGAAATGAACTAATCCAAACTGATATGAATCAAATACAATCAAACTAATTTGATAAGAACCCAAATGAGTGAAATTAAGGAATCTAATATAAAAAAATAAGAAAAACTAAATCTAATGAAAATTTCCTAAACAAACATGTTTCAAATATAACCAAACCAACATTTCCTAGTTTATGATAATTCAATATAAACTAAAATGAATGGAAAGACTTCAAATTATTCATACATTGAAAATACATAACATAAAAAAACATAATTGAAATGAACATAATCAATTGGATTTGGAATGAAATAAATAAAAAAAATTAAATTGCAGGAAACTAATGTAATGTGAATAGGGATAAATAGAAATAACCAATATCAACTAAATTAAACTATACATAACATAACCAAGAAAAATTGAACCTAGCTAAAAAACCCAAAAAAATATGTTGAACCAAATCCTCTAGAATATAATTTATTTCCTCCTTGCTTGTAGGAAGTTGTTTTGATGCATGGGTATTTTTAGTTCTTATGTTGGGTAAATGACTTATATAGTCACAAGAGACATGTATGCTCTAGTTTAGTTTTTATTTTATTTTCTTTATCACATCGTCCAATTAGGACTTTTACTAATTCCTATGAATAAAGGGTAGTTATATTCTACGAAGGGGACTAGAAGGGAACTACAGTAAGCTACACGATTTTCTTTGTAAGAGAGGGAGATCAGGGTAGTGGAGGGATTAATTAGCGTGTTTCATTTTTTTCTACCTTTTTACTATGTTATATATATATATATATTATTTTCCTTCGGTGTGGATGTTCGATGTATGGAGTAGTCATACTCAAATTTTATTTATTTTTTATGCTATTTTAATAAATATTTTGGGGTGACATCATTCTCTAGTGGTGATTTCTTGATGCCCGAACACTTATGATAGTTCGTGGGAGCATCCCATCCACCTTATTCCATCATAGTATTACTATATTAGAGTATATTTCTGAACCATGGTAGGGCTTAGAAAACATGGATAATTGGGGAGGGATTGGGAATGTCTAAGAATGAATTGTTAATTACCATGAATAAGGATAGAGGGCATTGGAATTTATAATGAGCATATATAGGAGAATATGCAATATATATTGATTTTGGAAATGCTATGGGTATAAAAGGTGCTGAAATGGTAATGTGTTGGGACTACTAAATGGAAATTCACATTCATAACCAATTTGATAATGTGATATTAGGTAATGAGCTACTATACATTGTTGGAGTTGATGATTAGAATCCATCTCAATGTAGATAAAAACACATTGGTTCCTAAAATAATCTATCATACACTAGATAGTTTGGTTTGAAATTCCTAGTAAAACATTCATTGACCTCCCATAGGTTGTAATCAAATTTAATCTCAATTACTTCACTTAAAATAACCATTCATCAATTACAATAACTAATATAACCATGAATCAACTAGGAATATCACTATACTATTATAGTTAGATAGATTAGTTCGGAAGGCTAGTGATGGAGATAATCTCAATAGTTATGATGGATTGAGAACTAGAATTGATTACTCATCATCTAGGTGGGTTTAATAAAAGTGTATTGAGAGATCAGTTTCTTTTGATGTCTATAATTATTACCTTTCGCTTTAAATTAGAATACAATAAAAGAGTGATGTGTAACAGAAAAGGAACATATAAACACATCGACTACTATACATATATTTTCAAATTTTCCCACGTACTTGAAATCAGATATCCCAAGACAAGTCTTCGTAAATTCAGAAGTCCAGATAATCCTGAATATATTTTCTTAGTCAACTGACAAATACATCATCAAAGGATTTGTTCGTCATTTTCATGTTTGATATAAAGTCTATTACATCATTGATTTTTTTTCTTTACAGTATCCATCCACTATAATCATGAAAGATAGTTCATTGGGATCACTATTAGGCCGAACCATATATCTGATCACATCATTAGCTTCAACAAACATTCCATGCTCTGAGTATCCTTATATGGAAGTATTATATGTAATTATACATGGCCTTATTACTATAATTTTAATCATTGATATAATTATCAAGGCCTCTTGCATGATCCCTTGTCTGCAGAACCCTTTTATAATAGTGTTGTAAGAGACAATGTCGAGTTTTACATTACCTTCCATCATCCCCTTAAGAATTCCTTTTTCTTTACAACTATCACCTCTCTTGGCATAGAAGTCCATCGAGCTGTTGTAACTGACAATATCTGGTTGCAAACCATGCTCATGGATAGTGTGGAGGATCTCATGGGATTGAAAAAACTTATCATTCCCGGAAAATAAAAAAATCATTGAATTTATTATGACCAAATAAATTTTGTACATTTTTCTTTTCAATTCATTTAATGCCTTTTCCATGACCATCAGAGATCTAATCTTAAATTTTATAAGAACCAACATTCAAAAAAGTTTCCAGCTAGGGAAGACGAAACCATAGTATATTTCATTTTCAATTCTCTCTACCCCATTTATTCTTCTTCTGTTTTCATAATAATAAAGGATAAATGAGTATGATGATTCTGTGGGATTGAATCCTTTATTTCTCATGTCAAGAATGAAGATCCCACTACATTCCAATCTCCCAGTTGATCCAGTGCGTTTAGAAGGGCATTAAAAGTATTGATACATGGAGTAAGACAGGTTATCACCATTTCATCATAAATTTTGGGAGAATTAACTGTATACCCATTGCATCTATATACATAAATCAAAGTGTTAAATGTGTCTCTATTAGGTTCAAACCCACAAATTCTCATCTCTTAAAAAACTAAATTCACATATCTGTGTGTATCCCCTACACTACACATTACAAGCATGGTGTTCCAGACGACACGATCATGAACACACCCATTTAATTTCATTTCATAAAGTACATTCATCTTGTATTATGATCTTAATTTATTCCCAAGTATTTCAAGGACTATATTGTATGTGAAAATATTAGGCACACAACCAAATTTCTTTATCTCTTTGAACAAAACTAGATCATTCTCTTCCTCCCACACTTTACCACAGGAATCTATGACTATTTTTTATGTAATAAAATTTTTAATGATTCCCTTAGAATCCATGTTGTTCATAAGAGAAGATCCATCATCATGAAATCCATCCCTCACATATTATGACAGAAGATCATTATATGTACAGAAGTCGGCTAGAAATTTTTTTACCTCCATTTCTTTAAAAATATTCAAGGCCTCCAACCAAAGACCAAACATTCCAAAAACATGAAGGAGGTCATTGTAAGTGTATGTCCCAAGTGGATAACCTTTGTCCTTTAGTATGTTAAATAATTTACTTCCTTCCTCCAGAAGCCCCTCCCTCCAACATGCTACAATAATGGTGTTGTAAGTAAAATCATCAAACTCCAGTCCTCATCTTCTCATATTATCCAACAAGCTCACAATTTAATCCCAAGAAGAACCATTCCTCCCAAAAAATGAGACAGAGCTAATGAAGAAGAGAATCCAAGGGGAAGGAAGGGTGATATGCAGATTGAGGTGGGAGAGGAGAAGTAGTGGGATTGAATTTCAAATGTGGGTTTCAGATGTATGGAAATCCCCACAAATACTTGGTTCTTATAAAGGAAGATTTTGGTAGGAAATTTCTTGTTCCCCTCCATTACATGAATTCTTTGAATATTTTGAGGTTGAAATGTTTTCTATCTTTTCATTAAGAGAATCTAATAATATTTCACAAACTATAGAAAACACAAGATTTTCCTCTTCTTCACAAAAATCATGGGGGAGTCTCAAATACACAAAAATCAAGGGGTTCCCCTCTTATTCAAACCTTAAAATATAGAGATATTTTAGGTTGGGTTCCTCATATCATCTACTTTGGCATGTAGGATCTTCATAAGTAGCAAGGTCAGTCTTTATTACTTTATTATTTTTATTTAATGCATTGAATGTTCTTCTATAGTAGCATTGGATAAGATTTTATTCTTAAACAAATAGGATATTCTAGGTATAAGAAGAATAATATCTCCTTCAATACTCAGATAATACTTAGAAATAAATATCATATTCTTCTTCTTCAATACAAATAAAGTTGTTCTTATTTGGTGTTGTATCAGGGTCGTTATTTTCTAAACTCAATCTCTTTTTCTCCATTTATTAATTTATATATACCCATTGGATCACACAAATATGTTTTTTATATTTTAATATATAAATCCTTTTAATATTTGTGCCATGATCTTTGAATATTTCCTTAAATGCATCATGTGGGTGTGTTCTACATGATCTCCTAATATTCTCATTCTTAATAAATTTATGTCTCTACTAAATTTTCAGGAATACACTTTCTCATTTTCATTCTCATTTTATATCAGCCAAAAATATCTTCTCTTTATACTTTCATCAGGTTTGAGGGTGTACTTATTAAAAAAGTTCCTCAAAATACACACCTACCCAATCTTACACAGCTATATGAAGACCATACAATAACAACATTTTGTGACATGGAACTTTCCTTCACAGCATGACTGCATTTGATATTAAAGTATATAGAAGTTTTTTCTTTTAATTATTTGAATTCATCTCAGTTTAATCTTCCACTTCTCATTATCAGTTTGAATTATGGCTTAACAAAGCATCATGATTATATGATTTTGAAATAGCATTAATGCATGGTCACTTTTAATTTCTAGAATAATTTATTCTGTAATTTTTTCATTTCCACTCATTTAATTTATTATAATCTCCTCCATCTTTGATCTTCTTATCTACAGTTTTAAAAATTTTATTTATCACTCATTTTTCATGAATAAAAATCCATTTTATGATGTTTAGATCATTGAGGAATAATTTAGGCATCATCTGATTTTATTCATTATTCAAAATATATAATTATCGAAATCTCAGATTCTTTAGATGATAAAAATATTGAAATATCACAATGTGTCTGACTCATATGTATATATAATTATAGACCATAACATAAGAGTTAAATTATTTTTATGTGGTTTAGTGTACTTGTCTACCTCTTCCTAACTTCACCTCAGTAGATAACACTTGCATCGATCCACCGACTCTTTCATGGGTCCTTAAGTATAAAATTATGCTTATGTCGATGCCAGGACTCTTACGTGAATGTTAGTAGTCTTATGTCAATCCTTGGAAGATGAAATGACTCAAACATCACTATTTGGATACACAAATTTTATATTGGTTCCATAGGCATCCCGATTTATTATTCACAACACCATTTTAGAGATAAACTGATCAATATCATCCACAATCCATGGGTCAGTACTCATATATTAAATCATATCAGTTACCACAAATTTTACACTTAAACTCCAAGAAATTTCTTCATCAAACTTTGTCATGTGATGGATCTCATATATTCCAATGGAACAACTTGATTTCATTTCCATAAAATTGATCTTAGATATTCCAATGAAAAAACTTAATTTCATTTCTCGATCATGTAAACAATGGTGGAACCTAATAACTTCCAATATTTAAGATGTATAACTAATCCTCATACATTTTTCAGATAATAATACATTTTTGTATCAAGATGTAGAACTATATTTCATCTCATCAACTATCTTAGGGACACAAACTTCCTTCCAAGCATCTCTTCTTTATTACATATTGACATCATACATATTTATTCCTTCATTAACAATGAATAAAAAATAAAAAAAGTGGCTTCAATAGATACAGGTGTTTGGATTCAACTAAAAGTGTTTTTATCTCACGATATGTTCTCTTTGATAAATTATGGTATCCTTTTCAATAGTAGCACTCAGATTTATCATCATCAAATTTTTCTACAACTAGTTCCAAATCCTGTCAATTCATCTTTTAGTGTATTATTCATGTCCAATCACTAAAGAGGATAATAACAAAGGTTCTTCAATTTCAATTTATGGTTTAATACCTACCAGTTTATCCTATTCTCATTAGACTAGTTCACCTCTTATTGCTTCAATTTCCCTTGATGAGTATCTTGGTGCTCATCTCACCTCAGTATACTTTTCTAGACAACCTCTTAGTGAGAATTCATTGAGAAAAACTCTTGTTGATACTCCTTCCTTAGGTCACTCTTCTGGCTAGTCAACTCATTCCATTCCTCATAATTCTCATATTATGACAACATATTCCAAGGCTGGTATTTTCAAACCCAAAGTTTATAATACTTATATGGAACCTAGATCTTTTAAGGATTCCTTTTTTCAACCTTAGTGGCATTAAGTGATTCATGAAAAGTTTTCATCTTTACTCAAAAATCATAGTTGGTATTTAGTTTATTTTGTTGGATTGGTGTAACCTAATCTAGTTTGGATGATGTTTAGGGCCAAATTCTTGTGGACCATACTATGCACCAGACCACAACCCAGTACATGGAGGCTATATATTTTTTTATAGGTCAAGGTTCTATACCCACAGTTCAATAACCATGGGTATATTATGTTGGGTGTGATAATATATACCCAAGGTTTAAATAAAACCATGGGTATTATGGAAATATCTCAGGATATACCCACAGTTTCTATAAAACCATGAGTATAGCTCTATACTAACACCTCGGTATCCAATCATTTATGGAATCATGGGTATATCCTATACCCACAATTTTAGGGGCTATACCCAAAGTTCCAAACCATGGGTATAGATGATTTTTATAGTAGAGAAAATGGTTAAATGAAAAAATATAGTGGTAAGAGTCATAAAACATGGTTAAATATTGTGTCAAAATAAATAGAATAGGCTTGATGAAGCTTATATCACCCAAAACGTCATTATTTTCCCCATTTAATATATTGAACCTTGAATAGTTTCATTCCATCATTGAAAAAGTAGTGAGTATTTAATAAAATGCCACTTTATTCACTTATAAAAGGAGAATACTTCCACCACAATTATCCACCATTTATAAGGAGTTATATCTACAAAAATGCTACCCCAATATCTCATTAACTCTATACTTATTTATTATAATCCATTTCTTTCCAAAATACCATGCTAGGGAGCCTTAAGACGTTACCAAGGGTGAAAATCCAAAAAAAGAAATAATGTTCTTAACTGAGCTCCCTTATTTAATTTCTTCTTATAACACATAAAAACCACTCTATAAATGAATGTATAACATAAATATTACTAATATTCTGAAATTTTATTATAATAATGGAATATCCATTTTCTACCCTCCTCTTAACCATCCAAAAAATGAAAATGTCACTTGTGTTACATGCGAACTACCACCCCCATAAGGTATGTAATCTATTTTTCATAAATAACTTACAAGGATGGTTTAAAGGGGTGTTTTTAATAAATTCATATGATAATTAGTTTTTTTAAATATTTTTAATATATATACCTTCTTTATGTTCAGTGTAAATGATTCATCACTTGTGCGTACGTGTAGACTACCACCTTCATGAAAGTGACATATTTCATCTTTTATGTATTATAAACATCTCTCAAAATATAACTAAACACCATAAAAAATATAAATAATATCATTATTCTTATGAAATAATGATATTATTCAAAAATAATCATTTTATTAACCATAATCACCCATAGATTATAGCTTTCTTTTCTTCGAGTTGGTTTAAACACATATTTGAACAATGTTATAAATTTATAACATGGGTGAATATGAAAAATTAAATACTGGTTTTATCATAAATTAATGATCAAATACTATTTAGTTTATGGTTTTGAAAATATTATATTAATATTTAACTAATTATTAATACCACTCTTTATTCATTAAAAAAATTATCGAAACAAGATCACCACCAACTTATTTGTTAGGAATCATAATCAAAATACTTATGAAATGAAATTAAAACATTATAAAAAATTATAAAACATCAATTATACTACATATTATATTATTTTTATGTTTAAATTATAATATATAAATAATAAATGACACCACCATTATGAAACTGTTACAAAATAAAAAAAAGGAAGATAATAACATTTGACGATGGAAATAAAATATATCTAACTAATGTATTTTAAATAAATGATTATAAATACCATATAAATTTTGATAATTATTTAAATTAATAGGATTAATAATTTGATAAATGTTTGAAAGGATATATATAGAAATGAAATATGATCTTTATAATTATAGACATTGGATATAAGATAGTTATAAATAAGGTAGTAAGATATATAGTCATTGGATATGTGGTATTTGGGTATACATATACTCAATAGGTGCATTAAATTTCTGTAATTTTTTTTAACACATTAATTTAACACATAACTCATAAAAAGTAAATAATTCTAGATTTAAATAAAAAAATAAAATTTTAATACTTTTACTAATTACATATTATTATAATTATTTAAAAAAGAATGATTTGACGTGTTTATAAAGTTAAAAAAATATTCTAATACCAATAAATTGATAAAATTAAATGTTTATAATATTAATAATTGTTTTTAGAGGATTTTATTAAAATCATTTAATACTAAAATGATATATTTTCAATGAATTATTTTTTAAGTGTTCTGAATTTCTATTTTAATAAATTAAATTCATCAATTTTAAGGGATTACCATAAAAATTATTATTGTATAAAAAATATATTATCACTCATTTAAATAATAATTGACATAAAATTTCAATTTATAACACTTTAAGTTTTAAAATTCATTTTTCTATAGAAATAATAGTTTCTATATATTTTATGTTTTCATTTAAAAGTTATATTTCAAATATTTAAAAATTAAGTTAGATTAAATGGAGTCCAAATTTTTATGGATCATTTTGAATTTGGTTAATACGGTCAATTTAATTTTTTAGCACAAAAATAAGTTTCTGAGGTAAAAATTGAGTAACCAATATAAAGGTAAAATGAGGTAAAATGGGTAAACTTAGGGGTAAAGACATAAAATATCATGAAATCTTATTTCTAAATCACGTGAATGAGAGGATAAAAAAACTATATCCATTATTTTTATATTTGTATCTACCTTCATTTAAAATGATATCATTATGCATTAACAAATGAATATTTACAAAAATGTACTCTAAAATATAAAATAAAATAACCCTCTTCAACAACTCTTTACCTTCAGTTATTTCTTGAATACCTAACCATTTTTCCTCTCATAAATTTATATTAATTATTTGGATGCCACTGATACTAAGAAGTAATCCTAAATCCTTTATATTGAAGGAACCCATTTGAGAAGGATAGAATTCACCAGAGGTTAAAGTGCTTTCATCAAAGTCAAAAAATAAAGGTAAGGGTTTATTTTACAATATCAATATGAAATAAATATTTTTTATGTTTTAGATTCTATAATGAGATATTTTATAATATTTTTTTAAACTGAATATATTTTCCTGTCCTCTGATTATTTCTATAGTTTACATGTCTTCTTACCATTTCACATCCCTTTGACTCAGAATCTGACCGAAAGGATATTTGTAAGTGGATCCAACCTTATCTCTTATTTTTTATTAAAAAATATTTCTCATCAATGTTTATATTCGTTATATATTCATTTGTCAACACATATATGATTTATTAAGGTATTTTTCAATATACAAAATTTTATTTATAAAAATAATATTTTTTTAACATTTTTAGTATGATTATATTCTGCCCACTTTACATTTCTATAAAAAAGTGTAAAAATAATCTTATTTTTTATCATCCCTTTCATGAATAAATTTCCCCACCATCTTAATTTGTTTTATTTAAAAAAACATTTCTTCATTTTTATTGTTTTCCAATGTAATATATTTTCCCATTATTTTATATACTATTTTCATTAAAAATAAACGTTATTGAAAGTAAATGATATTTCTTCTTATTTTTTCAAAGTAATTTTATAATGATTTTATAATATAATTTTTCTCTATGTAAAAATCTTTAATGTTGCTTATGCTTTACCAAGGAATGTTCTCTAATTATACCATCCATGTTCTTTCTGTTAATGGATTATGATAATATATTATGTTAATTTTCTTGAAGCCTATTTATTTCTCATGGGTTAATATTGATATGATGGGATTATGAATTTTTTCATGTCCAATTGTTATATATATATGTATGTTTTATCATTATATAATGGGTGGGTCCAATATATATCTCCAATTCATAGGGTAAATATTTATATTTAACAAGATAACAATGATGTGCATAGAAATTATTGAAAGTATCTATGTTCACAAGTCTTTGCATGGACATGATTACAGTTATATTTGTTCATAATTCAATACATGGACATGATAACAAGAAGCACTGATCAAAAGTCCATACATAGATGTTATTGAAGGTATATTTTCTCACAATTATTGGTGTGAACATGATTTTGGGTAGCTATATTCACAATTATATGACTGACATGATTGTAGGTAACTTTATTCAATATTTTAGCATGAAATTGATTACAGATAGATTTATTCAATAGTTTGTGTGTGTAAATGATTTCAAAAATATTTTTTTACATTTTTTTTGTGTAGACATGATTTTAGGTAGCTAATCTCACAAGAGTGTACTTTAACATGATTACAGTTATCTATATACACAATGTTATGATTTCCTATCATTATGATTTACCGCACTTCTATGTTATTCCTCATGCCTATTATTTTCTCCATGGATCATTTCTCATGTCTCTACATTCTTACCCCATGGAATATGTATGATATGCTAAGGTTATTTTTCCTTATATTATTATTTATGTAAAACTCTTATTATTACATGTTATTTTAATTAGATAGTTCTATAAATCTCATGTTTTCTCACATAATTATGATTTAACCCTTTAAGACTCATTGATATGTTTTTCCCTTACTGTGAATTTGACCTCACAAAATCTTATGTTTCTATTCCCTAGGTAATGTATATAAATATTAAGTATGATGTGGTTAAAAAGATAAAATTTGAGCAAGATATTTGTGGGAGATGTCGAATAAATAATGTGAAATAAGATATTTATACAACTAGTCCCCAAAGTCACTAAACCTTTAGATTTTGGGGTTGTTTTTTTATTTTTTAGATGTAATGTTTTAGTTTCGGAAATGATATCAAATAAATTCAGGTTATTCTCAATTCATCTCACTTATTATCAAAGCATATGTGTACAATTTGTATTTTGACATCAGGTCCAGAAGTTTATGTCTGAGGTATCCTAGTAGGTATTAGAGCAGGGTTTAGTTTTTTTGATGATTAAGATACGAAAAATAAGAGGATGGAACCTAAATAAACCCATGATAAACCAAAAGTTCTATAGGATGAACCTAAAATTTCCTAGGTTAAAATAAAGGTGTCATTATTTTGAATTTATTAAGATTGATTTTCCTTATCAAATGATTTCTTATAGTGATTATTATTTCTTTATACTCACACTAACTATTTTGGTTTTAGTAAGGGATTTAATAAAAGATCATGATATTGGGTTTTGATAGGTACGTTAAGTATTCAAAAATTCTTATTTAAGGCTAGTTCAAAGAATTAATTCATATATTGAAATGTATCTACGATCATTACTTTGTATCCCTAATGAATATATATTGAGTTATTGATGAAAAATCCCAATGGTCTAATGATTGAATCCCAAGTATATAACTAAGCTCTGATAGATTTTTGTGGGAAGGTTATTAACACAAATATTATTATTTTTAATTTAGTGGGATTTTATGTTATTTTGAGCATGGATTGTCTCTATCTACATAAATACCATATTAATTATCAGGATAGGAAAGTAAAATTTCACATCCAAAATATAATTATGGTTGTCTATTATTAAAAGATTGACCATGAACTACCTATGTAAATTAATTCCATTATATGGGTCTTTGAACCCAATCATGAGGGGTATTTAGCTCAAATATCTAGGGAGAAACTCAAAACAAAGGATATTATGATTTTTAATGAAAACATTGATGTATTTTTTAATAATACACTTGGTCTTACCCTATATTGTCATTCTGATTTTATAAAAGAACTAAAACTTTATACCATGACTATATCAAAGACTCCTTATAGAATTATCCTTATTGAATTAAAATAATTGAATAAGTAAATATAAGAGGATATGGATAAGTGTTTTATATGAAAAGTGCTTCTGTATGGGATACACCAGTTATATTTTTCAATGATAAGGATGGGTCAATGTGTCTTTGCATTTATTATCATGAAATTAATAATATCATGATCAATAAAAAGTATCCTCCACTACATATTAATTAAATTTCTCATCATATTATAAGGTATTAATAATTATTGAAGGTGGATTTTTGATTTGGATACCATTAATTAAGTGAAAATAGAGAAGGTACACAAAAGACATTTCTTCATACAATATATGGGAACTATAAATTCATAGGGATTCCATTAATACTTAAAAATACCCCACTAACTTCATGGACTAATTAATAGAGTACCTAGAGACTACCTTGATTAATTGGTGACAATATTTATAAATGGTATCCTCATATATTAGAATATCAAGAAATATTATTAATATCATTTAAGGATTGTGATGAAGATCTTGATAAAGGATAAATTATATTCGAAATTTTGAAAGGGTTAATTCAAGATACATAAAGTATCATTCTTGGGTCATATAATAACAATAGTGGTTATTTATATAGATATATTAAAGATATATGTGATTGAGTAAAGGTTAAAAAAAAACTAATGTAACATATATCCATATTTTTATTCGATGGGATATATACTATTTATTATTTATGAGAAATTTCCCATGACTCTCAAATCCACTAACCAATTTTATATGAAAGGGAGTCAAGTTCCTTTGGACATATAAATGTTAATATAATTTCAAGGATCTTAAGATTAGTTTGGTTATTATACCTGTACTCATACTACCCTATAGCAGAGAAGTGTTTGATATATATATAGTAATGTATCAAAGATGGGATTTAGAAGTTTCTTCATGAAAAATTAAACATTTATAGATTATGACTCATGTCAATTAAAGATCCATGAGACAAAATTACCCAACGTATGATCTATAGTTGATTGTAGTAATTTTTTTTTTCATTAAAAATATGGGTAAAATATATTTATTTTAAAAATTATGATATATATATATATAAACTAAGAGATAAAGTATATATTCACATAAATGAGTTGAAAAATACGTGAATAGAGATGGTTTGAGTTGTTGAAAGACTATGACTGCTCAATACATTACTACCGTTAGAAGTCAAACAAGGTGGATGATACCCTGAGTAGTAAGGATCATGATACCTTATTTATGATGAGGATTTAATGAGACCTAAAACTCGTGGATTTAAAAGGATATTTGGATCCCAATCTTCATCTATTTGAGTTATTATATAATAACAGTTTCCACTCAAGAATCCCAAAAGAACCATATGAATCTATATTTGAGAAGAGATATAGAACTCTAATATCTTTTGATGAAGTTTGATAGAGAATTATTTTAGGACCCAATATTTTTTAATAATTGATAGAAAATTTTCAAACCATTTGACAACATATCAAATTAGAATAAAGTTGATAGAAGATATATATTTAAAATCATCATTGATATTGTGAGTTAGCTGATAAAGATATTATATTCCTTTCAATATCATCATGTAAAAGGGTTATGATATTTGGTAAAAAAAAGGAAAACTTAACCCTAGATACATTATACCTTTTGAAATTCTCAGTTTTCTAAGGAAGATAACTTATTATCATTCACTTCCACCAAAACTATCTCAAGTGCATGATGCATTACAGGTATAAATTTTGAGAAAGTACATACCTGGACCATCCCATGTTCTAAACTCAGAGGTAGTACCACTAGATCATGATTTCTCTTATGAGGGGAAACCCATAGAAACCGCGAATTATATAGATAAAGTATTATAATACAAGATCACCAACATAGTTAAAGTTCTATTGATATATCATAAGTTTGAGGAAGTAGAGTGGGAACCCAAATATATAATGATTCATAATTTCCCTAATCTATTTTTATATGAGTAAATAAAATTCAAGGGAATTTTTTTAAAGGGGATGAATATAACACCCTAAGAATTTAGTAGTATTTCTCTTTAATATCGTGTTTTTAATATCCTATTATACATGAAACACTAAAATAAAACAAATGAGGATATATTTTATTGATATAAAATATTTCTATATAATATAAACATTAATTCATTATGATAATGAAATACCAAAAAACATTAAAAAACAACATGAGGAATAAAACCACAAGTAAATAAAAAGACCATGAACATGAAATCCTTATCTTCATGGTTTTCATTAAAGATTATACCAACAATTATAACTATTGTAAGAAAGAAAAACATTAGAAGTATAATATAAATTTTGATAATGAAGTATATGGATAAGATAAATGATTTATAGATATATGAAAGACTATATAGAGTAATGAAATATAACCATTATACATACATCAAATGAAAATATAGTCATTAAATATATAATTATTGGATATGTGGTAATTGGGAATAAATATACCCAATAATTAAATTGAATTTTTGTAATATTTAGTGATAAAATAATGGAAACATAATTCACAACTAATATAGAATTCTCGAATAAAAAAAATATTTAAGTAAAATATTTTTTTGTTCATTAAATATTATTATTATTTTAAGAAAATAATTATTTTGTCTATTTATAAAATTAAAATAAATATTATAATACCAATGTATTGATCGAATTAAATCATTAGAAGATAAATAATTAATTTTAAGAGTATGCATTTAATATAATTTAATACTATAAGGGGATATTTTTTAAGAATATTTTTTTAAGTGTTGTGTTTTTTATTGTAATAAGTTAAATTCATCACTTTTTATGGATTAGAATTATCAAATATTTTAATGTATAAATAAAAATATTAACAATAATTTAAATGTTAACTGATATTAATTTTTATTAATAACTCTTAAAGTTTTAAAATACATTTTTCAACAAAAATAGTTTTTTCTATATATTTTATGTTTTCATTTAAAAGATAAATTTATAATATTAGGGAATTGAATTATAATAAATAGAGTAAATTTTTTTAATCATCATTTTTAAATTGGGTAAGAATTTAAAATTTATTTTTATGAATAAAATTAAGTTACCGAGGTAAAAATTGAGTTACCACGGTAAAGGTAAAATGATGTAAAAAATGATAAACTAAGCGATAAAAATATAAAATATCATAAATACTTATATTTAAATTGTGTGGATAATGGGATGAATTACCAAAATCTATTATTTTATATGTTTTATTTACCTTCCTTTAAAAATGATAAACTTATACATTAAAGAATTAATATTTGCAGAAATACCACTATGTACTCACCAATAAAGGACCTCTCCTCTACCGCTCACAAAAAACTCTTTACATTAAGTTATATATTTAATACCGACCAATTTGTATTATAATAATTTATTATTAGAGATTTTTTACTCTCTAGTCCCATGAAATAATCCTAAATCCTTCATTATTAAAGAACCCACTTTAGGAAAGAGAGAATTCATCAAATAGGGTAAAGTGATTTCATAGAAGTTAAGAGTAAAGGTAAAGGGTTTTACAATAATTTTTTTAAATTAAGTATTTTTATGTTTAATATTATATTGGGAGATATTTTTTGTTCTTTCTCATTAAAAATACATTTATTTTCTTTACCTATAGTTATTTATCGGGTTTACATTTCATCTTACCATTTCACAATTTTACCACAAGGATGTTTATTAATAGTGACTACATTTATCTTCAATTTGATTAGAAATATTTATTTTCCATGACCATATTATTTTTATAATTTTATAGATATTCTTATCTCTATATATATGATTGATTAAGGACCTTTTCAATGGACTTGACTTTCTTTACAAAAGGAATAATCTTTTAACATTTTAGTGTGATATTTTCCCTCCAACTTTGATCTTCTATACAAAAATATGAAAATAATATTATTTTTCAAATCCTTCACATAAAATCATTTTTATTATATATTCATTTGTTTTATTTACAAAAATTCATCTAAAAGTTTTTATGATTTTGAAAAATAATTTCTATTCATATTTTTTTATTATAAAATATTTTTTTTTAAAATAAAATTTACCGGAAGTAAATGATATTTCTTCTTATTTTTCAACGAAATTCCATAATGATTCTCTAAAATATATTTTTATCTATTCCAATATCATTTAATGTTTCTTATTCTTCTTTGAGGGTATGATCTAATGATACCATCCATCTTCTTTCTCTAGATGTATTAAGATAATATTTTATATTAGTTTTCTTGAAATCCATTTATTTCTCATGGGTTAATCAAGATATAATGTGATTATGAATGTTTTTATTATTAAATATAACATATATTTATATTTTATCATTATATAATGGATGGGTCCAATATTTACCTCCAATTAATTGAGTAAATATTTATATATCTTGAGATAATGACGTTGTACATGGACATGATTATGGGTAGCTATGTTTAAAATTTTATACATGGACATGACTGTGGGTAGATTTGTTTTAAAGCATGTGCATGGACCTGATTGTGGGTTGATATATTTGAAAATATTTTCATGGACATTATTTTAAGTATCTTTGTTCACAAGTCCATGAATGGAAATTATTACATGCTGTAATGTTCACGATTCTATGTGTGGACATGATTGTGGGTAGCTTTGTTAATAAGTTTGTGCATAGGCATGATTTAATATAGGGTTTTTTCACAAGTTTTTTTTTCATATAAATTATTGTATATATATTTTTTCAAAACTTTGTGCATGGAGACTGTTTCAGGTACGTTAAAAAGATTATGTGTGGGCATGATTGTGCTTTTAAATGTTCACAATGTATTTGTTTACTATGATTATAATTAAACTATATTTATTTTTCATTCCACATGATTTTGATTTTCTCCATGGCTCATGATTATTATCTGATATATATATATATACTTACACCATGATATATGTTTTATCCTTTTAGGGTATATGTCCTTTTATTATTCCTTATAGAGAAATATTATGATTCCATATTATTTTAACTAGACATTTCTCATAGGATCATGTTTTCTCACATGCTTATGATCTAACCCTGTATGAATCCTTGACAAGATTTCCCTTACTGAATGTTTGAGATCACCCTTTCTTATATTTTTATTACCCAGGTAATTTAGAAGGGTATTAAGTATGATGTGTCTTGAATGATATCATGTGATAAGTATTTTTTTGAATGATGTTGAATAAATAATGTGAAATAAGATATTTAGGAATTTACTTCTCAAAGACACTAAACATTTGGGTTTCAGGGTTATGTGTTTATTTGTGTGATGTAATATTTAAGTTATGTAAATGATGTAAAATATATTCAAGTTATGATTGGGTTATATCACATGGAAATAAATCATATGTATACAATTTGTATTTTGGAACTCGATCTGGGAGTGTATGTCTTTGGGAATCTCATAGAACTTTGGAATACCCAACAAGATCATATTTTAAATAAATTAACTACTTTATGAAATAAATATACAAGAATATATATGTGAGAATTTAACCAAATATAAAGGGAAAGAATATAATAAAAATAAAATAAAAAACATCCAATCTCTAACACACTATCCTCATTCTCCACCATTTATTATATCTCCTATAATAATATTCTCCAAAAACTAATTATCTATATCAATTAACAAATGACTCATCGTTAGCCACTACTTGGACCAATACCTAAAATACTTCAACTAAAATTAATGATTTAGAAGTAAAACATATTATAAGACCAATTATAATATCAAAACAATATCAATAATAAATGTCATCAATCCAAAACCACATGATTTGAAAAATCATAAACCATAATCAAATATCAGTGAAAAAGAAATACAATTCAATCATTAACTTGAAAAGTAAAAGAATAAGGGATAAATTTAAACACTACACTTACATATCAGTTTAGAATTCAATCCATCAACACTAGATAACTATCCATGGTAGGATAACCACTCGATAATTTCTTTGATAATGTGAGAATAATAAAAAACACAACACCACAACCATTACTTTTTCATAACAAAATGTAGACACCACATCACAATTAACCAATTACTCTATTCATAAAATTTCTAATTCAACCAAAATTACACAGACAATATGTGGTAATACTGCCACAATTTTATATAAATATTATCACCACATCCATATTATTTATGTGAACCTTTTTCACATCTCTACCACATTAACCTAACGATATGCATTACCTTACCACCATATCACTTTTTTAGTATAATAAAATTATTTAATAACATATCAAAAAACATGAAACAACTACCCCTATTTAACTAACACATTCTTATATCAATAAATAATGAATTAATATAATTGGAAAAACTATTATAAAATATAATAACCAACCAAATAATCAAATATTTTTTATAAAAGAATAATAAATAACAGAAAATATGTTAACTAATTAAACTCTCCCTACTATAAATTCACATGAAATGCTATAACTTATCATATAATAATAATTGATAAACATTTTACCACTATTAATTGATTGATTTCTTTAGTAAACATGAAACATCCAAAACCAATACATTTTACAACAAATACTCAAGAAAAAAAATAGAAAACCAATGAATTGCACCATGATTTCACATCCAAACTTCTTTATCATGTGAACCAACACAACATTTCACATACGAAAAAACTATCCATTTTTAAACTCTCTTCTTAATATCCTCACACTTCAAAAATCATCACATGGATAATAATAAAAAAAAATGATGAAACCCTCTCTCAAAAATTCTATTATCAAACATAACCCACTAATAGAATAAATGTAACTAGTATATTAGACCTACAATCACCATGATCTATATCAGTTTTTTCAAGCATTTCCCAACATTGAAAAAAACAAAAACTCCTACCAAAATATTCTTTACATAAATAAAAAATGATTTAATTTCAAAAATACTAATAAAAAGGAATAATAATCTAAACATTACTTAATAACTGATAATAATTCCCTACTTTATGAGGAAAAACCCAATGAAACATGCCTACATGAAAAAAATATAATATAAAACTTGAGAGGAACATTTTAAAAGAAATAATTAAAAACATTAGTAAAAAATCAAATAATACATTATATAGAGGAATAATTTAAGAGGAAACACCAAATATTAATCAAGGAATATTATTTTTTTTGTTTATAGAATAATAATATAGAATTAATTACCTCAAAATGTTGTCTGAACTCACTATTAAAGGCATCTAAATATGATACAACACTTTGATTTATTAATAAATACATTGATATAATATTTTGATATATAATTATGATATAAAATAAATTAAATCACTTAAGGAACCCTAAAAACATTAAATAGAATTAGGGTGCTACCCTAGGTCACATTTGGTTGAGGAAAGATCCAAAACTTAAAAGGGATGGATAAATTTATGACCTTAGAAAACTATTAAAACCACATTATTGTTTCCCAAGAAACACATCATGGTTTTAGTTAGTCAAATATGATATGAGATCCATGGTACTTAATCATGAGCTCATGAATATATTTATATCCATTTTCCACTTTAAATTTATATAATTACTAAACTAATTACATGGACAAGACCACCATGACGTGTTTTTATCAAGATATACCAAAAAAGATAAAACCATGAATCCTTACCTTAACCATGACATTTTATCAATAACACAATGAACCATGATGATTTTATTCCTCACCGTTTTGAAATAGAATTCTAGAAAAACATACCTTTAAACTACTACATGTAAAACACATGTTTTATATAAACCACATCATGGTTAACTAATATACGACATAATTCAATACTTATAGTGACTAGAAAAATATTTATCTTTATAACCAGAACCATGATCACCCTACCATGATGAAACTACCAAACCATAATGAAACAAAAATACTATGACATGTTTTACCAAACACTATGACGTGGTTTCCCCCAAGACCATCAAACCCCATTTTTATTTTATTTTCTAGATAAATTCACTTTTTAACTAGGTTTAGAGGGAACCCTTACATGGCCTGAAATCCCCATAGTACATTCCTGAAGTACTTATAGTACTTTTACTAAGGGATTAGAGGAACCAAGACATAATTTATAATATCCACTCCGACCATCCTATAATCTGCTAACCTGATTCCTTGATGTAATTTTTAACGCCTATCTTGTTTCTCCTATAATAAGGCTATGTGAATGCTTTGAAATCTATTTTCTATTTCTAGTGATCAGTTACACATATGATCTTCCTATCTATTTCTTCACTATTGACCAACCCCACACTATCACATCCACTAGTAGAAAATGATATAAACTAACAAGAGATCCTTGAATGTTGTCCCATAGGCCTTGTGGCATGAAGAAATTGTATTCCAAAGGCCCAATACATGGAATGAAACCCTCTCTTGGATGAATAATAAACTACTGTAACACACTACTAAAATACCTACTATAGTAACTATACTACTATAGTGCTATAATAATGATATAGTTCTACAATAATTCCCCCCCACTAAATTTTGAATTTGGGTATCATGTAGGATTATGAGGTGACTTTACCACTCAAATAATTCCCAAACTACCCCGATGACCTCAAATCACTACTTTCATTCCAAATTTCACCTCTAAAATTACTTCTCCATCCTCTATGACCTCAAAAATCACAAATTAGAGGATCAATAAAACATATGAGTCTATAGGCATGAATGTTTATTCAACATAAATAATATTAATATAGGTATAAGCTTTTCATATAATGAAATCCTCATTTCTCATCACTTTTATATGTTTATAATTTTTTTATTGAGTACCCATTTTTTCTCAATAACATTATAATTATATAGTTATTTCTCAAGATATAATGTTTTTTTGTTTTAATTTTGATTTAAGTCCCCGTTTATATAATAGACCCATTATTTACTTTTATAATCCTCTTAAAATTTCATAAGATCCACCAGAGACGATACTGATTCCCTAAAAAAAGTATTTATTCTCTAAGTTTCTATGGGTGGTATTTTATCATTGAGAATATTTGAATCATGCTAAGCAAATTTTATTATTTATTTTTATATATTTTGTTAGTGATTTATTTTCCATAAACTCCTTATTTATCCATTTTTCAACTTCAAAATCCTCCACACATGATTTTCCATGACATTCAACAATTTTAGAATCATGTTTTATCCATTTTATTTTATTTCTTCAATCTAAGAATTATTTTAAACCATTTGATATTTTTATTTAATCACCTTTACTTAACATATCTAATAAATACTATTGATTCTATTATTAAAGAATTTGTAAGCTTTTATCTTAGTATAATTACCAAGAAATATTCCATATTATTTTATATATCCATACTTACCTTGATTTCGTTATTTTTTATAAAAAATAATATTTTAAACACTCTTGGTGTTTTAGAGTATTATTACTTACATACCACATATCATAAATTGTAAAATTTTATTCTAAATTTTATTTGGATATATTTTGAATGTAGAAGGCCAATTTCCCACAACCTTTAAATTATTCTTTGATAATCCACTTTTAATGAGAAATGCATTCACTATATTAATCACTTTTTATTATTTCATTTAAAAAATACATTTTATTATAGATTTCTTACTAATGATACTTTATATTGAATCCCACACATCTCTAAATAATTTTATTCTTCAATTTAATTAAAGTCTATTCCATTGTAAAATTGAAATGTTTTGATCATTATTCTGTATTAATTTTTAGTTGATCTTCATTAGTTTTTTAGGCACACCATCACTTAATTATTTAACTTCATTACCATAATACATTGCACCTGAATGTAATTATAAATGTACAAGATATAACATTTCACACTATTATTCCCCTTTTTGGGTTATAAGACTATAAACATTTGTGTGACCAAATCAAGTTAGTTTTTATACCCTTTAATATTTAGTTTTTAGATTATAAAACTTACTTCCATTATTTTATACATCATATTTCCTATCCAACTATCTCTTTTAAGTGGTAATATCATACACTACCTTTAACTTTATATGATCCTTATTTCTTTCTTGGTATATATGGAATAACCACTAATACCATAATTTATCCTATTATTTAATAATTAATAGCCATGTACATTCCTTTCTATACACCTTATATTTATATATATACCAACTGGACCATTTACTGTGAATCAATGAATAACTATATTTAATTTTAATAATTTAACCCCTTTTATTAAATGACACTCAAAGTTCAAATTTATATAATTAACTCACATTTAAGATGTTTTACTGAAGTCGACCCAAAATTATTAGTTCCATATAATTTAATTATTCAATAACTATATATATCTTACCATATCCTTTAATCATCAAAGATTTATTCATGTCAAATAAAATCATTCCATTTATATTAATCATTAAATTATTTAGTAAATTCACATTGATATCATATATTATAAACATTTTTTGTCAAAGACCCATGTTCTATTTTTCATATAATATTTCAATGCTACTTACACTGTAAAAACATGATTAAATTATGATATCTTTTAGTATTGGTTTCTAAATCCATCACAAAAAATGAATTTATTGGCATTTTTTTAAGAAATCACTACAATATGTTTAAAAAAACCTAACCCCATTCCTGTTGTGATTTTTTCTGTATACACTAAATTTATTCCCTATGTGATATCCCTATGACCTAGACCCAATCCTCTTTAGTTATCCCTCTACGATGATACAAACATATATCCCCCCTTCCACTAATTCATGAGCTCTTTCTCCACACTAATGCAAATCTCTCTCCCATTACCTTCCTCATATTTCCCTATAATATCCCCTTTACATATCTATTATTGATATTAGATAGTTTCCAACCATGCACAAACCACCAGACAAATATAGCCTCACACTTCTCTCCTCCCAATGGTGTACCCTTTCCCCTTATTATTTTGAAGTTAAATATTCACTAGATCTATGAATATTCCAAATAAAAATTTCATTAAAATTCCATTATTTTTATTATTATTATTAGTAGATAAAAAATTCAGGAATTGGTTAGTGAAATCATTTATAGATTCTTCAGTATTATTTCACTATTTAATTATCTATTAGTTATTTTAATAAATTTTCATTGTATATAAGAGAATATTTCAATATAATTATATTATTCCTTAAATCATTTTACAAATAATTTTGACAGATCTGGATTTTTTGTTGATTCTATATGATTTTATCAAAATTATTTTTTAAAAAAGTGTTTTCAAGTAGTTTTCTTAGGAAATTTAAGAATATGTATTTTTTTTTAAAACCATAAAAAGAACCCTTGCTATTTTATACCATTTATCATTTGAAATCAGTGATATAAGAATACTTCAATATTTTTTTTTCAAAATTGAATCCTTATTTGAGTATTCAATGAAATTATTTATATGGAACCTTAAATATGATTTATATTTTGTATGAATTCTGTGTTTATCCCATAAAATTTTGATTAAATAAGCAATACACATCTATAACAGGGACTTTATCACTTACATAATAATTTATTTATATTGATTTTGATTCATGGTTTGGTTTTTTAAGGTGATATTTCTTTAATAAGATATTTTTGAAATGATTGTTTTTGGTTTAACCAGATTTAAAATGAATGAAATTTTTAAAGGGAACTTTACCATGAGTGTAATTATACACATATATATCTGAATTATTTTACTGAAGTAATTTTTTTTCTATAATGATGTCTTGAATTTATGGTACTTTTTTGATTAAACCATTATAGGTTTATTTTTAATGTATATAGAAAATAATGATAATCCAACATGTATGGATATAAGTTAGATAAATTTACCCAATAAAATGCCTTACTATTTTAAGGGGTTGGAATATTATTTATATTATGAAATCGAAAATCAATCAATATATTGGAGAATAATATTTCCATATACTATTTGTAAATTAGGGGGTGGTAGAATAAAAATGAAGTATATGAGAAACTGATATTGAAATAGTTTCCTACTTGGTATGTAGATTATATTTGGAATGGAAAATAAAATATTATATAAACTCAAAGGAGTGACTATGCTATTAATGAAAAATAAAGTGACTTTATCATGGAGAATTTGGTTCAAAACATGATAAATGATGTATTCAGATTTATAGGATATGGTAAACATGATTATAATAGATTAGTTGAGCCTTAATTTGATCCTAGGTATGTTAATTTCACTTATAAATTTGGTAAGTAAATAAATGAGTTTTATGAATTTGTTAAAGATGAAAATCAAGAACTGTACTAAGGATGTGACAAGTATTTGAAGTTTTAATTTCTAGTAATGTTATTCCATCTAATTTATCTCTATGGAATTAATGATAATTAAATGACCAAAATTTCATAGTTTCTTTATGATTAATTTAGTGATTCTAAGATTCTATCATTTTTTATGAGATGAAGAAAATAATCCAAAACTTTGGTCTTGATTATATAGAAATACACGCATGTCCTAATAATTGAATGATTTTTAGGGGGGGGGGGTGGATAAAGTAGAATGCATAATATTACATACAAGTAGATAGAAATAGATGAGAGGTAATGACATGTTGAATGAATAAAACAATAGGATGATGCTGAAGAAGAGAACTTCGACCAAGGTATTGCATTAATTTTCTCTAAAATCATGCTTGAAAAGATTATTATTCCAATATAAAACTATATATGAAATGAAGTGGCATGATTTGGAATAATGATGGTATAATGAAACATAAAAAAGCTTCAATTTCATAGAATATATTTGATTTATTATATTCATATTTTTTGTCAAATCATAGGAATGTTTATTTGGGATTAACTTCTAATGGTTTTAATTTTTTGAAACTTTAACTAAAATTTGTAGCACATGGATAATTATTATATTACCTTAAAATATGCCACTCAATATATTTATAAATCATAATTATATCTTTATTTTTATTATTCAAGGAAAGAAATTTCATTTAATTTACAATGATTTATAACTATAGTCTATATCAAATAATTACAAGAATTAGGGAATAATGGAATGGGAAAATTTGATGAATCAATGAGAGAAATTTTCAAAACAAAAAATATTCCTTAATGTGTATAATTAGGGACATTCCTATTCTAGGAAACTTATCAATTTGGAACACTCATATCTATTTGGATTGTCAAGTTTGTAATTTTAATTTGGAACCCCAATGATTACCTCACAATAAAAAATGGTTCTTTATGTGTCATATTTAATTTATTGACACACCTCATAAATTTAGAATTAATAACATATATTCAACTACCTGATATTTTAAAATAACTCTATGTTCAATAGCATATATGACACACAACACTGAGCTTAAAGGAACCACAAAATATTATTATTCAAATATGACCACTATAACCATGATGTTGAATTTGAGGATATGAATATGAGTTAAACAATATGAAATTTATATATATAATGGTCTGACTTAATAAATATGGATTCATTAATGTTTATCAAATATGCACTCAAATATCAGTAAAGTGATTTTATGATTCAAAAATAAATTTTCCTCAAAACTAGGTTTTATTTATATTTATGATAAAATATTATAATTAATTTATAAAACATTTAGAAATTGGATTTTATAAAAATTTTATCATTTTCACAATCATCATATTAAAATTAGACCAGGGTAAAATTTTTGGGTTTTCTAAATATGAGTAGAGAAAAGTACTAATTTTTGGAAAAATATATTTTCCTTTCATTGAAAATTACCTTTATGTTTTTAATTTTATATTAAATTAATTTTTTTTTATAATTTATTAATAAATAATATAATTAATTAAATTGGAATCATCTTTATAATTTCTTTTTGATATAAGTTTATTTTTGAGATTAAAAATGATTTTTCGAAAAAAAAATTTAGGTATGTTTTACGAATTTATATTAAAATTATTTTTTTGAAACTATATAAATTTAATATTGAAAAATTTAATTCATATTTAAAATAATGAGGTTCAAATTTGGTAAACAAGTTGAAATTATATTTGGTCATAATATATAGTAATTGTGGTAAATATTTATAACCTCGGTAAGAGTTAATCATATAATTAAGATAAAAAATAATGTGATAAGGATTAGAAAATATATCTAGCACCTGATTTATTTATAAATTGTTATTTTTTTGAAAAAAATGTTTTATATTAAAAAATAATTCATTTTGGTTCCATTTCTCTTTGATAAAGACCTTTATATTATTTTAAATAAAGGGAAATTCCACAATGATAATATATTGATTTTAATTTCTATTTTATGTTCCATTAGGGATAAAAAATGTGATTAATGAATATAAAATTTTAATTTTAACTTAATTAATTTATTTTTATTTTTTAGTGATGTTATAATTACATTAAATTTTTACACAATTTTGACTTAGTGCTAGTGCATACAATAGAAAAATTAAAGTAAATGATTTTAAAAACATTAAAAGTAATATTTTTTTGGATTAATTATTGTGTAACAAAATTTTTATGATTAATAATAATGTATAATTGATGCTGAAATATATTATATTCGAATTCCATACCTTTACTTATGCCTTTAAAGTCAAAATATGTGAATAGTTCTTAAAATGACTTTAGTGGTATTTTATGTTAATAATATTTTATTAAATGATTGAAAAACAAAAAACATATTGAAATAAAAAAATTTATATGTGATATAAAATATCATCCCATGACCATTTTTATCCAATTTTACCTTTTAAGTTAATTTATAACCCTTTAGTATTGAAAAATTTGTTACCACAGTTAAGTTTACAATTGGTTAACAAAGAGGTTAACCCCAAAGATATGGTTTAAAATTCCACATAAACCTATACAAATTTTATTATTTTAAAGTATTTAAACATTAAAATTTATTAGTTTTGATTTTCTTCCACTTTTCCCACTTTCACATGAAAAATATTTTTTTTATTTAACTATTTTAAGTAATTCCAAGTGTGTAATTTCCTTCACTATAACAAGACACCACATCTACTATATTATTCACACTCCCTTGGGCCACTTATAATGATGAAAACTTAGAAAAAATCTTATAAAAATGTTTTTATAGGTTTTATAGGTTATTTTATCTTTAAAATACTACCCCTAGGGTCCTAAAGAAGAAATCCAAAATAGGTCTTTCAAAAAAGAGTTATTAGTTTTAACCAATCTCTTTAATTTTACTTCTTCTTTTAACACCATAAATTATATGATAAACATTATAATAACATAAGTATCTACCATATAATTAAATTTTATTATGTTAATTACACAATCTTTGTCATCTCCTTTACCTACCTATGGGGAATGCAATCATTCTTCATGATTAGATATTTAATACCACCTCCTTGAAGCAATGTGATTTGTTTTTCATGTCTATCATTCATTTATGATTATAAAATTTTACTTTATGTATAAAAATTTAATTATTCATATATTATTGTTTAATATATTGTGGAACAATTAACCCTTTGATCATGGTCAACCAACAAAATGTATTTTTTAATTATAATCTGAATGTCCTCAAAGCATCCGATGTAGACTTAACAAATTAAGTAATTAAATATTTCATTATGATAAATGAAATAAATGGTGTAATGATAAGGGAATACACCTTTAAATTTAACAAAAATAATTATATAAATAATATAAATTTATTAAACATGAATGTACTGGACATACATAACATGTCTAGACTCAAGGAAAGGGGATTCTTAACTCAATTGACATTTATTGGGTTATACTTTTACTTAGTTTATTATGTTAGGAAAATATTATGTTTGAAATTAACTCTAATTTTATTATTCTGGATTCCCAATTTTTTTGTTTTTAAAATTATTACACATAATCACTTCTTGATTAAATTCTAACTTCAATGATACGATCTTTGAAGGAAATTTCTTATCAATATTATTTCTTTGAGATTTGTCTTGTATTATGTATTTTATAATTTTTATATGTTACCTATTGAGATATTATATCATTAATGGGTATTTTATCTTGATATTTAAATTTTCCATAAACTTATCTCTTTCGTGAGATATTGATTCAAATGTTATAAAAGTTGTAAGGGGTTTTATGGTCTCAATTTCAATCTTTTGTGAAATAATTCATGTTATGAACCATGATTTATTATATATGGTGTAATTAATACTTTATTAATGTGTTTTAATATATTATTTAATTGAAATTATGGGTTTTATATAATCATTTTATGTTCCATAATTCAATGGATTCTTGACTCAAGCATTACTTGAGTTGTAATGGTTTCTCATCTCAAACTTCCTTCTTTGAGACATGTTTTGATTGATGCACCTATATTTATTTATATGGTGAATATAAAAAATATTTAAATATAAAATCATGATTCTTTTTATACTCATTTAGTTTAATTATTCTTTTTTATGTTCTTTCTTTCAAAGGTTTTTTGGTTTTAAAAGGGTGTAAATGGGTTTTATTTAAAAACATTACATTAAATTTTTTATATAATTTTAACCAAACAATTACTCTATGTACTCTATATTAACTATAGAACATTATTTTATACAAATAAAGTATTTATTAAAGTTATTTTACATGATATTTTCCCATATTTTAAAAAATTTGAATCGAAATATCTTAACATTTTCACATTGGTCACTTCTGACTCTCTTTACCGAAGTTTAAAAAAATGTTTATTTTGATCATTTATGACCTAAGGGGATTTTAACACCATCTTGAACATTATTTTATTTTAGTATTAATTTTTAATATTTGTTTTTTATTTTCAAATAAAAGTATTTTTATAATATTTTTTGGATTTTTAGTTGTAAAGGCACCAGAATAAAAGTGTATTTCCCCTATTTTCCAAGAAATGTTTTAAATGATATTTTGAATGTATTTTCATCTATGTAAAAATATTATAATGATTCCCATGATTCAATGGTAATATGTTATTATTATATCATTCACTTACATTATTTTAATGGTTTATGATGTGGTTTTAAATATATTCTTAGGAAAACCATTTCTTTTTCACAGATAAATGAAGCTTTGATAGTTTTGATGAAACACAAGAATCCCCATGTTTTATCATGATGTGGTACTTGAAAATTATTAATAAAAGTGGGATTTAGGGTTAAATTAAAATAATTAAGTTAAATTATATGATATATGATGGTTGGGTCCATTATATCCCTATAATTCATTGGGTAATGAGACAAAGTTAACTAGATGAGAGTTACTCCTAAAAGATGATGTATTTATGTAACTCATAAGAAATGATGGAGTTAACTAATTGTAATATACTCATAATAGGTATTAGAGTTTACTAGTTATAGGTTACTCTTAATAGATTTGATAATTATCCTATTTGGTGATTCCAGGATGAATGTTTTATTTTACAAGATTCTTACACAATTTTTAATGCTTTCTGTGTGTTCTTATAGATCCTTTACTCAAGGTTTGTTTTTATATGGATCCTAATTATTGAATTATATGAATATTGTATTATGTGAAATATTTATTACATATATCATTATTTATGATCTTGGTTTTATGGGGGAGAGTTATATTATGTTAGGATCATGCACTTTGATTATGTCATCATACCCTTATTCTCAGCTTATGCTCACTGATGATATTCAATTGTTAATTATTATATTTACCCTTACCAAGAATTTGAGATAACCATTATTATGTTTTCCAGTTCCATAGGTTCTGAAGATTTATGTTAAATGAGTTATGTCTATAAATGTTTGATGTGTGAATAATTTTATGGAAAATGTTGAATATATATTATGAAATAAGAAAAACAAGGAATAATGAAAAAATGATCATATTAATAGATGGGTATTATTATGTAAGAATTTTTCCAAATAATTTAAAACTATAAACCTAATATTTATTTGTGTATGTAAGTGATCCAATACTTTACAATGATTTTATATATTTTAGGTGAATAAAATTGGGCCATGATTATTGGTATCAAAGCTAAAAATGTAAAGATTATGTTTTAAGCAATGTATCTTGGAGTGTGGGTTTGAGGATATTATAGTTGGTATCAGAGAAGGGTTTAGATAAACTTTAATATTAGGATTTTTTCATGTGAGGATAAGTTAATATTTATAGATAACATAATGACTTTATATGTTTAAAGTTGATAATAAGTTCAATGGTATAGATAACCCTTTTAAGGTATTTAAGTAATGGGATTTTAAAGTGATTAATGATATTTTGAGATAAGTTTTATTAGGCTTAAGTATAAGTAACCCTTGTGTGTATCTTTTTATTTAACATAAATTATTATTTAGTAATAATGATATTACATTTTGGGGAAGTAAGTTGAATGCAATAAGATAATATTTTAGGTAAATATGTTTTTATTGAGGCTATTTAGAATATAGGGTCAATTATTTGTGGAAATATTTAAAATGAACATTGTCTATTATTATTTAATTTTGGAGATATATATATTATTTATTCATATGAAGGTTTATTCATTTTGGGTATTATCTTAACTTATACTAACCATTTTGGTTTATATAAATATAAGAATAAAATAATTCCATCATTTTATATACTTCATGGTCTATCAGAAGTTTATTATAGTTCTTCAAGAATAAAATATTATAATTATCATTTGGAGTAAAATATGATATAAAGTTGGAAATGTATTGAAACACATAACTAAAGGATGAAATTTAATTTAAGGATTTAAAGAAAATAAATTAATTTTATTTCTTGATGTTCTTAATCTATATGGTAAGTAAATTCATCAAATATAGGAAAGGGAACTTGAAAAAAATACTATTACCATCATTTATAATGAATTTATGGTCCTTTTCACACCTAATTGGTTTATAAATTTGTGGTCTTTGAATTTATCATAATTATTAATTTTTTTAGGACCAATGTTCTCTATCCATTTCTATAATTATTTGGAATATAATTTTTTCCTCTATTTCTATATTTTTACTTCCCATTAATGTTATCATATTTGGAAACCCAGTTATGTGTTATTTCAGAAGATTTACATTTCCCTATTTTCTAATGTTTTATTAACACTTTTTATAGTGTGGGTTTTAAAAAAAGTTATTTTCAAATGTTAAATCCTTTATTATCAAGTTCAAATGAAAATTAAAATGAAAAAGTATATTAAGTGGGAAAAATTTAACACCTCCAGATTTTAAAGGAACACTTTTTTTGATAGCTTATTTGACACACTACACTGAGCTAAAATTAACTATGAAATGTTACTATCTAAATATAACTATTAAAACATAGCCACTGAATTGGCATATATAAATAAGATGTTTTTTTGAAATATATATAAAATGGTCCTACTCATCAAAAATTAAATGATTAATTTTTTGGAAGTAATCACTCAATTTTTAGAAAAGTCATTTTGGGGTTCAAAAATATATTTTATTAAAAAATGGGGTATATTAAATTTTATTATATAATATTATGATTAATTTAAATAATTTTTTGATTATTTATATGTTAAAAATGAAACCATTTTTGAATTAATCATATAAAAATTAGCTTAGGCTAAAATTTTGGATTTTTTATGAAAAGAATGTTTTTTTAGTTCATAGTATAAAATACTATTTTTTGTAAAACTATAATTTATTTTAATTAAAATTACAAATATAATTTTAGTTTTATCTTAAATTATTATAAGAATAATTTTTTATAAATAATAAATTTAATTACATTAGAATCAACTTTATTCTTGATTTTGGAATAAGATCATTTTTGGGTTTAAAAATGCATTTTTTTAAAAACTAGTTTTCATTGAATTTTACAAATTTAGATTAAAATTATTTTATAAAAATTCTATAAACTAAATCTTAAAAAATTTATTCCAAAATTGGAATCATAAGGTTCATATTTGGAAAATATTCCAACTTTATTTTTGGTCATAATGAATAATAACTGTGATAAATATTTGTCACCTTAGTAAGGGTAAATCTGGTAATTAATGTTAAAAATAATATTATAAGGATTTAAAAATCTATCTGACTACAAAACTATTTATATTGCTTGATTTTAGTTCAAAAAAAACCTTAATATATTTGAAAATATGTTATTTTGGTGTGATTTGTCTCTGATAATGACCTTTATATTATTTCATGTTAAGGAAAATTCCAAAATGTCACTCTCTTGTTTTTAATTTCTATTATATGTTCAAAAAGTTAAAAGAAGATTTTATAAAAAAATATTAAATTTTATAATTAACTTAATTAATTTATTTTTTTTGGTAATAATTTATTTTTAATTTTTAGTGATGGTATAATTACTTTAAATTCTTACACAACACTGACACAATGCTTGTGAAAGCAGTTGAAAAATCAAAGTAAATGATTTTTAAAACATAAAAAGTAATATTTTTTGAATGAATTATGGTGTCCCATTAATTTTATGTTTAATAAAAATATATAATTTATGGTTGAATATTTTATATTTTTACTCCATACCTGTCTTGATTTCATTAAATTCAAAATATGTGAATAGTTATTTAAATGAATTTAATGGTATTTTATGTTAGATCATATCTTATTAATTGATTTAAAATTCATAAAAATATTTAAATAGGATAATGGGTATGGTATAATGTCAAAAATTTCATAATTTTACCATTTTTATCCAATTTTTAACTTATAAGTAAATATATAACGCTTTAGTTATTAAAAATTTGTTACCATGATTAAGGTTAAAATTGGATAATGAAGGGCTTAAACCCAAAGATTGGATTTAAAATTCCAATTAAAACATCTATTTTTTTATTTTTTAATGAATTTAAACATTAAAATATATTATATTCAACCAAATTGACACTTTTTTCATTTTAACATGAAAAATAATTTATTATATTTAAATCTTTTAAGTAATTCCAAGTGTGTCCTCACCTTCACTATAACGGGACACCACCTCTCAGATATAACTTACACCACCATGGACCACTTATATTGACAAAACTCTTCTAAAAATTCTTATAAAAATAATTATAAAATTTCTATATATTGAGTTATCATAAAAAGACCACCCCTAGGTTCCTTTAAAAGAAATCTAAAGGAGGCCTTTCAAAAAGAAGGTTATTACTTTAGCTGATCTATTTCATTTTAATTCATAATTTACCTCAATAAATTAATTAATAAACATTAAAATACAATACATTTAGTATATACCATATAATAAATATTAATTATGTTAATTACACATCCTTATTTATATCCTTTTCCATTATATGGGGAACAAAATCCTTGTTTGTGGGTACCTGTAGACAACAACATCCATAAAGCTATAAGATTTTATTTTAACATCCTCCTTTCAAGGGTTATAATAAAATTGTATTTGATGTATAAAAATGATAATTATTTCATTATTATTATTATTTATATCATTTAATAACCCCACTTTGACTATGATCAACCTACTAAAGTCATTTTTCAATTATGAATCAAATGTCCTCAAAACACTGGATTTGAGATTAACCAATTATTTAATTAAAATGTAGTTGTAATAGATGAAATAAATGATTTAATGATAAGGGAATAAAACTATAAAAGATACTAAAACAATTAAATAACTAATATAACATTATTTTATAGGAGATTAATGGATGTACATAGCTAGCATGGTCTCAGAGTAAGGGGTTTCTTATCTCAATATCCTTTCACATGGTTATAATTTTACTTCATTGATTATGTTACATAAATTTTTTGTTTTAAATTAACTATGATTGTATTATTTTTTATTTCCAATTGTTTTTTATGGTTTCTAAATTTTTACACATAATCACTTCATTGATTAAATTATAACATCAATGATACAACCTTTGTAAGGATTTATCAACTCAATATTGTTTCTTTGAGACATGTCCAGTATTATGAACCCACTTAATTTAATAAGGTGTATATGATTCTAATTGATATATTATACCATTAATTACTCTTTGATCATGACATTTAAATTTCCCTTAAATTTATCTCTTTCATTAGATATTGATTCAAATGTTAAAAGTTTCAATGGATTTATTGGTCTCAATTTAAATTCTTTAAGACATAATTCATGTTATACATCATGGTTTATTTTATATGGTGTAATAAATAAACCATTAATGTGTTTTAAAATATTATTTAATGATTTTTTTACATAATCATGTTATGTTCCTTCATTCAATGGAATTTTTATTCAATCATTACTTGAGTTGAAGGGTTTCTTGTCTCAAACTTTCTTCTTTGAGAATGTTTTCATTGTTGCACCAATATTCATTTATATTGTGTATATAATGACTCTTGAAATATAAAATCATGAATATTTTTATAACCATTTAATTTTATGTTTCTTCTTATGTTATTTATTTCAAAAGTTTTTGGATTTCAAAATAGAATAAATGGGTTTTCTTTTAAAACGTTTCTTTTAAGATTTTAAAGACTTTTAACCACACCATTCATCCTTGTTCTTTATCTTATTTTATTAATGTTCTTTTATAAGAATAAATTATTTCAAAAAGTAAATTATCATTATATTTTACCTTTTTTAAAATGTTTTAAAAGGTAATATATTAATGTTTTCTATATGGATCACTTTTGACCCTCTTTACAAATTTCTAAAAAGAATATTTTTCTTATCATTTATGATAGGAACAGATTTCAAAGCACAATGAACATTATTTTATTTGAATATTAATCTGTAAGATTACATTGTTATTTTCAAAAAAAATTATTTTAATAATATTTTTACAATTTTTAGTTTTTAATGGTTCAAAAGAAAAGTGTATTTCTCCATATTTTCTAAGAAATGTTTTAAATGTTCTTTTAAAGGTATTTTTATCAATTTAAAAAATCCTTTAATGATTAAAATTATCCACTTGAGGTATTATATTATAACACCATTAAAATCATTTCTTTGAATGGTTTATGATGATGTTTGAAATATATTTTTAATATACTTGTTTCTTTTTCGTTGAAAAATCAGGCTCTGACAGTTTTGATGAAATGAAAGCATCCATGTGTCTTGTTTCATGATACAATATTTATAAATTTTTAATGAAATCATGATTGGGGAGTGAACCCAAATATTTATGTTAATTTATTCGATATGTTATGGGTGGTTTCATTATAGCCCTCCAGTGTATTGGGTATTGAGATATAGTTAAATGGATGAAAGTTAATATTGATAGATGGCAATGTTATGTTACTCTCTAGAGGAAACAAATTTTACTAATTTTAAGTTACTCATAAGAGGATTTTTTTATAGGTTATAGGTTAATATTAAGGGATATTAGAATTATCCAGTTATTTGATTCCATGATGAATGTTTTATTTTCCAAGATACCTACATAGTTTTTTAATTCTTACTATGAATTTTGATGGATCATTTCTTTAAATATTATTTTTACCTAAATTATGATTGTTGAATTATATTAATCTTAACTTATATTAAATATTTATTGAATGTATTATGATTTAAGATCTATGTCTTATGGTTATGGATTATCTTATGTTATTATCATGAAATTTTATTATGTCATCACACCCTTATGCTCATCATATGCTAATTGATGACATTTAATTGTTAATTGGTATGTTTACCCCTATTGAGAATTTGAGCTCACCCTTCTTATGTTTTCCATTTCCATAGGTTTTTAATATTGATGTTAAATTATTTATGTATAGAAAGGTTTCATGTTTGAATAATTTTATGGGACATATTTAAGACATAATTTGAAATATTTAAAGTGGGGAATAGTTTAAAAAAATCACACTTGAAGGAATGTGTATTATTATGTTAAGATTTATCCAAATGCTCTAAAAATGTAAAACTAAAATGTCCTTGGGTATATAAGTGATCCAACTTTTTATTATGATTTTATAAGTTTTTTATAACTAAAATTAGGTCATTATTATAATAATAAAATCCAAAAATATAAAGATTATATTTTCGCACTAGATTTGGGAGTGCAGGTTTGAGGCTGTTATAATATAATTCAATGGAAAAATTGAATTGAGAAATTTAGTAAAGATGTTACCAGATTATGAAATTTTGGGATAATTAATGAATTTTTCTATACAAATTATGAAATTTAACCAGATTAATGATAGGGGAAAAGGGTATAAGGTGCAACATTCAATGCGGTTAGAACACAATAGTGGAAGAAAATGAGTATATTTTTTAATATTACTTATTGCTAGTACAACTTTCTATGTAATCATACTAAAGTAATATATATTTATATGAATGTATGTGATAAGGTAATTTTTAAATTTATTAATGAGAATGATAAATTAAAGGATCCTTTTAATGCTCATAAGGACTTGGAAACAATGAAAATAAAGTATAATTTGTGGGAAATTGAGAATGGCAAGCATCCTAAAATAGTTTTTACTATTAAAAATCATGAAAACCATGTATTCATATGAACTTCAAAACATTTAAAATTTCTAGATTGATATTAAAATAATATTTAAAGGTTAATTGGATTTAAATATTGATAGTTACATGGATTTAATATTCATGATTCATATATTATGATAGTGTAGTTTCTTCCCTTAAAATTATATTAAGTGCTACCTAATAAAGTAAATATAGTTATGGTTTAGTTGTATACTTTATTTATATTTTTTTTAAAAAAAACTTAAATATAGATGTGATTGAGAATATTCATGAAATAATTTAAATAACACTTTTTATGATGTTATCCCCCTTTATTTTTCACTGTCATGATTCATTTGACCGTTCATTTAATCGAGGAAAAAAAATTTGGTGGATTCATAAATTATAAATGAATTTATCCAATTGAGATGAATATAAAATTTATTTTTATTTTCATTGATGATTTAAATTTTATGAAATTAGTATATTTAAATATTTAAAATTATTCATATATTTCTTTCATCAGGTACTTAGGTCATTTGAAGTCATATAAAAGAAATAAAGGTTAACTAGAAGGATATATTGCTGAAGGCCACACAACCAAAGAATGTATGACTATTTTTAGATATTTGGATGGAGTTGATACAATATTCAATCATGTTTTGTGTGTTTATGACTTCTTAAATAATCACGACCGTGAAAAATGGTCATAAGTTTTTCCAAATTTGGATAACCATTTGAAAAATGTAATATCCTCAAATTTAATGATAATAATACCATATTTGTTAATAATTTATGATTAATTAATGTGGAAATTTATTTTGGTTCAATAAAAATTAATTAAATAAATGATTTAAAATCTTTACATAAGGGTAAAATCCCTATTAAGACTTTGAAATATTCTAAAGAATATTTTTAGAGTTAGGCATGGAGTTAGCGCGAGATTATGAGGCCCATAGAGCCTCAAGTATTGATATAAGAAAAATATTAAATATATTGTATCACATGTGCATAGTTCATCTAAAATAATGAAATATATCTAGAATGGTGTCTTAGATATAAAATATAAGAAAAACATTAGGTTTGGAATTTGGATTTTACCCTAGGAAAAATATAATATTTTTGCACATCAAGTGTTTTCTTAAATCACATATGAGGGTAAATTATTTTAACTTTTTTATTATATAATTATTTTTTTAATTATTAAATTCATTTTTTATCTTCTTCCTCATGCAACTCCACTATTTCCACATATTCCAAAATCTAAAATATTATATTTCAACTCATTTTTTACCACTCAAATTAGAAATTCCATAAATGTATGAATTAGAACCCTATGTAATCAATTTTCAGTTGAAATGAAAATTAAATTGGTGAATTAAATTTTAAGTTTTGGATGTGAGAATATTTTCTTGTGGTTTAGGGTTAAAAATAGCTAAAAATCTTCACTTTTAGTTTTGGATGATCCTATAAAGTTAGGGTGACACCAGAATATCCTTACATGCCATCAAATGATTTTATTGGGGTTGTTCAACTTGTTCTAGATCTGAAAAATGACCTCATCCTACCTCTTATGAACTAGACCTAAGGTATTTTTTGGTTAGTTTATCTTTTTATTTTACTATTTATTCTCTTCTTATATTTTTCCTTTTCATCAATTCTAAGAAAATAATTCGTTGAATTATTTTATGATAAAAATATAAGTTTATCAGGGGATAATTCCTCAAAATTTTTAAAGGATAATTTATAAAAAAATATTGAAGGAAAATTTATTAATAATTATCAAGGAATGATTATAAAGAACTATCAATGATAGTTACATCAGATTATATATGTTTAATTTATAAAAATTATCAAAGATAGTTGTACTAAATTATCTAAGGATAAATATATGGGATTATCAAAAGATAATTAAAGATAATTATCAAATGTTATTTTTCATAAAATTATCAATGAATAATTTATATGAATTTATTATATGAAAATTAGAAATGGATAATATTATCATTTAAAAAAAGGATAATTTATATAAATGATCAAAACATAATAATGAAAATCATCGAAGGATAATTATTTATATTATCAAAGAATAATTGTAAGGAATAACACATGTGTTCTTGAATTAATTTAGAGATATAAATTATTGAATGTGGTTTTATAATTATTCCTGAGGATATGATTTTAGAACATGTGTTTAAATAAAAGAATAATTAATAAATTATTTAGGAGAGATAAAGTATCGTTACATGTGATATTTTACTCCTTTTTAAAATCAAATTGTTGGTTTTAGTACTAGGATCATTTGAATAACCTCGAACATTGATGTGTCAAAAAATATGATAATAAGGGCCAAGAGGAGGTGTTATTGGCTATTGAGGTTTCCACCCCAACTTTCAAACCATACAGGGTGGTTTGTCCTTACCTATTGCAATGATTAATTTGGGTTAAGAAGTTCCTTACCTATTAGGAATTTTGTTACATATGTTTCCTTGTTATGATTCATGTGCTAGAATAATTGATAACCATGTTAGACTTGTGATCAAATGTGGGTGTGTGTATCATGTTAGATCCGTTATGATATTATCTCCATGATAGTAGTTGGAATATATACATTCCATGTTTGATATGATTCAAATATTGATTTTGGTTCCATTATTTATCTCATGATTTCATGATTTGTCTTATTATCATGTTATAACTTATTTTTTATTACCGTCCCTTTGGAGGCGTGGTGCTCAGTACACGTGAAAGGTGACAATCACTGTATGATTATCCCTTGAGGGGAAGTACAATTAAATTGTGATGAGGAAGAAAGTTGTCACGACCCAATCCAAAGAAGCCTACCTAGCCAGTGGTAAGCCAATTTTTTTAACCCCATGCCTACCTCCAATAGGCCAGGGGATGGTGACCATCACCGAGAAGGTATATAACACACATGGGTAGCCTTAAACTATGGTTCCTATACACATTAAAACATCTCCAAGACCATACAATTATGATAGTTAAGTTCAACTGATATTAATGAATACATAAATCTATAACCCACAATCAGAGTACTAAAAAGTAATAGAAATCATAAGGGACAAATATAAACCCCCGAAAATTTGAAATAAAGTCCAACCTACTCAAAAGGAGGGGACTAATATCAAATGAAACAACAATATGATCCTTGGTCGGTCTATCCCAAAACTAAGCTCCTCCTATTCCCAGTCCTCCCAATATTCCATTAGTAGTTCTATGACATGTGTAGGAAGAGCCCATTCAAGGGTGATTAAAACAATACCCATTAGAACACCCCAAAAGCACTAAACATAAACTAACAAGAGTAGTCAACTCTCAATTCAAATGTATTTCAATCAAGTTTCACAACATAATAATAATCATAACCCAAATATACTCAAATAGACGATAAGTATTAAATAGGTCTCAACCACCATACACCATAGGATTATACTTGAGGATTCAAGGTAATGATCTTCTGGGAGAATCTACTCCATGAGACATGTATTCACATATGGTGATCATACGAGAGGTCATGCTCATTGGTTATTACTGAATAATTAATTTTTGTAACTCTGATGTTCTAAATACAATGATAGAGGATCACACCTAGGACCACTGGGGGACACTACAAAACCAACTGAATCGACCTGCTATGTAGGGGATCAACACCCTATTCATGGTGTTCATTCTGATACCATGAACCCTACTTAGGATGAAGAAGGGATGATATTGGTTCCCACCCTATTCATAAAGGGAGATTCACTGAACTCTATATGATAATAAGGTCATATAGGGAATCACAATCCTATGCTCAAAAAATAATGTCACACTGTACCCTCATAGGGATGGACCATTGAATCACCCACAACTAAACTTGGTCTATACTGAAGAGATAGAGGGAATCACACTACCCTATTAAAAGTACACGATATGTATTTTCTACCAAGGTTTTCCTGTGGTACATGCCCTGTTCTCATATACTTATGGCCATTCTTGTGTAATCAAACCATACTCATGTACTCTGGCCATGCCCAGGTACCTAGTTGTGTCTAGGTCATATGACTGTGTCTGAGTACAAAACTGTGCTTGTGTAATATTCTCATAACCATGTGTCTATTCATTTCTATTCACATGTAACCTATGAGGTATATATCGATCTACAAGTACCAAGTCACATGGAATGTGACACCTGTCACATGGTGTGTAATATTTATCTACTCCAACATCCTTTCCACCACAACCAGGGTATAACTTGGTTTTTGTTCTTCAAACAATACATCGTGTAGTTAGGAATTTTACAGAATGTAAGAAATACTTAATGAATTCTCCCATGCCACCATCCGTGCTATATATATCACTAATCTCACCCAAATATTATGAATCTTGATCAATCAAACCTCACCATCACCGATGAATTAAATCTAACCTTCAATACACTCAAAAATCATTTTCCATTACACCATCCCATCTCTATATTACCAACAAGGAATCGAGAATCACCAGTCCAATATCGATCCACCTTCGATCATCCTCCATCATTATAACTCCTTAACTATGAACCCACAACTATGGAATCAATCCATTGTGCTAAAGAATATTCATGAAATGATCTAATAACGAGTTTCAGTCAAACACCAACCAAATATATTATATGCAATGAACGTGTGAAGAAATGGGGGAGAAATACAAGAAACACAAAAGTGGAAGAAAAGTTATCTATTTTTTAGGTTAGATTTAATTCATTCTCATTATAATGATGAATGAAGATCCAACAAATAAAAAACAATAATAATTTTCCGAAATCCCAAGTAAATAAACCGTCACTCGCAACATGATTGACCAATGAATCAATCTATTAGTTGATTTGAATTGAATTAATCATGGGATAATAAAACAGGTAAATAAACGACAAAAAAAATTCCCTACCTCGATTTAGGATCGATCACTGAAAAATAAAAAATATTGGTTTTTGTCATTGGAGAGATCCTCAAATTCCATTGGTGAATACGATCCTCGAACAATTTTCATTCTCTAATATCTCCTCTAACAGATCCTCCCAATTCTCTGGGTTATTAATATAACCTTACAAATTGGATATAATCATGATTATATAGGATAGGGTTATGGAGATACATCAAAAAATATATATTTATTTTATTATTTACACCTATGAATAAACTTTATCAAATTGCATGATTCTAATAAAGTTTATGTCACACCTAGGGTAAAACCCATGTTTTGGACTCAATGATAGCCTTATATTTCCCATATAAGTACCTATTTAGGATTTATTCCACTTTTTTAGGGAAAATGTGTGAATGTAATATAATATATTAAATATTTATATAATATCAATAACAAGACTCTATGGGCCTTATAATCTCTTTTAATCTTAGCACTTAGCTCTGAAGGTATTATTAGATATTTTTAAAATTTTTACATGGTAAAAAGAAATTAAAATACTAGATAATAATAACCTCGTAGCCTAGATATAACTTAATTCCAGGAGGATTCTGAGGAACATGTCCTAACTTGAATCCTTTTGGATATCGAGTTATATTCCAACTCGATTCGTGGGGGATACTGAGTAAAATGTTCACTTGATTCATTGAGGATATCAAGTTACATATCAAAAACCTTGTAGCTAGTTTTTTATATTTACCAAAATCTTAGTTATCATTCTAGAATGAAGACAAAGTAGGTACCACAGTGGGTTTATGGTGTCTTAGTTAGTGCATTAACACTTTATTTTGGATTTTATACGGTTATTATTTTATGAGTTTGTTATTATCATGGAATAAACATGTTGTTATTGATCACACTTGGTTAAGGATGTATTTTTTGTGTCCTACTGAGTCTTTTACTCACAACCTATATGATAATATTGATTTTCTTGTATATTTCATGATCAAAGATGATGCTTTGGGAAAGGGACCTGTGGTGGATAACTAAGAATAAGATTATGGAGCTATTAGCAGACTGGGATTGACTCTGGAGGATCACTGTTTCATTTTTTTTATTTATATGAACATATTAATCTAGTTTTTATTTTCACTTTGGAAGCCTATTTATTTGTATGTTATGTATGTCATTAATAGATTTCTTCATGTAATATAATTATATATATTTTATTGTTTATTATTATTTTTTCATGACTTAGTACCAAGGGAATAGTTTCCCCATTGATAGAATTATACCTTCGTTACTAGTCAAAAACCTCTTGTGTGTAGAGAGCCTCACACGAGGTTATGTGTAATTCTAGCTCGGACCTAGTGGTTAGGGTTGGGATGTTATAAAATTATATCATAGGAACATGACTCACTAACTTGTTTATTATTTTTTCCTTGATTTGGGATATGGTATATAGGATATAGTATGGTTAGAACTCAAGCAGTAGTGTAACAACCCGAGATTTTATAAGATATATTATTTTTAATTTCTTTCATATCTTCTGTTGTACGATACACCAAGATTATCTTGCGCTATATGCAACGCTGTATTAGCTTGTCGTATACACAACATTATTCTTGGATCGTGTTACACACAATTTCAAGTTCGTTTTATAATAATCATTCTACGCAACATTGAGTGTATATATATATATATATTCAATGTATAAATGAAATATAGTTGGATTATGTTATAAGAAACAATGAAGGATTCTTGCACAACACGCAACCCTGACTTGGCTTGCATTACACGCAATCATGACTTTCCTTGATAGCGTGTGTTGTACGCAATATCAGGTTTCACTAAACAATGATATATGGTTATAATATTATTATGAACTAGCCATTATGAATAGTATTAACTAAATTTTGAATGTTATAACATTATTATTTCATCTTACACATTTTCTAGAACATGGTATGTGAACAAAATATTTTTTTCGGGTAAAATAATGATTTTTTAAAAAATGCAGTTTTGCCGCCTTTTAATGGCGCACCCACATTAAATCTAGTTTTTGAAATGTTTATAAGTTCAATTTTACAAAATAAACTTCTTATTTTGAATCAGGATATAAAAATTTACGTTGGAAAAAGTTTTGATATTTTTCTGATAACTTTCAAATTTTAATGAATAGTAAAAAGACGCTATATTGTAATTAAAAACAAATTTTTTCATCGTAATAATTTATATGGTTAAATTATAATATTTAATGGTTTTAAAGTATAAATAGAATATATTTTTACCATTTAATATAATTTATGTCATTAGCATTGATTTTACCTTGAATTCGTAGGTTAAATCAATTCAATTTTTTGCAATGTTTTAAACAAAAACCCATTTTCTTTCAACAATGGGATTAATTTTAATTTAATTTCTGAAAATTTTGTGTATTTAATTTGGAAAAATTGATTCCATATTTGGAATCAGTGGGTCCAAATTATTTTAATAAGTTACTTTTTATTTTTTGGGCATTATGAATAGTAACTACGGTAAATTTTATTTACCATAGTTAAAGGTAAATCAGGTAATTAAGGGTAAATATAAGATCATAAAATTACCCTAACACCTTCCAAAATCATATTGGATGACTAAAAGTCTACCCATATAACTTAAGGGTCGGATTAGATTCATTTAATTGACTTTTTCCCATGAAAATAATTTTATTATTATTAAAACCAAAGAAAGTGACAACATGTCACTTGTTTTAAATCTTATAATTATAATAATTTTAGTTTAGTGATAAACTTCATGAAACTTAGGATATAAATAGTCTCCAGAAATATAATAAAATTATCTACATCATATGAATTTATTTATAATTTTTAGGGATTAAATAATTATCATTAAAGGTGACATAATAGTGAAGTTGAAATTTTTTTATTAAGAGAAATATCAAATAAATGGTTTTAAAATTATTAAAACAAATATTATATGAACTATTTAATGTTATCCACTAATTTTATAGATAAACATGACATGTTATGAATCTATTAAAGCTTTTAGTTCTGACATATCTTCTGTATGTTGTTTATTTAAATTCAAATAAATGAATAGTGTCAAAATTGACACTATTGTTATTTTATAAAAATAACATATTATTAAATTGTTTAAAAATCACAAAAATATTTAAAAATTATAAATTGAAATTTATATAGTCTAAAATGTCATAAATTATCTAATTATGGATAATTAATAGCACACAAGTAATTATTTATAACAATTTAAAATTTAGAATCTTATTAACACAAATAAAATTTAATAGAATAAATAAGGATAAATCAAGTTGATAATGTTAAAAATAAATTCCATACATGTCTAAAATTTATTTGTTGATGAGATTACAACCATATCTCATATAATCTTTAAATATGAGTCATTTTTTGAGGTTTTTAAGTGGAGTTAGATTTATTATAAATTAATATTTTTAAGATTTCCAAATTTGCCCCTCTCCTCCCTTATAAAAGGGAACCTCCTCCCTCTCATCTTCACACAACTTTGAGAGTTAAATATCGGCCAAAACCTCCCCATTTAACTTCCCCACTTCCTTAAAAACCTACTAGAGGTACTGGTCTTCTCAAAAGACTAACTCTAGTGCCCTAAGAGAATGTTTAAAGGAGGCACTTCAAGAAAGAGGTAATACCTTCTACCGTTTTCTTCAAGTTCCATTATTCTTCTACTCCCTCTTCTTTAGTTGTTTCATTATGAAGTAATAAAATCAGTATCCCTCATATACTGATATGTTATTATAAATATTAAACAACCCTATTTCACCTTCTATCCATCCTACGGAAAACAAAATCACCGCGCGTGCGTACGTACGGAATACCGTCTCCACGCCGTGGTGTAATATGTTTTTCCACCAACACCTTACATGGATGGGTATAATGGTGTAAAGAATAACTATATATGGTTATTATAACATCATACTAATTCTGATATATTATACCATCCACTCCAATTATATTCAATAAATATGGGAACAATATCATCGCTCGTGCGTACGTACGGACTACCGTCTCCACGACGCGATGAGATTCATTCTCCATGTTAACCATACATTAATGATCATAAAGTTTATATAATGAATAATAATGAAATATATGAAATAATAATGCTACTGTATTTATATATGTATGTCATCTATTTAGTTTCATTCAATTCAATAAGGAAATGAAAACAACGTTCATGCATACGTACGGCCTACCGTCTCCATGAACGGTGTATTTCATTCCTTTTATCGATCTATAATATATATGTATATGATGAATATATATTATATATAAGTCATGTTTTACATTCTAGAATTATGTAAATCAGGATATAAGAAATAATATCAAGAACGACAAGTCGAAACACATACGATAAATGAAATGATTTTACCCAAAACGCTGCTTTAACATGGAATTTACAAAAGAAAGGGTAATATAAAGTCATAAGTAAAAAATATAAGATATCATAACAATGAATATGATTATGTAATAATTAAATTACATTATTTAAATCATTATACAGGAGTTTCGGATCCATATGAAGCATATCAGACCTAAGGTAAGGGATAATGTTGCAATCTCAATTGTTTTCTATCCGATATTGCTTATACGTAAGTATTTACTAGGGTTATATTTATCATCCATATCCAAGTTTTATAAAAATGTTTTCATGTATGTTTAAATTTCTTTTTACCCATTTTTGACTTTTACTATATGGTATGTATGGAATCTTTCTTTTACGAGGTACTTTTTGACTTTTCTGGCAAAAGTATGAGAAAAATGTCTTTTTTAACTTATACGGCATGAGAGGATTTTTACGGTTTCATAAATCCTCATTTTCATGAATCTTCCTCCACAATATTTCATGATTATTTTCAAAAAAATCATTTCCTTTGAAAATTTCATGTCATTTTTGAAAAGAAAATGATTTTGAAAAAGAAAGGATATTTTCTTCAAGAATTCATTTCAAGTGTTTTATCAAAACAATTTTCCACATAAGATGACATTATTTCCTATGTGTATGTTTCAAGTATAATGTCTCAATGATTTACATGGTTTTCAATTTTCTTATGATGAAATGATATCCATTTGTTTTATATGGATTATGTTATGATGGGATGATGTTTATGAAACCCATTTTATTCTTTGGGTTACGATGAATGATTTATGTTTATGTTGTGGCACACGAAAGACTGATTTCATTATGAGATGGGTGGGACCTATATCTCCCTCCAATTTATTGGGTAAATATTTATATCTCATGATATAGGCATGGCTAGAATGACAAGTTAAACCGGTTCAGTAATAAAGGACTGGAACGAGGAGTGAACTCGATTCAGAAAGGGAATTTGTCCACTAAGATGGTCTTGGAAGCAATGCCTTGGATACTATGGAAATAATAACATGTGCTTAATTGTTTCCACAATTAAATGTTTTATTCCCATGCTATTTTATCATTCTTAATGTTTCTTTATGATCTATGCCTTACATACTTCCATTTTTATGTCATTTCTCAAGCTATTTATGTTTAAACATTATGTTCATGTTTTTAAGTTCAAATGTATATGATTTGTTTCATTTTATCCATGATTACCCTTACTGAGCATTTGATCTCACCATTTATATGTTTTCTTTTCCCCATGATATAAAGAAAGGTTTTAGGTAAGAAAACAAAAAGGGGAAGATCTTTATGGGAGATGGTGAAGATCTTTCACCACGATTAGAAGATTATTTTTTTTTCTGAGTTTCTAAAGACACTAAACTATTACGGTCCTTGTGTGTCTGTTTTTGTTATGTATTAATTATTCCGCAAAATTAATGTAATGTCCATGTACGTCAAGCTTTGGGTCTCTACAGTTGGTATCAGAGGAAAGGTTTAGTTAACCTTTAGAAACTAGGATGCGAAAATGTTAGTGAGATCTCTAGAGATATTTCTAAGGTATGTATAGGGATGTCCCTAAGGATAAGTATACGTATAGGATATAGTCCTAGAACTATGGTAATAATCTTAGAATTTAACCTAAAATGTTAGATATTGACGGTACTTACCGTTTACTATGTTGTTTTCCCTAGCATGATTTTTGCCTATCACACTATTCTTTTTGGGTTTTAGAAAATGGCTGGAAACCAGAAGATTCATGATAATGGATGATATGATGGATAATGGAATTATATTATTCATGATAAACCAAATGAAACGGGATTTGGAAGTCCAAACATCATTTTTATGCCTTATCAACAATCTCATAATATGATCAATAATCTCAACTTTGGTAAGTTTCCCAACTCAGATAATAAGAGAAAGATGGAGTTTCATGATGATCATAGAGGAAAGAAAGTTCAATTTACCTCATGTAAATCATATGGGAAGAGGAATCAGGGAGATTGTTTCAAAGGAACTGGAAGATTCTTTGGGTGTGGAAAAGAAGGACACAAATCCAGTAAGTACAAAAGAAAAGGTTTAGTTAACACCATGGACAAGGATAATGGTATTGCTACAACATCAACAATGATTAGATGTTTTAAATGTGGAATGTATGGGAATTATGAAAACCAATTCCCTAAGGGAAAATCTCATAAAGAGAATCAGCATGGTCATATGGGTAGTATTTATGGGGATGATGATGAAGAGACTACAAATGAAATATGAGATGAAAGAAATGATGAAGCTCAGTCAGTGGTTTAAGAAGTTAGTGGAATGATTGTATGTTTATCAAGAATAATGTATGGTACTATGGAATAAAGAATCATCCAAGGGTTGTTACACTATTGTTTTTCATAAAGTATTTGAAAGTATATGTTGAATGGTACTGGTAACCATGAAAGGTTATTCAGATATTTTTGGAAAATAGATGATATGTGCATAAATAAGGGATAAGGAGAAAATGAAATGTTTGATAGTATTCATGAGCTCATGAATAATATAAGGACAATGTAATATCATGGTTTGAGTATATAAAATTTTATGGATTTTTGTATGTGAAAAGAGTTAACTTTTGACAGCATTCATATTTTCACTTAGATTCAATGGGTATTCATTTTTTTAAGAGAATAAACGATTAAGGTATTCACATGTTTGGAATGTAACCAACAAGATATATCTTATATGGGGGATAAATGATGGTATTAATGTACTTGTTATGTGACCTCTCAAGTAATCATTTTCTTTAAACCATGAGATTAGACAGAAGTATTTTTGATAAGCTTAAATGTTGGAATGAATTAAGTTGGTCATCAGTTATAATTGTTTAAGACTAGAATTTTTCTATATTATGGATTGTTATAATAATGTAGTTTTAGAAAAAGGATGACCTGCAGAACGGATGACAACCCATCGCGTCGGACAAGGCTGTGGGAATCAAACCCACAACCGAAGTGCGACATTCCTTTATCGCCTAACATTGGCCTATAGGAAGTCCCTGGTTAGTATAAATTAGTTAAGTGGTATGATATATGAAGTATAAGTCCATTTTAGGAACCATATATAATTAATCTCACTATATATGGACTTATATATATTTGATAACTTTTGCTAACCTTTTTTTTGAGATAGATGGAATGACCCATCATTCTATCACATGATTTTCTAACACTTCACGAATGACAAATTCAACCTCATTTCTTTAAGAGATAAAGTGGAAGTTCTTCAAGGCACGAACAACGGTGAGATTATATCAAAATAAAGTAAGTATTTCTTCTAATTCAAATTCTTTAACTTTAGGGAAATGATCTTGAAAACCAAAAATGTTGTCCTAGTGCCCTTATATTTGATGAATCAGATGCTACCTTAGATCATCACAAATTTATGGCTTTGTGATTGTTGGCTTTTTCATTGCCATGTTCTCTACCACTCTCCATCAGAACTTGATGGTTATATTTCTCTTCCATATCCATATTTTCACCTATGTTCTCCTATGTGTAAACCTAGTGATTAGTTTATTTGGTTAACCGTTACATTTCATACTTTTTTTTAAAGATAAGTTTTGGTATTCCTTTTTACGATGTGGGTTTCAATTAAAGAAAATTTCAAGTAGAAAACCACTTATAACCCTGAAGAATTTCAAGGGAGAAATTGATTATAAGGGGGTAGAATGTAACAACCCAAGATTTTATAAGATATATTCTTTTTAATTTCTTTCATATATTCTATTGTACGATACACCAAGATTATCTTGCTCTATATGCAACACCGTATTAGCTTGCAGTATACGCAACATTATTCTTGGATCGTTTTACACACAATTTCAAGTTCGGTTTATAATAATCACTCTACGCAACATTGAGTGTATATATATATATATATTCAATGTATAAATGAAATATGGCTGGATTATGTTATACGAAACAATGAAGGATTATTTCACAACATGTAACCCTGACTTGGATTGCATTACACGCAATCACGACTTTCCTTGATAGTGTGTGTTGTACACAATATCAGGTTTCACTAAACAATGATATATGCTTATAATATTATTATTAACTAGCCATTATGAATATTATTAACTAAATTTTGAATGTTATAACATTATTATTTCATCTTACACATTTTCTAGAACATGGTATGTGAACAAAATAAATTTTTCGGGTAAAATAAGCATTTTTCAAAAAATGCAATTTTGCTGCCTTTTAATGGCGCACCGACATTAAATATATTTTTTGACATGTTTATAAGTTAAATTTTATAAAATAAACTTCTTCTTTTGAATCAAGATATAAAAATTTACATTGGATAAAGTTTTTAAATTTTTCTGATAACTTTCAAATTTTAATGAATAGTAAAAACACGCTATATTTTAATTAAAAACAATTTTTTTCATCGTAATAATTTATATGGTTAAATTATAATATTGAATGGTTTTAAAGTATAAATATAATAGTTTTTTACCATTTAATATAACGTATGTCATTATCATTGATTTTACCTTGAATTCGTAGGTTAAATCAATTCAATCTTTTGCAATGTTTTAAACAAAAACCCGTTTTCTTTCGACAACGGGATTAATTTTAATTTAATTTCGGAAACATTTTTGTATTGAATTTGGAAGAATTGATTCCATATTTTTAATTAGTGGGTCCGAATTATTTTAATAAGCTACTTTTTATTTTTTGGGCATTATGAATTGTAACTATGGTAAATTTTATTTAACATAGTTAAAGGTAAATCAGGTAATTAAGGGTATATATAAGATCATAAATTTACCCTAACACCTGAAAAAATATTATTGGATGACTAAAAGTCGACCCATATGACCTAAGGGTCAGATTATATTCATTTAATGGGCTTTTTTCCATAGAATGTTTTTTATTATTAAAACCAAAGAAAGTGACAAAATGTCACTTTTTTTAAATATTATAAGTATAATAATTTTAGTTTAGTGATAAACTTTATGAAACTTCTGATATAAATATTCTCCAGAAATATAATCAAATTATCTACATCATATGAATTTATTTATAATTTTTAGGTATAAAATAAGTATCATTAAAGGTGACATAATAGTGATGTTGAAATTATTTTATTAAGAGAAATATCAAATAAATGGTTTTAAAATATTAAAATAAATATTATATGAACTATTTAATGTTCTCCACTAATTTTATAGATAAATATTACATCTTATAAATCTATTAAACTTTTTAGTTCGAACATATCTTCTGTATATTGTTTATTTAAATTCAAATAAATGAATAGTGTCAAAATTGAAACTATTGTTATTTTATAAAAGTAACATATTATTAAATTGTTTAAAAATCACAAAAATATTTAAAAATTATAAATTGAAATTTATATAGTCTAAAATGTCATAAAATATCCAATTATGGATAATTAATAGCACACAAGTAATTATTTATAATAATTTAAAATTTAGAATCTTATTAACACAAATAAAATTTAATAGATTAAATAAGGATAAATCAAGTTGATAATGTTTAAAATAAATTCACTACATGTCTAAATTTTATTGGTTGATTATATTACAACCCTATCCAATCTAATATTCTAATATGAGTCATTTTTGGAGGTTTTTAAGTGGGCTTAGATTTATTATAAATTAATATTTTTAATATTTCCAAAGGTGTCCCTCTCCTCCCTTATAAAGGGAACCTCCTCCCTCTCATCTTAACACAACTTTGAGCCTTCAATCTCGACCAAAACCTTCCCATTTCACTTCCCCAATTCCTTAGAAACCTACTAGAGGTATTGGTCTTTTCAAAATACCAACTCTAGTTCCCTAAGAGAATGTTTAAAGGAGGCACTTCGAGAAAGAGGTAATACCTTCTACCGTTTTCTTCAAGTTCCATTCTTCTTCTACTCCCTCTTCTTTAGTTGTTTTATTATTAAGTAATAACATCAGTATCGATAATATACTGATATTTTATTATAAATATTAAACAAACCTATTTCACCTTCTATCCATCCTACAGAAAACAAAATCACCGCGCGCGCGTACGTACGGAATACCGTCTCCACGCCGTGGTGTAATTTGTTTTTCCACCAACACCTTACATGTATGGGTATAATGGTGTAAAGAATAACTATATATGGTTATTATAACATCATACTTATTCTGATATATTATACCATCTACTCCAATTCTATTCAATAATTATGGGAACGATTTCATCACTCGTGCATACGTACAGACCACTGTCTCCACGACGCGATGAGATTCATTCTCCATGTTAACCATACATGAATGATAATAATGTTTATATAATGAATAATAATGAAATATATGAAATAATAATTATACTGGATTTATATATATATGTAATCTATTTAGTTTCATTCAATTCATTAAGGAAACGAAAACATCGTTCATGCGTACGTACGACCTACCGTCTCCATGAACAGTGTATTTCATTCCTTTTATCAATCTATAATATATATGTATATGATGAATATATATTATATATAAATCATGTTTTACATTCTGGAATTATATAAATCAGGATATAAGTAATAATATCAAGAACGACAAGTCGAAACACATACGATAAATGAAATGATTTTACCCAAAATGCTGATTTAACATGGAATTTACAAAAGAATGGGTAATATAAAGTCATAAGTGAAACATATAAGATATCCTAACAATTAATATGATTATGTAATAAGTCAATGACATTATTTAAATCATTATACAGGAGGTTCAGATCCATACAAAGCATATCGGACCTAAGGTAAGGGATAATGTTGCAATCTCAATTGTTTTCTATCCGAGATTGCTTATACGTAAGAATTTACTGGGGTTATATTTATCATCCATTTTAAAGTTTTATAATTTTTTTTCATGTATGTTTAAAGTCCTTTTTGCACATTTTTGACTTTTACTACATGGTATGTATGAAATCTTTCTTTTACGAGGTACTTTTTGACTTTTCCGACAAAAGTACGAGAAGAATGTCTTTTTTAACTTATACGGAATGAGTGGATTTTTACGGTTTCATAAAGACTCATTTTCATGAATCTCCCTCCACAATATTTCATGATTATTTTCAATAAAATCCTTTCCTTTGAAAATTTCATGGAATTTTGTGAAAAGAAAATGATTTTGAAAAAGAAAGGATATTTTCTTCAAGAATTCATTTCAAGTGTTTTATCAAAACCATTTTCCACATAAGATGACATTATTTCATATGTGTATGTTTCAAGTATAATGTCTCAATGATTTACATGGTTTTAAATTTTCTTATGATGAAATGATATCCATTTGTTTTATATGGATTATGTTATGATGGGATGATGTTTATGAAACCCATTTTATTATTTGGATTACGATGAATGATTTATGTTTATGTTGTGGCACACGAAAGAATGATTTAATTATGAGATGGGTGGGACCTATATCTCCCTCCAATGAATTGGGTAAATATTTATATCTCATGAGATAGACATGGCTGGAACGAAAAGTTAAACTGGTTCAGTAATACAGGACTGGAACGAGGAGTGAACTCGATTCAGAAAGGGACTTTGTCCACTAAGATGGTCTTGGCAGAAATGCCTTGGCTACTATGGAAATCATAACATGTGCTTAATGGTTTCCAAAATTACATGTTTTTTTCCCCTGATATTTTATCATGCTTAATGTTTCTTTATGATCTATGCCTTATGTACTTCCATGTTTTATGTAATTGCTCAAGATTTTCATGTTTAAACATTATGTTTATGTTTTTAAGTTCAAATGTATATGATTTGTTTTGTTTTATCCATGCTTACCCATACTGATCATTTGAGCTTACCATTTATATGTTTTCTTTTCCCCAGGATATAAAGAAAGGTTTTTGGTAAGAAAACAAAAAGGGAAAGATCTTTATGGGAGATATTGAAGATCTTTTACCACGATTAGAAGATTAGTTTTTTCTGAGTTTCCAAAGAAACTAAACTGTTATGGTCCTTGTGTGTCTGTTTTTGTTATGTATTAAGTATTCTGAAAATGTAATGTAATGTCCATGTACGTCATGCTTTGGGTCTCTACAAGTAGAACTATGATAGTACCGAGCCAGCTCTGTATAGTGTACTTCTGAGTTTCTATAAGTGTGGAAAGTTATGTTTTTCTATTAACATTAATTAAATTCAGCTTTGGTGATGTACGTGATATTGATATGTGATTTTTGAGATTATGGGTACATTCATGCATCATGACTAGGAATTTAGGTTTATATGCTATATATATACCATCGTTGTCCTACATAATAATTCTTTAATTAAATTCCTTGGTTTTTGTTATATAGTTGGGATAGTTTCTCTTTGTGTAACATATTTGTGGTGCCATACTGTTATAAATCTTTATTATAAGTAATCAGTTTAAAGGAACATAATATTGTGTTAGTGTATATATGATTATTGTTACTAATGTCCAAGGATAAAGACCAAGGTTATTTCTAGGAGGGGGTATACCTTGGGTTATGAGAAAACTCCTAGGAGAACCTTTTGTGACCACATAAAATATTTAGGGAATGTTTATAATCTTAATTTTCTTTATGTTATAGATATTCCACCTCATTGATGTTTGGTGGGACTACTAGCTGAGAAATAGGGTGGTCTAGAGCACATCCTTGTAATGGCCCCAGTAGTTCTGGTAAAAATCCGATTTCACCTAGGAGTTCTTCCACCAAAATCCATGTTCAACTATACTAGAGATTTATAACTTCAATATCCTCAATAATTTTAGGGTAGTGAAATACAAAGGATGTTATGAACTGGATGAATCTCATTGAGGGTATATTTGACCTCATAAAGAAAATAATATACAAGAAGTAGAAGTTCGAAACATTGATTCTACAAGGAACCACCAAGCGGTGGGGGGTATATTGAACCATGCATGATGGAATAGAGATTTGAATTATACAACCTTTAATGATATTATATTCAGGGAATAAATTTTGTGAATAATTTCCAATAGACCTTCTAGTAACACTTCTATAAGAGGAAAGAGGAAGGATGAGGTTTCATACAAAAGAGCTGGTAGGTAGACAAAGTAAAACAAGGCCTCATCATCATTTTTTTTGAAAGGAAGACTGCAATGACTTATTTGTAAATAGGTTGAAATAATCAAATCATATATCCAATGCCACATAACCACTTTCTACATTGAGTAAATTCGAGGAATCATTAACAATTTTATTACAGATCCTTGATATTTCATAGGGGTGAAAGGAAATTGGGATCTGACTAGTTCCTTAGAAGAGGACTCAAATGATGAATTTGGATGGTCTTGCAACTTAGGGATAGGGTCACAAAGCTAAGTTAGGATGCATTCACGTAGTGTATCATACTACATTAGATTATAGGGAAGGCCCATTTACTATTTGAGGTGTTTTTTAGATCACATATACTTTATCTACGACTTTATCTAATATTGGTGTTTTCATTCCTTCATATATTCATAAGTAGTCTCTAGACTTGACTTATTGGAAAATTTAACCTTTTAGTTATTTTATTCCCTTAATACACCGTTGGGAAAAGTAGACTATCTCAGTAATGTCAGTGTGTCATAAGATATGGAAATATATGGGACTTCATGATATTATAGATGATGAGATTTGATGTGATTATTAATGGATTGGATGAATAGCTTATGATCTCACATTGATTACTATCAGAGATGAGTTTAATTTGTTCTACCAAAGGAAGAGAGGTTTTTAATGACCAGAGAATGAGAATTGGTAACAGGAAAAGTCAAACCAAACTTCAATATTCCTCTAGTAATGGATCTATATTAGGATATATTTATGGATAAAATTATAGGTTTTTCTCTTGATAGAGGAGTTGACTTCAGGAATGAAATCATACTGGGTATACAATCCATTTATATACCTCTGTATAATATATTGAAAAGCATGGTGAAGGAGATAAATGTGTATCCAGATAAATTAGAGTACAAGGGATTTATTAGGTGGAGTAATTCACCACGGGGAGTGCCTTTGTTGTTCTCTATGAAGGAAGGTGATAGTTTTTGACTTTAAATCAATTATCTAAAGCTGAACAAGGTGATGGTTAAGAATAGATACTCATTTCCCATGATCAATGATATTTTTGATCAGTTACAAGGATCCCTTTTGTACATAAAAAATTATTTTTTATCAGGTTATCGACATCTGTGAGTTAGATAAGAAGTCATTCAATTTCAAAGTCAATATGTGCTATATGCATACTTGTTGATGCTGTTAGGACTGATGAATATGCTGACAGTGTTCATTGTCCTCACAAAAAAGATATTACACCAATATATTGACATTTTAACCATATTGTTTGTTGAAGAAATACACATATACTCACTAGCACCAGAGAATCATTCTAGGAACACCAAGATAGTCCTTAGTATGTTTCGAGGAAATCATATTTACACCAAGATGTCTAAGTGTTACTTATGGATTTAGGAGGTTATTTTACTTGTACATGTAGTGTATAAGATGGATATATCCATAGAACTTGAAAAACAGACCAATGTGAATAGAAATTTCTTGAACTAATGGTAAGGTTGAAGATAACTCCACTAATAAAACTTCATAATCCTAGGATTGGATATGAAATATAATAAGATGCATCCAACATTATCCTAAGAGTGGTACTTATGAAGAGGCATATCACCAGGTTATTTTCTCAATGCCTTACACACAAGAGGGTAAAGGCTAAGCACCAGCTTCTCAGTGGGTTGTTCTAAACACTTAATGGGTACATAAGAAAGTGGTAGAATATCAAAATAGACTTTTTGATAGGGTTACCTAGGACCTTGAGGAGTCTTGACATTTTCCTGGTGATTGTGAATCGACTAAATAATATTTTACACTTTTTACCAATCCAAAAGAATCACTTAGTAGGAAATATGGAATATATATATATATATATATATCCGTCAAATCATATGATAACATGGAGTTACCTTGATCATTATTTTAGAAATATTTGAAAATTTTACCTTATGATTTTGGTAGGTCTTCCAAAAGTCCCTAGAGACTTTTCTGGGATTGAGCACAATATACCATCCTCATAAAAATAGACAGTCCAAGAAGATTATACACATACTGGAGGATATGTTTCAATATTATGTTTTAGACTTTTGTGGAGCATGAGATGATAACCTTTACTTGGTTTATCTCATGTAAAACAATATTTATTAGGCTTTAATTTAGATGGAACCTTATGAGGCTCTTTTTAAGGGGCAATGTTTTTCACTATTTTATTGGTTTAGGGAGGCTAAGGCATTATTAGTGGGACCTAGTTTGGTTTAGGAGACCTTAGAGAGAGTATACATAATTTAAAAGTGATTTATCACCACTCAGAATGGGTAGTGATCATATTCTAACCATATAATGAGACCTTTGGAGTTCTCTGTGTGTGAACATGTTTCCTGAGAGTGACTTCTCAATTAGGCCACCAATGTATGAGGAAGCAAGGAAAACTATCACCATGGTTTATGAGATGTTTCATGATCACCAAACATATTAGTACAATGGTGCACCATTTGGAACTTCCTACACATTATTGAGGTATGCACAATATGTTTAATGTGTCTCATCCATGGAGGCATGTACCCAATCATGCATATTTCATCAACTGCAGGGATGTTGATCAAGAGATTGATGCATATTATGAGGAGAATCCAATGAAGATTATTGATCAAAGTGGGAAGGTCCTACAAGGGAATATGATAACACCTATCTATATTTAGTGGCATCATAGATAGATCCTTGAGGAGATGTGTGAGTTAATGTATGATATAAAAGATTAGTGGCCCAAGTTGTTCAATCATGACCTCTAGAGTTACTTCTCAGGGATGATATGTTGATAGAGGGGGGAGAATTTTAATTTCCTTAATTTTTTATGATAATAAAATCCTCTTTGATATTTTTTTGGTGGAAATGTTTTACTCCCAAAACAAATCCCCAAATAAACGATTTAAAGGAATTATGTAAGGGTATAGTACTTGTTGACACTTTGGAATATTCTATTGAATTTTTTCATATTTAGGTGTAAAGTTATCACATGATTCTGAGGCTCATAGAGCCTAATAATTAATGTAATTTAAATATTAAATATATTATATCATGCATGCATATTTTTTTCTAAAATAATGGAATATCTCCCAAATGGTATCTCAGATGAGAAATCTATGATAGCCAATAAATATGGAATGCATGTTTTACTTAGGTGTGGTATAACGATTGTGTATATTGGGTGTTTGGTTTGTTCTCACATAAGAGTAAATATATTATATTATGTGTGCTTGATTTTTTTTAAAATAATGTAATATTACACAAACAATATTTCTAAGGGAAAATATGAGACCTCCATTAGTCTTAGAATATAGGTTTTATCCTAGATGTGATATAACATTTTTGTATGTCAGGTGTTTGGTTAAATCACATGTGAGGGTAATTTATTTTAACCTTTTTATTATATTTCTATTATTTATAATTATTAAATTCATTTTTCATCTTCCTTCTCACACCACTCCACTATTTCCATGTAGTCAACAATCCAAAATATTGGATTTCTACTCATTTTTAATTTCTCAAGATATAAATTCCTTAATAGGATTAATTAATACCCTCAAAAATCCAATTTTAATTGAAACGAACACTAAATTGGTGTATTGAATTTGGGGTTTGGGATGTGTTGATTATTTATTAAGTTTAGGTTCTAAATAGATAGAAATATTCATTTCTGGTGTAGGATGATCTTATCAAGTTCTGGTGATGCCAAACCATCTTTTTGTGTGCTCTGATGATCTGATTCAGGCTATTCATCTGGTTCCAGACACACATGACACCCTCATCTTTCTTCATAGGTTCTTAACCAAAGAGAATTTTGTGGGTTAGATTTATCTTTTTATTTTATTATTTATTTTCATCCTTTAAATTTATTTTCATTAATTCTTGGAAATGAATATATTGAATTATAAGATGATAAAAACTTGAGTTTATTAATAGATAATTCAACAATATTATCAAAAGATAACTTATAAAAAAATGATCAAAGGACAAATTATTAATAATTATCAAAGAATAGTTGTAATTAATTATCAATGATAGTTATGTTAGATTATTTATGATTAATTTAGAAAAATTATCTTAGATAGTTATGTGAAATTATTTAATGATAAATATATGGGATTATAAAAAGACAACTAAAGTGAATTATCAAATGATATTTTCATAGAATTATAAAAGGTTAATTTATGAGAAATTATTATAAGATAAATATAAAAGGATAAAAATATTTTTGAAAAAAGGATAATTTATAAAAATTATAAAATGATTATTTTGAAAATTATTAAAGGACAATTATTTATATTATCAAAGAATAATTATAAAGAATACCACATGCGTTCTCAAATTAATTTACAGATTTAAATTATTGAATGTGGTTTCATAATTATTATTGAGGATAAAATTTCCAATTCATGTGTTGACATAAAATGATAATTTAGTAATTATCCAAGTGATAAAGTATCATTACATGTGATATTTAATTTTTTTTAAAATAAAATTGCTAGTTTTTGTTCTAGGAGCCTTTGAAAAAACCCCAAGAATTGACACATCAAAAAATATGATAAAAAGGCCCATGAGGAGGTATTATTGAAAATTTAGGTTTCCACTCCATATTTTAAAACACATTGTGTGGTTTATCCTTACCGTTGACATTAAATAATTTGTGGTAGGATGTTCGTTACCTCTTGGGGATTTTATTACACACATTTTATTATTATAATTCATGTGTTCTCATTATTGATAATTGTTCTAGAATTGAGATCAAATGTGGGTGTGTGTATCCCATGATGCCCATTATGATATTGTTTCCATGATAATTATTGTAATAGCTATATCCCATGATTGATATTTTCCACATATTGACTTTAGTGTAATTGTTTATCTCATGATATCATGAAATGTTTTTTATCATGCTATATCTTGTTATATATTATATTTCCATTGGATTTTTAGTTCTTGGTACACATGATAGGTGGCCATCATGGAATGATTACCCATTTAGGGGAAGTATACTTGATTTTTGATGAGAATGATAGTGGAACATGATAACCTTGTGTCCTGGATATACCTTGATTCCTTGAGGATTACGAAGAACATGCTGAAAATAAATGCCATGTGGATACAAAGTAACATTTTCACTTGATTCCTAGGGATACCAAGTGACATTCTTATAGATTTGGGGATAGTTTTGATCTTTACTAACATCTCCATTATCAGTTTTTTATAGAGCCAAAGTAGGTAAGATGGGTTTTTTTGGTGTCTTAGTTAGTGAATGATCAATTAGTTTTATATTTTATGTTATTATTATTTTAAATAGTTGTTATTATAATCGAATAAAAATATTATACCCAAGAACACATTTTTAAAGACACATTAGTGGTGTTCTACTGAGTCTTGTACTCACACCCTACTGAAGCATTTCAGTGCACTTATAGTTTTAATGATCAATGATCTAGTATAGGGTAAGGGACCTATGTTGGATAGATGAGAATATGAGTATAGAGATTCTAACAAATTGGGATGGACTCTAGAGGAATTCTATTTCATTTTTTATTTATCTTCACTTGTTAATCTAGTTTTTTTTAATTCGGAAGCTTATTTATTTGTATATCATGTATTCCATATTTAGATTTCCATATACACTTTTATTTTATATATTATATTGTTTATTATTATTTTTTATATGAATTAATACTAAGGGTATAGTCTCCCAACTGATATACTTGGACCCTCACTACTAGTTGGTTGCCTCTTGCATATATGGAGGCGTGCATGAGGTCAAGTGGCATTCTAGCTCATACCCAGTTGTTAGGGTTGTGATGTTACAAAAAAGGGCTCAAATTTTATACTCATAAAATTGGAGTTACTATAGGAATGAAGATATGTGGTATTAAAAATTAATATTTTATTCATTCATTAAATAATTTATGTTTCTATAAAGATACAATAGTAGAGTTTATATAAAAATGAAATGGAAATAAAAAAAGTTTTTAATAAATATATTTTTTAAAGGTTCACCCATCATGTATGTATATACTCATATTTATATTATTAATGTGTTATTATTTAGTACATGTTAAAATTAATATCTTATAACCTCTTATGAATATTATTAATCTTGATAATTATGTTTATATTTTGAATGATTTATGTTTTTAACTTAAGGACCTTTAAGGAAGGCTAACGGATTTGAAGGCTAAAATATTAAAAGATTAAAGTTCTATAAAATTGATTGCAAAGAAGGATTGAAAAATAAAAATATAAGTGTATTTACACTTTAATTGGTGGGATAATATGGAAATATTTTTTTATATTATCAAATAAAAATCTCATGGCCAATTTTAATTTTTCTTATTCAAATGCAAGTGGGTCAACATTCACAAGGGTATAACAACGAATTCGTTAATGTTGATTTCTATTGCCTGATGAATATCAAACAACATATTGGGTATTATTCATTTATATTTGATTTATATGAAAAAATAGTTTATTATGTAGATGATGAAGTATGTGAAGGGAGTGGTGTTATTGTACATGATATGCTTAATTTATATATATCATTTGGATTCATTTATTTATGATTTTTTCACACTTTATTAGATAACATACCAGGTTTGTGTTGTTTTTTGATGAAATAAGTGTGTAATAATCAAAAGTACAATATATAAAAATGGTCAAATTGGACTCTACGTGTCGTGAAGAACATTCATGATTTGTATGCATCATTCCTAACATGGCTGTAAAAATATGGGACAAACCTTGAGAATTTACATGTCATGAAAAGAATACATGACGTGAATCTCTAATATATGTTGTGTAAACATAAAATGACACTTCCCACTTAGAGTTCAAGTTGTGAAGATATAACATGTCATGAGAAACATACACATCATTAAATGACATAATATCTCCTGATCCCAAAGATTCATGCTATGAAAGTCACCATATACAATATTTATAGAGAAATAATAAGATCGAGATTTCAGGACATGATGGAATTACACATCATTTAAATCTATATCTTTTTATATACTGACCAAAAACATATTCAAGACACACTTCTTGGAAGCCGCTCTCTTCTTTCATTCTCTCTTATTTATTTATACTTTTTCCTTACAAATCAACTTAAGTCAATTCATTTTTATTTTCTAATAAAATACCTGTGTCATTTATCATAATGCATATGTTCTTGGTCATGTTCATCTCCGATTTCCATTTCGATGATTTTTCCATTATTGTTTCCATTCAAAATCAAATACATGCCACAATATTGCCTTTTTAACTTTTCAAGTAAGTGTTTGATTGATTTTTCATTTTTCTAATTGAAAATTTATTTATTCAAAACTTCTCAATTTTGAACTATTATAATTTCACTATTTTATCAATATTTATATAATGTATGTCATTATTTATCTACATTCAATTAGTACCATCACGAGAGGCTAAAACTCCTAGGGTAAGGGTCAAGAGTAAGAGGTATTAAATACTTAATGAATCTATAAAATGAAATTTGTTAACCCTAAGGATATTTAAAAAGTTAATAAATAACTATGTATTTAATTATTTTATGAATCCTAGACCATGAGATATTTAAATAAACAAACCTAACCTAATTGGAGTTAAGAAGGATATAACCATTATCCTATGACACATTCTGCCATAGAATATAATCTTAAAGCATCTAGGTTGTTAACTATATCCAGAACAAGGAATAGATTTATATTGGAGAAATATAATTGGTTTTACAATAATAAATTAGTTATATATATACCACTTTATAACTTAATCCACATGATAATCCCAAGTTTTTACTGAGATTATCTTTTTACAAAAACCTTAAAATTGATCCTGATCCCTATCTCATTCCTGGATATAGAAACTGATCTAAATAGATTTAGTTCAATCCCAAACAAAAATAAATTCCTGAGGACTCCTACATAAAGGGTTTGAAACCACTGGTTACCTATCATCCAGTTCTACCCATGGGTTCGTCCTCACACTACCACTTTACTATACCATTGTAGCAAGAGTTATTTGAGATAATGGAAATTTATAATATGATCATCACCTACACAAATTAAATGATGAATGTGAGAACGTAAAATTTTGATTCCATTCTTGAGGATCTGAACTATGTCTCATGCACAATAATCTTCCACAAGAAACTAAGATTACCTCACCCATCCCAATTTTATCTTAATTGTCCTTCTTTCTTTTGGACTACATTGAATCCTTCTTATTCTTTATCCTAGTTCATTCATTAAGGCCCTTGAATCATTCAAGGATCCTTAATTATCAAGAATTTATCAATTAAATTCCTTATATCAAATGACATCATTCTCCATGTTGTGGTCTAAGTATGGCTTACCACAATAATCCTGTAGTCCCCACCCCTCCAAACGTGAAATATGTGCCACCTAAACAAAAAATAGAGAAACCCTTGCTATAGAATCATACAATCATGGATTATAACTCTATATATATTAGTGGTTATACGCCCATAATTATGAATCCTCCAATCCAGGAACATTCATTTAAAATCAAACATGGACTCATTATACTGATCTAGAAAATGGGAAAGTTTAGGAGACTTCAGAGAAAAGATCCCCATGAGAATATCTCAAATTTCCTAGAGGTCTGTAATATTTTACACAACCAAGGAGTTTCATATGATGTAATAAGATTGAAATTCTTCCTATTCTTCATGTGCGACTAAGGCTAGGATTGACTAATAATCCAAGATCGTGAGTCAATCATGACTGGGTACAACCTAACCAAGAAGTTAATAGATTAGTATTTCCCACCTATACAAACATGGAAGCTCCAGAATAACATCCATAACTTATACCAGGTAGATAGAGAGTCATTCTGGGGGGACTAGGATCACTTCAAGGAGCTCACTTGAAAGTTCCCACATCATGTACTTGATGTGTGGCTTCAATTTTAAACATTATGACAAGTAATCCAACCATATTCTCACACAATGGTAGATTTCACCACTGATGGTGGCCTAATGCCCAAAATACTCAAAGTAGGATAAGAACTTCAAGATGAGGTCTCTCATAATGAAATTCTATGGAGGATAGATTGAGGACCACCTTAGTGTGGAATCCACCAAGTAGAATAAAATACTCATCAAGAAGCACAATTAAAGGTCGTAACTAAGAATTTGGAATCCTTTTAGCCACCTACGGCACCACCACTGCCTCTTGCACCTGTGATAGAGAATAAATCCTACGAGATGAGAGGAGTCCCACACCTATTCCATGAAATCAGGGTAGGAGTATATTGAAAAAAAATCTAAGATTATAATTATGTTAATTACAATTAATAAAACCAAAAATTATTGCAACCACAATAGTACTATGAATAGAGGCAGACACAACATCCACCATAAAATAATCAAGGGAAATATCAATAGAGAAGTGGTCAAGCACTACCAAGGAACCAAGGACCACTTGGATACCAACTTATGAATCTGGTACCTTGATCTCCACAATAATTACACAAACAACCTTTTCCTTATATATCATAATAACAATTTCAAATCAGTCCACAAAGACCACCATAACTAGACCCAACTATTTGATCAGTCATAGATAATTCAATCACTTATTTTGTACAAAAATAAGATCAGAGGATGAAAAAGGAAGATACAAAAATTCAAAATCAAAGGGCAGAAATCTAAAAACTCAATTACTAAATGGGTTAATATAAAATACCTTATCAGATAGAATACCAATAATTATTATTGGTAATACCGAGACATACCTAGTATAAGACTCTATAAAAGTGGTACCAAGGAGTAGAAAAGTGTTGAATTTTTAGAAACTCTATGTAGGAGAAGAGAATAAGCTTAAAGAACCTGAGAAACATGCAACAATCATTAAATAAGAGGAAAATGAAAGTGATAATAGAATTTATAAGGATAAAAATCTATAATCAAAACATACTAAAAAAGATAAAACATAATAGAAACCCAAATAATACATCTAGATAGAACCAACAATATATAATCCACCTCTCCCCTTTTTGGAAATAATGAAGTAAGGTACAATTTAAGGAAATTATAATAAATTTTTAGAAATGTTCAAAACATTTCATATTAACATCCCATTTTATGAATCCATTTACCAAATTCCTGCCTATGTGAAATTTAAAAAGGGACTTACCTCAAAAAAGATGAAGATGGAAGACTTGGAATTCATCTCCCTAAATTAATAATTATTTTCCACTGTCAGTAGAATATTCCAATGAAGATGTGACACCCTAGTATTTTCTCAATCCCTTTAACCATTTGGGCATGAAATATCAGAAGAGCCCTATGAGATTTGTGATCCAACATTAACCTCATGCCAATGAGAATATTCCTCAAGATGGGACTCAAGGAACTAAAGTCAACTAGAGTAGAACTTGAATTGGATGACCAATAAGTAAAGTATCCTCAATGAATTCTTGAGGATGTACCAGTAAAAGGTGGAAAATTCATTTTTCCAGTAGAATTCTTAATATTTGACATGGAAGAATAAGGATAAATTCTAATTATACAAGAAAAACCATTCCTAGAAACTAGGAAGGCACTGATGGAAATTAATTATGAGATAATTATATTTAGATTAGGTGATGAATAAGTTGTGGTTGACCAAGTTAATGCTTCTAAACTAGAATAAGAGTATTTTGACTATCAAGATATATTTCTCATTGAAGAGAAGAATAACTACATGAATATTGAAGAAGAAAATGATACACTGTCTCTTACTGAAAATGAGTATTATGAATATGAGTAATTGAGCTACATATAAACTCTGAAAAGGGACACTATCCCGTCATTGATACCCTTAGTCAACTATCCACCAATGTTGGGACTAAAACCTGTCCAAAGCACACTCAAGTAATCAATCCAAAATAAACAAATTTCACTTCTAATAATCATCGACATAGAACTTCATATATATAATAGGAAGATTTTATAAAATTCTAAAAATAAATAATAAAACAATTTCCCAAGGAGTGGCTAATATCAAAGTGATCATACCGACATTTTCACACATAATATTTTACTAGAAGAAGGTGTGAAACCCAAACACCGTACCCATAGGGGATTCACCCCACTAATGAAAGAGGTGGTTAAAAAATAAGTAATGAAACTTATTAATGTTTTAATAATAATTTCAATCTCTAAAAGTGAGTGGGTGAGTCCAATATAGTTTTTCCAAAGAAAGGAGACCTCATAGTTGTGAAAAATGGAAAAAATGAACTGATTTCAACTCGAGACATCATTGGATAGTGAGTATGCATGGATTACATAAATATAAATAAATTAACCTAAAAATACCACTTACCCTTTCTTTTATGGATTAAATACTAAAGAGACTTACAAGACATGAATTCCATTGTCTCTTAGATGGATATTTAAGATACAATCAAATTGAAATTGACTCAACCGGCTACTCTAAAATGACATTCACATGTACATTAGGTACATTCACCTATAGTTTCATGTCATTAAGTATATGTAACGAATTGGACACATTTAAAAGGATCATGAACCACATATTAATTGATATAGAAGAGTAATTCTTGGAAATATTTATGGGTGACTTTTTAGTTCATAGAAGATATTTAAGTATATGCCTAAGAAAATTAAAATTTGTCCTAAAAAACTGTGAAGAAAAGTTCTTAGTTTTTAACTACTAGGAATACCACTTTATGATCCGAGGAGACATAGTCCTCTAACAAAATATCTATAATAATAACATGTAATATGATCCAAAAAAGATCAAAGTGATCAAATACTTACTAGAGCCTTCAATAGTATAAGGAAAAAAGAGATTTTTTGGCCATGGAGAATTATACCACCGCTTCGTAAAAGAGTTTGATAAAGTATCCTTCCATTTGACACACATGTTATCAAAGGAAAATCCTTTTGAGTTCATTGAAGAGTGTGAGTGATCATTCAAATTTTTAAATAATAGCTTGGTGGCCACTCTTGTTATCATTTCACCAGACCGGGATAAAGACTTCGAATTAATGTATGATGACATCAAATTTATTGTAGGCGTTGTCTTAGGATATTAAGTTACCCACATATTATATCCCATTTAATATGCTAGTAAAAAACAAAATGAAACTCAGGTAAACTTAAAAACTATAGATCATGAACTGTTAGTAGTTGACTGTGATTTCAAAAAGGTTCACTCATACATTTTTTTAACCAAGGTATTTGTCTACACCGACCATGAATCCCTTAAATATTTATTAATTAACAAGGATGTCAAACTAAGAATGATGTGTTAGATCCTATTACTTTAAGAGTTTGACATAATTATAAAGTTAACTAAGGGGAATTATAATATCCTTGTTGATCAATTATCGAGACTCCCACTACCCATCATTAAGGATGAAGATAATCAGTACATCGAGGTTGAATTCCTTGATGAAACTCTTTAAATATAAACATGAAGGAAAACCCATGATTCTCTAACATTTAAAACTATATCACTATGGAATCACTCCACCCATAATTATCTAACCATAAATAGAAGATATTTTTAGTCAAATCCACACACTACAACTAGGACGATCCACTACTTTTTAAGCAATATGATGATGGTTTAATGCAGCGTTAATCCCAAAAGAATAAAAAAAGCATGCTCGACATGTGTCACACATCACCAAATAGTGAGAAACATGGACATGAACAAACAGTGGCCAAAAGACAAAAATTGAACTTTTTTGGCCTATAATACATTAAAATGTAAGACACTTTTGTTAGAGTTATGATCAGTGAAAAAAATGGGAACCATCAAAAAATGAAATGAAATTCCCCAAAACGTGATCATGGAAGTAGAAATTTTCATTGTATGGGAAATAGATTTTATTGGTCCATTACCTAATTCCCATGGAATGTTCTATATCCTGATTGGAATATTCTATGTCTCAAAATGGAAATAGGTTTAATCCACCACTCATGACATGGAAAAAGTGATTATGAACTTTGAAGGGAAAATATCCTTTCAAGATTTGGATTTCTCCTATTGCTCATTAGTTATCAGGGAACACATTTTACTAATATTTTTGTCAAAGGATTACTTGACATTTACCAAATATGGTACAATATAGGAACCCCTACTATACAAAACACCCATTAGAACAACTCTATTATGACTAGTGTATGGAAATCCATACCATTTACCAGTAGAACTAGAGCATCACTCATATTGGGAGATTATGAAATTAAATATGGATTCTCAAGAATATGGGGAAGTTAGGATGCTGCAAATGGAAAAAATAGAAGAAATAAGAAAATATTCTTTTGAGAAATCCATGATTTATAAATAAAAGACCAAGAGTGGAACAACCAGTACATCACATGAAGACTCTTTACACCAGAGAATAAGGTCCTATTATTCAATTCTCGATTGAAACTAATACTTGGGAAACATAAATCCAGATGGTTAGGACCCTTTTAGGACATAAAGGTATGACCTATGGGATCATCAAGATTAAAAAATGTGGAGAACCATCATTAAAAGTGAATGGACAATGATTAAAAATATTCCATCAACCATTCCACGAGGGGTACATCATCAATTTGAGATTCACCTAATTGATAATGAGTCTAGATCTTGATGTTAAATAAGAGATGACTGGGAGAAATCCTAGGATAGGTTAAATAGGGTATATTAGAGTTTAGGAAAGCATAGTGAACACTAGAAGAAAAGGATGTAGGACATAGATTATAAAGGGAAAATATGGCCAAACTATACGTCATTTATTATTTACATGACGCATATGTATCACGACCCTAAAAAATAAAAAATTTGTGCATTCCACATCATGAAAATACGTTCATGCCGTATAATTTAAAAAAAACATTCTTCGTACTTTTGTCGGAAAAGTCAAAAAGTACCTCGTACGAAAAACGAAAAAAGATTCCTTTCATATTCTTTACTAAAAACTCACCGAAGGGTAAAATAGGATTTAAACAATTTTTTGAGAATTGAAATAATATTACATATTTAGGAAGCATGGATGTGGATGATAAAATACACCCCAGTAAATACTATAGTATATACAATCTCGGATAAAAATGAGATTGTGATATTTCCCTTACCTTAGGTCCGATTTGCTTCGTAAGTGTCCGAACCTACTGTATAATGATTTAAATAATGTCATTGACTTATTAAAGAATCATATTCATTGTTATTATATCATATATGGTTCACTTATGACTTTATATTACCAATTCTTTTGTAAATTCATGTTAAAGTAGCGTTTTGGGTAAAATTGTCTCATTTGTCGTTCGTATTTTAACTTGTAATTATTCATATGATTACTTAGATCATTCTTACTTAATTATAGAATATAAAACATGATTTATACCTAATATATATTCAAAATATACATATATATAATGGATCGATAAATGGAAAGAAATACACCGTTCATGGAGACGGTAGGCCGTACATACGCATGAACGCTGTTTTCTTTTCATTATTGAATTGAGTGGAATTAAGTAGATGACATACATATATATACACATAAATCCAGTAGCTTTATAATTCCATATATTTCATTATTATTGCTTATATATACTTTATAATCATTCTTAAATGGTTAACATGGAGAATGAATATCATCGCGTCGTGGAGACGGTAGTCCGTACGTACGCACGAGCGATGATATCATTTCCATAATTATTGAATTGAATTGGAGTGGATGATACAATATATCAGAATCAATATGATGTTCTAATAACTATGTATAGTTATTCTTTACACCATTATACCCATCCATGTAAGGTGGTGGTGGAAAATAGATTACACCACGGCGTGGAGACGGTATTCCGTACGTACGCACGCACGGTGATTTCTTTTTCCGTAGGATGGATAGATGGTGAAATAGGGTTGTTTCATACTTATAATAAAATATAAGTATATGAGTGATACTTATGTTATTACTTCATAATGAAACAACCTAAGAAGAAGAAGTGGAAGAAGAAATAAATATGAAAGAATCGGTAACGGACATTACCTCTTCTTTGAAGTGTTTCTTTGAGACCTACTTTTAGAGCACTAAAATGGGGCTTTGAAGAAGACTAGAACCTCTAGGATGTTTCTAGGGAAGTGGAGTGGAGAATTGGTCAGGGGTTGGCCGATCTTGAAGGCTCAAAGTTGTTTGAGGAAGAGAGGGAGGAGGTGCCCTTTTATAAGGGAGGAGAGGGGTACCTTTGGAATAACTAAAAATATTATTTTATTATGAAGTCATGTTCGGTTTTAAATAGCTCCAAATTGTTATATTTCTAAGATAAGGTGGGGATGGGTCGAAATCCACTCATCAAATATAATTTAGACAAGTTTAGGTTCCTATTTTAACCTTATCATTTAGATTTAACATTAAGTTAAATAATTTTACTTTTACCGTGTCTTCTTGTGTTCTTAAACTATAAGGTTAATAAACATACTATAAGAAGACAAACGAACCACAAGTTGTTTATTATTAATATATATAACCTTATCTAAGTCATTTGGACTAACCTTATATTTTTAGGAATAAAATAACAATTACTAATATAATATTTGTTTTAAAAACTAATTTATGTCAATTTTGACACTATTTGGTACATTATTTTTATGAAATTCATAACAGAATGATAAGTTCGAACCAAGTTACTTAAATCAACAATAACATGTAATATTAACCTAGAAAATCAGTTTAAGTCATAAAAATTCTCAAATTACATTTATTTGGGTATTTATAACATCAATTATGTTAATTTTTCTTAAAAAGTTAATTACTGCATCATTGTTGTGTCATAAATAAATTAAATTATATAAAGTCTAAAAATTAAATATAAAATACCATTATGTAGGAAATCTTTTTAGGTTTCTAATGAATATTTATAGTCGAATTTAACTTATGTATAACCCCATATTAGAAATGTTTTATTAAATAAAATTTGATTTTAACTCTTTTAACTCTTCTTTGAATTAAATAATAATAAATGTCCTAATCTAATCCAAGTGGGCCTAAATGATAATATTTTACACTTAAGGTTGTTTTTGGTCGAGATAAACTTGTCCAATAGAATTAGGACATGTGTTAGGGTAATAATAATATCATTTTTACCCTTAATTACCCTATTTACTTTTAACCGTGGTAAATAAAAGTAAAAAGTTACTATTCACCAAAAATTATTTTCAGCTCATTGAATCAAATTTTACTTACTGACATCAATCGTGTCTCTCGGATTTTTGAAATTCCACTCACAGAAGCAGTAAAATTATGTTTTATGAAAAATTCAGTTTTTTTAACTACCACTTAGTGGTTTCACTATTCATCAAAAATTGAAAGTTTTCAGAAAAATACCAAAAATTAGGCCTAAGCTATATTTGATATTATGAACTCAAAAATTATTTCTATTTTACCAAATTAAAAACATATTAGTTGCATTAATTAATTTAAAAATTAATTTCCGTCGTCAAATAGCGTGTTCTTAAGAGATAATAACTATCAAAAGATTGACACTTGTTTATGTCTGGTTTAAATGTGAAATTACATCCAATGACCAAAATTGTATTAAATTGTAAAAATATATTATAAATATACTTTAAAACCACTCAAATTAATAAATTATCACTATCAATTATTTCGATTGAAAAAGTTGTTTTTAATTAAAATTTAGTAATTTTCACTATTCATCAAAATATGAATGTTATCTGAAAATCACCAAAATTTCACCCTAAGCTAATTTCGATATTCCGAATCCAAAAATGAAGTCCATTTTGAAAAATAAAAGTTACAAAATTTCAAAAAGTGGTTATTACTATTCATAATGGCTAGTTTTAATAATATTTTAATAGCATATCATTGTTTAGTGAAACTCGGTATTGCGTACTACACACGCTATCGAGGAAGGTCGCGATTGCGTGTAATGAAAGGCAAGTCAAGGATGTGGGTTGTGCAAGATCTTTTCGGTGTAGCGTACAACACAAGACATTAATGAAATTAAAAAGAATATTTTTCATAAAATCTCGGGGTGTTACATTCTACCCCCCTTAAAATGAATTTCGCCCTCGAAATTCGTCGGGGTTATAAATGGTTTACTATTCGAAAGTTTCTTTAATCGAAACCCACATCGTAAAAAGGAATACCAAAACCAATCTTTAAAAACAAAATTATGAAACGTAATGGTTACCCAAATAAATTAATCACTGGGTTTCCACATAGGTGAAAATATGGATATGGAAGATAAATCTAACCATCATGTTCTGATGGAGAGTGGTAGAGAACATGGCTATGGAAAATCCAACAATCACAAATCCATAAATTTGTGACGATATAAGGTACCATCTGATTAATCAGATATAATAGCACTAAGATAACATTTTTGGTTTTCAAGATCGTTTCCCTAATGTTGAAGAATTTGAATTAGAATAAATACTTACTTTATTTTGGTACAATCTCACTGTTGTTCGTGACTTGAACAATTTTCACTTCACCTCTTAAATAAATGAAGTTGAATTTGTTATTCGTGAAGTGTTAGCAGATCATGTGATAGAATGACGGGTCATTCCATCTGTCTCAAACAAAGGTTAGCAAAAGTTATTAAATATACATAAGTCATTATATAGTGAGATTAATCATATATGGTTCCTAAAATGGACTTATACTTCATATATCATACTGCTTAATATAATAAAACTAGTTTCTACTAAACAAGGACTTCCTGTAGGTCAGTGGTAGGCGATAAAGGCCAGTCGCACTTCGTTTGTGGGTTCGATTCCCACAGCCTTGTCCGAAGCGATGAGCTGTCTCCCATCCTGCAGGTTATCCTTTTTCTAAAACTATATTACTATAACATCCTATCAATAATATCGAAAAAACTTCCATCCTTAAACAATACTAACTTATGTCCAACATAATCCATTCCAATCTTTAGGCTTATCTATAATACTGTAGTCCACTCTCATAATATAGTGTAAACGATTACCAGAGATTTAATACCATCGTTGATCCCCATATATCATAAGATATGTCTTGTTAGTCACATTCCAAACATTCAAAGGCCTTAATCAGGTATTCTCTTGAATACCCATTGAACCTTAGTGAAAAAATGAATGCTGTTAAAAGTTAACTCTTTCCACATACCAAAATCCAAAAATTCTATATACTCAGTCCATTATATAACCTTCTCCTTATATCAGTCATGAGCTCATGAATTCTATCAAACATTTAATTTTCCCCTTACCCCTTCATTATGCGCATATCATCTGTATTCCAAAAATATCTCAATCACTTTGAATACCACATTAGACCAATACATAAATATTCCAATACTCCATGATACAACATTATTTTGGAATCCCATTACATAAACACTTAATCATTCCACCACATCAGTGTCATATTCAACATCACCAATTGTGATCGCATGTGACTTCCCTTTGTCCTTTGCCTTAAGTGGTTTCTCATGTTGATCATAACTAACCCTTGGATTAGGGCATTTATTAGCATAATGCCCCATTTCCTTGCACTTGAAGCATTGAAGTGTTGGTGGTGCGTTCTCTGAAGTGTTTGCTTTATTCACATCATTAGAAACCCTTTTTCCATTACCTCGACACTCAGCTGCTCGATGACCTTCTTTTCCACACTTAAAACATTTTCTAGTCCCTTTAATACAATCTACACCATGCTTCTTTCCACACTTTGTGCATAAGGAAACATTCATCTTCTTTTCACCATTATTCTGAGATTTCTCCTTGAACTCCATCTTTTGTTTCTTGTCAAAACCATGAGATGGATATGTAACACCAACTTCCATTTCTACCATGATAGCACAACGCACAATTTCTTCATAGCTACTGAAGTCTCTTATAGCTAATTCCCTTTGAAGACTTGGTTTTAAGACACTGAAAAATCGATCAACTTTACTTTCAGGTTGGATGATAATACCAGATGCATACCTTGCAAGTCTTGTAAAATTCGCTTCTTATATACCAATAGATTCATCATCCTTATGCTTCAGCTCAAGAAACTCCTTTTCCATCTTTGTTCGAAGAATACCAGGGAAGTACTTACTGAAAAACAAGTTCTTGAACTCATCCCATTCCATGGACTCAATTTCATCTCTTGGCCTCGTATTCTTGATAAGATTCCACCATTGATCAGCTTCACCTTCCAAACGATATACGACTAAGATGACTTTATCATGTTCAGAACATTGAAGAATTGAAAATATCTTTTCAGTGGTACTGATCCATTGTTCAGCAACAAGTGGATCGGAAGTCCCACTGAATGAAGGTGGACGTTGCCTCATGAAGGACTCAATAGAATATTGTTCCCTTCTCTGCTCATTTGGAAGTCCAGAATGATTCATAGCTTGTGTAAGTATAACAATAAGATTTTTCACTCCATCTCCCATAACATTTGTTTGTTCAGGAGGGAAATCATTGCATTGTCCATTGCATTGATCAACACGGTTCCTTTGTGTTCCAGCCATCATCTAAAACCCAAAAAGAATAGTGTGAGAGGCAAAAATCATGCTAGGGAAAACAATATAATAAAGGGGGAGTACCTTCAATATCTAACATCTTAGGTTTAATTCTAGGATCGTTAGCATAATTCTAGTACTATAACCTATATGTATACTTAACCTTAGGGACATCCCTAGACATACCTTAAAAATATCTCTAGGGATCTCACTAACGTTTTCGCATCCTAGTTTCCAAAGGTTGACTAAACCTTTCCTATGATACCAACTGTAGAGACCCGTATCTTGACGTACATGGACATTACATTACTTTTGCGGAATACTTAGTAAATAACAATAACAGACACACAAGGATCGTAATAGTTTAGTGTCTTTGGAAACTCGGAATACAATCTTCTAAAGGTGGTGAAAGATCTTCAACATCTCCCATAAAGATCTTCCCCTTTTTTTACCTAAAACCTTTCTTTATATCCCGGGGAAAAGAAAACATAAAAGGGTGATCTCAAATGCTCAGTAAGGGTAAAAAAAAGAAATATCAATCACATCATATTCATAAGAACATAACATTTTGGAAATCTTAACCTGCAAAAGAGAGAATAATTTCATAACATGGGATAAATCATAGTAGTGAAATGAAATCCCAATAATCATAACCTAAAACATGAAACTTTGTGGCATACACACAAAATCATATAGAATCATTTCTTATTAGTCAAGACTCATTGCCAAGACTATCTTAGTGGACAAAGTCCATTTCTGAACCGAGTCACCCTCGTTTCAGTCCTGTTTCACTGAACCGGTATAACCTACCATTCCAGCCATGTCTATCTCATGAGATATAAAATCTTTACCCAATGAATTGGAGGGAGATATAGGTCCCACCCATCTCATAATGATACCATTCTTATGTGTTCCACAAAATCATAAATCATACATCATTGCATACCCTATGTAATACAAATGGGAATCTTAAACATCATGACATCATAAAACAATTCATATAAGATAAAGGAATTCATAAAAATAATTCCATCACAACATAATCAAAACAATGTAATAATAGGGATAAAAATAGAACCCTTTATTATCTTAGATGGAAAATAATTTTGATAAAACACTTGAACTTCATTCTTGAGGAAAATATCCTTTCTTTTTCAAAAACATTTTTCTTTTCTTAACATGTCATACAACTTTAAACTAAAAGAAGTTGATTAAAAATAAACTTGAAAACTTTTAAAGGATTCTTCTTGGAAATAATGTTTTAAAAATCAGTTCATGTTGTATAAGTTAAAAAAAACATTCTTCGTACTTTTTTCAGAAAAGTCAAAAAGTACCTCGTACGAAAAACGACAAAAGATTCCTTTCATATTCTTTACTAAAAACTCAACGAAGGGTAAAATAGGATTTAAACAATTGTAGGAGAATGGAAATAATATTACATATTTAGGAAACATGGATGTGGATGATAAAATACACCCCAGTAAATACTAAAGTATATACAATCTCGGATAAAAATGAGATTGTGATATTTCCCTTACCTTAGGTCCGATTTGCTTCGTAAGTGTCTGAACCTCCTGTATAATGATTTAAATAATGTCATTGATTTATTAACGAATCATATTAATTGTTATTATATCATATATGGTTCACTTATGACTTTATATTACCCGTTCTTTTGTAAATTCATGTTAAAGTAGCGTTTTGGGTAAAATCGTCTCATTTCTCATTCGTATTTTAACTTGTAATTATTCATATGATTACTTAGATCATTATTACTTAATTATAGAATATAAAACATGATTTATACATAATATATATTCAAATATACATATATATAATGGATCGATAAATGGAAAGAAATACACCGTTCATGGAGACGGTAGGCCGTACGTACGCATGAACGCTGTTTTCTTTTGGTTATTGAATTGAGTGGAATTAAGTAGATGACATACATATATATACACATAAATCTAGTAGCTTTATAATGTCATATATTTCATTATTATTTCTTATATATACTTTATAATCATTCTTAAATGGTTAACATGGAGAATGAATCTCATCGCATCGTGGAGACGGTAGTCCGTACGTACGCACGAGCGATGATATCATTTACATAATTATTGAATTGAATTGGAGTGGATGATAAAATATATCAGAATCAATATGATGTTCTAATAACTATGTATAGTTATTCTTTACACCATTATACCCATCCATGTAAGGTGGTGGTGGAAAATAGATTACACCACGGCGTGGAGACGGTATTCCGTACGTACGCACGCGCGGTGATTTATTTTTCCGTAGGATGGATAGATGGTGAAATAGTGTTGTTTCATACTTATAATAACATATTATTATATGAGTGATACTGATGTTATTACTTCATAATGAAACAACCTAAGAAGAATAAGTGGAAGAAGAAATAAAGATGAAAGAATCGGTAACGGACATTACCTCTTCTTTGAAGTGCTTCTTTGAGACATCATTTTAGGGCACTAAAATGGGTCTTTGAAGAAGACTAGAACCTCTAGGATGTTTCTAGGAAAGTGGAGAGGAGAATTGGGCAGGGGTTGGCTGAGCTTGAAGGCTCAAAGTTGTTTGAGGAAGAGAGGGAGGAGGTGCCCTTTTATAAGGGAGGAGAGGGGTACCTTTGGAATAACAAAAACTATTATTTTATTATAAAGTCAAGTTCGGTTTTAAATAGCTCAAAATTGTTATATTTCGAATCTAAGGTGGGGATGGGTAGAAATACTCTCATCCAATAGAATTTAGACAAGTTTAGGTTCCTATTTTAACCTTATCATTTAGATTTAACATTAAGTTAAATAATTTTACTTTTACGTGTCTTCTTGTGTTCTTACACTATAAGGTTAATAAACTTACTATAAGAAGCCAAACGAACCACAAGTTGTTTATTATTAATATATACAACCTTATCTAAGTCATTTGGCCGAACCTTAGATTTTTAGGAATAAAATAACAATTACTAATATAATATTTGTTTTAAAAACTAATTTATGTCAATTTTGACACTATTTGGTACATGATTTTTATGAAATTCATAACAGAATGATAAGTTCCAACCAAGTTACTTAAATCAACCATAACATGTCATATTGACCTAGGAAATTAGTTTAAGTCATAAAAAGTCTCAAATTACATTTATTTGAGCATTTATAACATCAATTTTGTTAATTTTTATTAAAAAGGTAATTACTGCATCATTGTTGTGTCATAAATAAATTAAATTATATAAAGTCTAAAAATTACAAATAAAATACCATTATGTAGGAAATCCTTTTATATTTCTAATAAATATTTATAGTCGAATTTATCTTATGTATAACCCCATATTAAAAATGTTTTAGTAAATAAACTTTGATTTTAACTCTTTTAACTCTTCTTTGAATTAAATAATAATAAATGTCCTAATCTAATCCAAGTGGGACTAAATGATAATATTTTACACTTAAGGTTATTTTTGGTCGAGATAAACTTGTCCAATAGAATTAGGACATGGGTTAGGGTAATAATAATATCATTTTTACCCTTAATTACCCTATTTACTTTTAACCGTGGTAAATAAAAGCAAAAAGTTACTATTCACCAAAAATTATTTTCATCTCATTGAATCACATTTTACTTACTGACATCAATTGTGTCTCTCGAATTTTTGAAATTCCACTCACAGAAGCGGTAAAATTAAGTTTTATGAAAAATTCAGTTTTTTTAACTACCACTTAGTGGTTTCACTATTCATCAAAAATTGAAAGTTTTCAGAAAAATACCAAAAATTAGGCCTAATCTATATGTGATATTATGAACTCAAAAATTATTTCTATTTTACCAAATTCAAAAAATATTAGTTGCATTAATTAATTTAAAAATTAATTACCGTCGTCAAATAGCGTGTTCTTAAGAGATAATAACTATCAAAAGATTGACACTAGTTTATGTCTGGTTTAAATGTGAAATTACATCCAATGACCAAAATTATTTTAAATTGTAAAAATATATTCTAAATATACTTTAAAACCACTTAAATTAATAATTTATCACTATCAATTATTTCGATTGAAAAAGTTGTTTTTAATTAAAATTTAGTAATTTTCACTATTCATCAAAATATGAATGTTATCCGAAAATCACCAAAATTTCACCCTAAGATAATTTCGATATTCCGAATCCAAAAATGGAGTCCATTTTAAAAAATAAAATTTACAAAATTTCAAAAAGTGGTTATTACTATTCATAACGGCTAGTTTTAATAATATTTTAATAGCATATCATTGTTTAGTGAAACTCGGTATTGCGTACTACACACGCTATCGAGGAGGGTCGCGATTGCGTGTAATGAAAGGCAAGTCAAGGATGCGTGTTGTGCAAGATCCTTTCGGTGTAGCGTACAACACAAGACATTAATGAAATTAAAAGGAATATTTTTCATAAAATCTCGGGGTGTTACATACATCATATGTAGCGGCTGGAAAGAATTCCCCTGATTCTTAGTTTTATCTTCTACCCCCATATATACACCGTATAGATATATTTTTTGATCTCATTATATCGATGATTCCACACTTTACCCTATTTTACATATTTATGGATGAGATACATTTTTTTGACTCCCATGTGTTATTTAATATTTTCTTCTTTATTTATAAATTTTTATAGCCATGTATAGATCTTGTTCATCATCTGGTTATTGAGGAGCCTATCCATCCACTATATTCACTCCTACATGAGATGTCTCAACATATTTTTGATGTCAAGTGTCAGATTGAGGAGATATCACTTGATATCTATACTCAACAGTGGTCCCCGCCAAGAAGAGCACATATTAAATTCTTTCCACATGAGATTCATGCCCAGTACTCTCTTTAGGTGGTTAATACCACCAAGAATCCTAAATAACTTAAAGACACAACCCCCAGTTCCTATATAAGGCAACATACTTCTAGGTTGATAGATGATACTGACAAATAACTTTGTCAATCAGTATATCTAATGAAGTTTTTGTATTCAATTTATGGGAGGAAACCCATATTTGTTTTCTTTATTATTAATAAAATACATAGAATATTTGATTTCACAATTTTCTGGTATTATTGTTCATAGACCATCCCTAAATACACTTTACTTACATTTCTGTATTTAATTGAGCTGATTTCTCCTTGTTTTGATGACATGCACCTACAATTTTCTTACTTCCAACTTGTTTAAACCTTATAGACTAATGTTTTATCAAATGAATGTTTTTTATTTATAACAAATTCCACTGTTCACAAAAACTCCACTCAAAATCTAACAAGTTTCCCCTTTTCATGACATTCAATACAGGTAGATCTTGAATCCCTAATTTTAATTTTAAATTTACATTTCAAGTTTTTCTATCTGATGTATGATATATTTCCCACTATTATTTCTAAAACAAGGTCAAAACTATCCCATTTTATGTGCGGGGGAGTCTTTCTTGAGATTTATTGTCTATACACATAGATTACTGCATGTTTTCACTTATCTAGGAGAAATGTTTCACTAAAATCCCGATTTAAACATTAAAAATAATTAAAAAATTTTAAATAAAAGAAAAAGTTAGGTTGGAAATTTTTGAAATCCATGTTTTATTCCTGTATATATTATTAGAATGATTTTTGATCTTAGTTCTTCAATTTTAATTATATAAATTTTCAATTTATTTTTATTGACGTTTGAATGGATTTTATACCCTAAGTCATTGTTAGTTACTTTTTAAACTCTCATTCCCAAGAGGATTATAAAATTACACTATCATATTCTTATCTGAGCATATTTATTACAAGAAACATGGGTCATGTAAAGCTATAAGAAATTTCATTGTGATATTAATGATGCTATAACTGAACAAATAACATGTTAAAATTATTGAGGCAATTTTTGTGAGCCACTTTTTTCCAAGACCCACCCATGAATTTATCCTTCTTTAACCTATAGTATCCATGAATGACATATTTAGTATATACCTATTTCAAGCCAAATATCCCTTCATACCTTTCTATAGGTATAATACATGATTATATTTTGAACAACAATAGAGGAATTTTCATTTCTAATGGGAACATGATGTTATTATTAAGGATATATACAATGGCGCTTTCCCCATACTAATATGATTTAGACTATGATTAATTTTTATAATATTATATTCCTACCATGTTCCTTTGAAAAAATAATTATAAAAAAAAGAAGAAAGAAAAAGATATTAGGTTCTTTCGTATGAAGGTAAAAAATCACCTTTACCAGACCAGTGAATTCGATGAAGGATCATATGTGTTTAGGGTAAGGATGTGAGGCCTGTCCTAGAGATGATTTTCAAAAAATAAATAAAAATAAAAATAAAGGAACAAGGTACATTTTTTATACTTACATGATATACTCTTTAACCCACCTCAGGCTGTTGAAAAAAACACATTTTATCCAAGAGGAGCCACTTCATGGAACTATTCATGACTTTCATACAATATAACTTAGATCTTACCCTCCTCTTGTGCCCATTTTTTTCTTCCAATTTTTCACTTTCCCTTGCCTTAAAATCATTTAAAGCCTATTTTTGAAGCCCTCATGATTGATGTTGTATTTATCTTAATGAAGTGAAGATGTTAAAACGAAATGAAAACATATAGTTAGAAACATGTATTTAGTGTATGAGCATAACTATAGTTACATTTTACCTTGAATGTTTAGAAAACATTTATTGTGAGATAAACTGAAAATGGGGTATAAAATTTAAGGAACAGTTAAGAAATTGTAATTAAAAGAATAAATAACAATGATAAAGAATTGAACAATAAGGCATGCCTGATTTCCCTTCCAAGATTGATTTTGGAGGACTAAATGTTTCTGCTTACACTTAGTTTTATTTTTCTTGGTTGGAATGTTTATTTCCCATTTAAAAATTGTTTTAGTTTTCGGAGTCAATGTAGACATCTTTTTTCTTAAGGACAAGACATTGTTTAAGTGTAGGGGAACTTGAAAATATTAAGTTATATATATTTTTTATATTCATTGTTTTATGTTTTTTTCATTCTTTATTTGACAATTCACTAGTTTTGTGTTCATATTTGAAAAAAATGGAGTCCAAGAACTTAAAGGAAAATCTATCAAAAATGGACAAAAATAGACATTACACATCATAAAGTACACACACAATATATATGTATCATTAATATCATGTATATAAGAGGATGGTATAAATCATGAGAATTTACCAGCATTAAAAATAATACATGAAGTGAATCTTCAATACAAGTCATGTAATCTTCCAATTCCACTTCTCAAAGTTTAAGTCATGAAGATATTACATGTCAGGAAATACTTACATATCATGAAATGATGCAGTATATCCAGATCTCGAAGATTCAGGCGATGAAAGTTTCTAGATACAATATTTATGGAGTAATATTTAGATCAGATGTGAGGTAATTACACATCATTTAGTTATCTATCTATTTATGCACATATCATATATAGCAGTGGTATGCACTTCTTGGCACTAGCTCTCTTCTTTCTTTCTTTCTCATTTCATTCTATATTTTCTTCCAACTCAACTTTAGTCGATTCCGTTATATCTATTAATCAAATATAAGTTTCATTTATTTTCCTTTATCCATTCTTGGTAGTTTTCTTCTACAATTTCCATTTTTAAGACTGTTTTCCATTACTGTTTCCAGTAAAAATCAAATGCGTGACACGTTCTTGCTTGTTCATCTTTTCAAGTAATTGTCTAATTGATTATTCATTTTTTTTATTTTCAAATTTCTTTATTCTAAAATCCTCTATTGTAAAATACAATATTTACATAGTTTTATCAATCTTCCAATAATGTATGTGATTATTTATCTACTTTCGATTCGTACTGTCCTGAGAAACTAAAATGCTTAGGGTAAGGGTTAAGATTAAGGGTTGTTTTAAACTTAATGAATCTCTAAACCAAAAATTGTTAACCATAAGTCTAGTAAACTGGTTATGTTATAACTATTTATTCAATTAATTTATAAAACCCTAACTATGGAAAGTTTAAATGAATTAACTTGACCTGATTAGAGTTGAGTAGGCTATAACTATTAGCATGTGACACTTTCTACCATATGAGTTATGATTAATGATTCTAGGTTATTAGCTATATCTAGAGCATGTAATAGTTTCAACTTGGATATATATAATTGTTTGGACCATAATCAATTACTGATCTGTGTAATACCTTACAACCTAAGCCCTTGGACCATCCCAATTTAGGACTGAGATTATCTTTTAACCTAAAACCCTAAAATGGAATTTGATCCATATCCCTTTATTGAATATAGAAACCAATAAATTATCTTTAGTTTAATCCCAAAACTAAATTAATTTATGAGGACTCATATATAATGGTTTTGAAATCATTGGTTACCCATTGTCCAGTTCTCCGCATGGGTTTGACCCCACACTACCACTTTACTATTCCATTATAGAAAGTTCTATTTGGCTTAACAGAAATTTATAATCTGATCACTACCTATGTGAATTAAAATATTTTTTCACATGAATCCCTAAAATTAAAATTGAGATACTTTTATGATATATGTTATGAATCTCAACTAATATTGTTCTGAGAGTGAACCCCATTGACAAAAAAATATTTAATAGTTTTTCCCTCACAATTTTGAAACAATATAACTTTTAAGGGAGGGTTAAAATGAATAATTACTCTTATAAATTGGACTTAATAACAATGGGGATAATATATATGAAGATAAATTAAAGTGTAAATTCACAATATAACTCTAATACATTTACATATTTATAAGTTTTTTCTTATTTTTAATGCATAAATGTTTTAATTATGATATTATGTATAAACTATGACTTTTTTAAGGTATAACTATTAAGGATAACAAATTTTATTATTTAACACATCATTTAGTAGGTTATTATGATTTTATTACATATAAATTGTTTTTTGAAAATTATAATTCTTTTACTTTTGTATTATTTTCTATACATAGAATATATTCAAATCCATTACATATGAAGTTTGATTCTCCTCTTGGGGGTGGGGATTTGGTCACTCCTATTCAAAGGGGATACTATAAGTTTACAATTATTTGTATATAAGTAATTGTAAAAAAATATTTATTACTAACTATTTAATTAAAAAACCTCAGTTTATATATTATATAGTATTAAGGGTATACTGGCTGAAAAATTTCCCCTATTTTAGACCATATTTTAAAGAAATATTCTAAACACATTCCACAAAAAAATCCTTATGATTAAATTTAAATTGATTTTGGTTTTGAACTAAATTAACCTGGGAAAGATTATGAGTTTTTCAGGTTTCTAATAAAGATTAAGTATCATTTTAATAACATTTTAGTTGATTTTATAAATGTAAATACTAACAGGTTTAATATAGGTTAGAAATATTTAATGAATTTCCAGTTGAAATTTTTATTTTTTATGAATTTTTTAGGTGATCCTGCTACTATTATAATTCAATTTAGAAAATTTATTCATCAACAGTGCTTTTATTTTAAAATGTTTTTTAGAATTTAAATGTTTTAATAGTTTTATTGAATTATTATTTTTTTGGATATGAGTTTTCTTATTTTTATTTATGGGTGTTTTAAATTGATATTTTTTCCTTGAAATAATTTATGAAAACCATTGGTTATTACCCAATGATTAGAAAATTTTGTTTTATGAGTAACTCTAAATTGAGAAATGTTTGGTTTTTAAATCAATTTGTTGAAACTTATTTTAAAATGAAAATGATCTATAAAAACATCCATGAAGTTTATTTTAAATAAAAAGGTGTTTGTGTATTTTTTAAATTGTGTTAAATGTGTTTTGATATTGTAATGATGTTATTTTGAGCATGTTTTAAAAACTAGAACTTCTTTTTTCATAATTGACAAGAATGAATTTAAATTGGGTAATTTTTCATTTTCTATATGAATATTTATTATTTTGAGTTGAAAATATTAAATCAGTTTTCTTTTTCTTGTTTCGATCATATATGGATTTTTTTAATGTAACTTCGTTGGTGATATTTTCACTTTTTTGGTTTGAAAAAAAATACTTTGATATGTTTTTTGTTTGCTATATTTTTTTTAGATTTGTGTTGTTTAATTTTATTAAATGGGTTTCATTGATATATGATTTTTTATTTCGTTAATATTGAATTTGGTATATAATTTTCTTTGAAATATTTTAATTTAATAATAACTAAGTCTATTTTAGTCTATGTTTTATTTATATTAAAATAGTTCTCTTTATTTTAAATGTGTTTGGATCATTAATCCATGTTTTACCTAAATATGTATTTTGCCTATTTTATTTCATTTACCCTTTCTTAAATGTTATGGTCTTTTATTATATGTTACCAATTATGGTAATTAGGGGTGGTCTTTCTAACTTATGAGACTCTTCAAAAGGAAACCCAAATGATTGATAGTTTTTTTAGTATAGTTAAACATTATCATAAAATACACTAGAAATTTTAATTATTATTCTTATTTTTATTGATTTATATATTATTTTTTATTTTACATGATATGGCATTGATGAGATGGAATTCATATTTTATGAGACTATACATAACTATAAAAGTGGTTAGAAATAGTGTAGGTGGTCAGAGATGAATGTGAATGGGTTGATGATGGATGTTTATCGAATTTAAATATATTGTACACATGATAACTAAATTTATTACTAATTTTTGTTGAATTATTTTGAATTATATATGCATCTTGTATATATTGGTGTTTTGAATATATTTTTTTAAATTACTGATATTTACTGAGATACTAGTTTTTCATATGTTTTTACATGCATTGTTTATTTTATTTGTTTAATATATATATATATATATATATTATTTTTTTATATTTTAGTGATGGTTTAGATAATTACCTATAAAATAAACCACTACTATATAATTTAGTGGATGTTATGTAAATTTTTTTTTAAAACAATATTATATTTATAGAAACAGTTTAGTTAAAACGTCCTTAAATTGAACATAAAATTATATTATATAAATCACCAAAAAGGAATATAAAATCCATCTAAATTATGGAATAATAAATATTTTGTAACCCTCAATTAAATTAATCCAAAATTATACCAATTAATTATTATTATTGAAAAAAATATGGTTTATAAAACCAAAACTAAACAAGGAAATTATGGTTGAAACCACCATCAATTGAAAAAAAACGCCATGAGAACATATTTAACCTGCAGTGTTAAACATATTTTTTTTCTTATTTTCCTTTTCTTCTATAATATAATTTATTGAATTGAGCTAACTTTGATTCTTTATTCATATCTCAAAAAAATCTTACCAATATCTTCCGCCTCATCCTTGAGTATTGAAACTTGAATCTTTAAGGGAATAAAATCCTTATAATTAATTTCAATCATCATTATAATACATATATCTTTTATTCATACCTTATTAAAAAATAAATCTACGATTTTTACCATAATTATAACAAAAATTAAATATACATGAAATATATTTGTCCCTCGTTAAGTATGACATGTCTTTATCCTACTTTGCTTGCTTCAAAATTCTCGACTACAATAATAGTTTCAAGAAACTTTTCAATATATTACAATGTGACCGAAACAACACATAATTGAAACTTCATCAATGAGAATATTTTATTAAATATTTTATATATTTCCACCACATAAATCCTATATTTTTGAGTATCTTGATAAAGGTTTTTGAGAGTTTACTTCATCCTTTACCTTTCCTTTTTTCAATGGATCTATATGGATTAACCTTAACAGTGAAATCCTTGGATGATTTACTACAGTATCCAGGAACTCTATTACATATATCATAAATTTTTTTCTTACTCAATCATTTACCAACATTATTTAAGGATTATTTTTATTTTTATTTAACCATATTACTATTAAAGCTTCCAAAAATTGGTTTTCTAGATATTTTATTCACTTTAAAAATTCATTTTTAATATAAATATTTCTTTTTAAACATATTTAACCCTCTTTACACTTTATTTTATGAAAAAAGTAACATCATTAATCATCTTATATTGTTCTTAAATTTTTATCTTAAAAGTAGTGACACTTTTTGAATCTTATTGAGCCTCCAATTTATCATTTACTAATTATTAAATTTTATAGATGCGAATCTATAGATCATTAATAAATTCAATAGATTATTTCATAATCAATTTAAATTTATTTAGTAAAAATCCCTTGAAATTTTTCTTGTGTTATTTGTTTTGACAAGGATAAAGGAGGAACTTCTAAATAATCCTTCAACGTATTAAAGGAGGCCTAAGGAAATTTTGAAGTAGATGGGAAAGTTATATATACAGGATATAAATCTCACCAAAAATATAATGGTCACTCCATGAAGGTAAATTTATAAGGTTCCTCAATAACATTATAATGTTACATCATGCCTCTAAGATAATGGTCACCCCATGATGGGATATTTGTAAGGATGGGTCACACTATGAAAACCAATGTCACACCATGAATAATGTTTTATAATATGTTTAATAGAATTAATAATATTTTTTACTTTTCCATGTTTTAAGGGAATGTGTTTGTGTTGTGAATCTTAGAGTCTTTCCATTAAATGTTTTGGGAATATTTCAACGGATATTCCCAAATAATTCTCATGTTAGGAATATGAGAACAACATTATAACAATTTCTAGATAACTTTAAGTCATTTTTTCTAGGTGAGAGTTTCATCCTGAATTAAAGGTTCCCACAATGACCGGTTCAAGGGTAAATGTGGATTGTAGGATAGAAATCATGATCTTAGAGAGAATAAAATATATAATATAGAGTGGAATTGGTAGATTTGGACCATATGTCACACCATAAAAGGGGTTATCATACTGTAAATCCTGACTTTCCAAAATATTATATATTTAAAATTGGAATTCAAAATCTAATGATATGGAATAGATTTACAAGTGTTAACTCATTTTAATTGATAAATAATGACCAAATTAAAACTTCTGGTACACTAGGATGAATCATAGAGGATTATGAAAAAGGTGAATTAATCATAACCACTTGATTAAGGTATATATCCTATGGATATCATAAATTATCCCTGTAGAAATTATGTGAAAAATAATAAGAATATAATAACATTAAAATATAATAAATTGGAATTAAACGATCTCTAGATAAGGTGGAGAGAAATTCCAAAATTGCACTAGAAAGAAGAATAAGGATATTAAGAGGGTGTTCTAGGAGACCTCTCACTGGATGTTTTGAGAAGTTCTTTAATACATAAAAGGTTTAGAAAATTAAGACACCACTATTGGTGTTTTATCATTCCATATTGGTGAAGATTGATGTTATTAGTTCATGGTGGACCAATGCATTCCATTAGAACTTGAGAAGTGATGTCTCTTCTTAGTGATGGTTGTAATATGAGAGGGTCTATATGGAAACTCAATACTTGTAATAATGTAGTATGATTTATTGTTTCAAGTGAATGGTCACATTACCTTTTCATTTTCCATGGATTAACTTAGTTAGGGTGAACCAAGTAAATTATTTTTTCCTTCCTTTACTTCCTTTCATATCAACCCTAAGGGAGATAGAGATATGTATTCCTAATTATTATAGGACATGATCACTGGTGGAGGTTGAGAAATGAATTTACGATTCCCTAATTCACCACTATCATTGTATTAACCCTTTTTTTGAGACTAAAAAGTGGTATAAAATTCCAAGGTTCGTGATGAATGTAATCTCTCTCTCTCTCTCTGAGATGTGATTGTCAGATCTGTTAATCATAAGGTAATCCTTATATTTAATGGAAATAATTTCCTAATATTGAAATATAGAATGAAACATTACATTAATTCATTAAGAATAGATTATTATATAGATGTTTTACATAGAATATTAAAATGTATGGATAGTGGATCTTTATCAAAAAGTGATCAAAAGGAGTTGGATGTTAATTCCAAGATAGTCAATACATTTTGGGGATCTTTGGGTAACCCTATATTTAAAAATATCATGTCATGAAAAACCTCTCATTCTATGTAGGAGATATTTATAAATATTTATGAATCCAATTCAATATTTTAAGAGGAAAAGTTTCATGTATTGTAAAATAAGTATAGATATTTATGAATAATCCAAATTGTGACACTTTATGTGTTATTTATTCAAGTTAACATTATATTAAAATATATGTTTGGATTTACAAAGGCCCTTGATGTTGTAAAATTTATTAAAAGGATCTTGAGAATATTACCACTATAGTTCAATATAAAAGTATTGGATCTTGAAGATAAATATACAAAGGATGTGACATTAGATATCCATCATAGTACTCTCACTAGATATGATATGAGGAAAAATGATAATGAGACCAAGTTAGAATATGTTTCTTAGGAGGTGTAATTCATGTAAATAAAGAAACTATTATTGTATGAGGATCCTCAAGAGGAATATGTTGATGATTTAATTTATTTTTTGTTATATAATATTTAAATATATAAAGGGAAATTCAAATGAAAGATTCTAATTGCTTCCATTATATGTGATAATGTTGGGCATCTCACTAATATGTTCCCCAAGAAGTTATAAGAAAATAATGAATTTTAATCCCTTATAAAGAATTCATCAAAAGATATGAATGGTAGGATAATTCATTAGTATAAATTATTTAAAAAGAGGAATATTAATTTAAAATAATATGACATTTTAGAGGAAATATAAGTGGATGAGGTTGAGGATTGTAAATAACCTGGTGAAGTTGTTCTTATAGCTATTGTTGATAATCCAAAAGTTAATGATAATGATGAATAAGAAGCTGAAGTTGAGGGGAAAGTTAAACTTGAAGCGTATTTGATGTTTTATCTAGAGTAAATAGAAATTTTGAGGGCTAACACCACGAAAAATAATGGTGTTGTATGTGATTACAAGATTTATATGGTTCAATATGAAAATAAAAAGTTTGAATTAAAATAAAATATTTATTGACTTAAATACGTAAATTTAGGAAACCCAAATAATGTAGTTGAGTATAAGATAAAAATTAAATAACATTACCAAAAAAAAGATGTATTAACCAAAAAATATAAAAAATGGTTAAAAGAATATAAGAACCTTAAGGTGAAGTTAGTACATTTTAAAGGAAGTGTAATAATCAATAATGACTTATGACACCTAGTATTTCATTGAGAGGTTCAAGTAAACTCCCATATAAAGAGGATAAGAAAGGTTTTGAGTATTCTACCAAAAATGTTGTGGCATGAACATAAATGAAATGCTTCAAAGATAATGGGAAATATACTTTAGATCATGATGATTTGAAGAAATTTGTGGTTGTTGATGTAAATCCACAAGCACTCACAGAGTCAATTAATTCATTTTATATTTTCAATATCCAATTCATTCTATTATCCCATACATGTCAATTAATTATAATTTTGAATGTTTTGGAATTAAATCAATTTTTTTTAATTTTGAAAAATATTTATTGAAGAGAGCATTACAGAAATAATTTTTCATTTTGATTTTTGGGATAAAATTAATGTATTAACATTTATTTTACTTTGTTCAAATATTTAAAGGAGATTTATTAAGTTTTGAAGAGTTTAAAGTAAATTATAGAATCTAAAAATTTTCTATGAAGGAGGATGAAATATGAAAAAAGAGTTAAATATAGGAGTCATATGGATATATGTAGGTGTTATTGGACCTAGTTGTATCTACCATTCTCTTGTACGTGAAGTCTAAAAATAAGAAAAATAAAATGAGCGTATATATGAATTTTCCCAATGTAAGGGTGATATACCTCTACATACATGTCATTTAAATGAGAATAGGTATCATCTACCAATAATATGTGTGAAGCGACTTGGAAAATATTTCATTTGATCCCGATATAGGTGTGAAGCCACCAACATAGGTTTCATTCCCACCTATTCAAAAATTCTACTGAAGGATAAAAACAAGTAGACTTTAAGGGATTCATCAAGACTTGAGTTGACAATTTTGGCTGCTATGTTATTGTGCATAAAATAAATATTTTATTTTTAATGAAATTAAATATATGGAACATATAAGCTAAAAATAAAAACTGTGAATCTTATGGATATTTTTAGCCCCAAGAATGAAAGAAACTTTCCAAAACAAATGAGTGATATGATCTCGATGGTTTGACCAAAGGCCATGAAGAGGAAAACATGTGCCTACAGGATAAGAAGAGTGCTGATGAAAAAAATTTACTTGAAAAGCATGAAATACTATAGTTATATTGAAACTATAATTTCTATTTTTGTTCTTTATTTTTCTATTTTGGTTAGTTTTGTAATGAAATATTCCTCCCCTTTCTTTTGTATTTCCCTTTGAATGGTCGGGTTATCTCATGAGTGGCTAGGGAAGGGAAGGATATCCTTTTCAATTCTTGAGTCATGATTTTATTTTATAAAAAATATCTTATGTTTAATTATTTTTATTTTTAGTGGTTGTTTTTTAGTTTAAATACATTTATATTTAAGGTCTTAAAATTTTACATAGTATGTTTCTTAGGTTGACTATTCATAATCTCCCTCATATTAGTAAAACTTATATAAAAGGAATTTGTTTTATTAGTTAATGAGTGTCATGGAATTTATATCACATGTGTGGATACATTAGTTTACCTTTAAATTTCCTAGGAGAACCAATACCCAATTGGGTATTTCCTTGGTTGTTTAGGAGTATTTTACAAATTTTTCATACATACACGAAGGGAGGCTGAACAAGAAGTAACCACTGTTAGTTAAGTCTCCAAAATAACCATCAACCAAGGTTTACTGATAAATCAATCAATGAGACCTTCATTTATCAATTTATAAGAGAAGAAGTAAAATAATTTTAAGGACTATGATATTAATGAAAAAAGAAATAAAAACTCAAGACCATCACTTCCTTCATTTATTTGATTTCAATATTTTGTTTCATTACTTTACTTTATTTTTTGGAAAACACAAACCAAAAACACAACCAATTTTCTATAAACCAACTGATAATAGATTTTAGATCATTTATATCGAGAGAAAACCATAGGGTTACCACTAATAGAACTTAAAACTAGGAGAAGTAAAAGATTTTTATATAACTTATGACATGTGTGCATAAAAACATAACATTATTTACAGGGAGGTAGATTCAAATCTAATATTAAAATTACATGAACATATCTTATACTAAACACAATCTATATATCGACTATGATATAGTGAGAACCTTACTAACAATTCTTAAAACTTTGAACTTAAAAATGTAATTTGAGGATATCACTATATCAGTCACCCGTGAGACACTGAGTATTCACTATGAGACCAATATCATGGAATAAAATTCCCATAAAACCATGATATACATCTATGAACCTTAATTCATAAATTATAATAAAAAAATTGGTAAAGTAGTATTAAAAAATTAATTTGTGTTGAAAATTGTCTTAATTTAATTTATTCCAAAATTCCATGACTTGGTAGGAGAAGATCAAAATAACCATATCAAGGAATTTACACTTTTATAAATTACTTTTAATCCCAATGGAGTGGATAAGAACAATGTGAAGTAGATGGAATTCCCCTTCGCACTGGAAGGAGAAACCAAGAAGTTGATAAAGATCTTGAAACTAGGTGATGTACATTGATGTAATGATTTCTATATATTATTATCACAAAGATTATTTCCCACCTTTACAAGAATTGTAATTAATACAGATTAATATTCCACCAAAAAATTCATTAGATAGACTCTCGGTGAGTACTAAGAGATATTTAAGAAGTTATGTTCGAGCTTACCTCACCAAGACATTGAATAAAACTATTTTCCTGTTTTATTTTAAAAATTATTGTTGAAAAATTATAGAAACTTAATTGTTTAATTAGTCATAGGATCCTTGATAGAAAAATACCCATATAATTAAAAAGACTAATTTATAGGATTACAGAAAACACACAAAAATTTGGAACAATAGGTACCAATATAAGAGGTATACATGAGGTAATAAATTATAACTCATCTATATTATTATAATCTAGTGTAGATGATCTAACAAGACTTTTTTATAGATGGATTTGAAATAGACTAGGGAAAAACAAGCACTAGCCAATGTATATAGTTTATGTTCATCTAATACCCATTTTATTGACCGATGTGATGATGTACTAGGAATGGAGAGTTATGTAATAACCTTTCAGCCTAGGAAATTCCAGAAAAATAAAAAATAGAGAGTTATTAACCAATCCCAATATGGATTTGTAAAATAATAGAACCATAATTGACCACTATACTAAAACAATTTCCAACAATACCCCCTTATCAACAACAAAATTAATTCGAACAAGTTCCACTATTCCAATAGCCTCAAAAGAAATACTTTAATAAATATATTTACAAATAACACCCTCTCTTACAAAATATACAAATGATCAACCATGTACCATTAAATCACCCCTTTCACAAAAAATACAAAATACAAAATTTTAAAATCTTATAAATAAAGTTTAAGAGTTAACAAACAAACTAGAAATTATTATAGACATTCTATTTTAAAACTGTTGTATGATTATAGACCATACAATACCTAACTCAGAATAGAATTTTTTCATGATAAAACCTAGAAATGGTAATGAAATTCACAACATTTCCACTTTTTATAATGAAAAATGTCAAACTAATAGTGTGGATTATGGGATTGAAAAACCTGAACCTAAACAAGTGTATCTAGATATTGAAGATGATGTTGTGGAAGAAGATAAAAAAACCAACAACAATTAGTAGATAAAGAACTAGATAATAAGTTTAAAAATACCCAAGAGTAAAAAAATAAGGAAGTGGAGATATCTAAACCAAGGAGAGAAAAATACCCTAGACACCATATAGAGAAAAAAGTGATAAAAAATGTCTTCAACTTCTATTTCCATTAATTATGATTCAATACAAGATGATATAAGAGGAATTACTCTGAAGAAAAATTATAAAGGCTTTCCAGAAAGTGGAAACCAATATTCATTTATTATAATTTCCCAATTATATTCCCATGTTTTTTTATATTCCTCAAGGTTATTTTAACAAAAATAGTAGGCTTTAAAGAATTAAAATATTTAACTTGTGGAGTAGTGTATTATATTTAATATCACTAAAAGTTCCCATAAAATTCCATGACTTTTGGATATTTTATATAAATTTCACTATTGGTTAAATAATATTTAGATACTTTAGGTGATTTGTGATCTACTACAAGTGTTATGACCCACTTAGTGTACAAAGGGGAGACTTTAATTCCACAAGAGTGGTTGTGAAATTTTAAAAAGAATACTATTTTATAGAAAGTGTATTGAAATATATCTTTAAAATAATCTAGGGTTTGATGTTTCTAATTGACTTTTATATAATCAACATGGAAGAATACAAAATTGTAACACACACACCAATCATTTTGGGGAGTCTATACTTGAATACAACCAAGGCAATCATCTATGTGCATTATATAAAATTTAAACAACCTAGATTCTAGTTGTTTAGAATTGAAAATTATATTAATACATTTGTAAAAAATAAAAGAGATCACATTAAATAATATCTAATAACTAAATTAGTACTATAACACTAGATACATACATGGATTTCAAATTATGTTTAAAAACATAAAATATAATATACATTCTCCGTGAGAAATAAATTATTCCTTCTAGCATATCCATGAAATTATGTTAAGTTCTCTTCAAGTTTTCATGAGGAAAGGAAAACAATATAAAGGGGTGATCTCAGATGCTCTATAAGAGGGTATCTTGTAATAGAATCTATCACATAATATCAAATAATGATAGATATGGATAGAATAAACAATAATAAAATATTCTATAGATATATTAACATGAACCTATTATATAACCAAAGAAATAAAAATATCATATAAACAATAATAACTGATTTTGTAGAAATGAAGTGTATAATTCCGATCATCTTAAACTTACAATAATATCCTCATATTAATACATATTATATATCATAAAGGAATCATTTCAAGATATCATACTTAAAAGTTAAGGAATATTCCAAATACCCAAACTATTTTTTCTCATAATAACTAATGATGAATCGAAAGGCTGTATATTTCTAGGACCGACCCACCACTTACTAATTTCCAACACATTCACAATATAAAAGGAATGAATAGAAAAAACATGATCAACATGCATTAATTATCAATAATTATCCCTAATAAAAAATAAACATAAAATTTTTCAACAAACCCCCTATCAATAATTGAAATAAATTTCTTTCAAAATACCCTTCATGTTTTATAGTGTTCACTTCATATAGATTAATGAATACATGATTAAGTCAATATATGACCTAAATCTATGATATTAAAGTGGATGTATATGAAAATAAATATTTTCAAATCCTTCATTTTTGTTTATAAAGAAGCATGTGAATTTTTCATAGCATATCCCCTGTGACTATCAAACTAGGTGTGCAATTAGTCAAACTAGTTGTGCAATCAATAATGATTGAGTTAATAACCAACCAAAACTTTTCATGGTTATTAACACTAGGTGAATTTATTATATTTCCTACCTATAATTATTTATATATAGATTAGAATTTCTTTCTAATAAACCAACATTCTTTACTTTAAATAAATTTCTGGATGATCTCCTATATTTACATTTATTCATTGTTTTTTTCTCTAATATTTCTTCCTTTTTATGACTTATGAAGGTAGTATAATGTGAGGGAATAAGTAACCTATCATAAATAATATATATAATGTATGATAAAACTATGAATTAATATTTATAAAAATAATTAAAAAATAATTTCAAATGTTTTTTTTTAAAAAAAAATTTCAAAAGAAAATAGTTGGATTAGAAATATTTATATTTATTTAATTAATTTAAAAGTAAAACAAATCCTAAAACCATGGGAAAAAATTAATATTATAAAACTCTGAGAATATGATGTGGATGATTAATAATTATTATAGGACATAATGGAGACAAAAGGAATATATGAGATTTTTTTTGAAAAAGATCATAATACAATGGAATGTAATTAATTTAATAATTACCATACCTTAAGTCCTGAGTTGCATGGTATGCACATCTAAATTTCTTACTTATTATGAGAATATCATACTAAGTGATTTATGACTTCAAATATTGATCATTTAATGATACTCTAAGATATTAAATGCGGATAATGGTGTTAGGGATGTGTTTTGGTAGATTCTGGTTGAGTTAGGATGATCAAGGCATGTGTAGAAGTGAAGGGAGGTGGATCCGTTTTATAAGTAAGAGGAGTGAATACCTTATAAGCACTAAGGATTTTTAATTATAATAAAATTATTTCTCAAGACAAGTGTCCCAAAATTAGAAATTTTTTGAAAATAAACTAAGTTATGGTCAAAATCCTCTAAATCAATCAAATTGGGATATGTTTAAGTTATAATTGTGGTCTTATATATTAGGTTAACCCCTTCTAACCCATTTAACCCTTACCATGGTGAAAATATTTTACCATTTTAACATATTTTAATGATAAAAATTTAGGTTAAGACTTTTAAATAATATTGATCAATCTAGATCCAAATACATAATCCATTTTAAATGATTCAATTTCTATATGTGGTAAAAATTAGTTTTACTATAAGTAATAAAATAATATTTTGCCTAAAAAGTAAATTTTTTAGAAAAATATCATAAATTAAACATAATATAATTTTAATATTAAGAATATAAAAATTATTTTCATTTTATCAAATTTATATTCTAGAATTAAAAAATATAACTTTTAAATATATTTATGCATAAAATAACTTTAAACTATACTATAACTACAAGGTAATAAAATATAAATTGTGTAAAAGTTTCAAAAATGTTGTGTTTACTTACTATAGAAGAATATCGGGAGTAAAATTATCCTACCCTTAAAAAAATCAACATAGAAATTAGGGATATATGCTAGTTCATAAACAAATGTGGTTAATTATTCATCATCACTTCTTCAGGTTCCCATATTTCTCCATATAGTTTGTGATTCTGCCAAATTACTTTCACCAACTAAGTCATCTAATTATGAAATACTAGATCTCTAGTATCAATAATCTATACATGATCTTAATTATAAGACATTTCGGGTTCCAAATAAATTTTATTAGTGGTGAGTACATGTGTAAGGTCTGTTATGAACTTCCTCAAAAATGAAACATGGAAGACATCATTTACTTTAGATAGGTTGGGTGGTATAACCAAACAATAATCCATAACTCTAATTCTCTATAAAATTTTAAAATCTATGATATTCCTAGTAATAAACTTTCCTTTCTTATCAAACATTATAACTCATTTCCATAAAGGAACCTTAAAAAAACCCATGGTTCAACCCCAAACCCTGGTAAACTTTGGTGTCCCCCTTGTTGGGACCCACATCCTTGGTCCATATCTTAGTGGTGTCAGACTAGTTCCTAGTTGGCTAACCATGAATAAGACCCATAATCAATCGATACTCCTCCTACCAAGAGTGTACCTCATGTGATGGGAAGATAACCATGCGTAAGCCTCACACCTAACCCATTCTCCTCCAACCAAGAGTGTCCCTCTTGTAATGGGTTGCTAACAATGCGTAACCCCAACATGTCATCAGGTAGTTGTCCTTTTGGTACGACACGATATTATGCCCCATATCCGAACTACGTGAACTTTTATCTTTTCCATTTTTGAGAAAGGTATATAGGAAGCCTATATGATGTTACATACCATCACTAATGTAACGCCCCAACCCTAGTTACACAGAGACCGTATATTATTACATAACATTGGCATGATAATAAAAGAACAAGTCTCAAAATACTAATTAGTTTAGTACCATTGGATGTACTAGATACATTCATATGTTTTTCAATACATTATAAAATGAAAAACAACCACAACATTGTCTCCATTGACCAGATTCACATCCCTTAAACTATCTCTGCAAGTCAGTCATAATAAACTTCCCTGCATCCTGGGAAAAATAAAACATAGAAATGGGTGATCTCAGATGCTCAGTAAGGATAAAAATATAGTAGAAACTTTTATAAATAAGCATAAACATTTAAGGAAATGTATAAAAATAAAACAAGAGCCTTTTAATCTTAAAATTCAGAATAATATGGAAAAGATAAATCAAATAATTCCATTTACTTATTCAGATGGATATTCTACTAGTCGAATAATCACATGTAATATCCGTAACTAATTTCATAATGATGGAATACATAATGGCGGACATCATAACCACATAGTCAAGGCCTCATACTGAGACTAAAAATAAGATTTTCATAAGGAATTATGCCAAGACACTAGTTTGTCTCATGATACCTACTGATGCATCAAGGAGGTATATCGGGCTCCACCTGTCACTTACTAAGTCCAATGAATTCCTCACATGAAAAGGTTGGAACATAACATAAACATTCGGATTAAAACTAGAATATAAAATGTTAATACATTAACCATAAACCATGAATGGTATAAAAATTACACATCCACAGTCAAACATAACACAAAACCCTCAATACAATATGGAATATTTTTATCATAATAAATCAATTTCAAACAAGTATAAAATTCATTAAAGGATGTTAACATAAATGAAATCAAAACTATTTGAGAGAAATATCTCTTTCTATTTTGAAATCATTTAAAACTAATGTAATTATAAAAGAAAACATCTATTTTTAAAATATTCTTATAATCATGTAAGGGAACCTTCAAAGGTGTTATAATGGTAGAAAATAGCCACACCTCCATATAAGTTAAAAAAACATTCTTACCTTAATTTGTTGAAAAGGTCACAAAGTACCTTTTTTGGAAAACAACAGAAAGATTCCTTTCAAACCATTTTATAAAAAGTCAATCAAGGTTATAAATTAATTTAACCCATAGTATAGTAAATAGTAAAAAAAATTTTAAATACATTTTTAAGAAGCACATATGTGGATGATAAAGAGTTCCCAATAGATACTTATGTAAAAACAACCTCGGATAATAATGATATTGCAAAATTAACCATTACCTTATACTTTTCCTTGGTTGAGGGTATGTTAACCTCCTATATTATATTTATGTAAATGTTATTAAATTATACAAGAACCACATACATAAATATGATATCATATATGATATTCTAATATTTCTTTGTTAATTATATTTTAGTAGTATGATTGTTTTGAGTGTTAATTGATTCATTTTTCCTTTATGTGTTTTTTTATGTAAGCCATGTTTTCTATGGAAAATATGTATTTGATTCATATCTAGAATGATATTAAGTTCTTAAACATTATTTTTAATAATAAAATAAAAATTATTCTTGAATGGTTACGATGGGGAATGAATCTCTTCGCATTCATTGAGATGGTAATACATACGTACGCACGAATGCTACTTCCATTTCAGTATTTTTATTTTAAAAGGAAATAAAACCAAATGATACATAGGTATATTATTATTCCAGTATAATATAATATTTTATATATGTTATGCAATTTCATTAACATCATCTTTTATACATTCCATGTATGGTATGAATGATTCATATCATTTTGAGGGGGCGGTAGTCCGCACTTCTTCAAATGAAATGGTCGTATATATACAACATGAAAAGAATAAAGGTATGCTATAAAAGATAATTATAGAATATTATAGATGAAATAAATATCCCAAATATCACATATAATTATAGTTCTGTCATAATGACCACCTTAAGAAGAATTAGTAGAAGATTGAACAATCATCGTTTCATGTGGCAGTAGTTCACCGACCATAGAAACATTAAGTTCTATACCCATTAGATGGAGGTGTGTGTAAGTGTAGTTAAAATAATTCTCATAAAAAAATCATAGTAAATTTAGGATACTGGTTTAGTTTTAAAATAAAGTAATAAAGTTAGTTTATGGGGGTGGAGAAGTAAAATAACCGAAAAGAATTTAAGAGGAGATGTTACCTTTAAATCGGGTAACTCTCTTTGGTTTGAACCAAAAGGATTCCTTAAAGTGACTTATGCCTATGTTAAGGCTTCTAGAAGGAATATAGGGATATAATAAGATTAATTATCTAGAATTTGGATGATCCAAGGGGCTTGAGAGGTGTGATAAATGGGTTAGAGGTGAGGGATTTTTATAAAGGGGGAGGAGGGGCTCTTTAGAAATGTTTGAAAATATTATTTTATAATATAATGATTTTAGGTATCTAAAGGTCCAAAACTCGTTAAAGTAAAAGATAAGATAACTAATTTTTGAAATAAATCCATCTAATTATAATTGGACAGGTTTTGGATATTTTTCTAATTTTTATAATCTCATTTATTTAAATCATTCATTAATGAGGTAAACACTGCATCATTATTGTGTGATAAATAATTTTATTTATTTGATGTCTAAAAATTATAAAAAAAATACCATGATGTAGGAAATATTTTATTCTTTATAATTAATATTTATAGTTAAATATATAACTTATATAACCCCAAGTAATTTTTTTTACTAAAATATATATGTTTATATCATTTTTGCCTTTACATTAAATTAATTAATATAAAGTGTCATTATCACTCTCAAGTGGCTCTATGGGGTCCCAAAATCGACCCAAGGATGCCAATGGTCAGAAATGTATCAGTTAATAGGGTTAGTACAAGTGTTAAGATAATTTAAGATTATTATAATATTATTTGTTACCCTTATTTACCAGATTTACCCCTTTAATCATGGTAAATAAAATATTTACTGAAATAATTATTCAAAATGTCTAAAAATAAAATTTACCAATTTAAAAAATTTGTAACTCATGATTCAAAATATGGAATCCATTTTTCAAATTTCAAAACATATAAGTGGCAGAAATTAATTTAAAAATAATTCCCATTTTCAAAACAAAAAGCGTGTTTTTCAGAAATAATAACTATCAAAAGATTGACACCTGTTTATGTCCATTTTAAATGTGAAATTACATCCAATGACATAAATTATATTAAATGATAAAAATATAATCTAATGATACTTAAAAACCATTCAAATGTATAATTTAACACTATAAATTATTTTGATTAAAAAAGTTGTTTTTAATTAAAATTTAGTATTTTTCATTATTCATCAAAAATTGATAGTTTTCAGAAGATTACCAAAAATTCACCATAAGCTAATTTTGATATTCTGAATCAAAAAATGAAGTCCATTTTGAAAATTTTTTATTTAAAATTTCAAAAAGCGGGTATTACTATTCCTAACGGCTAATTTGATTGGTCGTGGTGTGTTAGAATCTCAAAGTTGCGTACAACACACGCTATTGCGTTATTCCAATGGAAACGTACTATAGAAGATTGGGGTGTTACATTCTTCCCTCCTTCAAATTATTTCACGCTCTAAATTTCTAGAATATTTCTACATAAAAGGATTTGGGTTGTTTTTCATCATAAGTTCCTCAGGTTCCCACATTGCCTCTTCCATATTATGGTTTCTTTATATCACTTTCACGAGATAAGTGCTCCAGTTTCTCAGCACTTGTTCTTTGGTATCAAGATTTATGACAGGCTCTTCACAATAATACTGAATGTGTTCTAATTCTATTTCTTTATAGGTGAGTACATTCATTGGGTTAGGAAAGTATTTTCTCAACAGTGATATGTGGAACACATCATGAACTTTGGAGAGACATGATGAAATTTCCAAACGATAAGCTACAACTCCAATTTGTTCTAGAATTTCAAAAGGTCCGATGTACTTGGGACTTAATTTACCCTTATTATTGAATCTTATAACACCCTTCCATGGATATAACTTCAAGAAAACATGATATCTTACTTGAAATTCCAAATCTTTCCTTCGGTTATTGGCATAGCTCTTTTACCTACTTTGAGCTTCTTTGATGTTGGTTTGGATAATCTTCACTTTTTTCCATTGTTTCCTCAATATGTTCTGGGTCTACACATTTTCATTCACCAACATCATCCCAATAAGTTGGTGTGTGACATCTTTTTCCATATAATGCTTCATATGGTTCCATTTGAATACTAGAATGGAAACTATTGTTATTGGAAAATTCTACGAGTGGTAAATATTGATCCCACATACCTTGAAAGCCAACTGAGAAAGATCTAAACATGTCTTCTTAGATTTGAATAGTTTATTCCAATTGTCCATTAGTTTGAGGGTGGTAGGAAGTGCTCAAACAAAGTTCAGTATCCAAGGCCTTCTGAAGAATTTTTTAGAATCTTGATGTAAAACAGGGATCACGATCACAAACAATCGATAGGGGTACTTCATGATGTCTTTCAATTTCATTAATATATAGTCTTTTCAGACATTCAAGTTGTAAATCTTCTTTTATAGTAAGAAAATGAGCTGACTTGGTAATATGATCAACAATGACCCATATTTAATCATTCCTTTTAGGATTATTTGGTATCCCCATGAAAAATTCCATTGTAATGTCATACCATTTCCACTCAGGTATGGGAAGAGGTTTCATGACTACTTTAGGATGTTGTCTTCCAGATTTCACTTGTTGAAAAACCATACATCTTGACACATAATCAGCAATATCTCTCTTCATGTTGTCCCACAAAAAAATGTTCCTTCAAGTCTCTATACATCTTAGTGATACCATGGTGTATAGAGAAATTGGAGCTATGAGAATCATCTAACAATTCCATTTTTAGATAAGGTATGTTAGGAACACAAATTCTCTCCCCAAATTTCAAAATCCCATCTTCATATACCAAGTCGATCAATCTCCCATCATTCACAGTTTTAACTTTATTTTGAAACTCCTCATCATCTGTCTGAGAACTTTTTATCCTTTCTAGTAAATAAGGTTTAGCTACCATTTGAAAAGGTATTGATGTTTAACCTTCCATGATTATTACCATTTCTATATTTACTAGATCCATGAACATAAGATCACTTTTAACTCTCATCTTGTTCAAAACTCCATGATCCTTTCTGCTCAAAGCATCTTCCACCTTATTTTCCTTCCCCGGGTGGTAGTGTATGGTGCAATCATAATTTTTGAGTAATTAGTGCCATCTACTTTGCCTAATGTTGAGTTATTTTTGTGAGAAAATATACTTCAAACTCTTGTGATCAGTATAAATCTCACATTTTGACCATAGAGTTAGTGTCTCCATATCTTTAGAGAAAAGATTACAGCTATTAATGCAAGATATGAGTGGTATAGTTTTGTTCATGAATTTTTATCTTCCGGGATGCATAGGCAATAACCCTATCATTTTGCATCAGGACACAACCAAGTCCTTTATTTGAAGCATCACTATAAATAAAAAACCCATCATTCCCCGATGGTAGAGTCCATATAGGAGTATTAACTAATCTTATCTTCAGTTCTTTAAAACATTCTTCACACTCATTTATCTAAACAAATTTAACCCCTTTACGTGTGAGTTTGGTTAATGGGTTAGCCAATCGGGAAAAAGATTGGACGAAATGTAAATAATAACATGATAAACAAATAAAACTACCTACCTCAGTTATACTTGTCGGTGCTGGCCATTCTGGGATTCCCTTGGTCTTTGAAGGATCAATAGAGATTCCATCCTTAGAGACAATATGGCCAAAAAATGAAATCTCCTGAAGCTAGAATTCACACTTGCTGAACTTCCCATATAATTCATTTCTTCTAAGAGTCTTTAAGAAAAGTGCGCATGTGATTTTCATGATCTTGTTAGCTTTTTGAGTATAATAATATATCATCAATAAATAATACTAAAAATTCATCAAGATATTCCTTGAAAACTCTATTCATTATATCCATGAAAATAGAGGGTGCATTAGTTAGTCCAAAAGGCATTACTGTAAACTCATAATGCTCGTACCTAGTTCAAAATGCTATTTTCAGAATGTCTTCCTTATTCACACACAACTGATGATATCCATATTGAAGGTTAATCTTTGAAAAATATTTAGCTCCATGAAGTTGGTCAAATAAATCATCAATGCAAGTTAGGGGATACATGTTATTTATTGTTATAGCATTGATCTCCCTGTAGTCAATGCACAACCTCATAGATCCATCTTTCTTGTTAACAAAAAGAACAGGGGATCCCCATGGAGATACACTAGGGAGAATAAATCCATTATTACTCAATTACTCTAGTTGTTTATTTAGTACCACTAATTCCATAATGGCCATTCTACATGGTTTCTTCAATATGGGCCTTGAACTAGGAATTTAATCAATGGAAAACTCAATTTCTCATTCTGGAGGATGTCCAGGTAAATCCCCTAGAAACACATCAACATATTCTTTCACAATAGGTACATCCTATATTTGAACATTATTTTCCTCACCCATAGTTATTTCATTCTCTTCCACCCCAATAATTGAATTTAGCAGAGCTACTAGTGGTGGATCTAGATAAAAATTAGATAATGAAGTTCTCCTCTAAAGATAAGGTATTAATTATCATCATAAAAATTTCTAACCTCCTTCTTCTTACAATAATATTTCGCATCATGGTCCAAAAGCCAATCCACACCGAAGATTATATTAAATTCAATCCTGGGTATGATGATGAGATCAATAGATAAAGAACATTTATATGCCCTAATGGGAACTGATTCAAAAAACTTTGTTGCAATGATACTTCCCTTAACAGTTTTTACTGATAAGTCCCTTGTTAAATTAAATAGGAAATATCTAATTTTCTTAGCAAACTGGGAAGATACGAGACAATGCAATGATCCAGAATGAAATAAAGTATTGGCTAAACATGAGGAAACCACTAAATTACCTGCCATCACATCTTTCGGAGCTTCAACCTCACTAGTAGTGATCGTATAAGCTTGGCCTTTAACCCTTGGCCTTTCATGAGGTAAGTTTCATTGGCGATTAAGACATTCATTTTAATAATGCCCCATTTATATATAATTGTAGAATTTAACATTGATAGCCTCTTTCTTTCCTTTGCAATCACGAGTTTGGTGGCCTTTTTCAGAACACTTGTAACTGAATCCCAATCCCTTCAAGCAAGTACCAGAGCGTTTCTTCATAAATTTACTATTGAATGAACATTCAGCTTTTACCTTATTCCCCTTATTTCCATTTCTATAGTGTTTAGTAGATCTATCCTTCTCTTTATTTTCTTTAAAGTCGTATGACTTAGATAATTCCTTTTATGTCTTAATAGCACATAATACAATATCTTTGTCTGATGAGAAGGATTGTGAGACTAATGCTCAACATAGAAATGGTTTTTACTCATAAAATAACCAATAAATCTTACTCCTTGGGTTACATATATAATTTTCAACATCCCTTGCTAACATTATAAAGTTAGCCTCACACTTTGCAACATTCTTATCCCCCTTTTTCCTTAGACGTAGAAATTTTCTTTCCATATCTGCTCGATGGTCACGAGGGAATTTTTTTTCTAAGAAATGATCTTTAAACTACCTCCATTATAGTTTTGATATGTATTCATCCTCCTTTGTGTTTTGAATTAATGACCACCACTGATCTGCATCTCCTGTGAGTCGATAAACTGTAATGACAACATTTTCCCTTTCGCTACTCCCTAAAGCATGAAACATTTTCTCTAAGGAACTTATCCATTGCTTAACTATAAATGGATTTATAGTCGCATTTAATTTTGGTGGTTTTTTCCTCATGAGTAGTTCTAACATTGATCCTCTACGTTGTGTATCAGAGTGCTCCATACGGGTATATTTATTATTCATAACCTGAGTGAGTTGTCCCAGTATTGTAATAAGCTAATCAGAACCAATTAGATCAACAGCTCCACTATAATTATCTTGAGTAGGAGTGAAATCCCTACATGGATTACATGCGTTGATACGATTCTCATTCCTTTTACTAGGCACCATTTCGAAACAATGACATACACTACATTAGTTTATGAATCACAATACATAATTCCAAACTTGTAAAACACTTAACATAAATTGAACTATTTATTGATATAATCCATAATAATAAAAAAGTTTCTTTGAGGAGGTATATTCTCATATATCCTTTATGATGGTTTGTAAAGAAAATATAAATTATCCTAAGAATATCTCCCAGGAGTGTCGTACCCAAAAGTGCAGCAAGGCCCAATGTCGTGTACCAGGATACCTCGAGTTAAGCCTGAAACACCTTGTAGGAGTTTTCAATCCAAGGTACATCTGTGCCAGAGCCGCCTCTACCTACTTGTGTCCAGACAGGGATATATTTTTCTTAGAAAATACACAAAATTTTTACATTACCAAAATTCTAGGAAATTTTCTTGTACCAATCCTAAATGTTTATCTTAGGGTAACGTTCTATAATTAGATTTTATAGAAATATAGTTTCCAAGGTTAGTACTAAAATTCCTCTAATAAAAAATATAATGCCCCGACCGTATTTACCCAGAGTTGGTGCATTATTACATAAAATTGGCATGATCACAAAAGATCAAGTCTCGAATGACCGATTAGTTTAGCAGTCTGAGAAGTACTAGATACATTCACAAGTTTTACATTACATTATAAAATAAAAAACAACAACAAAATTATCTCTATTGACCATATTCATATCCCTTTGAATATCCCTGTAGGTCAGTCATAATACACTTCTTCTCCTTCTAGGAAAAATAAAACATAGAAAGGGGTGATCTCAGATGCTCAGTAAGGATAACAATATAGCGGAAACATTCATAAATATGCATAAACTTTTAAGGCAATGTATAAAACCAAAACAAAAGAATTTTAAATTAAAAATTCAGAATAATATGGAAATGATAAATCAAATAATTCCATTTACTTATTCACATGGATATTCTACTAATCGAACAATCCCATGTAATATCAATAGCTAATTTCATAATGATGGAATGCATAATGCCGGACGTCATAACCACATAGTTAAGGTCTCGTGCCAAGACTACAAATAAAACTTTTTCAAGGACTTATTCCAAGACACTAGTTTTTCTCATGAAACCTACCGCTGCATCGAGGGGATATAGTGGGATCCACCCATCACATACTAAGTCCAATGCATCCCTCATATGAAAAGGTTGAAACATAACATAAACATTCATATTAAAACTAGCATATGAAATGTTAATCCATTAACCATAAACCATGAATGGTATAAAAATAACACATCCACATTCAAACATATCACAAAACCTTCAATACAATATGAATGATTTATATCATAACAAATCAACTTCAAACAAGTATAAAATCCATTAAAGGATGTTGACATAGATGAAATCAAAACTATTTGAGGGAAATATCTTATTATATTTTGAAATCATTTAAAAGTCATGTAATTATAAAAGAAAACATTTATTTTGAAAATATTCTTATAATATTGTAAGGAATGGTTCAAAGGTGTTATAATGATGGAGAAAATCTGCACCCACTGTATAAGTTAAAAAAAATTATTACCTTAATTTATCGAAAAGGTCAAAAAGTGACTTGTTTGGAAAATGACAGAATGATTCCTTTCAAACCATTTTATAAAATGTCAAACAAGGGTATAAATGAATTTAAACCATAGTCTAGTATATAGTAAAAATGTTTTGAAATACATTTTTAAGAAATATAGATGCAGATGATAACGAGGTCCCAGTAGATACTTACATAAAAACAACCTCAGATAATAAAGAGACTTTGAAATTAACCCTTACCTTGTACTTTTCTATGGTCGAGGGTATGTTAAACTCCCATATAGTAGTTAAATCATTGTTATTAAATTATAAAATAACCACATACATAAATATGATATCATATATGATCTTATAATATTTCTTTGTTAATAATATTTTAGTAGAATTATTGTTTTGGGTCTTACCTGATTCATTTTTTCCTTTTTATGTTTTGTTACGTAATCCATGTTTGTTATGGATAGGATGTATTTGATTCATATCAGTTTTGATATTAAATTCTTAAAAATCATTATAAATATTCAAATGAAAATTATTATTTAATTGTTACGATGGGGAATGAATCTCATCACGTTTGTGAAGACGGTAATCTGTGCATACGCATGAATGCTACTTCGATTTCTTTTTTATTTTAAAAAGGAATAAAACAAAATGATACATAGTTATATTATTATTCTAGTATAATATAATATTTTATATATGTTACATAAGTTCATTACCACCATCTTTCATACATTCCATGTATGGTATGAACGAGTCATATCACTTTGACAGGACGGTAGTCTGCACTTCCACAAATGAAATTATCATATATATACAACATGAAAAGAATAAAGGTAGGATATAAAAGATAATTACTGAAGCTTATAGACAAAATAAATATCATAAATATCATATATAATTACAGTTCCATCATAATGTCCACCATAAGCGGTGGAAGTAGAATATTGAACAATCATCTTTTCAGGAGGCAGTATCTCATCGTCCATAGAAGCATTATGTTCTATACCCATTAGATGGAGGTGTGTGTAAGTCTAGATAAAATAATTCTTATAAAAACAACCTAGAATATTTAGGATACTGGTGTTTTTATAAAATAAAGGAATTAAGAGAGTTTAGGGGTTTGGATAAGTAAAATAAAAGAAAAGTACTTAAGAGGATATGTTACCTTTAAATCGGGTAAATCCCTTTGGTTTAAACCAAAATGCATCATTAAAGTTCCTTAGGCCTAAGGTAAAGCTTCTTAGAGGATTAGAGTGATGTAGGGAGCTTATTTAGGTATCGTTTTGATGCGATAAAAAGCTTGATAGGTGTGTTTAATGAATTAGAGCTAAGAGATTTTTAAAAGGGGGAGGAGGGGATCTTTTGGAATGTTTGAAAATATTATTTTATTATATAATGATTTTCGTTTTCTAAAGGTCCGAAACTCATTAAAGTCAAAGATAAGATGAATCATGTTCGAAATAAAGTCATCCAATAAGAATTGGATAGGTTTTGAATATTGTTTTAATTTTTATAATCTCATTTATTTAAATAATTCATTAATGAGGTAAACACTGCATCATTATTGTGTCATAAATAATTTTATTTATTTGATGACTAAAAATTATAAAAAAATACGATGATGTATAAAATCCTTTTATCTTTAATATTAATATTTATAGTTTAAGAGATAACTTATATAACACCATGTAAAAAGTGCTGTACTAAAAGATATATGTTTTTGTCATTTTTGTCATTACTTTAAATTAATTAATATAAAGTGTCATTATCACTCTCAAGTGGCTCATGGGGTACCAAAATAGACCAAAGGAATCACATGGTCGGACATGTACCCGTCAATTAGGGCTAGGAAATGTGTTAGGATAATTTAATATTATTATAATATTATTTTTACCCTTATTTGCCGGATTTCCCCTTTAACCATGGTAAATAAAATAATTACAAGAGTAATTATTCATATTGTCTAACAATAAAATTAACCTATTTAAGAAATTTAGACCTCCTAAATCCAAAAATGGAATCCATTTTTCCAAATTCGAAACACAAAAGTAGCAAAAATTAATTTAAAATTAATTCCTATTGTCAAACAAAAAAGCATGTTTTTGAGAAATTATAACCATCAAAAGAGTGACACTTATTTATGTCTAGTTTAAATGTGAAATTACGTCAAATGGCATAAGTTATATTAAATTATAAAAATATAATCTAATGATACTTAAAAACCATTCAAATGTAAAATTTGACACTATAAATTATTTCGATTGAAAAAGTTGTTTTTAATTAATATTTAGTATTTTTCACTATTCATCAAATATTGAAGTTTTTTAGAAGAGTACCAAAAATTCACCCTAAGATAAGTTTTATATTCAAAATAAAAAAATAAAGTCCATTTTGAAAGAAAAAATTTATAAAATTTTAAAAAGAGGGTATTACTATTCATAATTGCTAGTTTGATTGGTCGTGGTGTGTTAGAATCTCAAAGATGAGTACAATGCAAGCTATTGCATTATTCAAAGGGAAATGTACCATGGATGCTTTGGGTGTAACAAATCATGTCCCATTCGGGTATCTCCCCTGATACTTTGTGTTTCATAAAGGTCTTTCCTCAACTTGGAGGTTCTACTTCCTTCAGGTCCCATCCATGCATCCATTCTCACAATCCACCTCCTCATGTGACTCATCGCTCCATCTAGAACTACGTGGAATTTGATTCCCTTCCATAGGGATACAAAGGAAAACTCTTTGAGGTTCGAGCCCAACATCATCACCTTCGCACCAGTCCTCGGTTCCATCCATACTCATTCCATCCTTATACACTCTATCCATATCCATCCTCATTCCACTCCAGCTGTCACATCCCAGTGAAATCATTTTGTCCATTTGGGAATCTAACCATGTGTAAGCCCCCTTCATCTAATTTCTCCTTTGTTGCACTTGGGCCGCTGACCACATGTAATCCCCATTATGTCTTTGGGTTGTTTACCATCATGCATGCCTCAATACTATGATTCAAAATCTCGAACTACGTGGGTTTTAAACCCTGTATTTTATATAGGATACATAAAAAGACTTCATGAGGTTCAATCCCAGCCAATGGTAAACCTTGGTGTCCCCATTGTCGGGACCAAATCATCCTATGATCCACCCTTTGTGGTGTCCAAATCAACCTTCATAGTGTGATATCTTCCCTTTTTGGGACACACCACATCAGATCCATCCTCATTGGGTGTCTTGATCAACCCATCTAGTAAACCTTCTAGGTGCTCCCTCAAAGGGATGTAACCATCTGATCCACCCTCACCAGTGTTCCGATCAATCCGATCTATCTTTTTTAGACATTAAACTTGTGGAATACCTCATGTTAAACATGGGAATCCATGGAAAATCTTGGAGACATGCCCATGGAATACAATTCCATGCACACAATGTGGGATGCCTCGGGCTTCCGCACCCTTGATAAGCCCTATCACAAGGGGATGAAATCTAGGTATACTAGTGTTTCTGCGTCCATACACACTAGAAATTTCCAATGTGACTACTCCCCTAACCAAAAGTTACTTCCCTAAATTGAACCCTTGGAATTTTCTGACAAAAGTAGTGTAATTAACTAGTGTCCAAAAAGATATGGCACTGAGAAGTGTATCATTAACTATGTACTAATATTTAAGGGAGGCACCTACTAGGATACAAATTCTGAGAAGAAATAACCATAGGGAGAGCCTGACATCCCATCATCCCATTTGATCAAGAAGAAAACATCGCTGAATAAGAAACGAATGCCACCTGCCTTTTGAAAGAAGGAATTTTGGGAAATAACCAGTGCATACCCATAGATGGATGCATGCCCCAAAGAAAGAGTCATAAATATAAATGGTGAACCTGATGTGAAATTATTCTCCTCAATATAGATAATAGTAGTGTTCAGGGCATCAATAGATGAGTATGTCACTGGATCCAGCTATTCGGTGCTCGGTCCTACCAAGAAAATTATTGGCCTAGCATGAAACTCTCCCAGATTTGGAGAAGTTAATCATTGGGCATCCTGGCCTATGACCTTGTCAGTGTGGATCTTCCTATCTAGCCATGGAAGACTGAAAAAAACTAGGGCACTGGGAATATCCTTCCTATTGTCTCTACTGATGGATGAATTTACCTACTTTACAGGACCCAAGCTATATCTACAAGGAGTTGATCACCTCCCACCCATAGACGTAGGGGCATTGGAAATTCCAAGACGGTAGTCCCACACATCTCCATCTCTTATGTGACAACTTCCACAACCATAGCTACATGTTTCCCATGCCCAATCCCACCCCTTGAATTTATTCAAAGGAGGGAGATCAATACCCTTGTTTGTTGATACGAATAGAAGGGGGTTATCCTGACAAGGGACATGGCCTGTCAAGACCTAGAGACTTCCACACCCCATTAGCAAGGATTCCCCCAAGGGCTGCGTAGGGAGCCACTACTCCCCACTAAGACCTTCAACAGCTTTGAGAGCCTATCTATGGAGCGCTTTTACGATTTCCTCCCTTATGTGGATGAAGTAAGGGATGCCTGAGTCCTCCTAGCTTGGACTTCAGCCAGGGAGACGACAAGAAGGGATCCCACCCGACAATGCCAACATTTCTAGCCTATCCCATAGATCGAGGAAAATGTGGTCCATACCCCTGAACAACCGGCCCTAGTTTAGCTAACCTAGCATCAATGTCGGGTGAATGATTAGGAAGACGCCTACCATGAGGCATCATCTTCTATGGCTCCTATAGCCCAAACCACCCCTGGAACATACAATTGGATCCATGTTATTCTCCTAGAGTAGCATCACCTCCTTATCTTAGAGTAGGGATTCCTATATTCTCAGTCCGGAGTGAGGAAGCATGCACCTCAAAAGCAGGTTGAGTTGACCACCTCGATCATTAGTGTAAGAATTAGCCATTGCGGGATGATCCATGATGATCAAATCTAGTATGGAGGTCCTCTCCATACCATCATTAGACAAATTGTATGTCCTCGCTACTCCTGCATCCCACATGGTTGTGCTCCCCATGCCACCATCATCAACTCCAGTGGAGGCCCTCCCTGCTTCATTGACACTCATCTTGAACGTCCTACCCGTGTTCCGGGTCTCAGTTATAAAAATGTCCATTGTATACCAGGTTATCAATGTGAGGATCCTCTTATCCATGTCACCTACCATCATGGGGGTCCTCCTCATGTTCTCACCGACTCCAGCAAAGGCCCTCCCCTCTTCATCGATGGTCGTCACGAAGGTCTTTCCCATATACAGTGTAGTCAAAACAAAGGAACTACCCATACCACATCTACCAGAGCTGGTCAATGAGAAGGTCATCCCCGCAGTATAGATGACCACCATTGAGGCCCTCCCAATGTGATTTCTTTCTCCAACGGAGGCCCTCCATGCTATAACACCATCAATCACGAAGGTCCTCCCCATGTTCCATTTGAAATTTTCCAAGGTGCTCCTTGCACCACTGTTTGTCCAAGAAGAGGTCCTACCTACTTCAAAATCAACCGAAGAGGAGGTCCTCTTTATCTCAATGATCTACCATGCCCTAAAGAACCTTCTTGGGGCATGAGGGTGGGTCATCACTACTAGAGGAAGAATCCTAGGAAGTCTCAAACTGCAATCAAACCCATCCTATTTTCACATTCTAAAGTGGAGTAGGATTAGATGATGGAACATTTACCCCGATCCCTTATGTCAGGGGTTGGGGAAATAACAAGGCATATCAACCTCATCCTTCATAAAGGTGAGGTCCACTAGATCCCTGTAACATGAGATATTTTCTCTTTAAGTTTTGGGTTGTTCATAAAGTCTCCACTGTATATCACCCTCAAACTAATGGACAATCATAAATATAAAATATGGAAGTTAAGAGAATCTTGAAAAAATGGTCCAACCCAATAAAAAAGATTTGGAGTTTACACCTGGATGATGTACTTTGTACCGTATATATTTTAAAACCCCGATTTGAATTTCACCATATAGGATTGTGTTTAGAAAGGTTTATCACCTCCCAGTAGAGGTAGCGTACCATGCAAATTGGGATGTTAAGGAATGTAATATGAATATTTTAGATACAGGTGAACATATGAAGTTGTATATTTAAGAGTTAGAATAAATTTAGCATGATGAATATAAGAACTCCCAAATATATAATGATAAGACAATGTCTATCCATGGAAGGATGATTCATCTACAGAAGTATCACACTGGTGAGAAGGGCCTCATGTACAATTCTTGGCTAATTCTCTACCCAAGTAAGCTTCATTCCTGATGTCTCAGTCCTTATATTGTTACTAACATTTACCCTTATGGTGAAATATAAGGTTTTCATGAATAGAGTGGCTGAAGTATTACCATTAATGGGAATAGACTTAAAACAATTTATGGGGATTTTCCAAAGCACCCGATGGAGGAAATCCAACTTCAAGAAGCTACATACAAGTGAAACACACTAGGATTTATCCTTACTTCGCACATTTTATTTTATTAAAATGAGAAAAATTCACAATCTAGGTGTGTGTGTGTGTGGGGGGAGGGGGTGGTACATTCCTGGGTTTATTAGGATTTTCATTTCTTTTCTTATTTCCTCTATTTTTATCTTTATAAATAGTATTTTTACTTTTCCCCACCTTATCGAGTTCATTATAATTTTCTTTGTATTTCTTCTTTATTCCCTTTTTTACTTGTTAAATAGTATTTTTACTCCCCTCATTTCCCCCTAAATTTTTTGTCATAAAGTTAATTTTTGATGCCCACTTTATAATGGAAAATGATGTCCTCTTAATCATGGAATACATTGAAAATAAATGAGTAATTTACCTCTTTTATGTTGTTTTAACATTAAAAAAATTGTTAATAGAATGAGTGTTTTGGAATTAATTTAACACCAGGGAGTGATTTTTTGTATATTGGTTATTTTCCAATTATATAAATGATTTTATCTCTATAAAACATTTGAGATGATTGATAACCCTTGTGTGTGTAGTTTTTATAGAAATTATGAACTTAATATCTCCACACACTTTTCACCAAACCATGAAGTGTGAATGTTTCATACTTAATATAAAGTAAATATAAGTTAGGTTAATATTAACCATATTTATAAAATTATTTTCCAATACTTTCATTCCTTATCCAATCTTTTCATTACTATACCGGATTGACCTAGGCGTATGTTCCTGTTATTCGACTATTGCACACCATTAAAAAACACAAAGAAAAGGGTGTGTCTTGGGAAGGTCAAAAACAACTATTCCTTAACGTTTGATATTTTTATAACTGTTACAATTAGTGTCATGAGGAGATTAAACAAGGGTTGAATTATGAGTGTGATATTTGTCCCAAGTACAAATTTTGGAGAAAAACAAAAATAAAAACAATAATAAATGATGTGAGTGATGAAATGTACAACATATGGGTATATCTAGGTTAGGAGATTAAGATTTCACTTCTAGGAATGCTTAAGGGATTGGGTCTTGAAATTTGGTTGTGAAGGATGTAGGGAATGTTCGGTGGATAAAATCATTTAAGCAGGAAAATTTAAAGTAACCAATATTTACTAGATAGAAAGTGGGAATAATAACATGAAATAGTTGACACACACACACATGGAGAATAATTTACATGATTAAAATTTGAATTATTTTTCAAATTTTTATGATTCATCTCCTTGAATTTAATAATGATATAATTTATAAGACACCTTTTTCTATTAACACTAATAATAAAACCTTTTTGTGTTATTTTTTTGATCACATTAATATAAATAATTACATTTACAATAAATGCTAAATATTCTTGAATTTGGGAATATATACATGATTAATTTTTGAAAATGTGTCTTTTACCTGGAGTGAAAATGTTTAGGTGTGAGGGTGTGATCATGTGATCGTGATGCGATTCACTATTCATTTTCACCGTTACATCACTATGTTAAAATAATTTTGTATCATAAATTAAAAATTTAATAACAAATTAAACTTCATTTTGGATTTAATTATTTTTCGTTAATCAATATTATAAATGTAAATTTCACTTGTTTGAATGATTTAATTATAGGTGGAGGTGATTTGAAGGCCTTAAGAGGAAGATGAAGAAAACTTTTCCAAAATGTGAAAGAATACAATAATATAAGTGGAACCAACCACACAATGATACTAAAAAATTTATACAATTGGGATGATATTTTGTGATATGTTGAAAATTTCAATAGAATAAAACTCTTATGAAGACACCTATGACCAATTCTTTCGTTAAGGGGCCCAATCGAGCTAAACTTTCCAAGCCACAGAATCTGCATGATTTCAAAAGTGGTGTGCTGTGTTTCATTCATTACTTGATCTATTAGCATCAAAATTATTCCAAAAATTTGGCGAGAAATTCAAAGATGTGGGAAGAAACTTTTTAATTTTCTTAAAAGTAAGATAAGATTGTCTGAATGTTTAAAACCATGGGTCAATTAGTTTTATGAAATATTTGTTCCCAAAACCACCTTCCACTTTTCCTATAAAATGGAACCTTGGGAAACCCATTTATAAGTTCAACTAGGAGGCACAATATTTCCATTTTGGAGATCCAAGGGTTTCCTATAATCACTCCTATTAGTTTTAGAGGAGATGGGAAGTTCTCCATCTTCATCATTGTATTTATCTCTCCCATGGAGTTCTAAATGCCTTGTGATCACCACAGGGGGGATGTAGTGTAAATCCCATGCTTTTTTTGTAATATTTGAATGTTATTTAAAATTCAAGGTTTATGTGTTGTTTTTAATCATTATATCTTCTTATTTGATTTATTTACGAACAATTATGTCAGTCTACATCTCATATGATCATGTTTGGGGGTACCCTTTCATGTTATGTTTCACACACCATTTAACACTTCTTCTTCCCCCATTTAATTATGGTGTTTTGTGGTTTATATTAGTAAATTTATATCCCAAAAAACTATAATTGCCAAGTAAATTTATGTTATGGTATCACAAATAAATAAAATGAAAACCTAGAAATCACATCAAGTTCGTTTTTTGTTTCCTTGGTGAGTTTCTGTTGTGAAGTCGAACATAAATAATCTAATAATCAGTAGTTACTGATGAATCATTTTGTGTTTTCAACTAAACCCTAAGAGGTATCCTAGTGTGAACTCAGTAATAACCTAGTTGAGGTGATATAAACTAGTGATTAAAATATCATAATCCTATCTCTTGAAGTGATTAATGATGAGAATCATGATATTTCCCTAGGTTGATCACACTTATTCAATTCTGTCAATTTTCACTTGGTTTTATCACTTTAATTTTTCTATTGAATTATTACATTAAAGAACCCAAGTTTTAAAAAATCCAATTCCTCTTTTGTTTTCATAATTATAACCTTTTTGATTAATAAATGATGTAAGTTTTCATCGAGAGATGGCCTAATGTTCCTACAATACTTAAGCAATTATAGTAAAAACTAAAGAACTAATTTGGCGTGCTTGATAATGTGACCCAACATACAAAAATACCAACACATAATTAATAATTTTTAAAATTTCTATTTACTTATACTATGGTATAATTATATCATATTTTCACTTATAATATGGAAAAATTTTATTTATCCTTTCATTGGTGAGGTTACTATTTATTATCTAGTTTACTATTCATAAGGTCAAGTTAATATTCCAAAGTTCAAGTTACCATTCCTTTGGTATATGTTCCTTAACTTCTAGAAATTCCTTTTATTTCAGTAATTATTAATTTATAAAGTTTCTATTTTTTCTTAATTTAATTTTATGTGATTATACTATATAAAATAATTATAAAAAGGTAATTTATGTTGATAGAATTATAGGTCATTATAGATAGTATGGTTGCATGGTGTTTTGAGAAGTATCATTTTCGATCATGATCCCTATTTCACATCATAATTTAGTAATGGAATTTATAAGGTGTTGGAATCATATATTCTTCATAGTACATCCTACCATACTCAAATTGATGACCAATATAAGTGGATGATTCTAATTCTAGAGGATATGTTATGAGACTATGTGGTAGATTTTAGTGGTTTTTGAGAGCAACATATAAAGGTGAGTTGGGGATCAATGGACCTAGTCTCATGTAGAAGATGTTAGAGTAGGTGTTGTTAACTAGAAATCGGTTGGTGACCATGCAGAGAATTAAAAAATTATATTCTAACCATCAAAGGTGGCCTATGAAAATCCAGGGAGTTTAATAGGTTTTTATTTCAGTGTATCTTAGGATGGGGAAATGATATATCTGAAATTTGGGAAATATACCACCCAAGATCCTCAGACCATCCGAGATAGTGTAGAGGGTCAGTCTAGTGGCGTACTGTTTAGCCCTTATACAACACTACAGATCCATGTGTGATGTTTTTAACAAGTTATATCTTTAAAGATATTACATTGACCCATATCATGTGTTGTATTTCTATGATGTTGATCTTTATGTTGACATGTCCTTTGACTAGACTCTGATCCATATCATGGACCTTAGTGAGAGGAATCATTGAGGGACAAATGTTCCTGTTGTATGGGTGCAATGAAAGTATGGGTGTGTTCATGAGGGGACCTGGGATAAGAAGTCTGATATGAGAGTATAGTGGCTTGAGTTTTTCACTGACACCACATTGTGATATTCTTGGGATTATAGCTTGAGGCTGAGTGATTATATGGTGTGGAGGTTGTAAGATCCCATTTTTGTCTAGGTGTATTTCTCTATGTGTTAGGTTGAACCTATATGAGTTTTTAAACTATTGTGACCTTGGTAAATGTTCCTTTCACATTATGTGAAATTTTTTTAGAGGTTTTTGGGGAGTCATAAAATATTTCTAGATAGATTTTAGAGGCATATTATAGTACTAGAGAGACTTCAGATCCATTGGACAGATAGTACAATACACCGTCCAACCGAAGGGTTCCTAGAAGTTTAGTAAAGCTAATTGTTTTTGATCAACTAGTCAGTGGGATTTGGGCTATAAGGGACTCCTATAAGAGACCCAACTGACACTTAGTGTCAACCCATCAACCACATAGTGGGAAACGAATGGCCAACTAGTAGGTTTTTAAGAAAAAAAATTCTTTTTGGAGGACACCACCAACTAGACAATGGTGCCCAACTCCTACTCAGTGGTGTCAGTATGGGCCAAAGAATCATGGGTCAAAGAGGTATTGTTATGACATTAAATCCCTTATTTAACTCCTTTTGATCCCTTATTTCAACATTAATATAGGAATATCAATTTTTTATTGTTCTAAAAGGATCTCAAGGATCCTGCAACACATCTCTTTGGTTCTTTAACCCATTATTTGATCATATGATTCAAAATTGGTAAGTCTCCCTTCTCTTAGATGATTTACTCTTTTTTCCTCCATGGATACTCTTCTTAGAGCTTTAAAATTTTTCATTAATCTATTTGGATAAGAAATACTTATGTGTTGTATTGATATGATGCTATAACCAAGATATCTTGTTCATTGTTTCTTGAGGTGGGTGGTTTAGAATGACTACCAAAAAACTGTTTCCTTTTTTCTAGTATGTGAAATAAGTTTGATCATGTATAAATATAGTGAAAAAACCTAACCCAATATGTAACCCACTCTTTTGACGAAATCTATCTATCTATATATCTAATGGAAAATATTGGAATAATTTTTGTTGATATTGGGAGAATCCCTTTGAGTTACTTTATGAGACTTCTCACCATGATATGGTAGGATTTCATTCCTAGAGATAGAAGGGAAGGAATAAAGTCATTACCCATACTTGAAGAACATTGGATGCTTCTCAAAACATATACACAACCACATAAAAATAATTATCTGTAGTTATTTTTGATTTAGATAAATTATGTTCCTATTTTATTGGAACAAAAGTGCCTATATTTTCTAATCATACAACCCTAAGATAGATAATGAATAAAGATGATGAAAATCCTAGGTTTATTAGATGTATGCTGCTGTTATAAGAGTTTATCTTAGAAATCAAATACATTAAAGGAACTAAGAACCAAGTGTCTTACCACCTGATTATATTTTCCAAAACCTATAAATCAAAAATCCAAAACCCATAACTACTGAAGAATCACCTTCTAGGAGTGAAGTTGTATTTAATTTAAAGATAGTACCTTAATATGATGAGATGGTTAATTATCTAGAAGCTTCTAAAGTCCCACTGCACTTCAACCCACTAATAATTCAAATAAAATTTTTAGGTGAATAAAAAATTTACATTTGAAAAAAATTATTATATGTAGAAAACATGTAATAATCTTTTGATAAGGAGATGTTTATATAAAATTAACATACACTTAATATATGTATTATATAATAGACTATCTTTTAGAATCCATGATAGACCTAAAAAGACATCATGTAAAGTTTATAATATATACTTCATTATCCTAACTTGGTCAAATATTCTAATTATTTTTATAAAATGTGTAAAATTTTTCAATTTTATAGATATTTTTTAGAAAAAATAAATTACAAAAAAAATTATCATTTTTTCGAAATATTTACATTTTGGGGAATATAATTTATCATACCTTTTCCCATGAATTTTTGAAGTTATTAAATTATATATATATAGATTATATTTCAAAATGGATGGAATCTAAGGACACTAAGGTTATTGATGCCAAATTAATGTGTTCTTTCTTTTTTTCAGGATTATCAACTTTTTCATGTTTGAAATTCTAAGAGACATCATTTGTGATTAAGTAAATAATTTTTCCAATCATAATAGGGTATATTTGATGAATATATATAGAGTAAAACACAAAACATCCACACGCTACCATCCATAGATAAAATGGAAATATAAAGGGTCTAATAAGGAGATGAAGGCAATTTTTGAAAAAATTGTTACACCAAACCGAAAATAATAGAGTCAAAGGTTTTAAGACACCATATGAGCTTATAGAGAAAACTAAAAAATTTATATAAAAATGATCCCATATTTATTGATTTATGGGAGGTTTTTTATCTATCTATGGAGATAGAACATAAATAAATTGGACTATAAGCGATATGAATATGGTACTTGATAAATTTGTACAAGAGAGGAGATTTAAGCTACTTGATCTGAAGGAAATTATAAGGGGTTATTTTGATAATTATATAATTTTCAAAGAAATAAATTGAGCGACAAATGAAAATATTATCTTACATAAAGAATTCCATCAAGGATACCAAATGTTAATATATAATTGAGAACACAATATGATTCCAGGTAAACTACTTAATATACTAGAATGACCATTTAGAGTTACCAATTTTTATTTTTTTAGTGCAGTGAAGGATATGAAATATTTAAATAAGAACCCATTCCCATTGAATGGTAATATACTGAAGGAATTATTTGTAAATGTTCTCTAAAAACTAGAAGAGTATATCACACTCCAATTACCAATTTATCACTGAAACCAATAGGTTATCTCTTTCCTAAAAAATTATGGGACTAAAATAATCCCATTTAAAACATACTTAAATGATCAATAAATTTTAATTCATTGAGTACACTATGTAATTTAAGTACGGGGTTGGGAAATAGTATAGTTTATAATTTTTAATTTTTTTTAATTTTTTTAATTTTTTTTCATTTTTTGTGTGTTTTATTTTTTAAATTCGATGTGTTTATTAACATATTGTGATAGATTTGAATTCCATTATAAATCATGAATCTATTCCAATGTTGAAACTAATTTTAACCATTTAATCACATTATATGAGTATATAAATTAAATTTATTTGAAATTATATGTGCGGTAAATTCATCCAAAGATCACTAATTTTTGAATCTCATACCACGAAATACTATCCCATATTTTTAATTACTTTCTTAAGTGTATTCTAAAATTATTTTGAAATATTATTTTCAATGCCATTTTTATTGAGAGAATAAGGACTTTTTTTAAAAATGTAAAACTCATTAGATTATCTATTTCAAACCTTAGATTATTTCAGGACTATGTGTTGTACAAGAATGAGGCATTCTTTTGAATGAAATACCCTTTTATAATAAACTCCATTTTAGAATCTAACTATGAATTTTAATCCTTTTACCCTTATACAACATGAATAATTTTTTTAATAATATATATCACTAGCCAAATATCACTATCAACCTTGATCTTGAAGATGCTGATTGATCTGGGTGGATTTTAAGTGTGGGGGAATGAAGAAATTGAGTAAAAAGAAACTGTTTTAGGAGTCTATTTGAGTTTAAGAGAGATGCGATGTTACTTTTTTACATATTTTTTTAGGGAAATAATGTTGTTATGGATGACAAAATGGTATGGATATCATCCAAGAATAATAATGGAGGACTTCCAATGTTTGAAGAAATAAAATCTCTCTGTAACTCTAAAAAAATCCTCACAAGTATTCTATAATAGAAATAATGGAACAAAAAAATAATGTAAAGTATAAATAATTTTTAAAATGGGAAAAAGATAAGAAATAAATAATTGGTCATGATGTTATTAGGAGTGTACTATAAAAAATATGAGGAGGAGTTTTAGGACAACTAGAATTATATGGAAGTTGGATTTTTGTGGAGATCCTAAAATTTGGGAAGTTTGACTAGTAGGATCTATTTGAAATGAAGTGATGTAGTTATTTGCAATAAGGTACCCAAAAAACATAAAATTTAATTTAAATACATCTTCTCTGGGGATAGTTATAAATCACACCTATAATAAGAATAATTTATAGTCCCTATCTACCTTCAAGTGTTGAACAAATAAAAAATGTAATATACTGAAGGAAAATGATAAAGGGAATATTTTGTTCTATTTAAATGATATGGTCTATAAGACATATCATAAAAACTAAGTATGTTAATTTTTAATAAATGTAATCGAAATTGAGGGACAAATCCATTCTTGAAGGGAATTGAAATCCATGAATTAAGATTAAATATAAATCTAAAAATCCTAATCTACCTTAGAATATTCTCAAAAAAATATATACAACATAAGCCTCATAAAAACCTAGAAAAACCTCACTATATGACAAAAATACTTAAGTCATTGGATGTAGATAAAAAAATCCATCAAGACTATGAAAAAACATACATTAACTTTTAATGATAAGGGTTTTAATTGAAATTTTTTATTGAGTGACGAGTGAAATATTTTTGTGAAGGTAGTTATAAATATTCATAATAGGATAAAATAAGTTTAAATTAATTAAATTTACTTAATGATAAAAATATAATTAAGATCTTTATGGAGGAATTATAAATTTAAGATCGTGGTGTTGAAATGAGAAATCACATTGAATTAGTATTTGAATTATTCTTGAAAAATATTTTTAAAGGTTACTTGTTTGGATGTTCATAGATTAAGTGTGGGGGAATTAACAGAGTTAATATTTTTATATATTTAAATTTGAGTTTTAATGATTTAATCACACTATTTTTATCACATGGAATGAATTTATCCCATTTCTTGGTTTGAGGAAAAAACTATAATTTAATTATTAAAAGTCTAAGAATTGGTTTTTTAATTTTTTAATTCATATATATAATTCTTATAATAAAACCTTTGATTAACTCTAGGTGTTTTAATGTTATTATAGAATATCTAGAGGTTTATTTTGATGAACAAATATGATATCAATTTTTTTATTCATAATGGATTTGAGAAAATATAGTGAAGGGTAGTATCCAAGAAAATCTAGATTCACTATGAAAAAGTCATATTCTCATGAGAATTCAACCATATAGGATAATTTATCAAAGTATGTAAACACTATAAAGATGTCAAGAAACTTATAAGGGAAATGAATTATGATTATTCCTATAATATAATTCATATTCAGGATAGAATTTATGTATCCATAATTTTGTAATGAAATTTATCCATTTGTAAGAAGATTTTAGAAAAACTTAAGAGAATTTGAGGAATTAAGAAGAAAATAGGAACCAAATTCTCATCCTATAGGATAATTTATCCCGTATAATTAAATTATCTTGTAACACCACAAGTAATTATATTTAATTTTTAAAAATTCACTTGGAGGATGAATAGAAAAAAGAGTTTGGGGGAATTATCTACACATTAAGCTAGAACATTGGACTGGCACATCATCCTTCATGAAACCATTCTGAGGAAGCCATGTGGATCATAATATGTATAATATTTCAATATATTGAAAATACAATGATATATATTTCATATATATATTAGTATCATGATGATCAAGAAAGTATATGAGATAAAAGCTAAGAATAAGATTTTAAAAGAATAAGGATATCAAAGGTTTAACCACAAAGAAGAAAATTGAAACCAAGGAAAATGAGGCCAAATGATTGGGGGAGTAATCTAGGCTCATATAGATTACTGGAGTTTGTTATGATAACTTCTTCAATTTTTTGTTTTTATTTTATTTTCAATTTATTTGGTTTTTAATGACTTCTTATTCCCCCTTTTTATCTATTACCCTTCAAATAGAGGGGTAATATTACAGGAGATCAAGGAAGATAAGGTGATCCTTTTTAATTCTTGAGTCCTATTTTTATTAAATAAAACTCCCATTTGATTGAATGATTTTAGTTTTCAGTGGCTATTTGATGTTTTGAATGCATTTTCTTGTTTTTTACTTTTATTATTATTTATTTTCAAGGTTATAAATCTATCATATCCTTCTAACTAGTACAGTTTTTCTGAATGTAATAAGATATTCCAGTTAGTGAATATGTAACAATTTCTAGCACATGTGTGGAAGAAATGAGTTACTCTTGAATTTCCTAGGAACACCAATACCTAATTAAAAATTTTATTGGTAGGATGTGGGTGATTTAATAACTTTTCCATTAGATAGGTAGGGGTACTAAATAATATGTAACAGTGTTTAGACCATCTCCATCATAACTTTCATCCAAGGGTGATTAGAAAATGAATCGAGGAGTCTTTCATTTTTCAATTAATAGGAAGAAATGAAAATTAATTTTAAAGACCATGAATTCGTTTCAAAATTAAGTAAAAATCCTAAACCCATCACTATCATAACAATTATGTTTTCAAATTTTTGTTTGATTTCTTACTTTGTTTTATTAGTTAAAAAGATTCCTAAAAACCCCTATTTTTTCTCAAACTAACAAGTGAACATTGATTTTGTGCACTGAAAACTAGGAGAAAACATAAGTTTTCCACTAATACGATATATAAACCAAGAATTATAATTTCTTTTTCTGTACCCCACAATTAGTATACATCAAAATATGGAACCATTGCATGGGAGGAAATGCTAAAAAAATAAAATAAATATAACTCTCAATTTTATGAGTAGATATTCAATTGATTTTTTTTCTCTTTACATCATGAAGTGGAATGAAATTTGACTAAATAATGAAACTTAAATTTCAACAAAAAATTTGAAAAAAATTATTTTATAGATTTCAATCAACCCTCAAGTTTTCACTCAAAGCCTAACATCTTGGATGGAAATCCAAACCCGAAACTCAAAAACCTATATAAAACTCATTTTTAATCAATATAACCAAATTTATATTCTTTATTTTCTGAATGTATTTTAATAAAAAAATGGTTTGATATAAATATTTATAGAATTTTATGGATTGGAAGGTGATGAACTATATAAATATATTAAGGATCAATTGCTTGTATTCTCTCTCAAACCTATATTACTTCATCAGTCATGTTTTTCTGGAGGAAAATTACCTTGTCGAGGGAAATTAAATTAAATGGGTGATCTATGAAAATGTAATTTGTTATATGGTATTACCAGAGGATTTTGTGCCTCTCTTTCAAAGATATTATTTTAAAATCCCTTATTTTAGATAGTTGTAATTTTTTTTTATTTTTCAATAAAATTAGTTTACTAGTATAAAAAATATAACAAACCACCTAACCAAAAACCTCATTAGAAAGGAATTTTTTTAATAGACCTAAACTAGAAACCAATCCCAAATATTATTTCAAAGATCTGGGGTTTACGACCTTATAAATAAAGTGGAAGGGAAAACTAAAAAATATAAATTCTTATAATGATTTTTTCCAAAATCCCAATAAAATTTCCCTCACAAACAATCCCAAAATCTAAAGAGAATGTGATAATGATAAGAACTAGATTCAACAAGGACAAGTACCCAAGGATTACAACTATTCCTAAAAAATCTCTACCTAATAGTTAACAATAAGTAGTTTGAAACATTACTTTAACCATGGACAAACTAGTATTGTTGAAACTCTATAGAGGAAGATGAACAAAGAAAAAAATAACATGTTTCTGAAGAACATAGTAAATGGACCAATGATCCCCATGAAGTAATAAAAAATGATATCGATAAATATTAACCAAAAATTAATAAGGGACAAGATACACTATGAAAAAAATGTAAGGAGATAAGAAATATCTCAGCTTTTTATTCCCCCCAAGGATGATTATTTATGAAGATTCAAGTGAAATAGCTCCAAAGGAAAATTTGAAAAAATTTCTAGAAATTGGAAGTTATTATACCCATCATAGAATAACCCATGGTGATTCCTGAGTATTATATGTTCCTTAATTATATTTTTATAAAAAAGAGGATGATTCAAGGTAATGAAGGAATTAATTTGGGGAGAAGTGTCCCATATTTAATCACAACACAACCCCCAACCAAATTCCAAGATCCAGGGATATTCTATATCCTATGTACTATTGGTTCTATTACTTCTTAATATACAAAATGTGATATAGATGGTATAATAAATGTAATGTCACACTTAGTGTTTACATATTTATATAAGGGAGAATTTAATCCCACCTGAATGGTTGTGTAGATTGAAATTAAATCTACTATTTTATAGTAGAAGTATTGGAATATATCCTTTTGAGAGTCCAATATATTATATTCTTAGTAGGAATTTATTTGATCAACATGGAATAATACTTAATTTTAATGCACTCACCCATCATTTTGGGGAGGCCCTTCTTAAATACATCCATCATAATCAGCAATGTTCATGAAGGAAATATCTACATGGATTTTGGACGAGAGATATTACATTTCATCATTTTTGATTCCATGAGCCACGATTCAGTAGGAAAATTACTTATTTTAGTTTACCACTTTAAAGAAGATGAATCCATTGAAAACACAGATATGTTACATGAATCTTTATCCCCAAAAAATAATTAATGATTTAAAATTAAATGAAGAATAAAGCTATCTAAAATTATAAATAATATTTATTCAGTATACGAGAAGAGGTAAATTTTGAGTTCTTTAATGGATTTAATTATCTATTTAATGATGAGGTATCTTATATGTCATATTATTGGAATACAATTTGGGCCAGGGATATAAAAAACCTAGATTTTATTTCATATTTAGAACAACCACTCAATCTAGATTTTAAACCACTTCTAATAGATTTTAAGTATGTATACTTAATTGAAGTAAAAAAATTAGTTGTTATAATAGATAAAAAACTACACTCTAACAAATCATATAAATTAATTGGGATTTTTAAAGATAACATGCAATAAATATTTTATATTTTAGGTGAAATATCATGTATTAATCCCAAAATTCTCTCACATATAGTTTTTCTTGAGAATAATTATAGACCTATTAGATTCCATAAAGGAGGATAAATCCCACCATAATTAAGGTAGTGAAAAAAGAGATAGAGAATTAAAATTATGAAAAGATATTCTACCCAATCTATGACTCATAATGGGTTATACCCATCGATGTAATTACCATTAAAAATAGACTAACCATTATAAATAATGATCAAAATGAGTTGATACCAATTAGAATTCAGAAAATATGCAAAGTGTGTATATATTATAAGAAGCTAAATGAATTCAATAAGAAAGATCATTTCCCATTCCTTGTAAGTAATATATAATAGAATTATTGTATAATAAAACCCTCTATTTTTTCATATAAGGTTTTTAGGATATTCTTAGGTACCCATTTCCCTGGAGGACTAGGACAAGACAACCTTAAAATGTAAATTTGGATCCTCTATTTATAAGAGGATACCTTTTGGGAAATGGAATATCTCAGGTAAATTTCAAATAAATCCTCATTTTGATGGAGAAGTAATAAATTATTTCAATTAACAACTTTTTTAAAACATGTTTGATTATTACATGTACATGCTAGATTTTATATAAGGTTTATCAAGTATATTGGTAAGATTTCTATTCCACTCAATAAATAACTTCTAAAGTATGGTGATTTTGATTTTAATAAGGGTTAAGGGTATATTTTATTGAATTAAATAGAATATTAATCACCCCCATGGTGATGCAACCAAAAAAATGGGATAACCCCTTTGAATAACTTTGTAATGCCTCTAACCAAGATGTTGGAGCTGTTCTTTACTAGATAAATATGGTTGGACCTAAATAAATTTTCTTATGGTTTAAGAACATTGTATATTTCTTATCTCAAATACACAATAACAAAAAAATAATTCATTACATTTTTTTTAATTTAGATAAATTTAGCTACTTTTTAATTAAAGTATAACAAATTGTATTTTCTGATTATGAAACCCTAAGATACTTGATGAAGAAGGTTGATGAAAATATTACACTAAACTAATGGAATATGGTGTTATATGAATTCAACATAGAAATAAAATATAATAAAGTAACTGATAACCAAGTGGTTTACCACTTGAGTAGACTACCCAACACCACTGAAATAGAAATTATAGACCAAGAACCACTGAATGACCACCTTCTAGGAGAGTAGTTATATTTATTCGAAGGAGTGGTACCATGGTATGTTGGAATGGTCGATTATATGATAAATTTTACACTCCTATCCCACTTGAACCTGCAAAAATTCAAAAACAATAACATGAATCAAAATTTTACATTTTTGGAATATAATTATATATGAAAAATATGTAATGATCATGTAATTTGGAGATATTTACTTAGTAGTAAGAAACTATTTATACTTGAATTATTTAATATATTACTTTGTGGTGTCATATTTTATTCTAAATTGAAAATAAAGAAATTTTTAGAATCCAAAATTTATTATCCCAACTTGTTTATAGATTCCCATGAGTTTTTCAAAAAAATGTGAAAAATGCTAATTTTTTATAAAAAAATCTAAAAAATAATAAATTATTAAAAACCCTGCTATATTTTATGAAATATTATATGTTTGGGGAATATATTTTTTGATACAATTTCTTATCTCTTTTAAAAATTTATATATTTTTATAGTAGTGAATTATGATTCAAAATGGGGATAAAATAAGGTCACAATGACTAATGATGGTAAAATAGTTTGTACTTTTATTAGTACTAAAATATTTTTTATTCTTTGAATTTCATGATATATCATTAGTGATCATGAAAACCACTTTCTCAATTGTAAAATGTAAGCTTTGATGAAGATAAATTGAGTATAATAAAAAATATCTACTTCCTTCTATCTATAGGAAAATGAGCAAGCTGAAGTGTCAAATATGGAGATTATTGAAATTTTTGAGAGAGTAATTAAACAAAATAAAAACAAATATTGTTGAAGGTTGGAAGATACCTTGTGGTATTATAGGAAATCCTATAAAATGACCATATAAATGAGCCACTATTAATTTATTTATGGGATGAGTTTTAATCTACCATTTGACCTAAAACAAATACAATTTTGGACTGTGGGAGATGAATTTTGACCTGGATAGAACTGGAAGAGTGAAACAATTGATGCTTAAAGAACTAAATTAAATTAGAAGGGGATTTGTTTAGAATTATAGAATTTAAAAATAAATAAATCAAGAATCTTATGACATGAGCATTCAATATAAATAATTCATTTTAGGAGGAAACATTCTATTATAAAATCCAAAACTCAAGATAATTCTTGGTAAATTATATTCCAAATAGGTATGACCTTTTATATTTACTAATGTGTACAATTTTGGTGTTGTGTAGGTTATTAAAGAAAGAAACAACACCATATTTAATTATAATTGAAAAAAACTAAATAAATTCCCTAAACATTTTCTCTGAGAACTAGTGGAGTAGATCACTTTCCTCCAAAATATTTATCACTTAAACCATCAGGATGTACCTTTTAATAAAACTTGTATGACTACTATGATTATATTTAAAATCAATACCCATAATAAATTGGATTCATTACTGTGAGGGAACATAATCATTTAAATATCAGGGAAGGAATATGTGAAGTTTAGTAATTTTAAATATTGTTCTTCAATTTTTATGAATTTTCTATTTTTTTGATTTCTTATTCAATTTTTATATGTTTTTGAAACGCGTTGAGATTAATTTTAATTACCTTATAACTTTTGAATATTTGAAAATGTTTTGAACCAAATTTAAACAATTTAATAACCTAATATTAATGTTTCAATGAACATTTTTTCAAATTTTATGTGTGGAAAATTCATCTGAAGATCAGTAATTTTTTAATCTCATGCCATGAACTACTATCCTATTTTTTAATCACTAACCTGATAAGAATATAAACATATTTCATATTATTATTTATAATTCACATTTTCTCAAGTTAATTAAGAATTTTTTTTAAGAAAATATATAACTCAACTGATAATACAGTCCATACATTGGAGTATTCAAGACCTTTATGTTATACATGATTGGGGAATTATTTTGAATGAAATCCCATTTTACAATACTATATATTTTCAATATATATTTACATTTAATCCATTTATCACTTAACAACCATGAATTATTTTTTAGGAAGAAAACTTATATGAAAAATATCCCTATCCAACTTTCCATAGAAGCTGATTCATGATATTGGTGGAATTCAAGTGTGGGGATAGAGATAAAGTAAGTTGGAAAAAAACTTTTTTAAAGTCTATTTGTGTTGAATAGAGAAGTGATAAATTTTTTTGTTAATTTTTTGTGAGGTAAATCCTTCTTGGAAGGATGAAAAATGGAATAGATATTATCCAAGGATGACCTAAGAGGTCTACTACTATTTGATAAAAAATCTCTCTTTTCCTTTGAAAACTCAAATCTATAAAAGAATTCAGAAAAATAAATGCTAGAATCAGATCTGAATACATAGCCAAAAAATACTACAAATATAGAAGTAGGGGAAACATTATTGATGATAAAGTTTTCAAGAGTTGATTATCTATTATGTTTAAGAGGAGTTTAAGGAAAACTGATATCACATGGGAACTATAATTTATTTGGAGGTGTTGAAATCTATGATGTTTGTTTAGTATGATATATTTTAAAGAAAGTTGTGAAGTTATTTGGAATAAATGATCTAGGACACATAAAATGGAAATAAAATACTCTTTAATCTAGGTCCGGTTAGAAATCATACCCAATAGAGTAGAATTTCAAAGTCCCTATTTTCCTTCAAGAGTACAACACATTAAAAAACTATAATATACCGAAGGATACAAAGAAAAGGAACGATTCATACTACTAAAATGATAAGTGTTATGGTATATCTCATAAAAAATAAAAAGGGTGAAAAATATTTTTTTACATTAGGACACTCTAAGAAGGAATTTGTGAATTAGGGTGTCAAGATTTTATTTTAATTAAAATATGTCTCATCCATATATTGGTTGGAACTAGTTAAACAGAACAAAATATAATGTGCAACAATAAAAGAAAAGTACAAAAATGAAATAGAATATAATAATTTTACTTGGTTCACCACTATGTGCTAGTCGAAGGAGAATAAAATGAAGTTGTGTTAGTAATACCATACCCCACTAAGATTTAATAATTTTTTTGGATTTAAATGGTCATTCCATGGTCAATATTTTCTAGACACACTATCTTTACAATATGTTTAAGGAAAACACACTTCCTCCTTTGGATCACTTACATTAAATCCTTTTTGTGCACTACTCAAGATAAATAAACCCTTACTTTAATGACATTAAATTTTCTACCATACAATAAAGAATGAAGTCTTTTATTTTCATCATAATATCCCAGGTAAGATGCTTTAATTATATAATTGGTCATTACAATTTCAATTAGAAAATTCTACATGAGAAATTTCTAATCAACATTTTGTTGTTCATACTTACAGTATGAATCACTATTCACCATGTGGCTCTCTACCCACTTTGCACTAACCGTGCAAGCATACAATGCTCGAAAACCCTCTACATAATTAATACATGTGACTCCTCTATGCACCACCTTCTATGTGACCCCCACACTACCTTATAGTGCACTAACCATGTACACTTCCATCCAATAAATAGAACACACAAAACACCCTCACATAGAACCTCCCAATACACTATATTTGCGGAATACTATTTTTAAAAATTCCAATGAATACCTTGATTAAAAAAAACATCCCATACGTTATCACCTTAATGCACTAATTATTATCCAAGATTTATTCTTAAGTTTTTTTATCTTCTTAAGGATGTAAATAGGGGGTATTTATAGAAAACATCCTATTAAAATACCATAAAAGACTGAGATTATTATCCAACCCTTCACTAAATCCCATGCACATACCCCATTTATGGTATACCAACCACAAGCCTTCCTTGCAGTGTATCCCCATTCAGGATCTCACTACTAAAATAATTCGTGAAATTCTCTCCATTCACTCACTACGCAGTTTATTCAGGTGTGGTACTATCACCATACTCCTATGAATGCCACCCATTATAAACTCTTACCAAATACTTACCATGTGTTCCATTTACCTAATTTAAAATCTATATATCTAAAATGTGGAAACCTTCCTTATCCACATAATTTTTATATCCAAATATTTATAAAAAACTAGTAAATAAAAATATTAATAAAAGTCTTCTAATATTACATTTTCTAAAAATTATCATCCTTTTTGTTCAAACACATTGATCCACCAGGAAAGTATTGATAAGAAAAATTCACTATAAAATATTATCTTAGATCACCATGGTTCCAATAGAATCAGTGGAATAAGAAGTGATAGATAAAATTATTCTTTATGGAAAATTAAATAAATGAATCAGGATTTAACATAGATCTAAAATTCTTAATTAGCCTCAAAATATATTCTATAGAAATTACCCACCGTAAGAATAAAAAAAACCTTAAAAAGAACTTATGTGATAGAAAAATACTTGAATCATTTTATGGGGATAAAGAAATTCATCATGACTATGGTGAAACTTAAATGAAATTATAATGATATAATGTTTGATTGAAACTCATAATTGATTAATGTGTGAAATATTTCTCAAAATGTAGGTTTAAGTATGCATGTGAGGATAAAAATTGAAAATTAATGGGATTAAATTATTAAATAAAATGGAATTAAAGTCTTTTAGGAGGTATGATTACATAATAATCATGGTGTTGAAATGGTAAATAAAATCCAATTAGTATTTTAATTACTATAGAGTAATATTTTTGTAATTTAGTTATCTAGGATTCTAATGATAAAATTTGGTGGAATTGAAAAAGTTAATATTTTAAAATATTCCACTTTGAATTTTAATGATTTAATCCCACTATTTATATCATTTTTAATGAAATTATCATATTTATTTTTTAAGGAATAATTTCGAATTTAATTATTAATGGAATTAAAACTAGTTTTTCAATTATTTTTTCATCTTTTTAATTATTATAATAATTCCTATGCTTAAGTATTAGTGTTTTAATGTCATTTTATGATATATGTAGGTGCTTTATAAGGCTAAAATCTTATTTTAAATAATTTTTATTCATGATGAAGTCGAGAAAATATGGCTAGGGGAATTATCATAAGAATTTTGGACTCATTGTGAAAAATTCATATGCATATAAGAATTCATCCTTGTAGGGGAATTAATAAAATTATAGAAAAATTGTGTGGAAGCCCAAAAATGGATAAGGTAAAAAACATAAGGATTCTCTAGAATGAGAATTCATTTATCACATGCCATCTAATAAAATTTTATGAGATAAAATTTTTAAAATAAATTTATCTTCCCATAAGAGAATTTTAGATACACGTCGGAGAATTTGATTAATTCATAAAAAAATAGGAAAGGAATTTCTATTTATATTTCTAAATTTTAATAAAATAAATAATTTTTCTTTTGATACCTCATGTGAATAGGTTTACTTTTTACAAATTATTCCAAAGTATTAAAAACAAAAGGAATTTTAGGATAATATTCTTCACTTCAATCTAATAGCTTGGACTACGATATCAGGTATTATAAAACCATTCAAAAGTGAAAAAATGGATCATAATTGGAATAATATTTTGATAAAAAATAAAGACAAAGCTATTAATTTCATATATATTTTACTAATGTGAATATTATGGGATATTGTGGGAGAAAAATAAGAAAAAGTTTAATACAAAAAGAATCTCATAGGTTTGACCATTTAAAAGAAAATGAAAATGGAAATGGATGAATATAAGGTCAAATGATCAAGTACTAGACATGTATTGTGTTTATTATTATGTTTTTATAATGAATAATGATTCTATTTTTCTTTTTTTGATTCATTTTCCATATCATTAGTTTTGTATTTACTTTTAATTACCCCATTTATTTGTTACCCTTCTTTTATGTGATTTGGGAAGGGATGAAGATATTTTGTAGTTATTGAGTACTAATTTTAGTAAATAAAAATATCTTATGATGGTATTATATTTGTTTCTAGTGATTTTTTTGACTATTTTTAAAAAAATTTATTTTTGGAATTTAACTTTTTCATTATTTACTACTAAGGTTGTAAATCGATCATCCCAATCTACTTAGTATAGTTCTCTCAAAGAAGTAGATTATGTTAGGTAGTAAATGTTTTGAAATTTATGGCATATGAATGGAAGTAGTGAGTTGATTTTAAATTTCCTAGGAACATCAGTACGTAATTGGGAATTACCTTGGTAGGTTGGGAGAGATTTATGTACTTTTCACTTAGATAGGAAAGGGGGAATAAGTGAGTAGTAATATAGTTAGGATAGTCTCTACCATTACATTAAACCATAGGTGATAGAAAAATTAATTGGGAATTATTTAATTTATAAATTAATAGGAAGATATGGAAAATAAGTTTTATTAATATAATCACCCTTTAAAAGGAAATCCAACCTTGGACCCATAATTGTCATAATTATTCTACCTAGAAATCTTTATTTCATTTCATTATTTGTTTAATTCATCAAAAAATTTCAAAAAACCCCCTATTTTCTCTAACTAAAAAGTGATTACTTATTTTGTACACTTCTTTATAGGATACATTCTAGGGTTACTACTCATAATACATTTAACCTTGAAATTAAAATTTATTTATCCACACCCTATGATAGGTGTGTTTTATGTAAACCTAAAGAAGGATGAATCACACTACGATGGAGGTGGTCTACGATGAGAAAGAGAGATTATAAAAATATGAAAACATCTACCCCTTTTCAGACACACAATGGGTTATCTCCATTCACATTATTCCAAATAAGACTAGATTGAACATTTTACGATATAAAAAAAATTAGTTAATATATATAATATTTCCAAATAACTGGAGAGTATTTATATATTATAGGAAGCTAAACAAGGAAACCGGATAACATCACTTCCCTATACAGTTCATTGATCAAATATAGGCGGGGTTATAATGGAAATATCACTATCATTTTATAGGAATTTTAGGATATCTTTAGATGTCCATTTCATAATAGGAATAGAAGGATACCACCTTTACATGTCTGTTTGGAACATGTGATTAAAACATAATTCCATTTGGATTGTGAAATTCCCATATATATTTCTGAGGTGTGAGGTAAATATATTTTTTAATCATATTGAATATTTTATGGTGGTTTTTAGATGCATTTAATATATTTGGGGATTCATTTGATCATTATCTATTTTTAGAGAAATTATTGAAAACATGCATTGAAAATAAGTGTTTATAAATTTTTAGAAGTGTCATTTCATGGTGAAAAAAGGTAATTATTATTAAATTTCATTTAAAAAATGAAATTTACGTGGGTAAATAAAAAATCAAGTGATATATTACTTGACTTAACCAACACTTATGAGACATGTTAGATCCTTCCCTAATCATGTATGTTTTAATGATATATTTATAAAGTTATTTGACAGGATTTATCATTAAATCCATAGATTAATTTCAAAGGTTTTTGATTTTTATTTTAATGATAAGTTTAAGGAACTTTTATTTTATTTAAATATTAAATTAATCATCCCATAAGTGATGTATCCACTCAACTAAAAGAACCCCTTTGTGTTACTTTGTGATGATTCCAGCTAATATTTTGGATAATTTATTTCCCAAATGATTTTATGCAAACCAAATTTCATTGGATATACCAAAATAACCATTTATTCAACCCAAATAAACTATAAAAACACAAAAAGTAATCCTTAATAGCTTATTTTTAGATAAATCTAGATCTGATTTTATTTGAATTAAAGTCAATGTTTTTTCTAATCATGAAGTAATTTAGTACTTGGTGAAGAAGGATGAAAAAAAGTTGAAACTTTTCAGATGAATGGTGGTACTTGAATAATTAAATTTAGAAATAAATAATGACAAAGTAACTAATAACCAATTAGCTAACCACTTTTGTAGGTTTCCCAACAATTTTAAAGTTGAAATTCTCGACCAGGTTCCACAAAATGATTACATTTTTGGAGTAGATATTTATTTAATTAAAGTATATGTCCCTTGGTATGTTGACATGGTAAATTATTTGGTAATTTCTAAGGCACTATCAAATTCAATTACCCAATAAATTATTTTACTTAAATTTACTTTAAAATTTTACATTTGGGTAGGTCTTAACATGTGTATAATCTATAACAATCATGTTAGAATAAGATGATAACCAAATAGTGAAATATAATATATTTTAAATTTTTTCTCACTATAGTATGTTTAGGACACTTGGGGCCTCAATGTATAATATGTAAAGTCATATAATCATAAATTTATTACTCCACTTTTTTTAACGATTCACCTAAATTCTTCCAGAGTTTGAAAAATGTCACTTTGATGGAAATATTAAAAAAAATAAGAAATGCCACAAAATTTGATTGGTTTCTATTAATTTTTTTATTTTTAGAGAATATATTTCTTGGGATCATTTCCCAGGTTATTATGAAATTATTACTTGTATCTTTTTTTGGATTATGTCTTTCAATTGGAGGAATCCAAAGCTACTAAAACTGACTATGTTAAAGGTCTACGTTTATTTTTCGAGACTAACATCTTCTTTATGTTTGGATAGCCATGATATATAATTAAGGACTTAAGGACTCACTTTTTCAATAGGATCACGAAATATTTGATGAGAAAATATTGATTATATCATAATACATCCACGTTCTATCACCCACAAAACAATTTCCAAGTTAATGTTTCCAATAGATAAATCAAAGGAATTTTGGAAGGGACTATAAAACCCATATGAAACTATGAGAGCCCAAATTTGGAATATATCTTAATGGACTATAGGATATACTAAAATAAACCCACATGAAATATCCCATACTATTTGATTTATGGAAATAGTTTTCATCTACCTATGGAGCTATAAAAAAAGTACATTAGGATTTGAGTAATATGTATATAGACCTAGATAGAGATGGAAAAGAGAGAAGATTATATATAAAAGAAATGGAGTAAATTTGAAGAGAATATTTTGAGAATCCTTAAATAGAAAAATAAATAAATTGTGTAGTTTATGAAGAAATCATCCAATACAAAGAATTCCATCTAGGATACTAAGTGATTTTATAAAATTAAAGAAACAAGCCCATGTTAGGTTAAATATATTCCAGATTGGGATTAAACTTAATATTCACTAATTTATATCCTTATGGTGTAGTATTTATTGTGAATGAAGGAAAAAAACAACCCATTCACTATAAATGGTAATCAATTAAAGAAGTACTATGAGAACTTTCCCCAATAAGCAATAAATGATATCAAAATCCTCTAACCTATTCATCACTGAAACCATCTGGTTATACCATTCCTTAATACATACAGATCCACTATAATTATATTAATTTTATTAAATTTTAATTTGGTTTTAATTCTTTGAGGACACTACCTCATTTAAGGGTGGGGGAGGGGTCATTTTTAGTTTATTATTTTCATTTTTTGTTTTTCAATTTTTCGGCCTTTTTCAAACTTTTGTGTGTGTTTTTTTCAATTTTTATCTTGTTTTGGGAACCTATTTAGATAAATTTTAATTGAATTATATCTTTTTAATTTATTCCAATTTTGATAAAACTATTTCATCCATTTACTCACTTAATATGTATGATGGAATGTACTTGTTTTTAAACTATAAATGAGGAAAATTTAGGAAAACCCACTAATTTTTAATTCTCATTCCATGAAATACTATCTCATACTTTAATCATGCACCTAATAGTATTTTTAACATAATTTTACATATTATTTAAAATTACATTTTTCATGAGTGAACCAAGACATGATTTAATAACCAAAACATAATATGTAATCTTATCAAAATGTTGGAGTGTTGAAAAACATTATGCTACAAATGATGGAGGTATTATCATGAATGAAATACCCAATTATATTAAAAACTAATGTCAATGATACCCTAAAATTTATTCATTTTATCCCTTAACATCAATGAATTATTTTTCGGAAGTCACATTATAATCCAAAATTCCAATCTACATTTCTCTAGAAACAGATGCATGACATATGATAAATTCAAATGTGGAGGAAAAAATTAATCCGAGACAATATATTTTATAGAATATTCTTAATATAAAGTGAGAATTGATGCATGTTTTTTGTTTTTGTTTTTTGATAAAATCATGATGGGAGAGATAATAATATAGTTATGATATCATACAATGTTGCGAAGAGAATCGTGCCATAATTTTGAAATTAAAGAGGACTTTATTTCCTTAAAACATTAAATCGGTATTGAATTATAGATCTAAAAATCTAAAACAAAAATGCTAGAAATAGAGGGAATCTTGAAGAATTAATTGATGTTAATATTTTTTTGAAGTTGGACTTAACAATAAGTTTTCTTAGAGTTTTGAAGTAAACTAGTGTTGAAATATACTATCATGTGTTGTGTGGATAATTTTTTGGAATAAATTACTAAATCTATCGAATCAAGGCTATGGAAGACCTAAAAAATAGAGGAAAATAATTCTTAATCTTTTGTAAGGATGGTATTTCACCCATATAGAATATTACAATGTCTCTATATATATTTAAGAGAACAATAAAGGAAGGAAAATTGAAACATACAAAATAAAACATAGAGAAAAAATGTTTTCTAATGTAAAAATGAAAATGGTGTGATTTTTAATACTATATTCAAGGGAGTGAAGATGTTTCAATGGAATACTAATTAAGGGTGGAATCCCTATTGGATGTAAATTAAGAATAAAGTAGTAATCTTGAACATAGATCCAAGACTCCTAGTCAACCTTATAATTCTAAATATAGAAACCACCAACCTTAATACATAGAAAAACATCAAAAATACCTCATGATATACACAAATACATTAATTTTTAGGTGATGATAAATAAATTTATCAATCCTATAGTGAAACTTTCCAGAACATAGAATTGGATTTTATTTAAATTTATACTTCAGTGTTCAGTGAAACATTTCATGGAAGGTAGGTATAAATAAACTTGGAAGACTGGCAGTGGTGAAATGTAATGAAATTCACTAAAAAAAGAAAATTAAACAAAAAACATTATGTAGGAATGATAGTATTGAGAAAATAGGTGGTGAAAAATGAACTCCCATAGACTAAGTGATTTGAATTTTCTTTGGTAATATTTTTAATGTTGACTTATCTGGGATTCAAATGATTAAGTGTGGGGGAACTAAAAGAGTTAATTAACTAGTTTTATTTTTTCAATATCTAATTCATTTTACTATTCAGTACTTTTCAATTTATTATAAATTTAGATGTTTTAGAATAAATTGATAATTTTTTTTATGTTTGTAAAATATTATTTAAATATCCAAAATTATGGGAACAATTGTTATATTTTATTGTTGGGATAAAATGAATTACGTGAATTTGATTTTCCTTTTTTATAATTTTTAAGGATAGTTTTTATATTTTAAAAAGTATGAGTTTTTTTGGGGAAGACCATATATTCTATGAATAAGGTTGAAATATGGAAAATGAGCATAATGTAGGGCTCATTTGGATCTACATTGGTGTCATTGGAGGTTGGAATATGTTTCATACCACAATATGTGAATTTAAAAAATAACTAAAGAAATATTAGAGTTTGTGTGAAGCTACCTAGTGTAAGTGTAATATATATCTATGAACATGTCAATTTCATATGAATTAGTGTCATTCAATGGGTTTATATGATAAGATGCTGGGAATATGTCTCTTTTGAGCCACATATAGGTGTTATTTTGGCTTTTTTAAGGTATAAATCAACTAGAGTATGTATTATTCCTATCACTGAAAAATTTGGTAGAATTATGAAGACATGTATAAATGGAGTGATTCAAAATGAATTTTGATGATGTCTTGGGATTCTATTCAGCATGCATAATAAAAATATGATGCTTCCATGTAAATTATGAATAATGAAATCATAGATAAGAAAACATAAAAACTCAAAGAAAAAGTTATGGATATCAAGAAGATTTAGATCCCCATGAAAGAAGAAAAAATTCTAAATTTTAAAAGGGAGAATATGTCATAGTTCTGAATAGGGGTTATAAAGAGGGAAACGTGTGTCTACAAGATAAGAAGAGTGAATACTTGAAAAAAGATAATTAGACCATGTGGATTTATTGAGTTCTTTCACAACTGATTCTATTGCATTTATTCTTTATTTTCTATTTACTTTACTTTTGTAATGATTTCTCATTCCCATTTCTTCTATATCACCCTTCAAATAAAGGGGTAATATTTGGAGTGAATGAGTAAGGGAAAAATATAATTTTTAATTCATGAATCATACTTTTATTGAATAATAAAGTATATTTTGTTTAATGATCTTAGATTTCAGTGGTTGTTTAAGAATTTTAATATGTTCATGTTTATGTTATTCAACATGTTCACTATTTTCTACTTAGTTTTCTTATTCATAATTTCACTCTTCTTAGTACAAATTATCCGAAGGGAACATGTTTTATTGGTTGGTTATTGTCAATAAGTAATTAGAATTTGTGTGGAGGGTGCGAGTAACCAATAAATTGACTAGGAGCACCAATACCTGATTGTATATTTCCTTGGTATATAGATGTTTAATTATTTTTCATATACATAAGAGCATATGCTGATTAGGTAATAAATTCTATTAGGTCTGTCTCTATATTAACATTCAACTAAGATTGATTAGAACATCAATAAAGGAATCTCTCATTTATTAATTAATAAGAAGATAAGTAAAATCATTTTAAAAACTATGATAGAATTGTAAAAGGAAATCCAACCACAAACCCATAATTTTCTTCATTAGGTTGAGTCTAATAATTTATTTCATTTTTTAAATTTATTTTTGAAAACATATAACTATAAAAACAACCCATATAATTTAACTAAAGTGAAAATACATTTTATATAACACACATCTAAATAAAAACCAAGGTTTACCACTAATACTAGATTAAAACTATGATAAATAAAATATTTTACCACACCATGTGACATGTTTAAATCATGAATACAATCCTCATAAGATGATTGATTTATATAACACTTAGAATACCCAAAATTGTAAAAATAAAACATTAAAGAAACCTGATAATATGCCATTAATATAGTTTTATTATTATTATTATAATTATTTTTGGAAAAAAATGGTGCTTTGGTTAAAATACCAAAGAATAATTTATTAAAAAATAGGAAAGATTACAAGAGTCTAAATGATGGGATCAGATTACAGTCTTTGACATGAAGGGTGAGCAGGTCATCATGGAGATCTTCCATCCAACGGAAGTCCTGACTCACACCATTATTATCAAGAGCATCAGCAACTCTATTTGTATCACAATAGGTATGCATTTTTATATTGTTGATGTCGGGGAGTGAACAAAGGAATTCTATCCGACGTGTAGTAATCAACCATGAAAGATGTTCCACACCATTACAAATTGCTTGTAAAATGGTAGTCTAGTCACTTTCAATCCATATGTTCTTCCAACCTTGTTGTTTGAAAAAGTAGATAGCATGAATGACGCTCATCCTTCCAGCTCCCAAGGAGGAGGTAATACCACATCCTCCAAGAAGACACTCGAGGATTTGGCCATGATGATTTCTGAAAATAACACCATATCCCGAGGGTCCTGGGTTTCCTTTTGAAGCACCTTAAAAATTAACTTTAATCCATCTAGGAGGAGGCAGTTTCCGAAAAACAACCAACGTGTGCCATGGTTGGTGAAAAATTCCATCAACCAGATTTTTTTTGCAGGATCGTAAAGTCATTCACTGTGTTGTTGCAATATCCCTTGTAAATCAAGACAGATTTTCGAATGGAGATAACAATCTGCATCTGAAATAAATTAATGTTGAGTGAGAAATCATTGTGTAATATTTCATTCCTATAATACCATATCCCTTTAAGAAGCTCCAAAATAGCATCAAGGAAAATGTTTTTAATTTATGGGGAGCTATCCACATCCACACAATTATTTAGCTGAGCATTGATAGTTTAAAAAAGAATTCATATACAATCAAAGATATCAGAAATATAGTTTCAAAGAGAAGTGATCGTGGAACATGAAATAAATAAATGATTGGAATCCTCTCTATGTTGAATACATAAGAAAAAATTGGAAAAAATGTGAATTTCAAAAAATTGAAGACAACTATCTATTGGAACCCTATTGTAGGCTATTCTACAGATAAGAGTAAGGCTTGAAGGTTTTATACATGTCTTATCAAAAACTTTTATCCAAATAAAGTTGGTTTTAGTATTATGAAAGTAGTGATTGTATAAATTATTTGAATCAAGTATACCATTATAAGCAGGTTCCCATATAATGAAATCCTATGTGTTTGAGAAGGTATAGTTGTTAATAGCACATAAAATATTCTCAGGAAAGATATCAATATGGGAATTCATTAAATATTGAAAATAAATATTGATATTTTAAGGGTTTGGTCAGGTAAAAAAGTAATAAGAAGAGAACCGATCTAGTTATCTAACCAAAAGTTCATGGAGGAGTTACTAGAGACCATCCACCTAGAATTGTTCATAAGGTGAGTATATATATTATTTTAAATAAGGGTAGATAGAGGTGTTCCGAAGGTTCCTGTTTCCATTTTTAATTTTTCAAGAAACCTATTTTTGATAAAAGAAATAGAAGGAGAATCATTATGAATAATTTCCAAGTAAGTTTGTCTTGAAGTGAATTATTAAAGAGAGTCACGTTTTTAATTCCAAGACCACCCATATCCAAGGGTTCAAAACAAGTAGACCATTGAATAATTACTAATTTCATATCCAAGGTGCTTCTAATCCCAATTTTTTTTATGTAGGCAATAATTTTTTAAAATATCGGAAGATCATTAATAAACCATCATAAAGTAAACCATTTTGGAAATAATAACTGACTTTACAAGGAAAATTATTCCCCCTATAGAAAGAGTTTTTTCTTTCCATGAGGATATTTGATTAAGGATTTGGTCAAAAATGTTAGTGCAATATCATGACTTAGGCCTGACCTAGAAAATGAGAATACCAAGGCATGTGAAAGGGAAAGATAATTTTATAATACACATTTAATTGATATTATTTTTTTTCCTATTGGTCGGGAATTTTCTTCCAAATAAGGTAGAAGATTTATTCCAGCTGATTACCTGACCCTAAACCTCCTCACATTGGGATATGCCATTTTTGAGGGTTATGATTTTTTTTCTCACCTTGTATGAATAGAATAATGTCATCTACATATAAAATTTGTGTAGGGGTGTTCACATTCCTGGAAGCATAGATGGGCTTGAGTTTATTTTGGTCCACCAGGAGAATGAGCATGTAACTTAAATAGTCCTCCTCAATAGAAAAGAGGATGGAAGAGAGGGGATTACCCTATATAAAACCAATAATGCATTTGAAATAGACTTTGGGGGAACATTGACCAAGATAAAAAATGGAGGATGATTTAAAAAAATTCTTAACTTTAGTTATAAATGATTTATTAAAACCAAAACCATGTAGCAATTTAAAGATAAAATTCCAGACTATAGTATCAAAGGATTTACTAATGTCAATATTAATAGAAATATTACCACATATTTTTTTGTTTAATGTGTTAGTTGATTCTGAGTTGAGATAAATGAAATATTTGATTGACCTGCCCTTGAAAAAACCAAATTAGTTCCATGAAATTATTTTATCAATAATATTAGAAAGCCTGTTTGGAATTAGTTTGGTGATGGTTTTGTAAAGAGTGTTGATATAAGCTATGGGCTAAAAATGATGAATATCAGAAGAATTTTATACCTTGGGAATTAAAGTGAGGAATTGTGCATTCAAACCATAAGGTAGAGTGATACCAAAAAATAAAGTTTTAATGAGTTTTCAAAACTATGGATGAATAACATTCTGATCATCTTAGAAGAAGCCTTTATTAAAACCATCCGGACCCAGGGTGGTTTTAGGATTCACACTAAAAACAGTGTCTTTGGTTTTGTTGTCAAATGGGATGGCTAAGAGATAATTGTTGTCTTGATCAGTAACAACTATCTGAATTATATCTTAAATAATATCTTTGTTGATGGAAAGTCCATAAATAAGTATTCAAAATAAAATATAGCATTATTAGAAATGTCTACATAATTATCCAGAATAATATCCCCATCTTTAAGGGTGGTTAAAGGTCTTTAGTCTATTCTAATTATTTGAAGATAATTATTGAATTTGGTGTTCCTATCTCTGTTAGAATAATATTTAATTTTGAATGTGTGTTTATACATGTTATCCTTGAATGTTTGAAGAGAGTTGAGATTCACCGAAATGTAAATCTCTTGGTTATGACTAGAAGATAAATAATTGTTGGTATTTTTGTTTTGAATTTGGTGTAATTAATTCTCAAGAAGTAATACGTCATTTTAAATTTGTTTAGATTCCAGACTACACCAACCCTTATGTTTTTGATTGAGAAGTTTTAATTTAAGAGTACAAGAAAAGGCATCATTGATATGTGTTATAGAAGACAAAAATATTTTAATGAAATTACCACAATCTAAGTTCATGGACCATGATTTGTAAAATCTAAAGGGTAGGGAAGGTTTTACAGTTTTCTAAGAGAGAGTTAACTTGATAGGATGATGGTTAGACTACATTTTTGGTAGATTAGTGCTAGAAAGAATGCCCCATTTATCTAGTACTTGATCATTAGAAAACACTCTATCCAATTCATTGGTAGCCACTCTATTATAATGTTTTTTACCACTTATATATAGATCCTTTGAGAGTGATATCAATAAGATTGTTGCTATAAATTATAGCCTTAAATTCTATCATAGAAATAGTAGAGTGTAGTGGACCCCACTTCTCACATGAAGAAAAAATCTCATTGAATTATCAAATGAAAAAATACGGGTTATGTATGTTAGCTTTCAGATAAGATAGGTTAGTCCAAATAGGTCTTCTATCCAGACACCTATTCATTGAATAAACAAAGGAGAATAACAATAGTATATTATATATAGTAAAATAACAAGTGGACATTTTCTTGTAGATTTGTAATATATTTATATTGTGAGAAAAATTCTGAGAAAATATCCCGAGGGTGTCAGTATTGGGATTGTTTTAACTTTCACTTATAAAAGAGTATCCAAAAAGACCGAAGTGAGTAAGTTTAATTAAAAAATTTATCTTGGGATCAAGAATGGAAAAAATTAAAGGGAGTTGAATGTTGAGTATTGATTTTAAAACATTGAAGGTGTCAGGGTTAGAAATACCCTAACAATTCCAAAATAATATCTTTATTTATTCCAACGTTTGGAGTAAGAACACCCCTTTTTTATATCATAATAAAGAGAAAAACTTATATAATATGTGTTATAGGGAAACTTCTACACTCAAGAAGTTTTATATTTTTAGAATTAAACCTTTTATCATAAATAAAAAAGAACCAAATGGTTGAACTATATGGGAATGAAGGAATTTTCCAAGGATATTATTCTAAAACAAAGGAATACAATTTCTATAATAGAAGGCTTCTAAAAAATAATGGAAAAAAAATTAAGGATTTTTGAAAATGAGAAGAATTTGAAAACTGATGAGTATATTTCACAATAGTACAATGATATTCCTGAGGAAGAGATTAATGATGAAGTGAAAATTTTAGGGGGGGAACATAGAGATACAAACAACTTATAAGAAGACACCAATAATGATAAAAACATTGCATGTTCAATAGTAAAAATTGAGTGAAATATAGTTCTAAAATTAGCGATGAAATTTTTATAGGTGACCAAAAACTCCAGTTTAAACTTAACTAATAAAGACTCATCATAAAATATATTTCCATATTAAGTAACACCAAATATTTTTAATAGGAAAATAAGTATGAGAATTTATTCAAGTATATTAACAAATAGTATGACCAAATTGATAAGAACCAAAGATGATAAGTTTTTCCTAATCCAGAGGACAAGAATATTATTAGAAAAAAAGGGTTCTATAGAATAAAACTTAAGAATATATAAAGGTGACATAGAAAAAGTTATAGATAGTGAAAAAGGGATATTCCCAAATTAAAGGAATTCATATCGATAAGAAATTTTCACCCATAGATTAATTACATACTATACAACAAGTATTAGTTATATAAGTTCAAACAGGCTTCAAGGTCTATCAAATAAATTTAAAATAATCTTTCTTCAATGGATTACTTTAAGAGGAAGTGTACATTAAATAACTAGATAATATTTTTAGATGAAAATGATAACATTGATTTTTTGAAGGGGGTTTTGTATGGACTAAAATAAGAACCAAGAGCTTGGTACTATTGTATTGATCAATATCTCATGTAACTTGGATTTCAAAAGAGGATGAGTTGATAATAAACATTATATAAAGAAGTAAATTAATCAATAAATGATGAATCTCTTCTCTATAGTTGACATAATTTTTGGTGGATCAAGTGAAACAAAATGAATGTAGTTTTCATAATTTATGTGGTGTGAATTCTAGTTACATATGATTAGAGAATTGATATTTTCCCTTAACTTGAAGGTTATCTAAAGAAAGGATGGTATATTTATTTATCAAACTAAATATGCCATGTATGTTCTCAAAAAATTCTAAATATATTTTTTGAGGAATATGCATACTTCCATGGATACATGAATAAAGTTAATAATGTACGAGGATGGATATATAGTTTATGTAATAGAATACAAGAAAATTATTAAGAACTTACTATAACTTATTTCCACATGACCATATATAGTATCTTTCTCATGTTAAGCTTCTTAATACCTAATATGTCCTATATAAAGTCATATGATAGATGTGAAATGGATACTTAACTATATTAACTATACAGTAAATTATGATCTATTTTATCATAATATATATATAAATAATTATTGGGCTATACTAAAATAGAATGGGTAGGTTCAACCGATGAAATGAAATCAACAATAGGAGGTTCTTTTTAACTGGGTAGTTCTTGAATTTCATGGGTTAATTTGAAGTAGGATTGTATTTCCTTAAATATCCTCAAGGATGGATACTTAACATAAAATAAATAATTTACTCATTTGATATGTATAAAGAAATAACTTATGGATGTTGGAGTTGATGTGAAATCTCCAATTGAAATCATGTGTGGAAACTTGGGTACTATTAACCTTATAAAAATAGCGTCCATTATTTATGGGAAATTTTAATCAAGATAAAATATAACTTCATTATGGAGAAGGTTGATCAAGGACTTCTGAAGTTTTATTATATGTCCAAACAAAATCTGATTATATATATTCTAAAAAAGGCACTACCTAAGGTGGATTTTTAAATAAATCAACTGGATATTGGAGTCCAACTGACTTTGTCTACCTATATATTTTACTCATGGAACCCCTGATCCCCCATGTAAATAACTATATGTAGAATGGTAGGTTTAGCTTTTTAAATTCAATTCTTGTATATCCAATTCTCTCTTTTAACCTTTTAGAGAAGTTCTATTTTTTGTTTTTTAACAAATGCAGAGAAAATTTCATATAATTCTCTGATAAAGTATATATATATATATAGATGAAGTTTACCAAGATAAATACCATGAGGATGATTGAGAAAGGGGGAGAGTGCTTAAATTTATATTCAAGAGGATTAGTTTTTGGTTTATCAGTGTTTAAGAGAATGAGATTCAAGGAATTGTTTTCGATGATGATACCTTCATTTAACTCTTATTTCCTATTCCATGCATGACTCAAGTTTAATTATACTTGGTAATTAGTGAATCATTTCTTCACTATATGAAGGTAAGTTATTTATATTTCATTTATAATTCATATCTATTTTTAGCAGTCTTTTGATAAAGCTATTGTGAATCAGTATTTGTTGTTTTTTTGTTTTTAAAAAAAAACTAAAGGGTGATATACTTAAAAAAATACCTGAAATTGGTTTTTTAGTTATGTTTGTTGACATTGTTGGAGGTGTAACTTGAAAAAATTCTTATAAAGTGAATAAGGAGGGATAAAGAGATTTATAAGTATATAAAAAAGTTATATCTATAATACAAAATCAACACTAGGAAAATAATGGTCATTCCCTGAAGGTAACTTTATAAAGATTCTTAAGAACTTCATAAGGTTACATCACATAGGAAAAATAACGGTCCTTCCATAATTAGATCTTCATAAGTATGGGTTAAACCACAACAACCAATGTCTTTCCATGAATAGATTTGTGTAACATATTTTATGAAATGTTCTAGAAGCTTTTCGTTTCCATTTTGAAGAGAATGAATTTAATTATAATGGGTTGAGTCATTCCATGATGTTATTTATATATAGTTTAGTAGATATTTCCAAATGAGGATTATGTTTTGAATAATTGTGGTTCACTATAATGGTTTCTGGATTAATTTTAGTGTTTCTCTCTAGTAGATCCTCACACTATGAATAAAGAGGTCTTTGTATGCCCATTTTGAGGGTAAATATTGATTATAACATACACACTATGATGTTAGGGATAATTGAATTTTAGATATGGATGCATTGGTTGGATTTAGTTTTTTAATATATGATGTGCCTTGAAAGGGGTTATCACATCATGAATCATGAGGTTCCATACCATTAGAAATTTATAGATGGAACTAAAAAATAAATGATATTATGTAGATTTCCTAGGGTTGAATCAGATTAACTGTAAAAAATTACAACATTAAAATGTGTTATAAACTTGTCATGATCTCAATGGATTAGGAAAAGTTTAATTAATTCTAATGATTGGAATAAGTTTTGGATCGTAAGGAGAATACAAAAGGTTCTTGTTTATGTTTTGAAAAAAGGAAGAATAGAAGAAGAGGATTTTGAGAAAACAGAGTGGAATTATTGGATTGATGTAAATACAAGGGACATGTTTTATACTTTCACTGGAAAGAAGAAGAAAGATAAAGAAGATGAGGGTGTTCCGAGAGAGCTGTCAAAAGAAAATTTTCAAAGTTCTTAAATCCAAAGAAGGTGGAGTAGTTTTCACTAAATTTCCTATGTAAATAATATATGTGAGGTCTCTTCTATATAAAGTTTTTAAACTAAGAACGTTAGTATTGATTATTTAAAATTTTATTAATGTGGTAATACTTAGTATTTCAGGTGCATTGACGCATTGAATTTTCATTCTAATTATATCATCCTGGATTGGGGAACCAAGTAAAATATTTCATGTTCCTTCTTTACTAATTTATTTTTTATATCTACTCTAATTGTAACACCTTGAAATTATAAAATAAGAATATTATATTCAATAGTTTATGAAACACACAACACCAAGATTAAATAACCCATGAAATATATTTATTTTAAATTTAATCTCTTTGATATCTTAAAGAACATGAAACACCGAGTCTAAATGAACAATAATATAGTATACCATTATAACATAACTATTAAATTGGTGGTATGAATAACACTAACTAAATTATGAAAATTATGGTTATATATTGATTAAAAACTAAAATAAGAATCATTTAAAATAAAAATAAATATTTTATGAAAATATGTATCTAATATATATATATATATAATATGGTTAATCTTAAAGTCATGTGTCATATCAATATCTCACTAATCCCCACTCATTCCACCCATATTCATTATCCTATTACCCCCATTCATGACCTCTCACTCTCTAACACCCCAACCCCCCCATTGCCTCCCTCCCTGATCCCCTCCCTACATGACTCCGCTCTCCACTGCAACCTCCCTCCCCAACTCCCCTATCCACCCCACCCATGACCACGCCTCCCCCTCTACCACCATCTTACAAACTACTACCTAACACCCCAATAATTTGTTTCACAAACTCCTTTTAATTTTAGGGGTTTCCCTCACATTCATGTCCTCTCATAAACCATAGTGTTCCATTCAAGTTGCAGAAATTTTCCATTCATCTTCAACTTCCCAACTCATAGACGCCTATCATCACTTTTCTATGGTAATTTCTCATGTCATAAAACCTTACTTCCTCAATAAGTAAATGTTTCAATATTCATTTTTTTAAACTTAGAATTTTCAACCAAATCCATAGAAACCTACCGATCATTGTTGGTGATAGGTTCTATTAAAATCCTTATATAACTAATTTTATTTTGATTATTCCTTCTATGGTTCATCCCCCTTTTCTCATAGGTTTCTTTTCTATGTTATATTATTATTCCTCTAGAATAAAATTGATTTTATTATGATGATAAGTTATATTATTATAACCCCAAATTTATTATGATGGTGTATGTTCTAGTGGCAGCAACAAGTTTATATATTTTTAAGGAGGATAGAGTATTCATTCCTTCTAAGTTATAGTGAACTATAATAATTTTCTTAGATTGAATATATATTCTAGGATCAATTTCCAGTAATTTTATTTTGACATATTCTACTTTTTATTAATGTTTTCCACATACTATTCTATTTTTATTTGATATATATTAACCAACATCACATATTTTTCTGTGGGAGCTTCATTATTCAAAGAGTCCATTAGAATGTATAATATATACCACAAATTGAAGGTTAGTTTTTTTCATTCATTTTAATTTTATTAAAAATTATTCTATTAAACGTTTTGTTTTTTAAACTTAGTTTTTCATGTTTCCATTAATCATATTATTTTTCAAACTTAATTATAAATATATTGTTTCATATTATGAATTCCAATACAAATTTATTACTTACTTCGTCAATTTTTCAACATGAAATAGATCATTTAAGTAACTAGTACTCGCCCATGCTATTTCATGGCACATTCAATTACTGGTTATTCTTTTAATAAGATATTAATATTTATAAAATTTGTGAAGAGATAATAATTTTTAATAAATTTTAATTAGAAAGTAATGTTATATGATAATGAAATAGGAGTGAATAGAATATGAAGTCACCATTCAAATATTTAACAAAAGAATAGGATAAAGTAAATGTATATAAAATTTTAAATTTTGAGGAAGAAGATTTGAATTCATTTTCAATTTTGATCACAATAACTCTAATGTGGGCACTAAAATAAAATTTGAAAGGTAAATCAAAGATAAGACAGTGGTCATCATAATAAAAATGAGAAATTTTAAAATAGATTAAATAATAATAAATTGAATGAGTGGGTTGTTCGCAAGAAAATAAAATGGAGTGAAACTATTCATCAAGTATAAGGAAAAATATGGAATTAGGGATGTAGATATAAGAAACAAAGATAAAATAGAAGATGAAATAAAATAAAATAGGTAGATGAAGGTAGAGTGTTCATAACCACTTCGTAATACTTGATAACTTGAAATTAAATAAATAATAATATATGAAGAATAATTGAATCTGGTAGTTTCTTCAGTAAATGTCAACATTCTTAGAAAGGCCCATTAAAATAATTAGGATACCCAAAAAATAGTCAGAAAATATAGATTGAAAAGTCATTGTAATAAATGTATCCACGTTATTATTTTGTGGGATTATGTGGACGTTTTAGAACTTCATGTACTATGAAGTTTATGCTTAAGTTTAGGCCCCATAATTCAGTATAACTATATGTATAAAACAATTTATGGAAGTCTTGATACATATAAACAGAAACTATTCTCGCAAAATGAAATCAAAAGTAGGAGCAATTGTTTACTCCCCCTATGACATATATTTGACACGTTCTTATTAGGGCATTCACAGCGTCAACATTTTGTGTGTTCAGTGTCTTCAGAACCATACTCCTCCACAAACCAGCATGCTTCATTACCAAATCAATGCCCTTCGCCTCCAGTTAGCTCTCATCAACCTTAGCTTCTTCTTATGAGGCTTGTGATTTAGTTTCAATGACAACTACAACATTGTCTGGTTTTGATATCCAGGATCATGTGTTAGGGGTCATGAACTGCTGGGCACCCTTAGACTATAGCTGAGTGCTCAAATCCTTGATCATTGCCTCCCTAAATATTCAGGCTTTTGAAAATATCCGTCTTGAAGATGAATAAAAGAATCTGAACCAGCAGCATAAAATTCGTTTATGATTAAAGCAGTGTGATCCAATAGGTCACTTCAACCAAGACACTGATGATTCCTAACACAAATTTATGAGTAAAATATCATGAGATGAATAATAAATTGTAAATGTGATGAATTAAATGTAAAAAAATAGTAAAATATTATTTTCACTCTGTCTCATACCAAACATGATTAACATATCAAATATGAGTTAAACATGATAAATGCAAAAGCCTAATCTCAAATTTAATAATAATATCATATGTGTAATCATTAGAAGTATACTACTTAAAAGTGAAATGATTTTAAATGTTATAAAGGCCTGAAATTACCTATAGTGAATTAACCCGATGATAATAGAGCAGCTGACTCCAATTCAACAACCAAATTCATCTTGTCCTCTACTAGACCCATCTATAGAGTGGTGAGTGCAGAATATAGTTGCTGGGACACCATTCCAAACCCATGTTCCCCATAGTAAAATCTTTGGACGAGATATGTTATGCTTCTTATAGGTGAAACAACAACAGTAGTTCCTATACAAAAAAACTCCATCAGCCTCAACCAATTCATCAACTATTACCAGTAATTCCTCCACCTGGAAACCTAGGCTACATGCAACATCGATGATATTATTTCGAGTACTTAAAGGTAATATAGTACCATTAATTATAGGTGTGGCTATGAAATTAACCCTGAAAAAAGAACATTGTAGGATGAGACCTCATCTTAGTATCCCTTATGTACACAATCAAGATAAAGAACACCATAATATCCTTTTATATTGGAAGCATATTGTAAAAGATAATTTTGTAGTGATTTGAATGTCATACCTTATTGTGGTACCAAGAAATTCTTTCCTCATTACTATGGTTGTGAAATGAAGTCACTGAATGAATAAACATAACAAAAAACACTCAATAAAAAAATGACCCACTACTATAAAATAAGGATACACCATGAATAAAGTAGAAATCAGTACGTATGAAGATGTATGCAACCATATTGGGGGAAGTAAAAAATAAACTAAGACATGATCCACTACTCAAAAAGAAATTTATAACTAAAATAATATATAATAAAATGATCCACTAATCCAAAAATTGTCAAGACATATTTAGTTCAACTAATATAATTATCCATTGGTCTAATACATGATCCACTTATCTGAAACACATGATACAATACTCTAAAATACTAAATAATTTCCTCTTAAAAATGATACAATGATCTAATAAAACAAAAGGTCCACTTATCAAACAAATTACACGTTCTACTACCCAAAAACATATTCCCTTACTCAAAAAATTGATCCAATACTGAAATAAAATACATGATCCAGTACGCAATTAAAAAACATGATCTACTACCATAAAAAATGATCCACTTCTCTAAAACATGTCATGTTAGTTTTAGTAGAAGTAACTAAGAACATTTTGAAGTTAAATTCTCAATTACCAATATGAAAAAATTTCATTAAATTAAATGTATTGTTGTACCTGGATTTTTAGTGGTGTGAAGGAATTATAGTGATAGAATAAGAATCAATAACCCATGAACTGATCACCTACAAATTCATGAAATATTTTTACCTGCAAATACATTTATATTTAAAAATAAGAATACATATTGTTTATGACTAATAAGTAAACACATTAATAAGAAATCCATAAATATGAATAAGAAATCTTTTAAAATGGTAAGTATGAGGTATCCGGAAAAACTTCAATAAGAATTCTTGAAATATCTATATATGACGAATTGGGAAACAGTTGCACCTAAAATATCAGGAATCAGTTATGTTTCAACAACTTTTATGCAATTAAATATGTTTTAGTTTCATCTAAATGTAAGTGAACCGAACTATTATCTCAAATAAATTCATTGACATGGTATGTAAAACCATCTAGAAATGTCAACAGGGATGAAGAGATATCAAAGTCAAATGGTTCCCCAGAAAAACATTCCCCAACCCATGATTTTATTAGAGAAAAATATGAATTCCTAGTAGAATTTAGTTGGAATCTCTAAAATTACTAGAAGTTCCACCATTAATAAAATATAAAACATCCCCTGAATAGAATGAAAACTCATAAACAGAAAAAGACATGATTCACTACAACAACCCAAAAATAATAACATAATCAAACATATTTCGAGTGAATATTTTGGAAGATTTGGTTGACCATATTAACATATAAAACCTGATATCATAAAATGAATAAATTGGTACATTTAAATTCCATATATAAATCTATTAATATTAAACTATAATGGCGACCATAATAAATATGGAAACATTTTTTCATAAGCAAAATGGAAATATTTATGCATAATAAATCATTAAAAACACTATATAAGAGAAATTGGGAAATAATTGTATATGAAATATTTGGAAGATATATATTGACCCAAGGTGTCTCCCTTAACAAAAAAACATACAATCAACTGGAAAAGACCATATTTCATCATAAATGGTATAATTATTAGAGATAGTACCTTGAGAAGTTGATGAATCTACAAGGAATTTACCTTCTCTCTTAGTGTGTTTGATGAGGATATCCTAATTGATCAATCGTTGGAACCTTATAGCTATATAAGTTAACCAATAAGGATATGGTTTCTACCCTCTCCTATACTTCAAGAGAAGACCAAGAACCAAAATATGTGTTGAACCCCAGTACCACCAAATCGTAGCTATCCTACCACCATGCATCTGCCCAACTAAGCAGAGAATATACTTAGAAGAATTTAAAGATAATTGTTGCAGTTTAAATAAAAGAAGAACATATCATATAGTCAATAGTATAATGTTATAGATTTAAAGAACTGTATATACCAGAGTAGATGACATATCTTAGGTAGAAGTAGCAAATCCTATGGAAATGTTTGAACTTAATGGTGAAGACCTACCAGCAAACTCACATATGATCATTCTTGATAATTCAAGATTTCATAAGGGGATTTTATTCTTTATGCATGATAATATAATATACAAGGTAAATTCAATATCAGTACATGATAATTCAATATCAACTTCAACACAAATGACAATATGAAGTAATATTGAAACAACTGTAAAAAGAGGAATGTAAACTGTAATTTCAGTACATGATGAAATAATATAAAGTGAAATGTAAAATACAATATAAATGTAAGTATAATGTAATATAGAATTCAGTTATAGTTTAAGTTATAATAAATAAAAAAATTATAAAGGTTATGGTATTCAAGAACAATTATCTTCTTACATAACATAGTTATTTCCATGTTCCATAATATGACCAGAAATGCTTTGAGATAATCATGCATGTATTCTGACCAGAATGGATTTGAAAAGGTGAAAAACATAACCTATGAATTTCATTGGGATTTATACACTTTCATATTGTATTGATTTCAAGCATTAATAACATAGTCAAGTGTATAGGAGCACAATATTGCAACAAAATATGTTGAAGATAAAGGGAGAAAAATCACCTATTTTCGGCCTTGTTCAAGTCTATCATGGCTAGATCAATTTGATATAGAAATGTCGGATCCATACATGTGAGAGCTTCCGACATTTGGTCGTTGACGTTCCTGATAGCATGACTCATTACTGACCAAATAGATCATTATTTATAGACCTGATACATATAAGTTATCAAAAAACTATGCAATCCCAAAATCATTACAAACATGTGCATACTAAGAAATTATCGTTAAATAAAGAACACATACTATTATAAAATATAAATTGTAATATTTCAGTTCCTGGTATATATAATTTATATAAAATATTCAAACCAGAATATTTACGAAACTATACCTTAGAAGAAATTATTATTATAAATTAATAGATATTATTAATTTATATAAACCTATATATTCCAGATTATACATTTGAATAGAGATTAATAGAGAAGTATAATATGAATTTTTATATTAAATATATATGAACTAATAGATACCTGAAACAATGTAAATAAAATTACATAATAATGTATCAAAAACCATTTCCTTCTCAAATATGTCAATTACACAACTTATATGATATGAGGAGAACATACCATAATGCGAATGACCACCATTTAAGCATCTATGAGACATCCAACAATCTAATTGATAGTAGTGATTAATTAAACATTGAGTGAATTCTAATCCTAAAAACTATTAAATTCCATATCATACCTCTTTGTATAGATAGATCCTCGAAATATCCTTAAGAAATTATAGAATGATGTACCTGCAACCATTTCATTACTTCTCAAATAGGTCGATTAAACGCTAATATAATTTCTTGAGGAGAATATACAATAATACGAATGACCACCATTTGAACATCTTTGAATCAATGAACTACTAAAAAATGATAGTAGATAAAAAATGAAACATTGAAGGAATTATAATCCTGAAATCTTTGTAATTCAAGAACATTCCTCTGTGTATAGATATATCCCTAAAACAACTTCAATAAAATTATAGAATGATGTAACAAACAAAATTCATTATTAATCAAATAGATAGATTAAACACTACTAAAATGGCATGAAGAGAACATACCATAATGATAATGACCACCATTTCAGCATCTTTGAATCAACAAACTGCTGGATAAATTGACATTATTGATGAATAAAACAATGAGTGAATACTAATCCATAGAACAATGAAATTGAAGAACATACCTCTATGTGAAACCTAGTTCACAAAAAAATAAATACTGTATCATAAATAAAAGATATTATCAAGTTGGTAATAGCTTTAACTCAACATGTCAGAGTACCTCCAATGCAAATTAGACACTAGGAAAATGCCATGAATTAAATCACTTGATGCCCTGGAAACCATCTAACTGAACCTATATAACATGTACCAACACACATTGAATTAAATAATCCAATTGCATGAATTAAATCAGCCATAACCGGTATCCTTTTAACCCGAATTAAATCAGCCAAGCGCAACTCTAGAACCTACATCTGAAACTATGCAAGTGAAAAAAGAATCATTATTTGAAAATAAATAATTCAATTATTCTAGTAGAGTACAAATAGTAAAAATATTCCAGTAAATACCAATATTTAGCACTCTAAAAACACATTCACTTGTAAATAAGGATGAAATCATAGAATTGATTACCTAAAAATATATCACAAAACAAATGTAAAAACACAAACTAATTCAGTTGTCATTGCATACTAGAATAAATTAGAGTGAATAAAAAACTCAAATATGATAAATTAAATTGAGATCTGAGTGTTGTGGGTTGCAATATTTGGCTGATAGTAATAAGAATGTTACAGTTAATAAGAGATGACCAATGAAGATATGTTCATACTTGTACAGTGAGGATGATATGGGTGGTAATATGAGATGCAGGAAGGAAATATATATCAACCATGGAAAAAATATTAGATGTAGAAATATTGACCGAGAAAATGAATTATAGACAATGATTGATGAATCAGAACTGGAGATGTATTGCATTGATGATTGAATATTCTATATATAGCTGGAAAAACAAATTCTTAGAGAGAACTGAATTCTTTTCTAGATAATTAAGAGAACCCACCATTTTTGAGGCACTGTATTGTATTACCACCAGAAAAGTTAGTGTGAACATAGTGAAATGTGAAACTAAAAACCAGATAAAAATGTTACTGAGAAGCTGTAGTGGAGAAAATACCATATTGTGGATGCGTTGAGAGCTGGATGGATCTACACTTAGGGTAAATTTTGAAACCTGGACTATTTCTGCATGAATGAAACTAAAAAAAACTTGTATTGAATCAAATCAGTTATGCATACCTAAAATGGAGTAGACATTGATGTGGTGAAGGAAATCTAAATCAATCATGGGAAAAATTTTAGATGTAAAAATATTGACCGAGAAAAAGAAGTACAGACAATTATTGGTGAATCAAAAAATTAAATATATTGTATTGATGATTGAATATTCCATATTTAGCTGGAAAAACAAATTTTGATAGAGAACTGAAAACTTTTCCAAAAAATTATGTCAACCCACCCTTTTTTGAGCACTGTATTATATTACAACCTGGAAAATTAGTATGAACATAATGAATTGTGAAACTATAAAGTAGATAAAATTGTTATTGAGAAGATATGGATGAGAAAATACAATATTTTGGATGTGTTGAGAGCTGGATGGATATTCCCTTAAGGAAAATTTCTAGCCCTTGTATATTTATGTAAAGGAACAGAACATGGAGACATATTTTCAATGAAAAAAATAATGTTTTTGTGATGGTGAATTGAATCATGAAGAGGGTGAGGGTCGTGATTTACTGTGGTATATCTCACAGGAGACAGATAATACCGGTAACCCTAGGAGATGGCGAGGGACTTCACGAATGGGAGGGGAGGGGATTGGAGGGATTGATGGTGGCGAGAGGCATATTAGACTATTGAATGACTAAAGTAGAGCTCAAAGGAAACGAATATTATGAGGAAACCTAGGATATGGGAAACTGGACATCAGATGATGGAACCATACGATGATTTGACTGGATTTTAGAAGATGACCCGAAACAAAGGAGGAATGAAATGGCATGGAGGATGACAACCATTTTTTGTGGGAAGAGTAGGTCGAGGGAAGGATACATCCTACCGAAAACTATAGTAGAACACAGAAAAAATCGAGGGGGCTTTTGGTTCAGAGGGAGCGGGTTTCGGGAAACCTAGTAGATGGATATAGTGGGGCCGCACGTACTAGTTTGCAGGAGGTATAATGTGCGATTGATCCCAATTGTTGGGGGAGCATTGGGTTTTTTGGGGGTGATGTGGGTGATTTGGGAAAGGACACGTAAGGAAAAGAGGATGTGGAAGATCAATAGTATGACATGTGGTAATTGGAAATCAAGGATTAGTATATATAGTAGATATAGTTGATATTCCTATTCTAATATATGTATTTATGTATTTTTATATATTTTTAATTTTATTTATTCACTATTTATGTGTTTTTTATATAATGAAATGTATCATCTATTTTAAACTGATTTAAGTTCTTATAAACTAATTACATTCCTCACTAATGTTTTTTCTAATTCATGTTTCTTTTTTTCCTAGTCATCAAATTTTAATATGATTTTTGTGTTTCTTTTCGTGTCATAAATCTATTGTATCCTATAATTATGAATATTTGTTCAATTATACTCTCATTTAAAATTAATAATTTCTACAAAATTTGAAAAATTATTACAATCAATTTATTATAAGCATAATCAATTGAAACATAATATTTATGAAATGTAAATCTTTATTGGCTCATCACTTTATTTGTATTTTCTTCTATGGATTGTATTTTTTAAATTCATATTTTTTAGTATTAATTTTTATTCTACATGGGTGAAATACAATAATTTCAAGGTGATGCTGTAATTTTAATTTTTCCCTTCTAAATAGATTTTTTAAAATGATACCTATACAACCATCATGTTTTTTCATCTGTGTTAATTTATTATTTTTATTTTTATATGACATGTATTTGGATTTAGTACACTTTTAACTATATATGTTTATTAAATTTTAATATATCAGTAATAATATCAATATTTAATTACTTATAATTGAAAAATAAATATGAAACTGTGAGTTATCATCATCACTAAAACTAAATTTTTAATGTATTTTGGGTTATTAGTTTAAAAATCCTAGGTTATATGGGATGATTTATCCTCTTTTTAACTGTGTATATTTTATCAACACCAGTATAAAAGGTATGTGAAAAAAATTAGTTAATTTTTTTTTTAATTTTTACTTTTATGATAATATTAAAATTTTGGATTTTGAGAATTTTGTTTGAGATTTTAGTCCGAATTAATATTTACTATTATCTATAAACATTATTATCTCTAAAATAAAACTATTTCATGATTTTGATGAGGAATTTTCATTAAAATATGAAATTTTTATGGGTTTTTATTATGTGACTTTGAGTGAATTCTATTGAATGAAATTAATCAAAAGGAAGTCTTGAAAAACTAACTGACATTTTATCATCATCTTACTCGAAGCTGATACATATGATTTTAAAGATCAAATGTAAAGGGAATATGAAAAACTTTCTCAATCAAATTACATAAATAGTGGAGTAAAATAAAATTGAAGTGATTGATAAACTAGATAAGTATCTTATAGAGGAGAAAGATGTGAGACTACAGGCTTAGAAGGAAGTTGTGGTAGCCCAGAATAGATCAAATAAAGAGATTCTAGAGCTGAGAGAGAACTTAAAGAGAGCTCAAGAAGAGACTCAAGGGCTTAATATATGATATTTTAATGGAAGGTGGACCATTCTAAAATATCTTGACCTATAAAGTTATAAATTTGTCAAGTTATGTGTTTTAGATCTTTTAAGGTATGTGTTAACTCAGAGAATTTATTTTTTTTAAATCAAGGAATCATTTGTTTGGATAAAAAGGAATAAAAATTATTTTATTGTAAATTATTTTATATTTTAGTATAAAAATTCATTTTAAATAATTATCTATCTATTTGGAGATATTATTCGTCAAAATATAAAATAAAAAAAATTGGTCAATAGACCCATGAATTTTCCCAGGTGAAGTACTAGTTTTTTAAAAAGGCGGTTTAGTCCCTCTTTTCCAACATAATTTAAAATGAATTTTTACCACATCTAAAAAAAATTATTTGAAAAAATAAAATGCATTTTTTAAAACCACATTTTAATTTAAATTATTTATAAAGATAAATTATTGTTTGAATTGGTTTTAAAGAAAAATTATTTCAATTATATATATATATATATATTAATCCAATTCGGATCATTGGAATCATTTTCATATTGAATTTTTATAAAAAAACTTTGTAAAATTTGGAATATTTTCTCATTGAAAAACCAATTTCTCTTCATATAAAAAAAATTAATTTTATATTAAATATTTCTACCTATATGAATGTAATTAAGAGAATAGATTCAATATTTTTAATTAGAATAATTTATATTCTATAAAATTTTCAACTTAATTTTTCACCAAATTGAATAATGAAAACAATTCAAATTAATTACTTCTGTTTATGGAAGCATGGATTTACTAGGGAGTTAAACTAAAAATATAAGGGTTTAAATGACTAAAAAACAAATATAAAATCTATTTAATGGAAATATTTAAAACCTATAATTTTTAATTATTTTTAATACTCTATTTTGACCATTTGTTCATGTGAAAAACATGGATATGCCTTATTCTATTAAAAAATTACACGTATTCCACTCACCTCACATATAAAAGGCATCCCCTTATATTCTATTATTCACACATTAAAACCATTTTTTGATCAGATAATACTTACCCAAGTTACATCTAAACTTTTATCCAAACATCCCAGAATCATATTTTTTGGTAAAAATCCAACCAATAAAGTTTTTTGGTGTAATCCTTTGGATGTTACTTGAAGATGAGGCAACATTATTCAAATAGAATTTTTGTTTAGTTTCTTCCTCCACTACCTTAAGTTCTTATTAAAACATGATTATATAATTAAATAAGTATCTTAAATATAATTATATTTGTATATTTTAATTTCATGACCTAAAACCATTCCTACATTCATAAAATTGGCTATAGAATAACCATTCCTATGTACGGCGTACTAAAACCTCGTGAACCATTTTCATTTATTTTTCTATTACCACCTCTCACAGTTCTGTATGATTACAAGTATAAAGTATATATATATATATATATAATATTTATAAATAAAATTATACCTTTTTATCCATTATATTATATATTTCATTTTAATTACCATTCCGTAGGTGATATTATAATGTCATTTGTGTGTTTTGGAGAAAACTGTCTCACGAAACGATGTGATTCGTTTGTCACTAACACTTTACATGGAACATAATAAGGAAAAAATTAATAAATCTATGTGATATATAAAATTATTTTGATAGTCATGAAACATTTTTAATTATTAATATATAATATATAATTTTATTTATTACCTTTTCACTAACGTGAAGATGAGAACATCATTCGTGTACGTGTTGACGACCACCTTCACAAGGATGTGACCCACTTTTCATCACCAGGCCACATGGATGATATATATAAATATATTTAAAAAAATAATTTGGTATTTATGGTATTATTATTATTCTAGAAATATTACTTACCAAATTTCAATAATGATCATTGAAAAAATGTAAACGTTAGTCATGCATACGTATGACCCACTACCCCTATTATCATAACATACATTATTTCTAAGAAACATATTTTATGATAGTAAATAAAATTATAATTGAATTATAAATGTGATAATTATGTAAATAATTATATTATACAGATTTTGGAACTATATAATATACTCAAGAACCATAACTTTTATGACAAATCACGAATGAGAAAATAAGGCAATTAACAACTGAAATAATGAAAATAATGAAACATTATTAATGAACGGGTGATAATATGTTATAAAAGGTAAATATATGATATTATAAATATTAATGTGGTAATTTTATAGGTTAATAAAATGTTTAAAACCACTATACAAGAGGTTAAATCAAATTGAACCAAAAGGAAGCATGGGGTAAGGGATTCTGTCTAAATTTTATTTCACAGAGGTAAGTTTGTATGGTATAATCCTTTTTAAATTATATGGTGTATATACATACAATATAATATGTAATATCATTATTTATTAAAAATTAATATTATTTTAAGTTTAAATTTTCATTATTTCATCCAGAGGGTTTTTACCATAAAATTTACCTAGTGTTAAATAATTTTATAACTCAATTTATTTTCATTAGGTTATATTACCTCATAATTTTCTTTGAAATTATATTATTATGGGTGTAAATAATTTTGGATATATTATTTTTTATTTATAATTATTTTATGGGGATTTAAACTTGATACAAATAATATATTCATTGATTAATCCTCACTTCAATTTTATGATCATTTTATGGGTTTATTTCACAATCTCATTATAACCAGGATTGTTTATTCTTGAATTTAAATTTAAGTAAATTATTTTATCATTGTATAATAAATCCATCTAATTTTATTATATTATGGTTATAAATTATACTTTCAAGTAATAGTAACATTTTCCCAATTTTTTTCACTTAAAACATTGGAGAAAATGTTTTAAGAAAATCTAACTCATTTATCTCTTCGGTAAAAAATCCATTTTATAACAAAACCCTATTTTATTAATCCATTTTTAAATTTTTTTAGCCCTATTAAAAATTATTTATTAATTTTATTTTTCCCATTTTTACTTTTGAAAAAAAAATTAATGTAATTTTCATTTTGTTTTCAAAATAATTCCCATTTGGATTTTACTAAATTAGTGAAAAGAGTATTTATTTTAATGTGTACATAATAAACTAAATTTATATCCATAAATACCACTACAATGTTTTAAATATTATTTTAAAAGAAAAATATTTTTAAAATATTAGTTTTAAATGTTTATTTTTAATATGAAAAAGAAAATTTCCTCGTGAATGTTTTTAAAGATCTTTCTATGGTATTTATGTTCATCAATGATAAAAACCATTTATTCTTACTCCAATGGGTATATGGTGTATTGATACCATACTTATTATTACTATGGATGGTTTATGATCATTTTTTTCAAGTAAATTATTGATATTCTCTTATTATATTCATTTTTTAGTCATTAACTTTCCATTGAATTAATCACTTTCCCATGGAAATTAAATTTACCCTAAATATCCATATTATTAATCATGTATATGTTTATTGAGTAAAACACATACCATTACTAAATATGGTGTTATACATTGAATTTTTTTTATTTATGTGGGAAAATATTGATAAATTTCTATTCCTTAGTCAATATAGATATTTGATGATAAGACACATTTTTTGTAAATTAAATAAATTATTTGATATATGAGGAATGATTTAGACATGAAGACATAAGTGAGACCTAGTTATAGATAGCTCATTGATGCATATGTAGTATCATAAGGTGAATTAGTAGGATAGTATAAAATAATTTTTCCCAACCTTATGAGTTTTTACCTAGTAGTTTTAAACTATCTTTTGGAAAGTCCAAACGGTAGAGGTAACATGTGCCTGAGACATGATTTCCAACAATTAAGCATTTACTTCATTAAGAATTCATTTTCTATTATCAATGATATTTTCTCAATAATAATATTTTTGGATGAATTTAATTCTTAGTTATTGATTAATTGGAATATGTTTTCAGTTATTTACCTTTCCATGTTTATTATGCCTTATCAAGTGATAATAGTCAAATAATAGAATAAATACCATGTATTTTTAGTTATTTACCTATCCATATTAATTATTATCAATTAGAAATTTTTTATTGATATTTTATATGGATGCACTTCCTTATCAATTTATTTATTACGTGGATTGTTTGTTCATTAATTTACCTTTATATTTAAATTATGCTTATTTATTCCTAATATCTTCCACTGTACTTAACCCTTAATGATCATTTGAGCTCACCATTATTATGGTTCCTTTCCTTGGAATATAGGAGGTGTAGTATGAAATATATTAATGAATATTCGATAAGGAATAATGATAGTATCAAAAAAATTATGTTAAAATTTTAGTTTTTATATGTAATATTGTAATCATGTTTATATATCTAGTTTAACAAGACTTCTAAACTCTTTAGTCCTTTTGTATTTGAATCCTTGTATGTTATGCCAATGTAGTAAAGTGGAAACTGACTCCGGGATACTAGGGTTAGGGTCACTATAGTTTGAATTAGTGGAAGTTTAATATAAACCTTAGTAACTTGATTTATGAAAAGATATATTAGGAATTATACAGTAAGATATACATTAAACAATAGTATATAATAATATCATAAAGTTTTGTTCAGCAAGAGATTATGTGGGTTTTCTTGGATATAAATCCATATATGGACACGAAAAGTGAACATGGTTCTGGAACATATATACCCATGAGTAATAACTATTAAAGGGGTGCATTGGGATTGACATGATAATCACTTGGTCAACGAAAAAAGGCCTTACATCAAACTTTCTTTTACACTCATGGGGGATATGATTAAGATCATTCACATTTTCTTTAAAACCCATTATCTATGATTTTAATAGATGATTAAAATTAATGACCCAGGATAAACATAATGTGTTTTATATTGAGAATAAAGTGTCACAAAGGAATGAGAAAATGTTTAATGTGTAAAAAATATGGGCATAAAGCAATTAATTGGTGAGAAATAATGAAGAGTACGATGGAAGGAAATAAATCCCATCATAGGGATCCACTTAAATCTTTTTGTCATAAATGTGGGGAACCAGATAATTATATGAGTCAATTAATCTTATGAATGTTTACCCATAGACCAAGGAAATACTTATGTTGAAATAAATAGATGAAATATTTATGTAGTGTGATTCAATAATTAAATTTTAGAATCATTTTACTAATGGTATTTTGGTTATTAGAATCATGAAACATCTAAGGATTATATTAAATTTCATAAGCAAATATGTCTCCATTAATATACATGTTATAGATTCCATCATGGGTTTTATGTTTATGTTTGATCATATGTTGAAGTGTTAAAAACCCATATTTTTGGTTTTATGTGATAGGAGTCTACTAAGATTAAGAATATTATTGGAGAAATTTATTGAATGTATATGTTTTAGTGGAAAATTTATTTGAGGAATAATTCCTTTATATTTTATCGACATATGTTTAAAGTTATTAAAAATCATTAGTGTTAATATGATCATTAATTACATTTTAATAATAGTCAATAAATATTATTATACTTTTTATAGAAAATAAGTTGTACTGAAAAACATACTAAAAAGGTTATTTGATGATTAATTTTATTTTAATAATGTTCATCATATTTTTTTGAGAATGTTATAGATATTATATTAATATAGTTCTAGAAAAAGGACAACATGCATGCCACATGATAACTCATAACTTCCTTTAAATACATGGGGATTGAACCCATGATCAAAAGATGATAAGTGTTTAACACCTACCACTATCCTCCATGACGTAATGATTAATATGTTATTGTTTTTAGTTAAACCAATTATAAAATAAATATTAAATAGGAACTAATGGTATTACTTTTGATGTTTAGAAATTAATTTGTTATATTGGATAACTTTTTCAAACCATATTTGTTTTGGAAACTAATTAGAGATAGACTGAAAGAATTTTAACTCTATTATAGATCTTACATTCTGTTAAAATTTAATTTTAGTGTTTTGGATGGAAAAAAATTTATTTTTGGATATTAATTTCTTGGATTAAGAGATGAGTTGAAAATTTATCAAATCATAACCAAAGGATGAAATTGTGATTATAAAATAAAAATATATCAAGTAATTACATTTCCTTGTATTCATTGAGAGTTAAAGAATTCATAAACTCTAGGACAAGGATCTTGAATTTTTTTTTCCAATTATCATAATGTTTTATCATATCTAGGACCATTTTCAAACCTATTTAGATTATGTCTTTGTGGTCATTAAAATTTTTAGAACTATGTTCTGTATCACTCTCCATCATTATTTGTATATTAATATTCTCTTCTATTTCCATGTTCTCACTTCCCCTATATAATCTTTTATTTGGAAACCCAGTTTGTGCTATTTTATATTAACTTTGTAATTCCTTTTTTCTCTTAATAAGAGGATGTTTTATTAATCCTTTTTATGATGTGGATTTTTCAATAATGGTATTTCCTTATGCCAAACCCTTGATTACTGAGATCAAGTTTAAATTGCGAGGATTAAATTTATTTAAGGTGGGGATAATATAAAAACCATAAATTATAAAATAATAACATTTCATTTGATAGTGTTTATGACATGTAACAATAATATTAAACCACCCCTGAAATATATATTTTTTAAATTTAATCTTTTGATTGCTTGTGAAACACACAACATTGAGTCTAAATGAACTATAAAATAGTATACCATTATAACCTAGCCATTAAATTGGAGTGTATGAATATTAAAAACTAAATTATGATAATTATGGTTATCTATTGATTACAAATAAAATATGAATAATTTAAAAGAAAAATAAATGTTTTCTGAAAAACATTGTTTTTTCTAAATGATGAATTAGTCACGCATTGTGTACATAATTTAAAATTAATTTTTAAAAATTTTAAAAAAATTCTTTTACAAAATGTACTCTATTTTTTAAATTATCATATCATAATTATCTTATGGCTAATTCTTGATCTTTCTTGAAAATATTTCATTTTCAAGGAATAGTGAAAATGCTATATTTTAAATGAAAACATAGTTTTTTTTGTTTAAATTATTTATAAAGATATAATATATTTTTAATTTGTTTAAAAGAAACGTTAGTTAAATTAAATATATCTTTTAATCGAATTTAGATAGTCTGAATTATTTTTATATTGAATTTTTATATAAGATATTTATAAACTTTTGAACATTTTCTCTTTGAAAAAATGACTTCTCATCACATATGTGAGATTAATTTTAAATTAAAATTTGTCAATTTTGTGAATGTAATTTGGATAAATGGATTAAATATCAGTAATAAAAATAATTCATACTATCTAATAATCTGAAATTATTTTATTTACCTAAATTAATAGTGAAAACAATAAAAATAAATTACCATGATTAAGGAAAAATGGATTTACTGGAGGTTAAACTAAAATGATAAGGGTTAAAATGACATAAAACATTTCTAAAAACCATTTTATGGAAATATTTAGACCATATAATGTCTATTTCAATATAATACTATATTTTAGACCTTTTTGGAATGTTATAAACGTGGATATACCGTTTTATTTTAAAAAATTACAAGTGATCTACTCAACTCACTTATAAACGGCCACCCTCTATAAATTTTAACCAAATAAATTATTGAAATTAATTTCCATGATTCAATTTTGTAGTCATAAAATTTAACATTAATTATTCACTTTCATGTGGAGATTAAATTTCCCTTAAATATCCATATTATTTATCATGGATATCTTTATTTCTTAAATTGTATATCATTTCTACATACTGTACTCTATATTGAAAGATATTTATTTATCTAGAGAAATATTTATTAATAAATATTCCTCACTCAATATGGATATTTGATGATAAGTAATATTATTCATTAATTAAATCTATTATTTGATATATGAGGAATAATTTGGACATATAGACATGGGTGTTTCCCAGTTATAGATATCCCCTTGATGAATCAACAGTCTCATGAGGTGAATCAATAAGATTACATTAAAACAGTTGGCCAAATCAAATGAGTTTTTACCAAGTAGTTTTAAACTATTATGTGAAAGGTCTTAACAGTAAAGGTATCATATTCATGGGACATAACATCCAATAATTAAGAATTTACTTCAATAATAATTTAGTTATTATTATCCATGAGATTTTCATAATGATATAATCTCTTGATACATTTTGTTCTTAGTTATTTATTAAATGACATGTGTTTTCAATTATTTAACTTTACAGATTGATTATGACATATCCCATGATGATATTCATGCTATTTAATAAATGGATTTTGTTTTCACTTATTTACCTTTCCATATTTACTATTATCAATGATATTTTTGTATTGATATTTTCTCTGGATAAACTTCCTTCTTAGTTTGTTGATTAACTGACATGTGTGTTAAGTTATTCAACTTTCATTATTTATTTCGGTAATTGTATATTGACATATTTCACTATATATAACCCTTACATTGATCTAACCCTATTTTATTTTCTTTACCAGGAATCCAAGAAGTTCACTATGAATGATATTCATGGATATTCCGGTGGAAATAATGATATTCTCGAAAAAACAATGTTTAATTTTTTGTTTTCAAATGTAATATGGGAATCATCCATGTATCTAGTGTAACAATACTAATAAACTATTTTTCCTTCCAGATAAAAATCCTTGTATCTTATTTCAATATAATAAATAAGATAATGACCCCTAGATTCTGGGGTAAGGGTCACTAGATTTACAAATATTGATAGAGGTGTTCCTAATAATAACAGAACAAAATTATTTTCATGGGTTATGAAATAAATATACAATAATCAAATTCACCCCTCTTAGTGTATTAACCCTTGTTTTGGGGGAATATCATTTTTTCATTCTTTTTAAATCCATCCCTTAAAAACATCTTCTCGATGAACCTACAAATGAAAGCTCATTCCTTTTTATCTTAATGTCCATCTTCAGCTTATGGACTCTCAACCATGGAAAATAACACATATTTCAAACTAGATTTCAATTTAGATTCTTCTTTATTATGGTATTATTCTTTATTAATATCTTCTTTATCAATGACGAAATTTTTATTTCTAGATTTTATTTATTTATTTATTTTCTCCTTTGAGATTCATGGCCATCCCTTTTTATAATTTAAAAATTTAAGGATTTTTGGTCCACTGCGCGGTGAGTGAATGATTAGTGAAAACCATGAGGTGACCATGTAAATAAGGACCGTCCAAGAAAATGTTATTTCATATGGTTAAAGAATAATTTCGCAAACCATGTGAGTTAACTATCCAAGTGTACTAGTGTTCCTAGTGAATGAATAACGATTAGTGTATAGTTTGTGTCACCACGAACAAACCATGCGTGGTTCCTAGTCTTCAATTTATCAAAATTCTAATAATTACATTAATAAAAATAATTAGAAAACTAAATATCACCCTATACTCCTATATTATCATATTTTATAGAATCCACCAGGGAGTATCCTTGATAAGCATGAACTCATTCCCTCTCTATTGTGATTCTAGCCTCCATTTCATATCGGGGTGTGATCCTATTAGGTAAGTACATCCTTACCTCTATCTTATTTTTCTTTCTATTTTTTTGATTCTCTTTAACCTCCTTCATTTCATTACATCCCAGATAAACCCTAGGTGGGGTTTTGTTTTAATTTATTATGATTTCAATTCCATAAGTTATCAATGTTCTTTTATAACCTTCTTACTCACCATTGATGATGTTTTTGTGTTGTCTATCCACTTTCCATGTAGGTGTTTCAAGGATTTAGATTTTCACTAGTTTACCACATATTATTAGAGTTTTAAAATTTTTTTATATAAATTTATTAATGATATTTATTATAAATTGTATTTAATTAAAAAAAACATGAAATAATTGAAGAAGTTTGAAACTAATTTCTAAATGGGTTTTATGGACATTGGCCCTCACTTCTATATTCTTTCAATGGAAAAAATCATATTTTTATCTAATAAAATATTCCTAGTAGTATGAAAAGATAATTTAGGTGTTTAAAAATTATTCTAGGATGTTAATAAATCTTTATAGAGAAAACCTGGATTTTAAGGGGTTTAATTGACTAATATCCATTTGTTTTAGAAATATCATTATGTTTTTTGTTATGACATATTTTTGTTGACTTTTGATTGATGTTAGAGATTCATATTTCTATATTTGGGTTATACATACATGTATTAGTTTATATATATATACATGCACATATTCACATGAAAATATTTGAATTTGTGTATTAATAGGTGTATACACACACACACACACACAGACACACACACACATATATATATGTATATGTAATTACATTAAATTATAATATTTAAAGGAAAAATTTGAAATCTAAACATAATGATTGAATTTTGTTTTTAAAAAATATTTCATAGAGTGTTTTTAAAAAGGCTTAGTTTTAATTTAATGATTAATTATAGCAGTTCATTTTTTTAAATGAATTTTAGAAAAATGTTTATTTTATGGATATATTTCAAAATAGATTTAAGAAATATGTCATGAGTTATAATTGTGTTAATAATTTTGGAATGTTATTATTTATGGATGGATGGTTATTATGATGCATGATTTGTGCCTAAAACATGAGGGACCTTAGGTAGGCGGGTAACCGGATGGGTGTTACCTTAGTTAGCTGGTATAATCGCTGGGGTCTGTGACCAGTGAGACTATGAGTGCTGCCAAATTATTAGATCACTTAGATAGATATCATTACATAAAAGAGACAGTTACATTGGGAACCAATAGAATATATCTCATCCTAAATTCTTTGTATTATGGTTTTATTAGTGCACACACTGACTATTATAGATGATGTTGTGATTGGGGTTTATTTCCGTTTTTTACCTTTATCATTTACTCTAAATGCACTTTATTTTTTATTTTTACTTTTTTATCCATTTTTTATATTATCTTTACTCCATTATATGTTTCAAAGAATGAATCACATGGGTTGTTTTTTAAAGGAGGTAATTTTGAAGTGTGTGTTTTCATGAAAGTCTGTATGGATATTAAAATAGATTTCTAAGTGATTATTTTAATTTAAAACAAATGAAATGGAAATTTTACAAAATGGGTGACCATGAAGTTTGGTTTTATTAAAAAAATTAAAGCTATTTTATAAATTTATTTCAAAGTGTATTTTTTGGTTTATTTTGGATAAGAAAATGCATAGACTCTGTGGTGCTTACCTACAAGGCTATCAAACTCACATTTTACTCACACCTCTTACTGTTAGTAGACAAGTGGACTTTTATAGGTTCTATATTGGATTATTGAAATGGGTTTTATGGTTTTTACAAAGAGTAACCTTGGGTCACAAGGATTCATTTTATCATTCATGTTAGAATTTTATTTTAAGTATTTTAGTATCTTCGACTATGTAGGAATTTTATTACTTTCTATAACTGGATGTGTATAGATATTATGATGGTAGAGTATATACAATTTTGGAGTATTGTTTTATAGGTAAGGGTGTTTATAGTGAAAGTTGAGAGTTTATTTATATATATTTTTATATATTCTAACTTTCTATTTATTTTATGATTATTATATTTTAATGTAGAAATCCTACTTATTAAAAGTTCATGATGGTTTTTTAGGGGGAATTTAGTTATGATTAACCAATGGTTTAACTATGAAATAAATAAAATTTATTTTATAATGATTCCCTTTACCTTATTTCCATTCCATAGGGATTAAAAAAACCCCTTTCTACATTAAAAGATAGTTTTGGGCAATAGTTTGGATGAAATTTTGGGATAGTTCATTGCAAATGTCATCAGAGCTTAGGTTCTTAAGAGGACCATGTTTTTACAATGAACTTTATTATTTTGGATGTTTTTTAGATGGATGTAGGACTTCTAAGATCAACTATAAGATACAATAAGATTATGTCCAACACTTTCCAATGTCGCACCATGAGTTTTCTTGGGAAGTTGGGTTTTAATTCTTTGTTTATGATTTTTTATAAGCTCTATATTAATTTGAAATATTTTTTCCATTTTGGGATGTAACAGAAGTTTAGATGGAGGTACACAGTCATCTCACATGGATTGGTAACCTGTGTGGAGCCTATGTGTATGGTTATTTTTTATTTTTAGGGATATTAGTGTGATTGCTGGATGGTCCAACTTGTCTTGCATCTGATTCATGCATTGTCACTAGTCCCATTGGGATTCTACTTATGTCATGTAATTTTTATTTCCTTTATTTTTATGGGATTATATTTCATAATGTTCCTTTTTAGTTGTTGAAAAAACTACATTCAAGAGATGTTTAAGGATTTCAAAAATTTGATGTGGGTTTAGATTTTTTTAGGGGAAATTTATGGTTTTCAAATGGAAAAATACTTTTTAAAATGGTTTTGGAAAATGAATTTGGGAAATAAGTTTTTAATTTGAAATGGATTTAAAGGATGAAATGTGAATTTAAAAGGTTTGTCTTGATTTTGAATTTTTCAAATAGGGTTTTGTGTATTGAAAATAATTTATGAGAGGAAATATATTAGTATTTTATGATTGAGAAATTATTTTAAAAATAGAATAAGGAACCCAGTTTTGGAATTTGTTATGGAGGTTTCTTAAGGAATATTTAAATATGAAATTTGTGTTTGGGAATTTTTAATTTTTTTCAATGGAGGAAGTGAAAGGGTTTGAAATGTTTTTTTAAATAGGGCTTGAGCTTTTGAAATTTTAATTTGTGGGTATGAATATTGTAAAATAGGGGGGATTTTATTTTTTGATTGTTTTAACATTTGGGTTGTGTTTTTGGATGATTTTCTTGAAATGGTTTTTTGAGTTGGAATTTTTTTTGGTGGAAGTGTACATTTATTTGAATTTGGAAGGATTTGGAATTTGTTTGCATTGTTATTGAAATTCCACTCCCTAGAAGTCTAAATAATTATTGTGGTTGATTTTTTGTATGTTTGGGGTAATTAATATTGAGTGTTCCACTTTAGATTTTGTCATAGTTGTATCATTTATATTGTTGTAATTTTTGTCTTTATCCTATCTCATTAGAATGAATTAGTACTTCTGTTTTTGTGTTTTCAATTGGGTTATGTGGCTCTATTTTTGTCCCATGATAATGGGGGAAACTTTGGGTGTACTTTAGGTATGTATGATGGATACTAAAATAGTTGAGGTTATGTATCTATTGGTGATTTTTGACTAAGTGGGATCACCATGATAAGTGTTCTAAGTATTATTCCCTTGTTTAAAAATTCTTTATTCTTGAACTAGGGTTTAAACCCATGTTTTTTTAAGATTAATATATGTGGTTTGTGCCTTATTAATTGTTGTTTCTAGTTAAAGGGTTGTTGAGGGGCCTTGAGGTGTTGTTTCTTTAAAAAACAACCAAGTTATTTCTTAGGACTATGATATTATTTGGGATTTATTAGCTAGTTCTTTTGGGATGTATCTTTATTTGTTACATTTATTATAAGTCATCAATCTCTTATGGTTAAGTTATTACCTTCACATTGTACTATGTTTGCACTTAGTTGGATAGTTGGATGACTTGGGGGATATTGAAATCTATTTTAGTCATTTAATCCATTTGAGTAGTATTTATTGGAAAATATCATCCTATTTGGTAGTGACATTTTTGATCGTCTGTCCTTTAGTGATCCATTAACCCATGGGTATTATTAAATGTTGGGGAGACCCTCTATGGGACACCATTCCTAGTTTTACTTATTAGTAGTCAAGTAGGAGTTATTTCATGAGAATATAGAGAATCATGGAATTTTTTGTGATGTCTCTAGTGTATAGTGGTGAAATTAGTTTTAGGTATCTTGTAGATTTTGTACTTTATTTTCATTTACTCCAATTTAAGATTCTTATAGGAGTCATCTTTTTGAGTTTGGTGGATTTTTGAGGCAACAATTATTTTAGTGGGAAGGATTCTTATGCTCAATTATTTATTTCCATATTTTCTTTAATTATTTATAATTTCTTGTTTCTTCTATTGTGTTACAAGGATCATTCCTTTTGAGATTATAAAATTTATTTCTTTTTCGACTTCCAAATGGTTAGTGAAAACTTTACAATGACCGTAGCCTACCAAATAGTTAGTGAAAACATTACAACGACCATACGAATGCGGTATTCCCGAGATGGTGTTGTTTCACATTGTTGGAAAAAAATTTCAAAACCATGTGATCCAAACATTCAAGTGTAGTGGTGTCCCTAGTGAAGGGCGCATGTTTTAGATAAATTGTTTGCAGACCATTGAAGGTGTTTGATCATTAATTTTTCCAAATTCACCCAGTTTTCTTAGTAAAAATAATTAAACATCTCAAGCTAAATATCCATTATATATATTATCTAATCACATATAATCTTCTAGGGAGGAGATATAATTCACACAACTTCCCTTCCTCTCCCTTTCTAGCCTCCATTTCATCTGATTCCATGTTTGATCCTCCCCTGTAAGGTTTTCCTCCCCTCTATCATATTATTTTTCTTTTTTTTTCATTATTCTTATCCTCTTTCACTATGACCTGATCCATCCAAACTATATGTGGGTTAAAACTATAATTTATTATGATTTGGTACTCTTGGGTGAAAAATCTTATTTTGTGACCTTCTACTCAATGTTATTAATGGTTTTACACCTCCATTCACTTTCTAGGCATGTGTTTCAGTGCTTTGGATTTTACTTGATTTACCACATATACATAGGGTTATTTAGAATCATTTATTTAAATTTATTAATGGAAGTTGGGATTATTTTAATTAAATTGTTTAAAATTATCAAGGTTCTCAAAAGGTTAAAATCGTCTTCTAAATGGGTTTTTGGACTTTGGATTGACCTCTTATCTATTTTCGAGGGTTAAAATATATTTTTGGATAATAAATTTATTTTAGTGGCATTAAAAGAGAAATATTATGTTTGAAAATTATTTTAGGATGTTAATAAAATTATATTGGGTGAAACTTGAATTTAAATAAGGTTAATTGACAAATATTGATCTTGTTTGAAATGTTATTATATTCCTTATTATTATATAATGTTCTTGACATTGGATTGCAGTTATAGATTCTTATTTCTATATTGGGGTTATATACATATGTATGGGTATATATACAGATACGTACACATATTCACATGATAATATGTGAATATTCTCACTGATAGGTGTTTATATGTATATATTCAATAACATATGAGTATAATATTTACAGGTAATCACTGAAACCTAAAATAGTTGATTAAATTTTCTTTTTCCAAAATATCTCTACGTGTTTTTTTTAAAAAAAATTCTTTTTTATTTGAAGATAATTTTGATGTTGTTAAATGTTTTTGAAAGATTTTTGATATTTTTTCACTTTTTTACACGACCGTTAAAAATAATTTTTCAAAGGATCACATGAGTTAAAATTGTTTTATTGAACATGGGATGTTATTGTTTATCATAGATGACTATTACGATTCATTGTTTTTAGTTGGAACATGGGATAACTTTGGTAGGTGGGTAATAAGATGAGTTCTTCACTAGTTAGATGATATACTAGATATGGTCCTTTGATGAGTAATATTATAGGTGATCCCAAATTGGTAGGCCACTTAGTTGGATAATGATTCTTAAGAGAGTTAGTTACCCTAGGAAACTATAGGTCAAAGTTCATCTCCTTGTGTATCTGATTAGGATTTGTGTGATTTCCACACCATATATTATGGATGAATTTATGATTGGTGTTTATTTCATTTAGTTACCTTCATTGTTTACTCCTGTTACACTAGTTTTTATTTGGCCATGTTAATTTATTATTTATATTATATTTAATCCATTATCATGTTTTTCCTCTAGGTATCTTTTTAGATGTCAAAAAAAGTGGTATTTTTAAAGAATGACTCACATGGGTTGTCCTTCATTCAAATTTGGTAATTTTTATGTGTTTGATTCTGATGAAAGAGGATTAGGCTAAAAAACGGATTTCAAAGATATTATTATAATTTATGTAAAATGGAAAAGAAATTTTATAAAATGGTTGAAAATAAAGTTTTGTTTTCTTAAAATATATGATGTTATTTTTTGAAAATTTTAAACTTTATTTGCTGGTTTTTTTAGAAAAGAAAATGCATGGATTTTTTTTGTGCTTACCCACCAAGTTATTTAGATCACACCCTACTCATAACACTTAACGGTTATATACTTAGTATAATTTTACGTTATATATTGTATTATATAGGTGGGTTTTCAGGTTTGGAAAAAGAGTTTACTTCGTTCATAGGGGTCTGTTTGATCAAGCATGTTAGTGTTTTATTTTCAACATTTTATCAGATTCTTCCATGTAGGCCCTTTGATGATTTCTAAGAATTGATGTGTAGAGATATTATGGTGGATAAAGATATGAACTATTGGAATAATCTATATAATGGAAGGTTTTTTAAGAATGAGTTAACTATTTATTAATTAATTTTTTCATATCTTCAACATATTTCTTTATTTAATGTTTATGTGTTTTTGGCATGGATGTACTACTTAGGGAAGAGTCATTCAAGATTTTCCTGAGAAATTCATTTTTTTATTAAACTCTTATTTAAGGGTGTAATCATTAATTTTTTTTATATTATAATTCCCATACACTTATCACTAGTTCATGGGGATTTGAAATGCCCCTTAAGCTAATTTAAAATCTATTTGGGTGCCGGTATGGATAACAGCTCGAGCTAGTTCATTAAATATTTTCTCACATAACATCTACTTTGAAACATACATTTTGATTTATTTCCAAAAATATGTTTTTTGAAATTATTTTGGAAAAAATTATTTTAACTTTGAATTTATATCATAATATATTTGTAACAACCCAAGCATAAATGGTACGTTTCTTCTTAATAATTCAATAATTTGCACTACAAGCAACACTGAGTTCGTGCACACCCTGACTTATCAAACTAGCCGTTTAAAAAGTGTTTATGAATAGTATTTATCAAATTTTGAATTTTATATATCCCATATAATTTTAAAGTTAATATTTTGTGATTCTTAGACATAATATAAGAAAAAATTCAATTTATAGATAAAATAATTTTTTTTAAAAAAATAAAGTTTTTCCGCCTTTTAATGGAGAACCCTTTTAAAATCCAATATTTGATAATATTATATATTTAATTGGATAAAATAAACTTCTTATTTGGAATATGGATATAAAAATTTATTTTGGATATATTTTTGGTTTTTTTCTGATGACTTTCATATTTTAATGAATAGTAAAAAATACTGCATTTTAATTCAAAACTATTTTTTTATCTAAATAATTTATATAGTTATATTATATTTTTAATTTTTTTAAAGTGTAATTTTTTTATGTTTTTATCATTTAATCCAATGTTTATAATTTTATGTAATTTCACATTTAAATTGGACATAAACACATGTCAATCTTTTGTTAGTTTTTATATCTTAAAAACCCACTTTATGGATTTAAAAATGGGAAATAATTTTTTATTAATTAATGAATCTTTTATGTTTTAAATTTTGAAAAATGGATTATATATTTTTAATCACATGGTACAAATTATTTAAATATAAATCATTTATTTTGGGCATTATGAATAGTAAGTTCAAAAATTATTTTTATTTTCTATAGTTAAGGGGTTAATTAGGTAAATAAAGGCAAACATAATATTATAATAAAATAAAACTACCCTAACACCTATCCTAATCTTATTGAATGATTCATGGGAAACCAAAAAAATCCATAGGAAAATCTTTTGGTATTTGGGAGCCACTTGGGCGTGATAGTGAGATGTTATAATAATTAACTAAAAGTAAAAAAGAAATATAATAAAAACATGCATCTTTTTCCTAAAAAAAATTTAATATGTGGTTATATAAATGAAACATTTTACTATAAATATTAAGTATAAATATAAAAAGATTTCATAAATCATGGTACATTATTTATAATTTTTAAATATTAAATAAACAAATTTTTTTATTACACAATAATGATGTAGTGATTACATTATTAATGAATGATTGAATTAAATGATATTATAAATATTAAAATAAATGTAATTTGAAAATTATGATTCCATACCTGAATTTTTTTAGAAAACTATTGACATTTTATGGAATATTTAATACCTTTTTTTCTATGTAATCATATTTTTATGACTTTAACAAAAATCAATTACAAAATAGTGTCAAAATTGTCATAAATGAGTTTTTAAAACAAACACAATTTCATTAAATTCTATAATATTCATTAAAATATAATATTCCTAAATATAACTTATAGAGTGTTAAAAATTTAATTAATGATCCACTTTAGATTCTCTTGGGATTTCATTGTAACTATATTAACCATGTAGTGTAAAAATACAAGAAGACATTGTAAAAGGTAAACTATTTGACTATGGGTTAAATCTAAAAGATAAGGTTATTTTTATAAACTAAACATGTCTAAAACCTATTCCTTAAGAGGATTTAGACCCGTACTCATGTTAGCATAGGAATAAATTACTTTGAAGCCATTATAAACTGAATATAAATTTATAATAAATTAATATTTCAAGACATTCCTAAACTGCCCCTCTCCTATCATAGAAAAGGGAACTTCTCCTTATCTTTTATTCACACATCCAATTCCCTTTGTATCAGACAAAACATACCCCAATATCCTCCCAACTTCCCTGTAGTACCCCCGGTTGGAGGCATGTGACCCTTGTTTCGGTTCGTTAGTGCTTTTGGAAGTGGTTAGTTGAAGTTTGAAGAATTCTGGGAATACATTTAAAGTTGTGGAGGTTGTGCAGGGTCACATAGTTGGAGCACAGTCTGAAAAAACCATGAGGCCATCCCAAGAGACCCTGAACCCCTGAAATTGGGCTCCGTACGGGCGGCACATGGTTTGTCAGACCATGCAGGAAAGTCGTGCAACGTACCTAGGTGAGACAGTGGCAAATGCACGGTTTGCCAAACCATGTAGAGTAATCATGCAACCACTAAAAGTTTGGGTTTTTACATCCCAGGAAACATGGGATTTCCTATTTTTTCCCACATTCTTCCTCTCACTCATGGTTCATGTAGGAGTTCCAGTTTTTAGAAGTTAGGGGAGCTCCTTAGCTCGTTTTGGAGGCAAATCAAAGGGGTTTCTTGGCGGATCAAAGGCGGTTCTCCTCAGGTAAGTCCCTATTTTGGTTCTTTGAGGTTTTGGCTAGGTTTATACCTCTCCCTCTCTTAGTTTCATAGATCTACAAGAGTTTCATTTAGATCTAGGGTTGTGTTTCCTTTGTGTGTTAAAGGTTGATCTTTTTTATGTTAGGTAAGGGTTTTTGAGGTGGCTTCGAGGAGGCGTTCACCTGGTTTGGAGTGCGTTTGGGTGAAGGGTAAATTTCACCAACCCTAAGAAGTAGGTGGATTCTCTCTCGACTACACTTTTCTAGAAATTGAATCTTGGTTACAATTAATTAGTGTTTTTTAAAATTAATTGTGTTTTTGATGTGTGAAATTGGTTGGAAATCCCTTCGACGGTGTCTTGGGGATTTTTGTGAAGAAAGGGGTTTTTGGGTAAAATGCACTTGTTGTGATTTTAAAATGGAGATTTTAAAATATGGTTTTTTGTTGAATTAATTAAGACGGGTTGTAAAATAGTTTATCAATAAAGGGGTTGTTTTATTAAAATTGGAATTGGTGCATCAAAAGGGTGGATGGGTGTTTTCAATAAATGTTTGATTTATTGAAGTGGTTCGACGTGTAATTAAAATGGTTAATTGCATATTTTGGTTACCTTGGTGGGTTTTATGCTTGGTTATGACTAGTTTTAATGTTGTGTGGAAGTGGCTGGGAAGTACCATTATAAAATAGGGGATGGATAGTGGACGGAAGGGCCACCATTAATAGAAAGTGGGTGGGAAGTACCACTTGAGTGGATTGGTAATTAATTGGTTCGATGGGAAGTGCCACCATGGTTTGTTGTGTGCTTTGTTGGTGATGTTTGTAGATGAGGCTTGTGAGTGAAATATGAAAATGGTAATCGGCTTGTGGCATGGTTTAATTGGATTCCTTGTGTGGCATGGTTTATTTGGATTCCTTGTGTGGGATGTTTGGATTATAATCAATTGGTAGCTTGTTTTTTCTTCATATAAAATGTTTCATATAAATGTGATATCTGTTTTATCCTAGTGGCATGTGTAGGGAAGTCAGTTGGGGAAATCCTACTAAGTAGTTGTACTCACCCCCTACTTTGGCACTTTGGTGTCTTTGCAGATGTTGTGTACTGTGACATGGGAAAAGGTAGGGAATCACCCTCCTTCAGTAATGCATTGTGTTGTTTTGGTGGAGCTTGGAGCAAGGAACTTGGTGTGGAGCAGTGGTGGTGTCATGGCTCATGGTGTTTTTTTGTTTAGTTTCCACTTTGTACTATGATGTTTTGTGGACATGTCTAGTTGAATGGTTTTGGGGTTTGTGATGGAATTTTCAGTATCACATGGATGGGTTTGAAAGTGCATGCATCTTTAGTTGTTGGTTGGTTATGTTGGGTTATCTTCTTAAGGTCAAATGATTCCCCACTGTACCTTCAAGCCCTTAACATTTATTTCCAGCATTTAGCACCTTGGGAAAGTCACTTAAGGCCAAGTAAAGCTCCCTGCTTCCTCAATCCAATGGGGTAGGAGAGGGGTGTTACAAGTGGTATCATCTTGTTCGTTACTTTGGAGTTGATTGTTGAATTTGGAGTTGACATTCGTTGTGGTATATTCCTTGAGTCGGGATGGTAGCAAGGCGTAAGAATTTCGGAGCATGTAATGTATAACATAAAAGGACCTAGCTAACCATTTTATGGTGAACTTCAAGTTACCAGGGAGTTGGGTACAAAAGTGTTTTGGATACACTTATAGGCATTGGAAATATCATTGTCGGGGGTGTCGCCAAAGAGATGTGCATGAAATATATGGTAGAAATGACTTCCCTCTAGGATGAATATTTCATTGGGAATAATGATTTATGGGTTGAATTGGGAAATGGTTTTTCAAATGTGTGAAACTATAATGTGAAAACATTTGGTATTTTGAAAATAGTTTTATTTTCAAAATGGTGAAACATGGAACATGTAGAAAGGTGGAAAGCCTCATTGTGGTAGTGTTGTTTAATGCGAGTTAAAATGGGAATTATTGATGTCTACAGAAGTGAGAGTCATGGTTTTTTGTTTTCTTTTTATAGAAATGGAACCAGGTAAGCATCATAGAGACCAACTGGAAGTGGCCGATGAGAACGTGGTTGCACCTAAGCCCCAGGTGAACTAGTAGTTAGTCTAGAGCATAGTGGAAGATTTCAAAACTGTGGGAAGTGTGAATAGAGTGGAAGAGCCAAAGAATGTTGAATATGCGGCTTAGTTTCAATAGTAGGATCCAACCGTCATTAGGTGTGATTCAGACCCAGAAAGGGCAGAGGTGTGGCTATCCATAATGAATAGAATTTACGAATTTTTGGGGATGCCGGTAGAGCTGAAAGTAAAGTTAGAAACGTATAAGCTAGAGGATCTTGATCTTTAGTGGTGGGAGTTGGTAGTCCAAGTGGTAACGGATCAAGGGTATGACGTGGGAAGGCTTTGAAGAATTGTTTAATAAGAAATTCTACCCACATATGTTCAGAATTTAGTGCACAACTAATTTCTTCAGTTAGACGCAAGAGCATATGTCTGTAATGGAGTATGCAGCTATGTTTATTAGCTTAGTACAGTTTTCACCCAAGGTGGTGGGTAACACGTCGTTGAAGGAAAGGATATTTGAAGCAGGGTTAAGGAAAAATATCCACTCAAAAAAAGCAGTACTGTGTATCGGTGATTACATAGAGATGGTGAATCGAGCATCCGTGGCTTAGTGGGATCTGTTGGGAGCTCCTGGAGGAAGAAGCATGGTGGTACCCATGGGGTATAGTGGGAACTCTAACGCTGGGTTCAAGAGGAGGAGGGACCCTTATTCCTAGGGTGGGAGTATGGAACATAATCCAATGGTTGGATCGGTAAATCTTCCTCCGAAGCCCTAGAGCATACCAAGATGATTTCAGTGTGGCTCTAAGGTACACATTGAGCGGGACTATATGACACAACCTCGATAATGTCACAATTGCAAGCAGATGGGGCATCTTCAGAGCTATTGTAGGAATGCTCCAAGTTCTGGTGTGTGTGACACTCCTCCGGGATCGCAGACGTCTTATGATTCAACGGGATGAGGACAACAACATACCCCTCATTAGTAGTGCAAAGTTAATCATGGTGATTATCGTAACACCACAACTCCTCAGCAGGGCAGTAATGAGCAGAGTGTGGCAACCAAGGCATTTTTTGGAGCTTAGCAAGTTATGGTGGATGATCAGTTGGGACCACTCACGGTGCAAGGTACTATTCCTTTAAATTCTACTTTGATTCAAGTGCTATTTGATACGGATGCTTCATAGTCTTTTATTGTGGCACGTGTGGTTGAGTTTCTAGGTTTAAGGGTAGAAATGATGCCATCAGTTTTGAAACTTCAAACTCCTCTGGGTCAAAGAGAGTGTCGAGCCTTCTTGTGTAGAGCATGTTGTATCCTTGTGGGAGAGGATGAGCTAATGTGGAATTTCTCATTTCTTGAGATGGATGGGTATGCTGTAATCTAGGGAATGGATTTGATGGTGGCATTTTATGCCCACATCGATTTTAATGCACAAACATTGGCTTTTACAACACATGATGACGTTAGACATCTCTTTAGAGGAGTGAGGCATGAAAGGAAAGGCGTAATAGGTTTGTTGGCACCAGTAGTGGGCACATTATCAAATTAGTTGGTGGTGTTGTCGCTGGAATCAGTAGAGGGTGTTGAGAAGAGTGTTCTTTCGGAGGTGGTGGATTAGTTCATGGATGTTTTTTCTGAATAATTTTATGGGTTACCTCCCGTAAGAGAAGTGGAGTTTATGATAGATATCCTTATGGGGACCAGTGATATCTGACATCCGTCTTACTGAATAGAACCTACTGAATTGAAGGAATTGAAAGTCAAGTTGGAAGAGTTAGAAAACAAAGGGTTTATCTAGCCTAGAAGATCCTTGTCGGAAGCGCCGTCATTGTTTGTGAAAAAGGTGGATGGAACTTTGAGGCTCTATGTTGATTATCATAGACTTAACCAAGTTACGATGTAAAACAGATATCCACTTCCAAGAATAGATGATTTGTTCGACCAGTTGAGGGGAGACCAGTGGTTCTCCAAGATTGACCTGAGGTCAGGATATTATCAATTATGGTTGAGGAAGGAAGATATTCCAAAAAAATCTTTCAAAAGTAGATATGGACATTATGAATATGTGGTTATGCCCTTTGGTCTAATGAATGCGCTAGCAGTGTTCATGGCATTGATGAATCAGATATTTAAGAGATATCTAGATTCATTTGTGGTGGTGTTGGTAGATGATATTCTTGTGTATTCAAAGACAAGGGTGGAGCATGAAAATCACTTGGCGATAGTGCTGGGGATCTTGAGGGATCATCAATTGTATGCCAAATTGTCAAAGTGTGACTTTTGGATACAAGAATTCTATTATCTTGGCCATGTGATTTCTGAAAGAGGTGTTTCAGTGGATCTAGAAAAGATAGAGGCTGTTATATCATGGAAACCACCAAAGAATGTGTTTGAGGTAAAAAGTTTCATCGGTCTATCTGGGTATTATCAGCGTTTTGTTCATGATTTTTCACGTTTGGATTTACCGATGATATCTTTGATAGGAAAGAACTTTCCATTCCAGTGGAATGAATAGTGTAATTAGTGTTTCAAAGAGCTAAAGGGTCGCCTTATATCATCACCAATCCTTTTTTTCCAAATCCAGGAAAAGGGTATGTGGTGTATTGTGACGCATCGAGGATAGGGTTGGGGTGCATTCTCATGAAAGGGAATCATGTGGTTGCATATGGCTCATGATAGTTGAGGGCGCATGAGAAGAACTACCCAACTCATGATTTGGAAATGGTAGTAGTGGCCAATACTTTGAATGTGCGGTGTCATTATCTCTTCAGTGATAAATTCACGGTATATAAAAATCATAAGATCTTGAAGAACCTTTTATCACAAATAGATTTGAACTTGAGGCAAAGGATATGGATGGAATATCTATAGATGTTTTCTTTTGACTTGATGTACACACCGAGTAAGTGAAATTAGGTGGCAGCTTCATTAAGTAGAAAATCAAATGCTCAGGGGGTGAAACAGGCATCAGACCGGTGTCAGTTGATGTCGGTTACAGCTGACATGTGGTTGGAATGTGAGGACCAGGGCGATAGAGCAGTCTTATTTCTAGTTTTTTTGATTCTTGACTTGTTTGGCTTAGTTAAAGAGGCACATATATTTGATTCTGAGTGTGTGACCATGAGGTTGAAACTCAATGGTGGGGAGACAATTGAGGGTTGGAAATTGAATGGAGATTCTATTTAGTGTTTTTAGAATTATATGGTTGTACCGGTTTCTTTTCAGGAGGATCTTCTTAGGGCGTATCATCATTCCATGTGGGCTATTCATCCTGGAATTTAGAAATTTTATAAAGCATTGGAAGTGCCGTTATGGTGGGTTGGTATGAAAAGAAGAGTGAATAAGTTTGTTTCGAGATGCTTGAATTTACTATAGGTCAAGGTAGAGAATCAAAGGCTAGTGGGAATGTTACAATATTTACCAATCCCTATTTGGAAGTGGGAGAAAATAGCAATGGATTTTGTCACAGGTCTCCCAAGAATGGCCAGAAATTACAATGCCATTTGGGTGATAGTGGATCAGCTAACGAAGTAAGGCATTTTCATTACAATTTGTGAATCTCATACGGTGGAGGATCTGACCAAAATCTATATCTGGGAGGTGGTAAAGAGGCATGGTGTTACAATTTCAATCATATCAAATAGAGATCCGAATTTTACATCTCATTTCTGGAAATCCTTATAGAAATCCCTTGGAACTATGTTGACCATGAGTATGGAATATCACCCTTTGAAGGATTTTCAATCATAGAGGATGATACAAACTTTGGAGGATATGTTGCGGGCTTGTGTCATGGATTTTGGTGGCTCATGGGAGGATCACTTGTCATTGGTTGAGTTCTCACACAATAACAGTTATTAGGCATCCATACATATGGATCTATTTGAAGTGTTGTATGGGTGGCTGTGTCATTCTACACTATGCTGGGTGGAAATGGGTGAGTCCTCAATGGTTGGGATGAGCCTTGTCTAAGAGACTACGAAGAAGATCATGTTAATCAGGAAGAGAATGGAGATGGCTCAGATTCATCAAAAATCGTATGTGGATCATCGTCGATGGCCATTGTCGTTCGAGGTGAGTGATCATGTTTTCAAGAGGATCTCTCCTAGGTTGGGACGTAATCGGTTTGGGAAGCATAGAAAGTTATCTCTGAGGTATATTAGACCTTTTGAGATTCTTGAGAAGGTTGGTGAGGTGGCTTATCATTTGGTTTTTCCACCTAGGTTCAGTATGGTGCACAATGTGTTTCGTGTGTCGTAGTTGAAAAAGTATCAGCCAAATCCCGACCATGTTATTCGATGGGATCATGTTGCGATAGATTCAGATGCTTAATTGGTGCACGTGCCAGTGTGGGTTGTGGACAGGCAGGAGAAAGTATTGCAGGGTAAAATCATCAGTCTGGTTTGGGTTTTGTGGCAGCATGGCCAGATCTAAGAGGAGACTTGGGAGTATGAGAATGAGATGGTCAAGTAATGGCCCGAGCTCTTTCGGCAAAGGGTGGGTTCACTACTTTATGAGGATGGAAAGTCCAATGGTTGGGAGAATGTAGTACCCTAGTTTTGAGGTATATAACCCTTGTTTCGGTTCGTTTGAGCCTTTTAAAGTAGTTGGTTTACGTTTGGACCATTCTGAGAAAAACTTTTAATGTTGTGGAGGTTGTGCAGGGGCGAATAGTTGGCGCACGATCTAAACAAATCGTGTGGCCAGCCTAGGAAACTGTGCACCCTCAACAGTGGGCTCCATAGGGGTGGCACACGGTTTGCCAGACATGATGAAAAAGTTGTGCGAAGTCCCTTGGTGAGACAGTGGCAACTGCACTGTTGGTGCACAGTTCACCAAATTGTGCGGGGTAACCGTGCGACCACTTAATGTTTGTGTTTTTAAGTCCCAGGCGACTCAGGATTTCCTATTGTTTCTCTCATTCTTCCCCCTACTCTTGGTTCACGTAGGAGTTCTAGTTTTCAGAGGTCGGGGGAGCTCCTAATCTCGTTTTGGAGGCAAATCTAATGGTTTTTTGGTGGATCGAAGGCAATTCTCCTCAGATAAGTCCTTATTTTGGTTCTTTGAGGTTTTGTTTAGGGTTATCCCTCCACGCCTCTTAGATTCCTAGATCTAAAAGTGTTTAATGTAGATCTAGGTTGTGTTGCATTTGTGTGTAAAATGTTGAGCTTTTTGATGTTAGGGAAGGGTTTTTGAAGTGTTTTCGAGGAGGCGTTCACCCAGTTTGGGGTGCGTTTGGGAGAAAGTTCGATTTCACCAAACCCTAAGAGGTGGGTGGATTCTCTCTTGACTCAAATTTTCTAGAATTTAAAGCATTGTTACAATTAATTTGTGTTTCTTAAAATTAATTTTGTTTTTGATGTGTGAAATTGATTGGAAATCCCTTCGATGTTATTTTGGTGATTTTTGGGAAGAAAGGGGTTTTTGGGTAAAATGATATTATTGTGATTTTAAAATGGATATTTTAGAATAGGTTGTTTTATTTAACTAATTAAGATGGATTGTGAAATAGTTTTTCAATAAAGGTGTTGATTTATTGAAATGGGAATTGTCATGTAAAAATGGTGGAAGGGTGTTTTTAATAAATGTTTGATTCATTGAAGTGGTTCGATATGTAATGTAAATGGTTAATTGCATATTTTGGTGACCTTGGTGGGTTATATGCTTGGTTATGTCTGGTTTGAATGTTGTGTGGAAGTGGGCGGGAAGTACCACTATAAAAAGGGGATGGATAGTGGACGAAAGGGTCACCATCAATAGCCAGTCGGCAAGAAGTACCACTTGAGTGGATTGGTAATGAATGGGGTGGATGGGAATGCCACCATGGTTTGTTGTGTGCTTTGTTGGTGATGTTTGTAGATAGATCTTGTGAGCCAAATATGATAATGGTAATCGACTTGTGACATGGTTGAATTGTATTCCTTGGGTGGCATGGTTGATTTGGATTCCTTGTGTGGCATGTTTGTCTTATAAACAATTGGTATCTTGGTTTTGATTTATATAAATTTTTTTTATATAAAGGTGATAACAATTTTATCCTAGAGGAGTGTGTTGGGAAGTTAGTTTGGGAAATCCTACTTAGTAGTTGTACTCACACCATGATTTGAAACTTTGGTGTCCTTTCAGATGTCATGTACAGTGACATGGGCAAAGGTAAGGTATCACCCTCCTTTAGTGGTTCATTATGATGTTTTGGTGGATCTTGGAGCATGGAGCTTGGTGTTGAGCTCTGGTGGGGTCATGGATTCTAGTGTTTTGTTGTTTAGTTTCCGCTTTGTACTCTGATGTTTTGTGGACATGTCTAGTTGAATGGTTTTGGGGTTTGTGATGGAATTGTTAGTATCACATGGTTGGGTTTGAAACTGCATGCATCTTTTTTTGTTGGTTGGTTGAGTTGGGTTATCTTCTTAAGGTAAAATCGTTCCCCACTATTCCTTGAAGCCCTCAGCATTTATTGCCATCCTTTGGCGCCTTGGGAATGTCGCTTAAGGTCAAGTAACCTTCACCACATCAAAAAGCCAATTAGGTGGAGGGGGGGGGGGGGGTTTGTTACATTCCCCCAATTTTTCAAAGGTGCCACACTTTGGACATAAAACCATCTTAATGAGTCCTTTTGTGAAAATAAAAAAGAGACACCTGAAGAAGAGGTAGTGATTTTATCACCTCTTTCAAAGTTCTTTTCTTATTATACTTCCTATTTCAATGTTGTTTCCATATAAAAATAAATCTAGTATCATATGTATAATAATATGTTATTTAATCATGGTAAAACAATATTCATCATTTTATCCATCATATGAATAATAATATCACCAAGCGTGCGTACGTTCGTCTTACCGTCTCCACGTCATGGTGTAATTTTATATTCAACATTACCTTATTTGGAAGGGTATAATGATGAGTATAATAGACAAAAATAATTAATATTACATGATAATGATTATTTATATTTAATATAACATCCATTTCCAAACCATTTAATCATTAAATGAATGATATCGCTGCTCGTGCGTACGTATGACCTACCATCTCTACGACGGGAGGAGATTCATTCTCCCCATTAACCATTCAAGAATGATTATTAAATTAATTTTTTTAGTAAATATAATATTTATAAACATAATATCATTTTGAATATGAGTGAAATATATCATATTCATAAGAAACATGACTTACACGACGTAACATTCATAGGAAAATGAATCAGTTAACCCCTGAAAATAACGGTAATACTGAAATATTAATAACAAAACGATATAATAGGATCATATGTGATATCATAGGTATGAATATGAGTTTTTTATAATTTAATGACATAATTTAATCATTATACATGAGGTTAATACACCCTAGACTAAAGAAAATTACAAGGTAGGGGTTATTTTCACAATCTCTTTATTATCCGAGATTGCTTATACTTAAATATCTACTGGGAAATCCTTTTCATCCATGTCCATGTTCACTAAAATGAAATTAAAAACATCATAGGAAATTATTTAAATTCATTTTTACCCATGTTTTAATTTTTACAAATCACTTTTAAAGGAATATTTCTATCATTTTCCAAACGAGGTACTTTATAACCTTTCCTAAAAATTAAGGAAAAAATGTTTTTTAAACTTATACGGTGAATGTGAATATTTTATACCTTTATGTAGCCTTACTATTTTGAATCATAACTTACCAGATTAGAAGGTTATTTTCAAAATAAATGGTTTATTTCAATAATTTCAAGGATTTTAAATGATTTAATGTTAAAAGGGATATTTCCCTCAAAGAGTTTTAATGAATTTGTTAAATTATTTCTTCTATGTCAACATCGTTTATTGGAATTTATGACTATATGAGGTATATTTATTATGATACAATATTCCATATTTTATTGAAGGATTTGTGATATGTTTTACTATGGATGTTCTTTTTTTATACCTTTCAGGGTTTATGGTTAAAGTATTAACATTTTGTATGCTAGTTTTAATACAAATGTTTATGTTATGTCTCAAACTTTTCATATGAGGAATGCATTAGACATAGAAAGTGATGGGTGGGACCCTATGTTTCCCCTCGATGCATCAATAGGTCTCATGAGACAAACTAGTGTCTTGGCATAAGGATTTGACAGAATATTTGTGTATGGTCATGGAACGAGGCCTTGGTGTAGTGGTTATGATGTCCAACGCTATGTATTCCCTCATTATGAGATTAGTTATCGATTTTACACAGGATTATTGAACTAGTATAATATCCATATAAATGTTTTAATAGAATTATTTGATTTATTATTTCCATATTATATTAGAGATAATGTTTTAAAAGGCTTTTGTTTTAGTTTTCTACCTTGCCTTAAAATTTTATGCTTATTTGTGATAGCTTCCGCTATATTGTTTATCATTACTGAGCATTTGAGCTCACCCCTTTCTTATGTTTTATTTTAATAGGATTAAAAGAAGTGTTTTATGGTTGATATGAAGGGTTAATCTAGGGGAATAATGGATTTCTCAATTGTTTATCAATGTTATAGTTTATGTTTAAATTATAATGTAAATTTCATGCATGCAATATATTTTACAAAACTGAAAAACTGATCTGTCCTTCAAGACTTGATTCCTTGTAATCATACTAACATATTAAAATACTGCACTGCCTCTGGGTGACCAGGTCAGGGCATTATAGTTGGAATCAGAGGAATTTTAGAAATAAACTTGGATATTAGATTTAGAAAACATGTATTACACAAGAAAACCCTATGAATGAATTTAATGGTAATTATAAATATAGGATATCATCGTTTAGATTTGGTAATGGATAACCCAAGTTTATCATATGGACTTATGGATTAAAAAGAATCTGGAATCATTTAGAGATCCTATAAGTTATTATTCATGACTATATCACTATGATTAGTGTTTCTCACTTAATGATTTGTGTTTTGATCAATGGTTAGAATCAACTAAGTTATACAAGTAAAGGTTATACCTCTAATAATGAAGAATCTACAAAAAAGAAATGAGATGAAGGATGTATTAAGAAATTAGTTGTTGAAGCATAGTTAATTATTTTCGAGTGAAGTGGAATGATTAAGGTTATTTTGTATTTGTATTGAATAATTATTACATCAATCATTATATAGTTATATGATTCATGATATATATAAGGATTGTACTATAGTACTACTTCATTAATGATTTGAGATTGTATGGTACCATGTAAAGTGACACAGTTTCAAGTTCAGCTTTTTCGAAAATATATGGTTGAGGTAATGATAACCCTTAATATGTTTTTGATACTGATATAATGATTTTGGAATAAAAATATAATTTATTTGGATAATTTATATTGGATATTATTGACTATGTTGGAACTAATTAATATTTTGTTTATTCCCTCATTATTGAAGTTTAAAACATTTTTGTATTTAAAGAGTTTATCCAATATTATATGTTTTACATAAGGAATAATGAAGCATGAGTGTATTAACATTGGTTTATATGGTAATTCAGTGAATTTAAATGTTTTACGTGAATACATGATAAAGGTATTAGCATGTGTGTTATGAGACAAAAAATAGATCTACTTTCTATTATGTGACGTTCCTTATAAAATTTTGGCCTGTGATTTTAGATAAAAGTATTTTGGATATGCTTAAAGTTTGGAATGGATTAAGTTGTACATTCTATAGTATTTTTTATGGATAAAACATTTCTTAAGTTTATTTCTAGAATGCTGTAATAATATAGTTTGAGAAAAAGGACAACCCACCAGTTGGGTAACAACCCATCGTGTCAGACAAGGCTGTAGGAATCAAACCCACATCTGAAGTGCGACAAGACTTTAGCGCCTACCTTTGGCCTATAGGATTTCCCTGGTTAGTTTAACAATTTTTTGTTTATTTAAATGTATATGTTTATATTTGGAACCTTATACGATTACGATAAATATAATATTTTTTAGTTTTATTATCTTTTGAAGAGAAATATGAGTTTGTAGTAGGAAATAGTTAAAGGACGAAAAATATAAATGTCAATTAAGTATGATTCCTTATATTCTTAGTCTATAAAGTAAATTAATTCTTCAATATTAGGGAAAGGATCATAAAACCAAAAATGTTTTTCTAGTAATTTATTTTGCGATGAATCAAATGGTCCCTTGGATCATCATAGATTTATAGAATTCTGGTTGTTAACTTTCTCAAAAAAATGTTCTCTATCACTCTATATCAGAACTTTATGGTTTCATATTCTTTCATTTCTATGTTTTCCTACATGTTATCCTTGTATTTTTTGTCTCTAGTAACCTTCTTACATCCCTTTATTTATTTTAATGTAGAAGTTTAATCGACCATTTTTCGATGTGAGATTATAATAAAGGGATTTTGAACAATCAAACCTTAGTTACCAAACATAAATTCAAAAATTTTGAGGACATAATTTATTGAAGGAGGGGATAACGTAACACACCAAGCTTCCATGATATGTTTCTTCTTAATAATTCAATAGCTTGCGCTACAAGCAATACCGAGTTCGAGCGCACCATGACCTATTCAACTAGCCATCTGAAAGGTTGTTATGAATAGAATTAATCACATTTTTAATTTTATATATCACATAGAATTTTAAAATTCATATTATGTTTTTTTGACATAATATAATAACAAATTGAATTTTTAGATAAATGAAATATTATTTAAAAAAAATGTAGTTTTACCGCATTTAAATGGAGAAACCTATTTAAATCAAATATTTGACACATTTATATATTCAATTTAACAAAATAAATTTTTTTTTTATAATTGGGGCATTAAAATTTAGATTTTTTAAATTTTTGGTGTTTTTATGATAACTGTCATGTTTTAATGAATAGTGAAAAATATTGCATTTTAAATCAAAATTACTTTTTCATATAAATTATTTATATAAATAGATTATCTTTTTAATTAGTTTGAATGTGTAATTGTATTATGGTTTCATAATTAAATCCAATATTAATAACTAGATGTAATTTTACATTTAAATTGGATATAAACATAAGTCAATCTTTTGATAGTTTTTTATTCTCAAAAACCCACTTTCTGGTTTTGACTACAAGAATTTATTTTAAATTAATTAATAAAAATTATGTGTTTTTAATATGGAAAAATTAATTCCATATTTGGAATCACATGGTCCAAATTATGTGAATATTTATCTTTTATTTTTGGGCAATATGAATAGTAACTTCAGTAATTATTTTTATTTACCACGGTTATATGGTAAATTAGGTAAATAAAGGTAAAAATAATATTATAATAATATTAAAATACCCAAAAACATTTCATAATCTTATTTTATGATTCATGGGAAACCAAAATAATCCATAGTCCAAACGTTTGGCATTTGGGAGCCACTTCGATGTGATAATGACATGAATTATATTTAATTTTATGTAATGAGAAATATAACATAAACATGTATCTTTTTACTAAAACTATTTTAATATGGGTTTATATAAATGATCTCTTTGATTATAAATATTAATTAAAAATATTAAAATATTTAATATATCATGGTATTTTATGTTTAATTTTTATACATTAAATAAATAATGTTATTTATGACACAATAATGATGTAGTGATTACCTTATTAATGAATGATTGAATTTAATGATTTTATAAATATTAAAATATATGTAATTTGAGATTTTTGATGCCATCCACGATTTTTTTGGAAAAAACATGAATTTTTAGGTATGTTTTAATGCCTTTTGTACTAAGGAATCAAGTTTTATGACCTTAATAATATTCAATTACTAAATAATGTCAAAATTGACATAAATGTGTTTTTAAAACAAACACTATTTCATTAAATGATATAATTGTAATAAAAATATAATATTCATCCAAATAACTTATATAGTGTTAAAAATATCATTAATTATCCACTTTAGCTTCTTTTGTCATTTTATAGTAACTATATTAGCCATGTAGTGTAAAAGTACAAGAAGACATTGTAAAAGTTAGACTATTTAACTAAGGGTGAAATCTAAAAGATATGGTTATTTTTTGATATAAACATGTCTAAAACCTATTTTTTGAGATTATTTATACCTATAATCATCTTATCAAAGAATATAAATCTTTTTGGAATGATTAGAAACTGAAAATAAATTTATAATAAATCAATATTTCAAGACATTGCTAAAGTGTCCCTCACCTATCCTATAAAAGGGCACTTCTACTTCTATTTTATTGACACATCCATAGCCATTTGTCTCAGAAAAAACCTTCCCAAATTTCCTACCAACTTCCCTCAATTCAGAATAGAGTACACACTTTGGGTATAAAACCAACTCAAGTAGTCCTTTTGTGAAAATCAAAAGGAGACACCCGAAAAAGAGGTAATCATTTTATCACCTCCTTCAAAGTTCTTTTCTTTTTCAACTTACTCTTTCTATGTTGTTTCCATACCAAAGATATAAATAAAATATAATACATATATTTATATTTTATTATATTATTGGTACAATAATATTCTTCATTTTATCCATCCTATGAATAATAATATCACCATGCATGTGTACTTATGGCTTACCGTCTCCACGCCATAGTGTAATTTTTTATTCGACATTACTTTATTTGGATGGGTATAATGATGAGTATAATAGACATAAATAATTAATATGACCTGATTATGATTCTATATTATTAATATACCACCCATTTATATACCATTTAACCATTAAGGGAATGAAATCACTGCTCGTGGTTATGTACGACCTATAGTCTCCACAACGCGATGAGATTCATTCTCCACATTAAGTAGTCAATAATGATTAAAAATTCGTTTTATGAGTAAATATAATATCTATGAACTTAATCTCATTCTGTATATGAATAAAATATATCTTATTCATTAGGAACATGACTTACATGATGGATCATGCATAGGAAAATGAAATAGTTAATGCCCGAAAACAATGGTAATGATAAAATACTATTAACAAAACAATAAAATAAGATCATATATGATATAATAAATATGGATATGGTTATTTTATAATTTAATAACATAAATTAATCATTATACATGAGTTTAACACACCCTCAACTAAAGGAAAGTACAAGGTAAGGGTTATTTTTAAAATCTCTTTATTATTTTTGATTGCTTATATGTAAGTATATACTGGGCCATCCTTATAATCCATATCCATGTTTATTAAAATTAAATTATAAATATTATATAAAATTATTTAAATTCATTTTTACCCATGTTTTAATTTTTATAAAATTGTTTGAAATAAATCTTTCCATCACCTTCCAAACGAGGTACTTTATAACATTTTCAACAAATTAAAGAAGGAATGTTTTTTTAACTTATACGGTGTGAGTGGATATTTTTCACCATTATGCCACCTTACCATTTTTAAGATTAACATACAAGATTACAAGGTTATTTTCAAAATAAATGGTTTATTTTAAAATTTTAATGGCTTTTAAATGTTTTAATGTAAAAATGGATGTTTCCCTCAAAGTGTTTTAATTAATTAATTAAATTATTTTCATATATATATAAACATAAATTGTTGTATTTTATGCTTATTTGTGGTTGATTTATTATGGTAAAATATTCCATACGGTATTAAAGGTTTTGTGTAATTTTGACTATGGATGTGTTATTTTTATACAATTCTTGGTTTATGGTTTAATTATTAACATTTTGTATGCTAGTTTCAATACTAATGTTTATGTTATGCTTCAAACTTTTCATATGAGGAATGAATTGGACTTAGTAAGTGACAGGCAGGGACTTCTATAGCCCCTTGATGCATTAGTAGGTATCATGATAAAAACTAGTGTCTTGGCACAAGGGTTTTAAAAAATATCTGTGTATGGTATTGGCACAAGGACTTTTTATAGTCGTTATGATGTACAATATTATTAATTTCCTAATCATTAGATTAGTTATTGATTTTACATGTGATTATTCTACTAGTAGAATATCCATGTGAATGTAATGTTTTAAAAGGCTTGTGTTTTAGTTTTGTACCCTGCCTTAAATGTTTATGCTTATTTGTGACAACTTCTACTATATTGTTTATTCTTACTAAGTATCTAAGCTCACACCTTTCTTATGTTTTATTTTTATATAATTCCAAGAATTGTTTTATAATTGAAATATAGTGTTATTCTAGGTGAATAATGGTGTTCTAAATGGTTTATCTATATTTTATTTTATGTTAGAAATTGTAATGTAAAGTTCATGCTTGTAATTTATTTTCCAAGACTACTAAATTGATCCATCCTTCGGGGCTTGGTTCCTTGTAATCATGCTAATGTATTAAAAAATGCATTGAATCTTGGTGACTAGGGTCAGGGTGTTAAAATATTCATCTTTTTATTCTTATACTATTGAAACCATAAAATGATTTGAATAATTTTTCCACATTTGAAACAAGTTAATGGTATTTTTCTGAAACCCACCATTTATATACACTATTGTTTTAATAGTAAAAGGAATTAGTTACCCAATTATTCATTATAATTTTCATTGAGTTATAGATTCTTAATTACCTTGAAATCTATCTCTTAATATAAATGATTATATTCTCCATCCAACTTCACTATCTTCTCGTAAGATTCCAAAATTCATTTCATAACCTTAAGTGAATGTTAACTTAAATCAATTTTTTTTATAGTAGAAACCTTTAAATTGTACAAAGGTTTCCTTAAAAATTAATATTTTTAATTTAAAGTTATTAAATATTTTAACTATGTCCACTCATCGAGGAAACCACATCAAATATTCTATTAAATATTTTATCAATTCCATTATTTTAGTGGATCCTCTAATATTCAAATTTATTCTTTATAAAAAGATTTTTAGATTCCCATACTTTGTTAAAACCTTTATATAAGTTGACTAGTTTATATCACATTATGTTATATATAGCGATAATCATAACCTTGATATATTCCTTGTTGTTGTGATCTATAGATAAATTATTTCGGTCTCTAGCATGAGGATTTAATTTTTTTATCGATTTTAGTCAAAATATCCTTATTGGACAACTTACTTGAATTCCATGTATATACATTCAAATAAAATTCAATATAATAGGTTGAAAATATGATATCATTAAATTATTATGGATTTTATAGTTAATGTTATCAAATCCTGGAACATCTTTTTTATCCACTATATTCTCAATGTTAAGGAAAAATTAGACCTAAATCACTTTAGATGATATATTCAACAAAATTCAAATATTTATGATCTGAAATGACTTATTTCAGATAATATATTGATGATTTTCTAATGAAAAATTAATTATTAATCAATATTTTAGAAATATAAATAAACCAATAAACCATGATATACCATGATTTAAATTAAATTCATGAAAATAAAAAATGAATAACTTCAATGCACCTTGTAACAGTCGATCCTCTAATACTATCGTAATCACTAAATTTTGATGAATGTCCCTTAGAGGTATCAATAGGACTCCCTACTCTATGGTGCACCAATTAGATGACTTTAACCACCCATAAAGTGGGACTAAGCCTCCTCAATCCCAAGATATACTAGTATCTCTGAAGGAAAATGAAGAGAAGTTTAAGAAAGATTCATATTGAGAGATAGTTTTATCTATAGGCTTGAATTATATTTTCATACCCATCTATATAGAATATGAAATATTACATATCCCTCAAGGAATTTAAGAGTCACTATAACATTTAATCATGCATTAAAAAATTTATGATGAAAGATTAATATATTCATGCATATATTTCATGAATTCCCTAGAGATGGATATGTAGAAGACCACCTTATGAAATATTAATAATAAATCGTATACCATGTGTAAGATCACTTAAATGGTAACAATTATCATTTGTTTGGTTGTATAATCATATGGTGTAGTTGAGTCATACAATATTAATAACTCAAAAAATTGAAATAAAATATCCATATATCATATAAAATGATATACTCTAGTTTTCACTTTTTTACATTATAAAATACTTATATAATATATTATAACATATAAGAAACTAACTAATGGTTTATGTTATCTTTAGGGTATATCACCTTCAATCAATCACTTTCCCTAAAGCCTAATATAATTTATCACATTTCACCATATACTATATAATATACAATAAATCGTGAAACCAGATCCAAAAATACTTTGGGATATCATCCAAAACACTCTTTTAAATATATTATAAACATTAACATATATAAATTCCTTTTAAACACATTTTTTATTAACTCTAAAACACTTTCAGAGTAGAAATATGAGTAAAAATAAATCTTTATTTTTTAAAATACAAGGTGTTACCCCATAAAAATTTATAGAACAGACAAAAAATATGAATTATTGAATTAAAAATGTAAAAAAGATTGTTCTTTTTTAAATAATATGTTATACACAAGCTACAAAGGGATATTGCATAATATCCATTAAACACATGTATGTTTAATCATGTTTCCATCTGATGCACCATATGCTAGCATGCCTTTATATATAATTTCATTTTCTAATACACTGAGTAACCAAATGAAAAAGAGTATGTTAATTACATATAAATGCTAAAATATTCTCAATTTTGAAAGGAATAACTATATTGGTTAATAAATATATCACATGCAATTCAAATTTATGGATAAACATATCACATACCCCTTATGTGATAGATAATAACATTATATGTTTTATCTTGGTATGCCTATATTCTTCCTTAGTTTATCTCAATCAAGGTCCTAGATTCCATAATCATTATTTGAGAGGACAAACCACATCATTGTTAAGATCTATCAGATGACATGATTATCAATATACCTAACCACGCCTTATTATATACGCCTCATGGTTTTCATAAGAACTGATTCTATGTATGAAGGTTATCATGAAATATATCTCTCTAAACTTATGTATTACATAATTCCAAATATGAATCATGAAACCCTAGTATACCGAAGAAATATTTTTTTCTATTTCACTTGATATACTTTACGAGTCATCCAGAGCACAAAACCTATATTTTTTCTTATGAGAATATTCCATATACTAATAAAAAAATAATATTTCTAACCCCACAATTTCAACATAACCCATATTTTTCTATGAAAAACACTGGTTAAGAATAACTCAGTGTTTTACTTTTAGAGTTAAATTATTATTTCACATCACTATTATATGAAACCAACATGGAAGAATGATAAAATAATTATTTAATTTGGTATAACAAGATGAATTTTTTATTTTTATGAAATTTCAATAATTTAACAAAACCATACATAAGATCCCATCTCATTATATCACATATGATAGAGTTCAAGAATAGCCATATGTTTTTAACACTTTTATGGGTTTTTAGTAATTAAATCTCTATATAATATCTAAAATATCTATATGTCACTATCAAATAGAACCTTCCAACTAAAATATTTAGTGATAAATAATTCTACGTAAATCGATTTTTAATAATGGTGAGACTTAGGAATCATATTCTAAATGTTCATGTCTTTAAAAAAAGTATACAAACTCCTAATATTCAAAAAATAAAATGTCATGATATTAGAAACTCCTTTTGTATGCTTATAATACTTTCTATGTTGAGAATAACCATTATTCATTAAACCCCATTCCATAAAACGTTTCACTTGAAATATTTTGGGAACTATTGTAACTATGTACGTTAAGCTTCTAATAATCGGTCCTAAACTCTTTTAGAATACTTAGTGACATTTTATTCATCAGGTAACTAAATGTAATTATTTTCATTTAAATTTATTGATATAACCTAAATTTTTTAGGGTATTAAGTGACATTTGATTTTAATTTTTAATTGAATTATACTGAAACTATATAAACATATTTTTAATTTAGATCATTAACCAATGATAAACATTATATCTCATAATAATCTTACATCGCTAATAGAACCATTTGGTTTAGTGTCTTAGAAGACCAGTTACATAGGAAACTTATTTTACCATCTTATAAATCATTATCCATACCTAAAATCTTCTATAAAACCTATTATAACTATATAACAAGTTATATTTATCCTCATAACATGGGGATTCCAAACATAGGAAAGGAGTGAGCACAAAATATTAGCATGGGAAAAACTTATCAACATTCCACGAAGTGTTACATCATACGAATATGAGAAAAAATTACATAAGAGTGTGAGATAAGTAAAATAATAAGATATAATGGAACGATATAATAATATCATTGAATCATAAATATATGGAATCAACATAGAAAATAACATTATAATTATAATTCTAGGCTCATTTCTAAGACTATCATAGTGAATATAGTTCCATAGTGGATTGGGTTCACTCCACATTCCCATAAACATAGTGAATGTTCCCTATAGTGTTATGTGTTCACTCCACATCCCCATTAACATAGTTGAAAAAGTCCCATAGTGGATTATATTCACCCCCTAATCCCATACATAACATCTCCTGAGAAATAAACCATTACCAAATGTATTGGAGGGATATATAATACTAGGACAACTCATCACATAACATAGTCTTCTTGGGATAACTGGATTTACAAGATACATGGTACCTTATGAGATGAAAAAAATCCTAATGAATTAGAGGAATAAATAATTCTAGGCACAACCATCACATAATCATAATATTTTAATGTATAAATGTTCCACCTAATAAAAAACATTCAATAATAAAAATAATGATAAAAACCAAGATAAATAAGTGAGGATCATATTTATAACAAAAATTATAACCAAATTTTATATAATAATGACTGCTTTGATAAATTTGGATTAAATAATTTTCAATGTCTATATATTAATAAAGATACGTGGGACTTTTATTATTCCAAATGTTGGAAAATTAATGAGAAAGTTAAAGGAGAAGTAAGAATAAAAATGAACTGCATAAGTGATGTTTTTCTAAATGAGAATATGATCTTTTAAGGAAGGTAATAACATATTATTACCCTTCATACTAATATTTATCTAATATGATTTTATATAAAATAATTAGTTTTTCTAAAATCTATTCAAGGTAAAAAATGTTTAATTGAAGTAAAATATTTCATGAAACATGAAATAAGCATGTTCCTATAACGGCCCATATTTAACATGTAAATATTACTTAAAAATTTAAAAATATTTATTTCATAACATAATAGAAACCATTCTAGGTCCATATAGGTTTAATGTCTTTAGAAACTAAGAAACATAACCATCTAGTTCATAGAATATCTACTTTGTCTCTCACTTATTTCTTTAAAACTATACTCGTTTTGGACATATCTTACTTAATACCCTTCTTTATGACATGGGTAAACGAAACATATGAAAGGGTGGGCTCAAATTGTTAGTAAGGATAAATAAGGGAAATATAAATCATATCATAATCATCATAACATAACATTTCAAAATCATATCCTCCATATAAAAGATCAGAACATCCTATCATGGGATAAATCATAAAAGTGCAATGTAATCCCAATATTTATAGCATAAGACATGAAATTTTTTGGTATACAGACATAATCATATAAAATAATTTCATATTAGTTAAGCCTCATTTCTAAGACCATCATATTGGAAAAAGTCCATTATGGAACCGAGTTGACTCCTCGTTCCAGCCCTATATTACTGAACCCGATTAACATGTCATTCCATTCATGTCTAAATCATTGGATATAAATCTTTACCCAATTCATTGGAGGGAGATATATGTCCCACCCATCTAATAATTAAACCATTCTTACCTATTCCAGAAAAACATAAATTACTTACCATAGCATAACCCATGAAATAAAATTGGTTTCTTAAACATAATTCCATCATAATACATTTAAAATAAATGTATTTAATAAAAATAATTCTTGGATAAATAGAATAAAAGAAATTAATAATAAAGATATAAACATAAGCCTATGTCATCTTAGATGGAAAATAATTGTTGACAAAACACTTAAACATAATTCATAAGAAAAATATGCTTTATTTTTCAAGCATGTTTTATTTTCTAAAAATGGCCCAAAATTTTAAAACAAAATAATTTAATTGAAAATAATATTGAAATCATGTATAGAATGATTCATGAAAATAAGGTGTCATGAAACCCTAGAAATCCATTCATGTTGTATGAGTTTAAAAAAATTATCCTCGTACTTTTATTGGAAAAGTAAAAAAGTACTTCAAATTGAATAACGACCAAAGATTAATTTCATACCATTTAATAGGAATTCACCAAAGGGTAAAATTAAATTTAAAAAATTTTATAAGAAAATAAATATTATTACCTAATTAGGAAACATGTATGTGGATGATAAATATACCCTAGTAAATACTTATATATAAAAAATATCAGATAAAAATGAGATTGTAAAATTATCCCTTACCGTAGGTATGATATCCGTCTTATGTATCTGAACCACCTGTATAATGATTTAAATAATGTTATTGAATTATTATATAATCATAATAATTTTTATGATATCATATATGATTATATTATCATCTGTTTGTTAGTAACATTTCATTGTCACTTGTTATTTGGATATTAACTGCTTTATGTTCTTATGAAAGATTTGTTGGATAAGTTCATGTTCCACTTATTAGGGTATATTTAAATAATTTACATAATGATATTAGTATAATATATATTATATTTATTCATTAAATTCAGGGATATAATCATGGTTTAAATAAGATCATGTAGAATGAATCACATTGCATTGTGGAGATAGTAGGCCATACGTACGCACGAACGATGATATCATTACCAAAATTATTGAATGGTATTGAAGTGGATAGTGTATAATATTTCATAATTATTAAAATTTTATTATAATTATATATAGTTATTACTTACATTATTATACACATCCAAGTAAGGTGGTGGTTAAAAACAGATTACACCACAGTGTGGAGACGGTAAGTTGTATGTACACACGCACGGGAATTTAATTTTTCATAGGATGGATAGAAAGTGAAATATGGTTGATTCAAATTTATAATAATATATCAGTATATTAGTGATAATTATTTTATTAACCTATAATTAAACAACCAATTAAGAGGAAGTATAAGAATAAAGAAGTTTGAATGAATTAGTAGAAGAGATTTTATCTTCCTCGACGAGATTCCTCTAAATCTCTTCTTAGAGCACTAGAGTTGTTCTATAAAGATGTTAAGAACCTCTAGAATAAAATTAGGGAAGTTTATAAGGAAAAGGTTCTAGGGATAACCTAGATTTATGGCTCAAAATTAAGTGAAGAGATGATGGAGGAGGTTCCCTTTTATAATTGAGGTGAGGGCCTTTTTTGGAAACTCTATAAATAATAATTTATAATAAAATCAAACCCTACCCAAAAACCTCCAAAATATACCAATTTGGAATATTAGATGATATATAGTTGTAATACCTTCAACCAATAAATTCTGAACACGTTAATTGGTAAATTTAACCCATTTATTTTTAATTTAAACTTAGTTATTCTATTTAATTTTTATTGTGGTTATAACATTCTAAATATTTAATGGTTATAAATATTTACTTATATGGTGTTAATTTACTATAAATAGATATTTTATGACATTTTATAACTTATAATCATCAATTTTTAATTTATAAATATTTTTATTATTTTTAAATAATTTAATAAAATGATATTTTTATATAATATCAATATTGTCAATTCTGACACTTTTCATTTATTTAACATTAAATAAAATCCAAACAGAAGATAAATTCGAACCAAAATATTTAATACACTCCTAACATGTCATAGTCACCTAGAAAATTCCTGTATCACATTAATTACTTAATATTATATTTATTTTAATATTTTTAAAACCATTAATAAAATAATTTCAACATCACTATCATGTCATCATTAATGGTAATTATTTAATATCTAAAAATTATAAATATCTATCTATGATGTAGGAAATTCCTTTTTATTTATATATAATATCTATAGTAGATATTATATCCTAGTTATCTATATACAAAAATTAATATACTTATATAAAATGAGATTGTGACATTTTTTCACATTCATTTGTCTTTATTATATTCATGTCATATTCATAGGTAAAGTGGCCATTAAGTTATTCTATTTAGAACTATAGATGATAAGGGTCTAATTTATTCATATTATATGATTTTTATAGGTGTTAAGGTAATTTTATAATATTATTTTTACCTTCAATTACCAGATTTACCTATAACCATGGTAATAAAAATAATTACCAAAGTTAGTATTCATAGTACCCAAAAAAATACAGCTTATTAGAATAATTTGGACCTACTTATTAAAAATATGTAATCTGTTTTTCAAAATTAAAAACACATAAATTTTAGAAATTAATTTTAAATTAATCCCATTTTTGAAATGAGAAAACATATTTTAAAAGTTAAAATATTTCCAAAGATTCATATGTTTTTTCATATGAATTAAATTTAAAATTAATTCCAATGAAAAATATTATATTAAATGGTAGAAATAAATTATATTTATACTTTCTAACCATTTAATAATTTAATTTAACCATATAAATTATTTCAGTGAACAAAATTATTTTCAAAAAAATTTAGCGTATTTTTACTATTCATCAAAACATGAAAGTTATGAGAAAAATATCAGCAATTCATCTAATGGAAATTTTTATATCCCAATTAAAATATAAAATGTTTATGTTGTCATATAAAATGTATTAATGTCTCAAAATCTTAATTTAAAAGGGGTTCTTCATTCAAAAGTGTAAAATTAAAGATTTTTAAAAAATCAGGTTTTATACATTAAATAGGGTTTTATTCATACCCTATAAATAAAACATCCATTGGATGAATATAAAAAACATTTTATTAACTATATAAAAAATATATATCGCACTAATTTCAATACCAAAATTAATTCAATAAAAAATAAAAATCTATAATTGATTTATAAGTTTCATAAATAATTGATAGCCAATGAATTCACAATGCATTTTCATAAGTTAGTTATAATTATTCTCGCTAATCAAAAAACTAGGATACAATGGTAATTTTATAATAAGGGAATCTGACCGTTATTTTAAAGTCATGATTGTTTGAAAATAATGGTACTGAATAATAAAAAATATTTAAAGATAATATTTCATAAAAACATATGGGTGTTACATTCTCCCCCCCCATTAAACTGATTTTTCCCTCAAAATTTGTCACTTGGAAACAAATAGATGAGGATACATCTCCCTCATCATATCCTCAAGTTCCCATGAAGCTTATTCAAATTGGTGGTTCCTCCATAAAACTTTGATCAAGAAAGTGGTCTTGTTTCTTAGAACTTTTTCACTACAAACTAGAATCTATATCGGCTATTCTTCATAAGAATGATCTTCCTCTAGCGGTATGAATTACAAGCTTAGTACATGTGAGTGATTAGGTATGTAATTTCATATTAGAGATACATAGAACACATCTCAAACTTTAGAGAGATTCAGTAGAAGTGCTAATTGGCAATCCACCTTCCCAACACGATCCATAATTTCCAAAGGACCGATATACCTATATCCCAACTTTCACTTCTTTCCAGATCTCATTACTCTCTTCTAGGGAGATATTTCTAAGAAAAACTTATCACCAACTTAAAACTCTAGGTATTTTATTCAGGTTTTAGTATAACTTTTTTGTCAACTCTGAGATGCTCTTATGTGTTGTTGAATAGATCTGACCTTTTATACCATTTCATCAACAAGATGAGGTCCTAATAGATTTCTTTCCAAAACTTCATCCCAAAAAGTTTGAGTTCGGTACTTTTTTTCACATATGGATTCATAAAGAACCATCTAAATACTAGAGTTAAATCTATTATTGTATGAAAATTACCCCAATGGTAGGTGTTGATCCCAACCACCATTGAAATATATAAATAAATCTCTAAAAAAGTATTCCTGAGTTTGAATTGTTCTCTTAGACTAACCATCTATCTGAGGATGATAATGAGTGATGAAAGATAACCCTATTCCAAATCATGCTGAAGACTTCACCCGAACTTTGCCGTAAATCTTGGATCTCGATTAGATATAATGGAATGTGGTAATCCATGCAATCTTACCACTTCCTTTACATATATTTTGGAAAGATGATCAATAGAGTAATCTTATCTAATAGAAATGAAGTGTGCCGACATCATAAGGCAATCAACTATAACCCAGATTACATTATTATCTTTGGATGTTTTGGGATGTACGATGACAAATTCCATAGTGATGTTTTTCCATTTTAATTATGATATGAGTAATGGTTGTAACATCTCCTTAGACTTCTGTCTCCCAGCCTTAACATGCTGACACACCAAGCATCAAGATACATATTCAATGATATCTCTTTTTATTTCATCACACTAGAAGTACTCTTTCAGGTCCTTGTACATCTTTGTTCTTCTAGGGTGAATAGAGAGTGAAGAACCATGAGCCTCATCCAATAGATCCTTATTTAATTATGGTATAATATGAATACAAACCATGTTCATGAACCAAATTATTTTATCACAATCACAGTTGAATTTAGGAACATTTATCACCTTCTTTTGTAGATATACTCGTTTCTTCTGTGTCTCTTTAATCTTCAATTGTATTGATAGTTGAACATTCATTTGAGTATGATGAGATTTCCCCCTTCCTTTAAAATTCCAAGATCTATCCTTTTAAAATCCATAAATATTTGATCTTTTTTTATCCTTATAATGGATAGGATAGCATGGTCTTGTCGACTTAATACATATTCCACATTTTTTTCTTTCCCAAGGTGGTAATGTATTAAGTATTCATAATATTAAATCAACTCCAAAAATCTTCTTTGGTTCATATTCACCTCCTTTTGTGTGAAAATATATTTGAACTTTTACAATTAGTATAAATATCATCCCTTTCATTATAATGATAATGCATCTATATATTTAATGTAAAGATTACCATAGCTAAATCCAAATCATGAGTTGGGAAATTTTTCTCATTGATTTTTAAATGTCATGAGGCATAATCTATCACCGTATCATTTTTCATGAGAACACATCCCATCCCCTTTTTGGATGCATAATTGTATATCAAAACCTTTCTATACTACAATTCAGTGTTAGAACAGGTGCACTGGCTAACCATATTTTTTGTTCCTTGAAATTCTCTTCACATTCCTCTGTCCAAAGGAACTTAACACCTTTCAGAGTCAACTTGGTGTGTTGATTAGATAATCATGAAAAATCTTTCACAAAACTTCGATAATATCCAAAAAAACCAAGAAAAATTTAGATCTCAGTAACTGTTGTTGGCTTTGAACATCTTTTAATAACCTCTATTTTTGATGGATCCATATATATCCCCTCTCTTGAGATTATGTGACCAAAAAATGAAAAATTCTGAAGTCAAAATCCACACTTGGTAAATCAATCATAAATATTATCCTTCTATAGGGTCTTCAGTACAATTCACAAGTGATCTTGATATTATTCCTTACTCTTTGAATATACAATAACATCATCTAAAAACACTACCACATAATAATCAAGATAGTCTCTAAAGACTCTATTAATTAGATACATGAAGGTATAATGGGCATTAGTATGACCAAAATGCATCACTATATATTTAGTGTCCATACCTTGTATAGAATGCCATCTTTGGTATATCCTACTTTTTTACCCTTAATTGATGATATCCTGAACAAAGATCAATATTGGAAAAGTATTAACCTCCACATAGTTGGTCAAATAAGTTATAAATGCAGGGAATATGATATTTGTTCTTGATAATGATCTTGTTAAGTTCTTGATAACCAATACATAATCTCATTGATCCATATTTGTTTTTAACAATCAGAATAGGTGCTCCCCAAGGGGACAAGTAGGGTGTATGGATCCATTATAAATATTCTATTGGAGTTTCTTCTTCAATTCCTTCAACTAAATTGAGGATGTTCTATAAGGTGTCTTTGAAATAGGCATAGCACCAAACATGAGTTCTATTGAAAAATCAATTTCATAATTTGGTTGAATACTTAGAAATTCCTCTAAAAATATATCATCAAACTCTTAAAAAATGGGAGTATTATTAATCAAAAGCTTCTCCCCAACCATTTTAGATAAATAACCTCCATTTATAGGAATCAAGACCAATAATATTGAAGAAATTTCTACTAAAAGGTTATATTTATCCTTTCATTGATATATGATCATAGATTGATCTGGAATATGAAATGTGACTTCCATTCCTAAGAAATTGATATGAGATCCATATATAGAAAGAAAAACTATTCCAATAATCACGTATAATTTTACTATAGAAAGGATCACAATATTTGTAGGAAGTACATTCCTAAAAACTTCAACCGGAGAAGAATTATAAACAGTTGATGTAACTATTGTTCCATTTAGAGTTTTCATAGCTAACTCAACATATAATTGTTGAGATAATATGACAATACCCATATAAAATTAATTAGAAATTAAAAATTGGGTGGATCAAGAATAAAATAAAACATTTTATACTTTAGAGTGGATTATAAGTGTACATTTTACCACTTCATTATCGTACTCCATGTCGCCGATAGTGATTTTATGTGACTTTCCTTTTTCTTTGGCCTTAAGAGTTTTGTGAAGTCAATCATCATTAATAACCCTTAGATTAGGGCATTTATTGCAATAATGCACCATTTTCTTTCACTTGTACCATTGAAGTGTAGGAGGTGCATTCTGTGTAGCCTTTTATTTGTTTGCATCATTAGACATCTTTTTCTCATAACTACAGCATTAAACTACTCAATGAACTTCTTTTCCACACTTAAAACATTTAATAGTCACTTCAAGGAAATTCCCTCCATGTTTCTTTCCACACATTGAGCATAAGAGAAAACACATCTTCTTCTCAGTGGGGTCTTTATATTTTCCTTTCAGTTCCATTTTTCTGTTCTTATCAAATCCATATGAATGATGGGTTACTCAAATCACTATCTCAACCTTTAGAGAACATTACACAATTTCCTCATAGATATTGATGTCCCTTATGGATAATTCTCTTTGGAGACATGGTTTTAAGCAAATAAAGAATCAACAAATTTTACTATCAGGTTGGATAACAATTCAAGAATCCTACCTTGAAAGTCCTATAAAATTTGCATCTTTGGTGCCAACAGATTCATCATCATTTTTCATAAGTTCAAGGAACATCTTCTCCATATTTTTTTGAATAATATGAGGAAATTACTTATTGAAAAATAAGTTATTGAACTCATCCCATTCCATGGACTCAATTTCATCTATTTTCATCATATTCTAGAGAAGATTACAAAATTGATAAGCTTCACCTTCAAAATTATATAATTCAATGATGACTTTATCATGTTCAATCTATTTTAGAACTAAAAATATCTTTTTAGTGGTACTAATCCACTATTTAGCCACTAATGGATCAAGAGACCCATTGAATGAAGGTGGACACTGCCTCATGAAGGATTCAATAGAATTTTTCTCCCTCCTTTGGTCGTTTGGAAGTACAGCATGACTCATAGATTGAGAATGTTGCATGAACATGGCTATAATAGTTTTTATTCGAGCTCCCATAACATTTGGTAGCTTAGGGGGAAAATTATTACATTGCCCATCACATTCAGTATTAACGTGGTTCCTTTGGGTTCATGTCGTTGACTAAGACCAAGAATCATAGTGTGAGAAACACTAATCAAAATGGAAAAACCACATAATTCAGGAATAAAATTTCAATCAATAACACTTTAGGTTTTATCCAAGGTTATTCATTAATATCTATAAAACACTAGGATTGGAATCCTTAGGGTCCTTACTAAGGTTCTCTCATCCTAGTTTCCAAAGGATAACTATAAATTTTCTCTCATACCTACTATAACAGACTATAATTTACATGTATATATTACTTCAACATTTAAAAATATTTATTACATAACATAACAAAAACCATGCTAGGACAATACAAGTTTAGTGTCTTTAGAAACTGGGAAACATAAACAACTAGTTTATAAAACCTCTACATTTTCTCCCACTTATTTCTTCAAAACTATAATCCTTTGTGACATATCTTACTTAATAAAATTATTCATGACCTCAAAAAAAGAAACATATGAAAGGGTGAGATAAAATTATTAGTGGGGGTAAAAAAGGGAAATATCAAGAATATCATATTCATAAGAATATAACATTTTAAAACCATATCCTACATATAAAAGATCAGAATATCATGTGATGGGATAAATCATAAAAGTTCAATGTGACCCCAATAGTTATAAAATACGACATGAAATTTATTTTTATACACACATAATTATATAAAATCATTTCATATCTATCAAGGCTCATTAACCAGACCATCATAACAGAAAAATTCCATAACTGAACCGAGTTCACTCCTTGCTCCAACCCTATATTACTGAAATAGATTTACATGTAGTTATAGTTATGTCTATATCATGATATATAAATCATTACTTAATAAAATGGAGGGAGATATAGGTCCAACCCATCTCATAATTAAACCATTCTTATTTTTTCCACAAATACATAATTCATTTACCATAGGAAAACCAATGAAATAAAATGGGGTTTTAAACATTGTTCCATCATAATCCATTTAAAATAAATGGGCTTCCTAAAAATAATCCCATCATAAACACAAAAAAATAAAAGTAATAATAGGGATATAAAAATAACCCTATGTCATCTTATATGGAAAATAATTTTGATAAAACATTTGAACATAATTCCCGAGGAAAATAACATTTTTTTTCAAAAACATTTTCTTTTATGAAAATGACATTAAATTTTAAAAGAAAAGAATTTATTTGAAAATAATATTGAAATAATATAGAGGAATCTTCATGGAAATAAGGTTTCAAGAAACTATAAAAATCTATTCATGCCGTATAAGTTAAAAAATATTCTCCTTCTACTTTTTTCCAGAAAAGTAAAAAATTACCTCAAGTTGAAAAACAAAAAAGATTCCTTTAATAACATTTAATAATAATTCAAAAAGGGTAAATTTTACTTTATATAATTTTAGAAGAATATAAATACAGTTACAAAATTTGTAAACATGGATGTGGATGATAAATATACCCTAGTAAATACATACGAATAAACAATCTCAGATAAAAATGAGATTGTAAAATTATCTCTTTAATTAGGTCGGATATCCTTCATATGTATCCGAACTACTTGTATAATGTTTTAGATAATCTTATTGACTTATTCCAGAGTCATATTAATTTTTATGATATCATATATGATTATATTATCATCTATTTGTTAGTAACATTTCATTGTCACTCACTATTCATATATTGACTACTTTTTGTTATTATGAAATATTTTTCAGATAAGTTCATGTTCATATTATTAGGAAATAGTAAAATCATTTATATAATCATATTAGTATAATATATATCATATTTATTCATTAAATTCATGTATATAATCATGGTTTAATGAAGATCATGTAGAATGAATCGCATCACCTCGTGGAGATGGTTGGCCGTACTTACACACGAGCGATGATATCATTCCAAAATGTTTTTGAATGTTATTTAAGTAGATGGTGTATAATATTTAAAAATTAGTAAAATTATATAATAATAAAATAATTTTATTATTTCCATCATTATACTCATCCAATAAAGGTGGTGGTGAAAAAAAGATTACACCTCGGCGTGGAGACGGTAATCCATACATACGCATGTGCGGTGATTTCATTTTTCATAGGATGGATAGAAGGTAAAATATGGTTGTTTAATATTTATAATAACATGTTATTATATTATTAATACCAATGTTATTACTCAATAATGAAACAAATAATTAAGAGGAAGTATAAGAAGAACGAAGTTTGAAATAATCAGTAGAAGAGATTACCTCTTCCTCAACATGCTTCCTCTAAACCTCTTCTTAGAGCACTAGAGTAAGTCTTCGAAGATGACCAGAACCACTATAATGAAAGTAGGAAATTTTATAAGGAAAAAAGGTTAGTGTATGGCCAAGATTGTTGGATCATAATTAAGTGAATAAGTAAGAGAGGAGGTCCCTTTTCTAATTGATGTGAGAGGCACTTTTAGACACTCCATAAATAATAATTTATACTAAAATCTATGTAATCCAAAGACATCAAAAACGTCCCTATTTAGAAAATGAGATAAGATAGGGTTGTAATATCATCATAAAATAAATTTTTGACAATTTATTTGTTCAATTTAAACCACATATTTTTAATTGATCCTTAGTTATGTTATTTAATTTTAACTATGGTAATAATAGTCTAAATATTTAATGGTTATAAATATTTACTTATATGGTGTTAATTTACCTTAAATTGATATTTCATGAAATTTTAGACTTGAAAATCAACACTTTGTAATTTTTAAATATTTTTATTATATTTAAATAATTTAATAATTTTTTATTTTTATAAAATATCTAGTGTCAATTTTGACACTATTCATTTATTTGACTTCAAATAAAATCCACAAAAAAGATAAATTCAATCAAAAATATTCCATAAACTCCATACATGTCATATTAACTTAGAAAATTAATAGAGAACATTAATTAATTCATATGATATTTCTTTTAATATTATTAATACCATTTATAAAATAATTTCTACATCACTATTATGTCATCATTAATGGTATTTATTTAATATCTAAAAATTATAAATAAATTTCATTAATGTAGGAAATAATTTTTTATTTTCATTTACTATATATATTCAATATTATCTTCAAGTTATCCATATATTAATATTAATATACTTATATAAATTGAGATTGTGACATTTTGTCACATTTATATGTTTTTATTATATTCATGTCGTATTCATAGGTAAGTGGCCATTAAGTTATTCCATTTCAAAAAATATATGATAAAGGTATAATTAATTCATACAATAGGATTTTTATAGGTGTTAAGGTAATTTTATAATATTATTTGTACCTATAATTACCCGATTTACCTTTAACTATGGTAATAAAAATAATTACCAAAGTTACAATTCATAATGCCCCAAAAATAAAAGTATCATATTTACATAATTTGGACATACTGATTACAAATATGGAATCCATTTTTTAAAATTAAAAACACAGAATTTTTAGTAATTATTATAAAATTAATCCCATTTTTGAAATAAGAAAATGAGTTTTAAAAGTTAAAACATTACAAAAGTTGGAAATGTTTTCACATTTCAATTTATTGTAAAATTAATTACAAAGACTTAAATTATATTAAATGGTAAAAATTTATTATATTTATAATTTTAAACCATTCAATAATATAATATAACCATAAAAATTATTTTAAAGAAAATGTTATTTTCAATTAAAATATAGCGTATTTTTACTATTCATCAAAACATGAAAGTTATCAGAAAAATATCATAAATTAATCCAATGTAAATTTTTATACTCCACATAAAAATAAAATGTCTATTTTTTAATATAAAACTTATTAATTTATCAAAATATTAATTTAAAAGGGATTATTCATTCAAAGGTTTAAAATTAATCTTTTAAAAAATAGGTTTTCAAACATCAAATAATGTTTTATTCATACCCTATGACTAAAATATCTATTGGATGAATATAAAAAATATTTTATTAAGTATATAACATACATATATTACATTAATTTCATTACTAAAATTAATTCACTCAAAAATAGAAATATCTAATTGATTAATATTTTTCATAAATAATTGATAGCCAATGAATTCAAAATGATTTTTAATAAGTTAGTTATAAATTATTCCTGTTATCCTAAAAGCTAGGATATAATGGTAATTTTATAATAAGGGAATATCATGGGTTTTTAAACAAAAGATTTCATGAAAAGAACAATACTGAAGAATAAAAACTATTTAACAAAAATATTTCATAAAAACATCTGGGTGTTATAGTTCCCTTCAGCCGGGTTTACATAAATGTCAAAATTTTGAAAGGAACATAAAACAAGTATTAAAAATAAAATAAAGTTATAGTAACATAAGTATGTATGTATATAATTTATATCTGAAATATTGAATAAATACATGAGAATAATATAGAGAAAAAGGGTAGAAAAAAGAAAATGCATGTAACAAAATTAATCAGGGTGGTTTAAAAAGACACTTTTTAGGTATTAAAACATCATTTATTAAAATTACACATCATAAAAAGGATAATAAAAAAATATTTTGAAAATAGGATAATGGGAAATTTAAAATCACTTGATATAAAATATAATTAGGTTACCAATTAAAATTTAAAAGATTAGTGGGAATAGAAATTATAGACAAGGTGGAGAAACTGTCATTATCACGAACCGAATCTGGTCACCACCAAAACTGGTGCCAAACCCAACCCATAACAAGGCCTGATGGGCGTTCTCTATCCCCAAGGGTTTGAACAAGTTCCCGGGTATCATAGAATTTTGGTTTGGGAACGATTTACCCGAGTATGGATATATAAAACATAAAAAAATCAATAAACCGACTCTAAAAATTCATGCCAAACAAGACTTAAAAAAATAAATAATGGAATTAATAGGTTTAAACATTTAACAACAGGTCTAAATACATATAAAAATATCAGAAAAACATCCCCAAGGACTCTACATGACAAGGGGTTATCACCCACAAGCCATCTCCACAATGCTGCACAAAGGAAGGGGACTAACAACCCGAACCACCATCACCCAAGGCCTTGCCTTTACCTATGTCAAACATGATCAAGACTACTTACATAAAATGTGTGTAATTAGGGTGTGATCATAATACCAATATGATAACACAAATATATTCAATAGACTAAAGAATTCAAGATTAAAAGCATTCTAGTTTTGATAAACTAGAAGTGGACAAAATAATTTCTAAAGAATAAAACTTTTAAATGTAAGTAGTTTTCAAAGGGGGGTTTCCATGAGTGAGAAAAATTAAGTAAAACATGTAAGATACAATATTTTCTAGAAAAAACAACCTAATTCCATTGATAATTACAAAAGAGTCAATGATCACAAATCATGGGAACACCCATAGACACTAGTTAGTTTCGATCTCTATGTACCTCGTACCTCGGTGTAATGTAACCAAAGAAAAATAAATTATCTTGCATGATCCACTACTATAGAACATAGAAATAACCTAGTGGTCCACAATAATCATCAATATAGTTTTTTAGTTTTGTAGTTATCCATTTTTCTCAGTGAAACTGGGATAAAAACCATCCGGATCACTAGCATAATAGTACATATCTGCCCTCCTAGATACCCAAGGTTCCCCCTTTATACTTAAACCATTATCCCATGATAAAAAGATCCATTAGAACATAAAAAAATCATTTATAGACTTAATAAACTCAAAACACTATCTACAAATTTTTTTCACCACTTAAACCACTCAATAAAACGTTTGGGATTTTAATAAAATAACTTCACAAAACTTAAAAACGTTTTGCAAACAAAAATCCCTTAAAACCCACTTTGAACATATGTGCATACCTATATTCATAAAAACATAATTTTCATCACCCAAAACATTTCTAAAAACCCATTACAGGAGTTATAAAATAACCTCATCTGACATAACATAAAATAGACAAGTAAAACACCCAATTTAACACAATATTGATACCAAAAAATTATTTTGTCAAAAAACATCACCACAACCAGAATTATCAGCAAGGATAAAGAAGGAGAAGTGTGGTAAAAATTGAAATTAATAAAATATAAATCATCTAGAATTGATTAAACATTTAATATCCTACCACAAGTTTCAAAACCCTTGAATACTTGTGAGAAAATTTAACCGCACCACCGCCACAAAACAAGGGACTTCGAACCAGCCTAAATCCAAAAAATACACAAAGAAACTCAAGATCAATCTTTTGGTTTGAAACACTACCTTCTGGACCTTAGGGAATTCATGAATAAGGTACGAAACCCAATGAAAATGTAAGGAACTAAGGAAGAAATTCTCTTAGTTGATGATATTTGATGTTTCCCCACCAAATCTACCTTCAAAATGCTGTTCTAAAGAGGGTTTAAGGTGCTTGTGAGGCCCCCATAGCTGCTAGGGTCGAATGAGGGAAGAAAGGGGAGAGTTTGTATAAATCATTGGAGGGAAAAATGTAATTTATCTTTATTTTTAATGATACGGACAAGGTCACACAGTTTCCTTACACGGTTTAGCAAACCGTGTGCCCAAACCGTGCACCCCCTTTTGTACACTAAAAAAGTCCCCAAAATTATTCAAATTCAAGGGGGGACTGGGGGAAACAAATAGGGGAATGTTAGTCTAAGAATATAGGAGAAAAAATTTCCTTAAATGGTGGACATGGGTGTGAAAATTCTCCCCACCATGAAAACTTTCTATCCTAGAATGTCAACCTGAAGTTTGATTGGAAAACTAGAATATGTACTCTTCCTCAACCCAAGATTTCTGTTACCATGTCTCAAGTCTATCATTTACATGCTGCCAAATAACCTAGACCGATATAATATAAATTCCTTGAAGAAACTTTTCTTGGATGTGCACTATTCACATTGGCCGCTCAAAAGCAGATAAATCAGACTCTATATCCAACTCTTCATAATTTAGTACATGGGATGAATCCAGGTTGTATTTCTTCAACTGGGAGGCAAGGAAGACGCCATAGATGTATGTCAACTGAAAAGGTAAGGCCAACTTATATGCCACCTTTCCAATATGGTTGGTGATCTCAAAAGGTCCGATATACCGGGGTGTAAGCATCCCTTGCATTACCAAAAGAGGGGACTCTTTGAAGAATAACCTATCACCAACAGACAAATTTAGGTCTTAATGCCTCTAGTCAGAATATGATTTATGGAAAATCTGAGCTAACAATAAACACTACCTATTCCACTTGACCTTCTAAGATATCTCCTACACCAGACTTGGCCCCAGTAGTGAGGTCTCACCAACATCAGCCCACATAGGGGGGACTGACAGGGTCAATCATAGTGCATTTAAAAAGGAGCCATTTTAATAAAGGATCAGTAACTTTTATTATAGGAAAACTCAAAAAATCCCAAATGGCTATCCCCAGAACCTCAAAACTCTAGATTACATAAACATATCATGTCCTCCAATATCTGATTCACCCACTATGTATAAGTATTCATTTAGGGATAGTATGCCCTGCTCATCTTAATCTGAGACCCTAAGGCCTTATAAAGGCATCTAAATAACCTAGAATTGATGTGTGGGACTATATCTAAGACAACATCTGATGTCACACCATGGATCCTTACAACCTCTTGAAGATACAAACGGCCCAACTAATCCACTTTAGCTGTATATCTGATCAAAATGAAGTGGGAAGATTTATTATGATGATAAATCACCACCCAAATGGAATTATTACCCCATGGTGTATGACGAAAGCCAACAATGAAGTCCATGGAGACCTCCTCCCACTTCCAGGTCCGAATGGGTAAAAACTGGAGAAAACCAGAGGGCCTTTGATGCTCTACTTTCACCTACTAGCATGTGTAGCATCTAGACATGAAGTCAGCAATGTCTCGTCTCATACCAGGCCACCAAAACATCCGATGGACATCATAATACATCTTGGCGGCACTTGGATGGAAAAACAACTAAGACTGGTGGAAATCCTAAATCACCACCTTCCAATAAGATAACAACACTACTGAATGACCGTTCATGCATAGGATGCCCTTAGTTAATGACGACCAATCAGAATATGTCTCCCCACCATGAGGAAAATGCTTCAGTAATTGAAAAATCTCACCACTAGACTATTACCACTGAATTAGCTCTACTAGAGGAGACCGCTGAAAGATTACCAATAATGCACCCTCGTTTTGCTCTGTGGTCTCCACATGAATCTGAGCAAAGAGTGCCATCAGAGTCCACTCATCACTGGATATCCTCAAAGCCTGCACTGGGACTCTTCTCATTAAGGATTTAGCCACCACGTTACCCTTGCCCAGGGTATAGACAATGTCAAAGTCGAACCCCTACAATTAATCCATCCAATGATACTTCCTCATGTTGAGGTCCTTGTGTGAGAAGATATATGCCAAGATTTCATGATCATAGTAGACCACAAACACCTCCCCAAATAGGTAAGGACTCCAAGTCTTAAAAGTGTGCATCACAGCTTCTAAATCCATGTTGTGGGTCAGGTAATTCTTTATGTGTGGTTGGAGTTGGCGAGATCCATACACTACCACATGATCATCTTGCATAAGCACACACCCAATACCCTTTCCTGAAGCATCACAATACTCCACATACCGCTTTCCAGCCTCTAAAAAAATCAGAATGGGGGAGATAGTCAACCGCCTCTTCAGCTCCCCAAAGGACACCTAACATTATTGGCCCCACACAAAATTCAACCCTTTCTGGGTGAGCGCGATCATCAGTGAAGCAACCCAAGAGAAATAATAGACAACCCGCCTGTAATAACCAGCCGGGTTGAGGAAACTCCTAATCTCTAACACGATCTTTGGCTTCTCCCATGAAAAAACCAAAATTATATTCTCAGGGTCTACAGAAACCCCCCTCTATGATATCACATGCCCTAAAAATTTCTCTTCTCTGATCCATAAAGTGCATTTAGACAACTTTTCATAAAGGTGATGATCTCGTAAGGTTTCCAGAACAATCCACAAGTGATGATCATGTTCCTCCTTGGATCCTGAGTATACAAGGAAGCCATCAAAAAATACCATGAAAAAACAATTGAGATACTGATGGAACACCTTGTTCTTGAGTGACATAAATATCACTGGATAATTTTTCCAATATGAAGGGCGTGAACAAGTACTCGAAGTGGCAGTACCTACTTTAGAATGTTTTCATTGGAATATCTTCCTCTTTCACCCAAAGTTGATGATAGCCCAAACACAAGTATATTTAATAAAACCACCATTAATGTTTCAAGTGATTAAAAAAGTCATATATTCGGGGAAAAGGATATTTGTTCTTGGTTGTAACCTTATTCAGCTTCTGGTAGTCAATACACAACCGGAGGGATCTGTCTTCCTTTTTCATGAACAACACTGGAGAAGACCAAGGAGAGAAGCTCAGGAAAATTGGTCCTTGGGATTCTTAGTCCTCCATATATATCTTTAATTCCCTCATCTTGATGGGGGACATGCGATATGAGGGAAGAGATATCAGCTGTGTTCCTGGCACCAGATCAATCGAGAACTCCACATCCATCTCTGGGGGAAAACCTGAAAAATAATCCAGAAATACCTATGGAAAATCATCGAATACATGAGGTAGTCCACCAGAAGAAGCATAAACATCATCCTCTATTTCATGAGATGATAAATGAAATACAACGTCTCCCAACTCTAGAAGTGGAGGTCCTGCAAGACTCGATCAATGATCCAATTCCCCACAAAGAAACCAATTTACTCCCATCAAGTTTTGTGAAACTGATCCGCCGCCTATAACAATCGATGTGCACCTAGAAGTGTACTAGATAATCCATGGAAATTATTTTTTTAAAAAATATCCATATCTAAGAGAAAGATGTCCCTCTCCATGTCAACCCCTAACACGGAAAGCACACACGACAGGAACCAGAGACCCTACTCCCTCTTCTTTCCCAGCGACGTCACCAACTCCATCGCAAAGGACAAAATCCCAGTTAGAAAGTTCATCATGTCCATAAAAAAGAATAAATTAATGAAACTGAGGAACTGATATAAAAAAGAAAACAATCTATATAAGATGCAATCAAAACGGTACCACGAAATATCGACAGTCCCACCTTTGATCCTACTGGTGCCTGATCCACCACATGGAGATGTCTAGTCTTCTCATGATGATGAACAATAATATCTGGATATACCCTAAACTGGATCTTACAAGATGATGACCCAACCCTACCACCATGACCACCAAATCGAGATCCCCCCATCCTCAACGGATTTGAATGAGCTGACACTCCACTTGAAGCCACTGATCCTGCCCACTCTGAAGTGGACATACCACCTCACAAAAGTGCTGCAAGTGACCCATACCTCCACATTAATAAAAAGGATTCATAGGAAGTGAGAATTCTGGTCATATGTGCTGTGATCTCCCACACTGGTGGCACATGACTGATCTCACATCAAAATCCACAGATGAAAACCATATGGAAGAGTGGCCTAAACTACCACCTCCCTTCTTCACCTGATACACTCGATTTCTTTTCTTCTCTGAAGAGTTGTCATAAAGAACTACTGATGCTGTCCAAGAGAAAACAACCCTCGGATTCTATTCAATCTCCACCAAACATGCCCGATCAACCACCTCAACATAGGCCCTCAGCTTAAACAAGAAAACCTAGGAGTATATATCTGGTCATAATTCTTTCTCAAACCTCTGGAATTTCACATTCCCATTAGAGATGATTTCTGGGGCATACTGAACCAGCTTAGAAAAATGGTTGGTGTTCTAAATCACATAAAGATCCCCCAGAACAAGATCCATGAAATCATAGGATATATCATATGAAAAGACTTTAAGGAAATACTGTTCATTCAAGACGACCTTGACATCTCCCCAATGCATCTGCTCATTATTCATAGTTTGAAGTTCTGATTCCCACCACCTGCAGCTGGGACCCTCCAATAGAAAAGAGAAACACTTCCCCCTGACCTCCCGGGGTGTGTACAGAAACTCGAACATGCGCTTGATCTATTTGATCCATTCCTATGCTTCCTGGGGTTCAATTCTACCTCAAAACGTCAGAGGCTTCTTTTTCAAGAACTCCTAGGACTGATCCTTCAAAGGATCAGTCTAATATTCTCTAAAAAGATCTAGAATAGGATTTGGTCCATGTACTAGATCTTGGAAATCACAAAACACAACCTCTACTATCCTCTTATCAAGCAGTGATGGAGAACTCTTTACAGATTCCTCGTGTGGGTGCATGGGAGCTTTCTGGGGAGGCATGATGCTTCAAATAGGAAACTATCCCAAGAGAAAAAATAAGTACAAAAATTATGAAAATATAATCAATAAAATCAAAAATATATAATCCAAACACATTACAATGATAAAAGAAAAAACTACCCCACCCGCACCTGATGTCCATGGGTTGTCTGCAGCCCACATGTCTCACCTGTAAGTGGTGTCAAACAAAAAATTACAATTCCCCATGGTGACTCATGTTATGACAAGAGAGGTATGGGACAAGAGCCCTACTCATGACCAAAACTATGAGTCCCGACATCCTTAACTTCTATATATCCTAGCACATCCCAAAATAATAATATAACACAAAAACATTAACCTCCTCTAATACTATTTTGTCACGAACATAATCAGGTAGCCACCAAAACCGGCACCAAACATAGATCGTGATAATTCCTGAAGGGTTTTACCTATCCCCATGGGCTGGAACAACTACCCGAGAATCATATACTTTGTTTTGGGAATGATTTACCTGAGTATGGAGACATAAAACATCAAAAAACAATCGATAAACTGAATCTGAAAATTCATGCCAAACAAGAGTTAAAAAAGATCCAGAACTGAATTCATAGGTTTAAAAATTGATCAATAGGTCCAAAGACAAATAAAAATAGCATAAAAAATACCCAAGGATTCCACACGACAAGGGTGCATCACCTATAAGCCATCTCCACAATGCTGCACCAAGGAAGGGGACTATCAACCCGAACCGCCATCACCTAAGGCCTTTCCTTTACCTGTGTCAAACATGATAATGTATACTTACACCCAAGGGGTTTAATTAGTGTGTGAGAATAATGCCAATAGGATTCAACCGAGAGATTCCATAGAGTAAACAATACAAGATAAAAAGAATGCCATTTTTGATAAACAAGAAGTGGAAGAAATAAATTCTATAGAATAAAACATTTGAATATAAGTAGTTTTCAAAGGGGACTTTCCATGAGTGAGAACAATTAAGTAAAAAATGTATGATAATATATTTTCTAGAAAAAATCACCCTAATACAAAGATAATTACAAAAGAGTCAATGAGAACTAATCTCAGGAACACCCCAAGGCACTAGTGAGTCTCAGGCCCTACGTACCTCGTACCTCAGTGAAAAGTAACCATAGAAAAATTCATTCTCATGCATTATCCACTAATAGGGAACATACAAATAAACCAGTGGTCCCCAATAATCATCAATATTTTTTTCTGTGTTGTTGTTACCAATTTTTCTCAGTTAAACAGGGATAAAACCCATCCAGATCACTAGCGTACTAGTACATATCTGCCCTCCAAGATACCCGAGCTTCCCCCTTTGTGCTCAAATAATTATATCATGATAACAAAATCCATTATCACATAATAACATAAATTATGGTCATAATAAAATCAATACAGAAGCTACAGATTTTTTTCACCACTTATAACACTCAATAAAACCTTTTAGATTTTAATAAAATAAATTTAGAAAATATAACAATGTTTAGCCCACAAAATACCTAAAAAATCCAACTTTAAACATCATGTGAATACCCATATTCACAAAAAAAGAATTTTGAGCACTGAAAAAATTTCTACAAACCCATTACATAAGTTATAAACAACCTCATTTGGCATAACATAAAATAGACAATTAAAACACCCAATTTAAAAGAAAATTGGTACCTAAATATTATTTTCTCAACAAACCTCACCAAAACCAAATTTTTCTGAATGGATAAAGATGGAGATATGTGATAAAAATATAAATTCATAAAATCTAACTCATATAGAGTGGACTAACCAAGGAATTTCTTTCCAAAAGTGTCAAAATCCATGAATATTTGTGTGAAAATTCAACCGAACCACCACTACACCACAAGAGACTTAGATAAAAAATAAATCCAAAAGAATAGAACAATAAACTCAAGATCAAACCCCTAGTGTGAAACCCCACTAGCTGTACATTAGGTAATTCAATAATAAGGGATGAAACCCCATGAAAAAGGGAACTAATGGATAAATTCACCTACATGAGGATGTTTGAAGTTTCTCCACCAAATCCTCCTTCACAATGAAGTTCCATGGAGGGTTTGAGGTGTGTTAGAGGCTGCCATGGCATCTAGGGTTGAATGGGGGAAGAAAGGGGCCAGTATGGATAAATACATGGAGGGGAAAATGGAATTTAACAAGATTTTTAATGAGATGGATAAGGCTACATGGTTTTCTTGCATGGTTTAGCAATCCGTGCTCCCAAACCGTGCACCCCCCATTTTTCCACTCAAAAAGTGTCCAAACATCTCCAAATTCAAGGGGGTCCTAGGGGAAACTTAGGGGTAAAGTTAATCCAATAATATAAGTGAATATAGTACCTTAAACAAAGGACATGGGTGTGACTATCATAAAGGAGGAGGATAATTATTCTTAACAATGATATAATTTTGGAGAAAGAAATTCATCATGGTAAAATGATTGAATTAAAAAAAGGATGTCTTCCTAGGGAGGAATATAAATAGATGTAATATGAAATCTAAGGGTGGAATCCAACCAATCTTCGAAAAAATAAGTCCAAAAGGAATTATTTTAACTCAATAAAGGGAGTAGAGTTATCAATGACTCTAACATCATTATTTTAATTGGAATGGAAAACACATAAAGGCAGAACATCTGATGGATTTTTAAATAGCCTGGATTTCATGAAAGTTACGAAAAAATAAATCCATGTTTAATAAATACCCCAAAAATAAGAAACACATGGCGAATATGATTCACATATCAATGGAACAAAATTTTGAGATCCAAAATCCTTTACCCATTATCTATATTTCCTTGAACTCACTCAAACCTACTGTATACCAAACATAAAAATATTAATATATAATTTCATAACATTATTGCTAACTATTAAAATTTATACTCCTAATTTTAATAATTTTTTTTATTATATATTTTAAATATTGTGTGTGAGTAATCTTTGTATCACTCTTATATTTTATAATATATTTTTCTTTAAATAAATTATGAGTGTTTGAAATCTTTCTTAACACGAAACAGTTAGCTTAAAATGAAATATATATATTATAATATAGCCATTAAATTAGACGTATGAATAAAAATAATCACATTATAAAAAATATTTATAAAGGTTTTACATAATTTAAATATATATACCTAATAAATAAGTACATTGTTTTTAGTAAAGTCATTTTATGCTTCAAAAATATGTTTTCTTAAAAAGTGGGTTTCATTACATTTATTTCATTGAAATCATAATTAATTTCAACCTTTTTAGAAATTTTATTTGAGTTAATTAATATAATTTTTAAAATAATCATTTAAATATTATCTCTATGTTATGTTTTGGAATTTTTCTGAAAAGATTTATTTTTAATTGAATAATGAAAAATATTGATTTTTCACAAAATTATCATCTATTTTCATTAAATAATGAAATTTAAAAGTCCCATTATTTTTTAATTTTATATTTTAGTAAAAAAATATTATTTAATTTTAAATAATTTAATTAATTACATAGGATAGTAAATTATACTTGAATTTAGAGTGGGTTCATTTTTTGGGCTTAAAACACATTTTTTAAAATCCTTTTTATTATTACAATGTGTTTTTATCCTAATGAATTAAAGTAATAAAAATTAATTAATAATTATTATGAAAATTTTAGATTATATATTCTTTCATATATTTTTACATTCATATAATATTAATTTATAGGTAAAGAGTGGGAGTACATGCGGTTTCATTCTTAAAAAATAATTTTTCTAAAAACAGGTTGTTGTATTTTGTACACTTATTTTAAAATTAAAATTATACAATTATATAAATTTCATTTGTTAAAATGGATTCCATATTTGGAACCATAATTTTTATTTTCTAATTATCCCACTTTCATTTTATGTCATAATGAATATTAAAAAATTTAAAAATTTTCTACCTTAGTTAAGGTTATAGTGTGTTTACCAAGAGGGGGGGGGGGGTTAAACTCAAATATAAGGGTAATATGGCCACATAAAAATATATAATTATTATATTTTGAAGAAATTTAAACTATATTATCTTAACATTTAATTATTATATATTTGTAGCCATTTTCACAAGAAAATTACATAATATTATTTAAATCATTTAAGCAATTCAATGTGTGTCCTCACCCACACATATAAAAAAGATCCTCCTATCATACAACATTAATGAATTTTAAACCTTATATATCAGGAAATTCCTACCAAAAAACCATCGTATATTAATTACCTTCACCAATTATTCCATTTTATTATCCCAATATTTTACTTTCATGGTTTATTGCATATGCCAAATGAGGTCTCACAAAGATGAGGTATAAATCTTAACCGAGCTCTTTTAGTTTTATTTCTTATTCAAGTTATCTAAACCTATTGAATCGACCATAAAATGATTAATCTAGTATCATAAATATACTATGTTTTTATTATGATTATTTAAGAACTATTTTCCTCCCCATTTTTATCAAATGGTAATTGAAAGTATCGCTCGCACATACGTATAGACTACCACCACCACATAGCGATATTACTCATTTTTCACCACCATATTTCATGGGTGGTTATTATAATGGATTTAATTTCTCTATATTATATATTTCAAATAAGAATTCTTCTATAATTAAAATTTCTTATATACCTTATTACAACCCGATCTATTGGAAAATGATAGTGTCACTCATGCATGCCTGTGGGCTACCACCTCCCCGAAGCGATGTGATTCATTTTTCATTTCCAATTTACGTGGTAGGTAATAAGGATAGATTCACTTTATATATATGAAATTTATTATATAATAATTATTATTTAATGGTGAATTATTTTATACCTTTTTTTCATTCTATCCATCAAAAAATGGAAACATCACTCATGCGTATGTACAAACTACCATATCCCAAAAGTGTTGTAATTCATTTTTCATCTAGAATATATAAGAATGGTTATGAATATTATATAATTAGTAAATATGATACTTTTTAAATTATTTATATTATTTATATGATTTTACCATGATCAATGTTCAAGGACCATAACTTCCAATCTAAAACATACCAGAAAAATAAAATAGTTATAACCAGGAAAAAGGAATTTTAATAATGAATTATTAATAAAATAAATAGTGAAATATTATCAGTATATAATATAACATAATATAATGGTTTTAATGGATCTATTATATAATTATAGAAAATATATATTTTTTATACATGTGTTTATAGTGCTTATGAATCAATCCAGACATAAGGCAAGGGTTCTTCGTCTCAATATTATTTTGCTGAGGACTGTTTTATATAAAGAACCTATTTATATTTATAAGGTATATATAATAACCATATGAAAACTTATATAATGTATACTTATTAATTCATGGTATCTAATGTTTTGATTTAAATTATTTCATATAAAAGAATTTGATTCGAATGTTACCAATGTAGTAAGGGTTTATCATGTCAAATTATCTTATTTGGACATATGTTATGTTATAAACCTATCATCTTTTATAAGGTGTATCTACTACCCATTTGAATATTTTTCTAGAATATACATAATCTCTTGGTATTTAATGTTTTATTTGAATTTATTTCTTTCTTGGGACTTGGGACTCAAAATTTACCAATGCCGTAAGGGTTTTACGCTAAAATTTTACTTTTTGAAAAGATTGTTTATGATTAAATTTATGATGATGAAATTATATGATTATTATATATAAAATATTATATATATTCTTATAAAATGGTTATTTAATTATATTAAATGTATTCCTTTCATTATTCCCTCTTTATGTACTCAAGAGTTAAGAATAATATTTTTAAGGAAAACTAACTTTATTTTTCTCTTCATTCGGGCATAATTTTCTTCCATATCATTGTTTTTTTTAAAATTGATTTATGGAATGGATTTACAATTCCCCAATAATTTTATAAATTAAATTTTACACATATTTTATTTTTTATTATATTTTATAGTAATATTCTTGTCTTTTTCTGAATGAGGTACTTTTTTCCAAAGGTGTGAAGAAAATATTTGTCTTAACATATAAAACATGATCATATTTTACAACCACCATGACTACTATTTTCATTAAATATTTCTTTATAAGGATCCATGGTTATGTTTGCATAAAAAAAATTAATTCATATTTTTGATTTTTTTATATTTTGAATATGTGATTTCAAAATGAAAAGGGTATTTTCTTCAAGAAGTGATACCATGATATTTTAAAGGACATTTCATATATAACCATATTATTTGATGTTTATCATGATTTTTTGGAGATATGAACCAATTTTAAAATATTTATTTTTTATATTGATGGTTTAAGATTATGAGGAGAAATATTGATGAAACTACTTTTCTATTCCATATGTTATGTTATGGTTAAATGATACATGTTTATATGATATTGTGGAATATTTATAAATGGATTATGATTATGTGGTGGGTGTGTCAATTATATACCTCCAATTAATTGGGTAATGGTTAATATATGCTTATAAGGTACATGAGAGTATATTCTAATCCCAAAAGAGGGTATATGGGAGGTTATCCCAAGCCTAAAGTAGGTACACTGGTGGTAATACCAAGCCTAAAATGTGATGAATGTCTTGGTGGTTATCCTTGACATAATATTTCTATGATTATGATCATTTCACACTTTATACCAATATTTTATAATATTATCTTATGCTAAGGTTATGCTCTCATGTCTCATGATCTTTTATTCCTTTATGATTCATTTTTTATAAACATACATGATTTATAACATGAATCATGATTATGATATATGAATTACTAAGAATGGTTTTAAAATATTATGATCATGTTTTCATACTCTTATGCTCATTTTATAATTAAATGGTCATTAATATCTCCCTTACTTACCCTTATAATTTGACCTTAACCATTACTATGTTTTAATTTCCGAAGGATATGAAGAAAAGGTTTTAAGAATTATATATATAAGATTGGTGATAGTTGTGAAGAACTTAGGGGAGATTATATTGATCTTTTAAATACCATTTTTTAGGTATCTTGTTTTCTAAAGAAACTAAAAATTTATAGTTTTGGTGTTCTTCATAATCGTGTATAATGAATATTCACCTAAAATTAGGTTATATTTATATATGTAATTGTTTAGTTACCTCATTTCATATCATAGAAATTTTAAGTTATTTTTTAACAAATGAGTGACAAAACTTTAGTGGGAACCCTTAGGATAATCCTAAGTATAAGAGAATATCATAAGTTATGGTAAATAAAGGAGTGTGGTTTTTCTCTCTAATACACCCATGTCTGGATAATATTATATGGATATAGATGTGGATGTGGTTGTAGCATAGATGAAATTAGGGGTAATGACTCTGAATGGGGTGTATGGAGTATTAAATCAATTTTCACTGGATCTTGATGAGTGAGACTATGACTAAACACATGAATAGTCACTTTGAAGGGATATTCTTAGGTTAATTTATATTTTATTTATATTCTATTATAATGGATTTAAAAAGATATTAACTATTTATAACCCAAGTTAAATATAATGTGTCATAGATTGAAAAGAAGTTTTCATGATTTGGATATTATATGAATTATTTTTATTGATTACATGATTACAGACTACAAATATAGTTTCTAACACTATGTTTTTTTGTTTTAGATAATGGATGTAACTAAGAGAAATTATATTAATACAAAATGTGCTGAATGAAAAAATTATTTTCCACACAAGAAACCAAATGAAATGGGAAATGGGATGATAAATATTATGATATCTATAATAATTTATATCAATACATGATTAATAATTGAATCATCAGTGTGTTTTGGAATGATCTAGATAAGTGAAAAATGGAGTTTCCAAAAGATCATGGAGGAAAAAATATTTAGATTCCTACATATTGCTAATATGGGAAGAAGCACTCGGGTAAATTTTTCAAAGGATTGGGAAGATGTTTTATTTATATATTTTAAGTGAATAAAGAAATTAATTTCAGAGAAAAAATGAGTAGTTAAATAGAGTTCAATAAATTACATTCTATGCTACTATTTATAGCTCAATGTATTCTGTGTGGGGAACTTGATAAAAATCTAAGTTAATTATTTAATCCAAGGGATAGCTACAAAACCAAGGAATGTACTAAACCTTTCTAATCATTAAAGTGGAATGATTTAAGTTTTTATTTATTGGGATTTGTGAATGAAATTAGATAAGCGTTTTAAAAATGTTATTCTATTTATAATAATCGTAAAACAACTATGTAATATTGTATAGTTGGGTTTATTTTAGGTTTTAAAGCATATATTGAATGGTATAGATAACATAGAAAAGTGATTTAGTGGTAAAGGGATATTTTTGGAAAACATATGATTAAGGGATAGATAAACCCTAATACATTCTTGATATCGAGATGATAATTTTTAGTAAGGATAAATAGGTGATTGATATTGATGAAGTACATTATATAGTATTGGTGACCTTGAAATATATTAATGATTTTATGATAAAATTATTTAAGCAATTTTGGATAAATTTTAGTTCATTTTTTGATTTATAGAATTTATTTTATAGTCTATGATTTTATTTTAGGAATAATAATTGTGTTAATTTTTGGTAGTATATATGTTTTCATTGAGGTTTTATAATGATTTTGGTTGTTAGCATAGTTTTAGAAAATTTGTGATCATAGTATTAAAATGTTTGTTATGTGATATTAATATAGGATTTATATTTTTTACGGATTAAAGTTATATCGACTTTTGAATTTATTTGACATTTTTTATAAATTTTGGGGTTTTGAATTCTGGTTTAGATTCTTTGAAAAGTTTAAGGATTTTTCTATTTGTGCAATGAATTGAGTAGATATTTGGGTATTATTTATCAAATCCTTGAGAATAAACTTTTCAATCATATTTTATTCATAATATTTATCTTATATTATAGTAACATTTTTTGGTTTTGATAACTGAATAAAGAAAACATGAATAGGTTTTCATGATTTTAAATATCTTATTATTAATTAGAAGTTTATTTTAGTGCTCAGGTAAAAAAAATTAATATTTTTCATTCATCATTGTAATATAAGATAAAAATCGGTGGAAACTAATTGAAACATGAAACCAAATGATGAAATTTGGATTATGTATTTGAAATCAATTATGTAATTATATTTTCTCATATTACATTGTAAAATAATTCCCCATCTGTAGAAAAAAGTACCTTTAAAATGAGAATTTTTACCTTTTAGAAAATAATTTCTGTAGAATAGAGGGTCATTTTCATCCCCCACTTGATTTATGGTTTTGTGATCATTAACATTCTCATAAATATATAATCTATTATATTTATTATTATTTAAAAATTATCTTTCTCCTCCGTGTATATATTTTACCATTCCAATAATTACTTCTTTATATGGGAACCTAATTATATGTTATTTTAGTTAAACTTTATGTTTTAGACATCCCATTTTCAATGAAAGTTTTATTATCCTTTTTTATGTTGTGGGTATTCAAAAAACATTTTTTTCAAATATTGAGACATTCATTACAAAGATAAAAATTATTAGGACACAATTTATTTAAGTTTGGGATATTTTAACACCCCTAGTTTATAGAATATATATTTATTTAAATAAATTATATGTGTTTGATATATGGCTTGACACACAACATCAAGAATGAAATGAACTAAAATATCTTATATATATCTATTAAATTAGTGGTATAATCATGAATAAAAAAATTATAAAAAATATTTAAATTTTTTATATAATAAAAATTTATTGATTAATTCATAAAAAATAAGTACTCAATTTCCAGTAAATTCATTTAATGCTTTAAAAATACGTTCTCTTAAAAAAGTGGTTTTATTTCATTCTGTTCTTATAAATTTTAATTACTTTCTCAATTATTTAGATATTTTATTTGAGTAAATAAATATAACTTTTGAAACCATCATGTCAATATGAGATAAAGGTGAATATTTGGGATCTTTCCAAAAAATCTATTTTTATGTGAACATTAAAATATTCTAATTTTTGAAAACTTGTCATTTTTTATCATTAAATCAAGTAACATAAAATTCCCATTGGTTTTTAAATTTTATCTTAATATAACCTAATTCACTTTTAATTATAAATAATCTAATTAACTACATAAGAATCAATATTACTCTTGATTTTATAAAATTTCATTTTTTGCCCTAAAAGCACAATTTTCTATTTTTTTGTGTGAAATTTCTTTTTTGTTAAAATAAATTAAATTAATAATAATTTATTAATAATTATAATCAAATTTTTATATATTTTTATTTAATTAGTGACATTAAAATTTGTTTTATACTTAAAAATACATTTTCATATAAATGACTTTTTGTCACGCTTTGCTCTCTTAATTTAAAATTATAATTTTCTGGTTATTGAAAATGAATTTGATAGAATGGATTTCAGATTTGGAATCAATATTTTCAAATTTTATAATGAGTGAAATTTTATTTTTGGTCTTAAAAAATAGTAAAAACAATATGAATTTTTCACCACGGTTACGGTTAAAATGATTTTACCACGATGATGGGTGGGGGTGGTTAAACTAAGAGATACAGGTAAGAATACAATATAATGATTTATAATTCTTATTGTATAAATATATTTACACCCTATATTATCTTAAATATTTAATATTTTCTATTTGGATCCACTTTCATAATAAAATGACATTGTTTATTTAAATCTTTATTGTAACTCCATATGTGTCCTCTCCCCCACTAATAAAAGGTCAGCTCATATCCTCCCTTATTCATAAATTTTCAGCCTTCCATGAAATCCAAAATGTACCCAAAAAACTTCATAGATTACTTAACTACAACCAATATCCATTTTTCTCATCCTAATAACAATCTTTCAATGATTAAGGTGTAAGGTAAAGGAATTCTCTCAAAGAAGATGTATAAATCTTAATGAGATCTTTAAATTTTATTCATTATTACAACATCTATAAACCAACTATATCCATCATAGAATGATGAATCTAGTATCATAAATATATTGAGATTTTATTATGACGATGGAATCACCATTTTCCACTCCCTTTCCATCAAATGGTAAATTAATGCATCACTCTGGTGTACGTGTGGACTAACCCCTCCACATAGTGATATGATCCATTTTACTTCACCATATATCTATATAGAGATTTAAGAGGTGATGTAGGAATATATAGAGATAAAATATAATATGATAAAGGTTCCCAAGTTCAAAAATGATTATTATGAAATGATAATGTTATGTAACTGAGTATGTGTCTTGTCAACATCAGATTTAAAGAGGATATATTGGACGAATCTCACAACTCATAATTCTATATTCATCCTAGAAGAATAAATATTTTTAGAGATATTAAACAGTATTTCTAGTGAGATAATGTTAAGAGATATATTGATGATTTTTTATCTCTAATTTTGGTATGTAAACACGTTAATTATGAGACATAAGTATAAGGGGATGACACAACTACTACCCATACCATAATGAAAATGTGAAAACACCACCATGGATTTCATAATTATACTCCTACAAAATATAAAAGACATAATGATATTTTTGTTATATTTTACCACATTATGAAGTAAACACATTTCATTTCTATATGATAATATTTTCTTTCTTGATTTTCTAGCTAGGATATACATTAAATAATGGGTAATGTTACTTGAAGTACTACATTCTATTACATAGAATCTAGTTATGAGGTTTTCCATATTGTTTTATAAAACGATTAAGAATGATCAAGATATATAATTATGTTTTATTACTACATATTATTCTCAAATGGATGTCCAATCCAAGATAAATATTAAAACATCAGAGGATATGCAAAGATAATGTTCTCTAGATTTGAAATGTGGCTTGGATTAACACCTTCCAGTAATAAAATTACCTTATAATAATATATTTCACTCAATAATTAAGATATATTATTATAAATACCTCAATAATAGGAAGTGAATAACTCCAAAATACTGGTATGGAGTTGGAGAAATAAATCTAATGGGACCTGATCTAGAAAAGGAAATGAAAAATAAGGTTAGATCTGTTCTACTACACATCAAGGCATCTTTGATTCAATAAATGTGCTATTATTATAATCATATGTGAGATATATAATTCAAGGTTAATGAGAAGGTATTTTTATGAAATTTTACATGTAATAATGTTATGATATTGAAAAATTAGGTAAATCTGATCCCTGTGTATATTGGTCGCTTTAAGATTCATGATTAAGCAGAGACTGTATCTTATTGCTTGGTGCTTCAAAAAACCTCTATAAAGTTCATCATGTGTTTCATGTATCTCTCTCAAGGAAGTTATTACTTGATAATTAACATGTACCAATCATATAGGTTGTACCATAAAATAATGGTCATTATTAATAAGAAAAACTGATAGAAATCTAGGACTGTAGAGACAATGTTATATGGAACAAGACTACTCACCCAGTTAATGTTCTATAGATAAAAAAAATTGAGGAAACTACATGGTAAATCGAGGATGTGGTATCATAATTTTTTTTATCAGAGTTATTTAATTTCTAGAGTGTAATTTATAATTATGTGGTATAATATAACACCCAAAATTTTATATATATTTTCTTTGAAATAAGCTAGAGGTATTAAATAACTTACCAGACATGCAACCTTGGGTCTAAATGAACTCATGATATAGTATAACGTTAAAACCTAGACATTGTATTGGCAGGTATAGATTGGATTTAATTTTTTTTGAAATATATATATTAATTTTTTCTTAAATTTAAATGTGTTCGTTAATTCCTTAAAAATAAGCACTAATTTTTAATTAAATAATTTATTCATTAAATTAACTATTTTTTTGAAAAAATGCGTTTCTCGAAATGTTATGTAAAATAATCCCAAAAACATATAGTGATCACTATGAAAAATTTATTTTATTTAACTTTATTATTAATGTATATATAAAAATCCTTATATTAGTCATATAATGTTTAGGGATTATAACGTCCCTTGTTTGGGACTAGGTGGGAATTCTAAAGGAAATAGAAATGTTTCATTTGGTGGATAAGAAAAAAATTAAACCAAGATTCAAAATATATATTTGAGCATTGTGACACATAAAGTGTTATGTTCAGATGTGGTTTAAGGTATAAGAGACGTCTTAGGAGTTCGTATGAGTTTCATGGGCATAAGACATCGATAAATATAGTTCGTGAGAAGAAGATAGAGGTGCATTATTGGAATACAGTTAGTAATAACCATGAAACCCAAATGTGTGGCCTATTTTCTATAGGGGAATGGTTTTTAACCATGTGTCTCCCTTGGAGAAACCATGTATGTTAGTGTAGGTTCCTGGAGGTGCCACATATTTTTTTAACCTATTCGGCTGAGGGTGTATAACCATGTAGATAGTCTGTAGAAAACTACAGAGGTAGAAACATGGGTTGTACATGGTTTTCTCAAATAATTCATTTGGCCCACATACATAGTGCCAATTATTCATTGATCCTTCATAGTTGGTTCATATTATTTCAAAATTCATGCCTAATCCTTAATGATCATTAAAGAGTGGAATATTTCCAAGTTTTTCTCTACATATTTATTTATTCTTCCCCTTTTCTCCTTCCCTTTTCTCCCACACAGTCCATCATCTCAAATCCTTCCCCAGTATATCCTATAGACTTCCTTATATCCCCTCATATGATATCAGAATCAAGATCAGTTAGTCTTTTCGGATCTATATCAAAAGTCTCAAAATTCCTATTGATTCATATCTCATTTCTCTTTCTGTATAGAATGCTAAATCTATGTGGGATCTTTTTCCTTATTTTTAGGGAAAATATCGACCTTTTAGATTTCTCTCAAACCGGATCAATTAAAATCCCTATAATATAAAAGTGATCCATCATTAGTATAAGGTAAGTGGTTTTATTCTTTTCCCTTAAAGTATAGCATGTTTATAAATTATACATTTATGCATCATGTAGGATCCTTTCTACATGACCTCTTAAATTGAAATTAAACTTGTAAATTCCTATGAATATATTTACATTTTCTATATGATTTTCAACTGATCCATTGGTGGTTATTTACCTCAACTCTAACAAACCCATTTGGGGTGTGTTTCATGTATTCCATTACTCATTTTTTCTTAGGAAATTTAATCACCCTTTTGGGGTGTTATTTTAGATTATAGTTTTAAAATATTATACCAAAGAATTAATCACATTTGAATAATGTTGAATTAACTATCATTTAATAGTTGTTTAAATTATATTAAAATTTTCAATATTCCAACCATTCTACATTTGGTAACAGAACCACATATGTGTTGTTCTACCTTATTTAACAAAAAGGGGTATTTAAATATTGATATTTGGATTGTAGGTGAAATGATTATGGGAATGGACCTCTTTATTTATACTTGTTTAGAGATAAATATAATGATTCTGTACATGGAATTATTTATTAAATTATTCATGGATTATCTTTTATAAATAAAATAGTAACAGAAGGAATGAAATGAGTCATGATACTTGAAACTAGAATTGATGATCCTTATGGCCTATGATTAAATACTAATATGATTTATGTAAAATGAATTACACTAATCCTTTTGGAATACCTGAGTTTATTATTATGGAATTCCTAGGATGGGATCATAGGATGTTTGGGATTTTATATTTCATGAGAATTACTAGATTTATCATTATTGAATACAATGGATGGTCTTATAGGTTTCATGAATTGTATTATGTATTAAGGGATACTTGGGTTTCGTTTTTATATAATTCCTTTGAAGGGATCATATGTTAAAAGATTATACTCTTGCACCGAGTAATACTTGGGTTTTATTTTTATGGAATTCCTTAGATGGGCTCATTGTAAGTTAGAAGTGATACTTGGAGTTCCTATTTATAGAATTCCATAGAAGTGTTCATATAATTAATCGAATTTTTTTACTTCTTGAGAGGAACATGAGTTCCAAATTATAGAAGTCCATGGATGAGATCATAAGAAAAATAAAATATATCATACTTGTTTTTTATATATGACTAGTGGTATCTCCTTATGATGATTATTTTACAAGGAAGCCTTGGTTATGTACTTCAGGGACATGAATAAATAATGGTAATTTTTTAGATATATGTTAGTAACAGGAATTTATTCGTGGTCTTAGAGACACTCATTCTTGGTATTACAACTTGGATCATCACTAGTGCATGCATATATCTATATATCTATATTTTCATATACTATTATATTTACATGTGGGAATGTTCATATATATTCTGTCTTAGGCCAAAGATATTAGGGTTGGGATGGTGTCTTTAGGGAACTTGAGCCTAACTTGTTTATATTTATTTAATTACAACCTTATTGATATTATTGCACACTACTGTATTTTATACTCATAAACTGGATGAAATTATACCTTGTTGGTGGGTTACTAATTAGTTGATCTTGTTCTATGTTTGGGATGATATTATGCTGGGGTACCTAAAAACCTCGTGGTTGTAGGTTCAAGTTCACTGATTATTCTTTTTCTGTTACATTTGTATATGGGATCATATGAACATATGACTGAGTTGGACCTGATGATTCTCATGGAGATAGCCTTCAAGGGATTTTTCTTTATTTTTGAATCATTTATTTATTACATTATGTATGTATACTTATTGCATTTTGTATCATCACATGGACATGCATGGTTTTGTATTTGGAATTGGCTATTTTATCAGTTTTTATTGTCTTCAACTTTCTTTTATTTATAATGCTTCCACTATTAATTGATTTATCACGTTAAACCATTGTGACACTCTGATTATTAGTGTATAGTCTCCCAACCATAATAGCATTAAAACCTTACTTCTAGTTGGAAGCCTCTAGCATACAGGGAGGCGTGGTTGAGGCCTTATGAAGAACTGTCCTAGGGAACCATTTCAATGGATCGTGAGTTGGGGCATTACAAAGTGGACTCATATGTATATTTTTCCCTTTTCTAACTATTTTGGGATGGTAGAGCATGGATTAAGAATGTGTCGATGCTTGGTAAATATCCATGTCTAGGAGTGACAAACCCACACATTGGAAAAAAACAATTAGACAAAAATGGGAGTGTTTTTCATGTTATTAATAATTACAATTGTTTATTATTTCACCTCAATTTATTGATGTACTTTCTAATTTTCGATGAATTATGAGATTTAAGTTATTTTAACCATGGTTCTGTATAGAAATGAAGTATTATTACATGCATCATTATAGGAACATAGGGATTTGCATTACAGGAATATTCCATGCCATGTAGGTTGTATTACTTGACTACATGTTACATGTTGGTTATTACTTATATTATTTAGTAGTAGGATTATCTACATTCCATGTTAGGTTATTATTTATCATGATCACCTATACATCATTCTAGGTGATAAATTTACATTCTCACCTATACTTATTTCCTTGTGATAGAAAGCCTTGATATAACTATGATAAAAAATTTGTTATTGAAGTGTCTGAATCAACCTAAATGGTATTTTACCATATACCTTGATGGTTTCACCTTAACTAAACAATAAATACAAGTTTAAGACTTGGATTATTGGTCATACAATTTATAACATCTATTGTTGCGATTAAATGGGTTCCAATAATTGTTTATAATGTGTGTGGTCCCTTATAAGTTGGGAAGGGTAACCCATTTAATTGAAGAATTAAATATGAAAATACGATATTATAAAATAAAATCTGAAATATGGTTTCATCTATATGAATTAAAATTACAATTTATAATGTAAATTAACTTTATAACTTGTGAATTTTAAATCATCTAACTAAACCATGGTTCATATAAATGTTAACATAATTGTAAATCTTATCGAAAATGGTTTCCTCATGAAGGCTTGTACCTCTATTACTTTGGCATAATGTCCCATATGACTAAATTATTAAATACACAACTAGAACTAAGTATGTTATTTGTGGAATGTTTCTAATGAGACAAACCCATTAAAGGATTCTATTTTTTTTAACAATATGACTATTGTGGATTACACTTAATTGAACCCAGATTAGCTTAATGGGAACCTTTAACGTTGCCTTTATTTTAATATGCCTTAATACTAAACCCCATGGGGAAATATTAATTCCATGTATGGATGGTTATTAATAGTATCAACATCCACTTATATGGGTTACATATAACTATATGGTAGAATCTTATTGAACTCATCCCCTTTAATTAATAAAAAACCATTAATTGGTTTTGATATACACATATATGAGGCATTAGTTAATTAAAATTATAATTACAAAATAATGGGTATTTTCCTCCCTAGATTGGAATTTTAATTTCTTTTAACTAATCCAATATGGGAGAATATATGAGTAAATGATTGAGATGAATATAAAAAATTTATGAGATAAATTTCCTAAAATTGTGACAGGTTATCAGCTAAATAATTAATCCATGAAAATAATTTTGACATGACTTGCCTATGTTTCATAATGGTGTTAGCTAATAAATCACATAATATTTCTGTCTTTTATAATTGGTACTAGATGTTCTAAAAACGGATCCTTTGAAATGTTTTAAAATCAAATGTGAATTAGTGTAATTTATTAAATAAAACCTTAAAGTGGTGTTCTTGGATTAAACCCTTGTGTAAGGGTAATTTAAATATTTCTCTAAGTTATACCTTAGAAGATAATGGGTATGCTAACTATAGGTCTATATTGACCTTTTTTTTACAATGACCTTAGAGGTTAGGCTAGTAATCCAAGTGAACCTTTCTGTTTGACATAGTCATAAGTTTGAGGATTTCTTTTTAGCACGATCTTTCTAACAGAGGAAGCACCATATAAACATAAAAATAATTTATATATTCTTATGAAGTGTTTTAACATGTGGTTCCATTTAGGTGTCATTCATCCTATATAGTAATATTAGTTTTTAAATGAAACTTGAGTTAGATGAGTGGTTTTACGGTGAATTGACCCTTGTTAAGGGAAAGAGAATCGGGTAATGCTCTATTTGTAGTGAGTTATACATGCCTAGGGAATGGTCAACCACATAATAGGTTGTTTGAACCTTGTTCATATTCTTCATTAGTGATAGATGAATTGAGAGGTCATTAGATAGATTTATTGTCATACAGTACAATACATCTCTTGGATAAATATTTCATATGGGCTATCAGATATTTGGAGGCATGGGGATAATATGCCTATGTATAGTTTCAAATGATTTACAACTGTGTTGATAAATACTCAGGGTAGTATGCATTGATACATGCAGTTTCAATCAAATCCTTAAAATGATGCAACACATAATATGAGTTTGGTTGAAATAGTTCAAACATTGATCTATTACACTACATTCACAGGTAATATCTAGATTAGATTGATCTTATCATTAAAATAAATTTAATTGTATCCGTACCCATTATGATATTACAAAGGGATCACATGTTATAACACTACCAATCAGTTCAGTTTTGGATTCTATGACCAGTACTAATGATTTGGGTAAGTGTAGAACAAGAGATAGTTATATGTATGTATAAAATTAATTTGATATAGAATTATTTTTAGGGGATGGTTTCTTCTAATTTTGTTTTGGTGATTAGTGAAAGCATGTTAACCAAATCCATAACATGAGTTTGGTGGTGGATGGATCATGTTCTGTGAGATGAGTTCCCATCCATAGTAAATGATGACTAGGAACTCCTATAGTGGGGAATATGGTTCCTATCGTGGAAAATAATGTACTTCCATGTATAAGTAGCACAACCATAGAGGCTATTTGGGCATGTTCAGAATAGATTTTGGAAATCTCATGATACTAGTATGTTCGAGTTATAGTACTTGAGATGATCTGAATATAAAACCTAGTTATGGGTTTTAATGGATTTTAGATGCTAGATTCAGACATAGGGTGCATGAACAAACCAAAGGGATATAACACATTTTGTAGTATGTCGGTGTTTTCAAGGAAGTATAATGATGAAATAGTTCGATGTGTATGAAACATTTGAGGACAGTTGGAGTTAATGTTAGAGTATTGTAGGGGTTTTTTATAAATTATCATTTAATACCATAATAGTGATGGTGTTAAGGTCAGTTATTGATGGTGCGTTAGTAGTTTTAAGTGAGTTATTTTAAAGGAAGTTAATGGGAAGTTGTTAGACTGTTCTTCCTTATGAATTGTTTAATATGGTTGGTTGGAAAATATACTGGATACATCATCATGGATATGATAGGAGTGTCTCAGGTATTATTAGAAATGATTGATGTCATCCTAGTGTAACCATGGATTACTAATGATCATTACCCTTATCTTGAAATCATCCATGGTACACTGATAAATCACCAGTCATATGCCAATCTAAAAAAATAATTAAAAGACTTATTGGTTCATTAAATAGACCCCTTAGGTGTTACACTCAAGAAGCATGGATTATAACAGTGGCATGGATTGTCCTGAGTGATACATGAATTCCTTTGAAGTAAGGCCTTAGATAGACTCATGAATGCGAGCAAACTCTTTGACTTGATTTCTAGGTGAAATATCACCGTTGGTCTTAGTAAATGTTCTTGACATGTGGACATCTCATTTATGTACTGGTGTCTCACATGTAAAATCCAGAAAATGGAATACCTTGAGTCAACTCCTTAGACTCCAGTAGTTTATTTTGAGATTACCCCATACGTGTAATCAGGATTATTTGATAAAATTTAAATTTAATGAACCAAGGGTGCTGGATCAAGTATGGGCCTATGTTCGTGTAGTGGCATAAAGACATAAACAGACGTTTTGGGTTAGATAAATCATCAGAAGATGATTATAGGAATCATTGAGAATGTTATGAATTAAATTTTAATGCCTTATAATAAAGGCATTGTGATAAGGTCTTGGATGCATCATATATTAATGCGATGTGTTTCTAGAGATAGTTGGATGGTAGTGGATTGACTTGTTTTCCTCTTGTTTTGTTGGTTACGGTTTGTGAGTAACTACTTATGTCACATATTCAAGATGAGTAGTGTGTAGTGAAATGATTGTCTGGGGATTTCAATGGCTTGACTAGGGTAAATTATGTCAATTGGTAATCGATTCTTTAATCAAGATAAAAAAATTCTGAATTTAATTGTTAGAAAGTTAAGGGCGTGCTTAAATAGAAAATATTAACGGTGGATGTACTATAAGTCAAAATTGCCTGTTAAAGGTGAATTATATGGTGTGAATCACTATAGGTAATATGATGAAATATGAAATAACCTGATAATGACTTTGAATATATAGTCTTGGGTGTGATCCATCTTGATGTTTTAGATTTTAATACAAGTATTTTCTGGAGTTTTAACACCTTATGTACCCGACACTTATAGATGATTCTTTCAGAAGTGTTTGGTGTTTAAAATGAAACATGGAAATTTTCGAAGGATTATCAATACCTTGGTAGGTTGGATGATTTCTCATTTTCTCTACAAGGATTATCGAGGATGAGAAGTTATATGGTATAGATTTTTTAATGCCACATATTTTGGAATGGGGGTAAATTTCAAAGGAACTAGAATATATTAATGGATTGGATGAACATTAAACTATTCCTAAAAATATAAATTTGAGATTAATGTGTAGTTTTTAGATGTGGTTTATGATTTGAGAGATTTATTAGGAGTTAGGATATGTTTTAGGGGGTGTTGGACACTGAGAAATCCATTTTAGGAGAAGTAGACAGAGGCACACAGTTGGCACACCGTTAGCACTAACTGTACAACCCATATCAAATGAAATATTTTATATAGGGACACCATTTGTTGGAAGTATGTATCTTTTGTGGGGAAACAATTTAGCTTATTTCTTGGTCCTATAGGGTGTCAATTTTGTTTTTCAATTCATGCACCTAAGGGTGCATGGCCGTGTGGATGGTATGTAGTAAACTGTAGAGGTGGGTGGACGGGCTACACAAGGTTTGATCAAACCATGCACATAGCCTACCTTTTTAATTCCATTTACGTATTGACCCCATATGGTTTAAATAAAATTTTACAAAATATGGGGTTAAACCATGCATCTCATTAAATAGGGGTGAAATTTTAATAATTATCTTTCATCCTTATTTATTATTCCCCAATTTTCCATCCCCCTTCTCCCACACACTCCATCTGATCCCTTGGAATCCCTTATAGGATACCATATATCTCCTTCATATGAAATTATAATTACGATCCATCAATATAATTAGATCCATATTAGTAATATTTTGATTCCACTTGATTCTTATTTCATTTTCCCACACTATATGGAATTCTAAATCTTGGTGGGATGTTTCCCAATTTTTAAGGATTTTGTCTGTTTCATAGATTTCTTTTGAGATAACATGAATCAAAGACCTAAAATGAATGAGTGGAGAATTTTAAGAATCAGGAATGTGGTATCCAACTTATCCCTTTATGTATATTTTGTTTATAAATTATATTATTTGTTCTATGCAACATAATTTTTATGTAACCTATTAAATTTATAATTGAACATGTAAATTATTATTCCTAAATTTATATCATCTTTATGACTTTGAATTTAATCTTTGTAGGTTATTAACATTAACTCAAATAACCCCCTTTGGGTTGTGTTTCTTTTATTATGTGACTTAGCCTTACATAGGTTAAATCACCCTTTATGGGTGTTATTTTAGACACTTGTTTTAAAATAATCAACCTAGTCAATAAACACCCATAAAGTGTGTTGAATTAACCATTATATAATGGTTATTTAACTTATATTAAGTGATTCTAAATTTCAACCATGACCTATTTGTTAATAAAACCACTTATGAGGTGAACTGATTTATTTAATAAAAGTGGTATTTAAATGGTGATATTTGGATGGTATGTTACATGGTTATATGTATGACACTATTTATTTAAACTTTATTTTAGATAAATGGTATGCTTATGTACATGTCCTTGTTTATTAAATTATGTTTGGAATACCATTTACAACTGAAATTGTAATATATGGAATAGAATGAGCCATGATACTTGAAATTGGCTTGGATGAATCCAATGGCCTAAGATTAAATACTAATATGAAACGTGTAAATGGAATTACATGACACATTGAAAGATACTTTGGTTCCTTATTATGAAATTCCTAGTAAAAGGTTTTTGTCTACCTAAAATTATATGTACCATGAGTGATACAAGTTTCCTCATTATAGAATAAAAATGATTTTCTCATAGTTTACTTGAATTTTATTGTTCCTTTTGAGATACTTGGGTTTCCTTTTTATCGAATTCCTTAGATGGGAAAATAGAATAGACAATTTTCCTCACACTCTGAAAGATAATTTGGTATCCTTATTATGTAACGCCATTGATGGTAACCTAGGGAAATTTAAATTTATGAATGATTCTTTGGTTTCATATTTTTATAACTCCCTGGATAGTCTTATATAATAAATAAAAATATGTTAATCCTTGAGATATACATGGGTTCCTTATTACAAAATTCTTTGGAAGGTCTCATAGGGAAAAAAATAAATCGTGCATGTTAATTACATATGTCTAGAAGAATATCCTTATGATGGTAATTTTAGTAGGAAAAAATGCTATGTAGATAATGTCCTTAAATAGCTAAGGGTCTTATGTTTAGATACATGTGGCTATCTAAAATTTCTCTATGGTTTTAGAGACACTAATTTTGGGTCTCACACCTTAGATCCTCCTCAATGCATGCACATCTCTAAATAAATATTTTATATATATATCATTGTATATATATATATATGTGGGAATTTTTAGAGATATTCTCGCTTAGTTTAAAGATGGTATGGTAATCCTAGTGTCCTTAAGGAACTCGAGTCCTACCTTTTTACATTTATTTATTTACTATCATATTGATATTCCAGTATAATGATTTATTTAATACTCTTAAACTAGATAGAACTAGACACTATTTGTGGTGGACTAATGAGTTATCTCACACCCAATTTGGGCCTCCATTACACTAAGGTACCCAAACATATATCACGTTTGTAGGTTCAGGTTCATCGATTACACTTATGCTGTTATATTTGTACATGGGATCATAGGAGCATATGACTGAGTTGGAGCACAATATTCTAGTAGATATATCCTTTAATAAATTTTTCTTTTTATTTTTATTATTTATTTACAAATTGATGTACGAATATTGCTTTCATATTGTATGATAAAATGGAAATTCAAGGTTCTATATTTGGAATTTCTCATTTTATCATTTATTGTTCTCTTATAATAACTTTTATTTATACTTATTATATTGTATATTTATTTATTATGTTATACCACTACGCCACTCTGATCATCAGGGTATAATGTCCCCATTATAACACTATTGGACCCTAAAGTATATTTAGAATCCAATCATGTATGGAGAGTCATGTATGAGTCTATGTGGATGATGGACTTATCTCACCATTTTAGTGGATCCCACGTTAGAATGTTACATGAAAGAAGGCAAAAGTATTCAAACGTAGAAAGTGTTTTTTCATAAAACCATTTTTATGTGTGAAATGTGTTTTTATCATAAATAAATAAATAATTCATTATTATTTAATTATTTAATTATTATTTTTGATTATATATGAAATTTTACATTTTAATATTCATTTCAAAGTTTTCACTAGGCAAGCAATGAAAGTAAATTCAATGTTATTCTTAAAAATTCATTTTTCTAAAAACTGATTTTATTTCTATTTCACATGATTATTTTATAATTAAGTTATTAAAAATATATATATTGGATTTAAAAAAGTTAATTCCATTTTTTTAAATATAATTTCAAAATTATGAAATGATTGTACTTTCATTTGTTTCATAATTAATTGAGAAAATAGTAAATATTTGTAACCTTGATTGAGTTTAAACCGAGTTTATCGGGGTTTAAACTAAGATATTTTGGTAATATTTACACGTAAAATTGTATAATTATCATTTTTAAAATATATTTATATCCTATAATATCATTAATTTAAATTATTTCCCATTTATAATTATTATAATTTATAAATACATTAAGTATATTTAAATAGTTTATGTAATTCCAAGCATCTCCTCTCCCCCAGTTATAAAAGGTAACCTACGATACCCCCTCATTAATTTTTTTGAGCCTTATATAACATAAAATAAATGATCCCAAACATTCCTATATTCCTTTAATTATTATAATATATCCTGTTAATCTCCTAAGATAAATATTTTAAGGCTTATGGTTTAATCCAAATATGGTTTCTCAAAGATAAGGTATAAATCATAACAGAGGTCTTTCAATTTTATTTATCCTTTAACCATATATAAAACTATTTTATCCACAATAAAATTACTAATTTAGTATCATAAATATACTGATATGTTATTATAAATAATTCACATCCTTTTTCCAAGTCTTTTTTATTAAATGAGAAATGAAAGTACTTTTCGTACTTACGTGTGGATTATTGCCTCCACATAGTGATATGATTCATTTTCCATCACCACCTTACATTAATGGATATAAAAATGTATTTAATAAATATATATGATATATATGATATAATTATTATTCCAGAGTGATAAAATAATATTTATCTTTCTTTTTGTCAGCTTATTAAGAAAATGAAAACAACATTCATGCATACATACAAACTACCACTTCTATTAATAGTGTAATTCATCTATCTATGTTTTAATATTATGGAATATTAAAAATATTTTTATAATGAATATATATGATATATATATATATATGTATTAAAATTATTTATATTATTTAAACTTGAATAAAGTACAAGGAATGGAACTTCTGTACTGAAAGTTTCCTGAAAAAAAAAACAATTAACAAAATTAAATGATTATTTTAGTAAATAATTATTAATAAATAGGTGTTAAAATACTATAAGTGGACCATATATATTATTATTCATATTCATATGGTTCTTTTATACCATTAAAAACAGTTAATTTATCATATCTAAGGTTTTAATCCTTATGAAGCATGTTATACTTGAGGTAAGGGTTTTACGTTACAATGCCATTTATACCGGATTGTTTAAATCGGTGTTCAAACACATGTTTAGTTTTATTCTATTATTTTTTAAATTTATTTTATACATTTTTTAATTTTTATATATTTTTAAAATTAATCTTCTTATCATTTTACAAACAAGATATTTTTTATCAATGGTGTGAACAAAATATTTGTTTAAATATACACCACTTGAATAGATTTTCAATCCATAAGGAATACAATATGCTTTGAAGTTTTATTCAACAGTTTACATATTTATTTTCAAATAAAATACATCCTTAATATTTTGTAATTTATTAGATTTTAAATAAGTCTTGTTAAAATGAAATGTGAATTTTACTCATGAAATATTCAATTGATCTTTTAAATACATTCTTCTTCTATGATAACGTCCTTTAATATTACATATGATTCACCAAGGATATGATCAATAATATGATCATTATTATTTAACAATATGGTTTATGATTATGATTAGGAAAATATTGATGAAACTCATTTTTTTCAACCAGTTAATATTTGAAGAAATGATAAATGTTTTTATGATGTTTTGGAATATATATGAATGGATTACATGATATGTGTGTCTATTATATCACTAAAATTAATTGGGAAAATATTAATGTTTTATGAGTTCAATGTTTACACAAGAGGTTATCTAATGACTAAAAGAGGGTACATGAGAGTTTATGCCAAGCCCAAAGTAGGTAAAAGGGTGGTTAACTAAAGCCTAATATTTGATGAATGTCTTAGTGGGTAGAATTGACATAAGATTTTTATGATTACGATTATTCCCAAATTTATTCCACTATTTTATGATATGAAATTTTGGTAATGTTATGTTTTTGTGTATCATGTAATTTTATTCCTCTGTGATTGATGAATTATGAATTACCAAGATTTATTCCATCACTCATGATTAGGATCTATTCATTGTTGGGTATGATTTTTAAATGTTATTATCATCTTGTCATATCCTTATTCCCATGTTATAATTAAATTACCACTAATATATCCCTTGATTACCCTTAATGAAAAAATTAGATCACCCTTCATTAAATTTTCTTTTCCCTAATACATGAATAATGATTTTAAGTATGATATGTCTATGAAGATTGATAGTTGTGAGAAACATAGTGGGAGATGATTTCGATTTTTATATACCTGTCTTTTATCTGCCAAAGTATTTAATGTTACTAAACCATTATGGATTCTGGAATGGATCATAATAATATGTAATTAATATTCATCTAAAATGATGTAATTTTTATGTATGTATAGTTTGCATCACCTCAATATTGATTATTTTGTACTATTTTTATTATTGTGTTGTCATTATTCAATATTATCCCAAAGTTCATCATTATGAGAAAATTTATGGTTCTATAATTTATTATTTTTAATTATTTATAAAGATATAATTTCATTCTTATGGGATTATTGGTTATGATCTATGAATACGGACTCTTTGGCGAGCATGTTTCAATGATTCTTAACAAACAGGCACTGATAGATTATTGAATGAGTTTAATTTTAGTGTTACCATTATATAACCAAAATAAAAATAAAATTTCCTTATTTATGTCATATACTATTAGTATTATACTTTTTATAGTAATCTATGATATTATTTTATATCATTATTCAATTGGGTGGTCAAACTAATAGAGAAAAGAACGTACCATAATTTACCGAATGGTTATAAAGTGGATTAATTATAATATTACTATACAAAAAGAAAAATAATATTATTTGGTGTATATCAGTGTTATATATAATAATTTTAAAAAATTATAAGAATAAGATAATAGATATAAATCTACTATAGAGAATGAAGATACCATTTTCCTCTTAGTATTCTTGTTTTAAAAGGATAAAATTATAACAATTCTTTATGGTTCATATTATTAATAAGTTGTAAACATTGTCTTGAAAAAACTTTAATAATTTTATAAAAATTATATTTATCCATTAAAACTATTCTTACAACCATCCATGAAAGGATTTAATGAAAAAACATGCAGCTTCATTGAGGAAATAGTCCATATAAAGACATAATTAACATTTTCATTTTTATTTAAGGGAAAGGAACTAATGAGGTTAATGATAATTACTATAGAATTATACATTTCTGCATAAAACGGACACTAATTTCACTATATTTGAATTATAAAAAATATAATTGAAAAATAAACATTGAAAGCATGAATATTTTTGAAAATAATGAGCACTCGTATTGAGAAATTCAAATTGTCCGTGGATGATTTCATGAAAATAGTGGGATCAGGATAATTCCATATTGAAAAGAGCTTATCTAAGTGAAGTATGATTATAGGATAATGCAAAAATGTATATTTTTAGAGATGAAACTAAAATTTTGGAGTTTCTTGAAGAGGTTGGGGGGGCCCCATTAATAACAAGTGAGAATACCATTTTTGTAAATTCCCTTTTCTTTACAATGACGTCGTCAAATTATTCATGGATTAAAAATCCAAAAATGAACAAAAATGTACTAGGTTAGGGGATAATGTAAATACTCCTTCCGTTACCCATCATATCATATGTTTTTAACATTTGTGGTATTTTTTTCACTAGGTTATACCCATTTTACCCAAATTTACCCTTATCATGGTAACTCAATTTCAACCCTAGGTAACTAATATTAGTAACCAGTTTTGAAATTGAAATTATTTAGTATTTTCAAAATTATAATATAAATTTTTTAAATAATTTTATAAAATAAAATTTGTAAGGGTTATGAAAATTAAATTTAGTATTACCACACAAGATGTGTAAAAACTCATTTTTTGGAAGAAGTATATTTTATGTATAAAATCATGATTTAGTTTAAATTTCCAAAGAATTTTATTTTAAGGTTAAAAATTGGTTTAATAATAAAAAATTATTTTAATGTGGCTTTAACAGAAAGAACAAACTGAATTTATCTAAAATAAAATTTAATTAAAAAATATAAAAAACTATTTTTATTGGAAAATAATATTTAAGTTGTTAAATATAGGTTTTATAATTTCGTAATATTGTTTTCAAATGTATTTTTATACTTATTAAATACATAATTGATCATAGAGTTTTTATAAATATTGACAATACATTTATATTATGAAAATATCAAAAACAAGAACAATTCAAAAAACAATGTTTCATACAATTCACTTAAAAATAAATCCTTATAGAAAAATATAATAAATTCATACTATGATAATTTTAAAATTATAAATACTATGATTATATTAGTTTAAATTAATTCAGGTTCTAAAATTTGTAAATTTATTTTTTAAATATCTAATAAAAGGAAAAATATTTTTATAAAAAATTAAATTTATTTTTCTTTAAAAAAATTGAGAAATATGTGAAATACACTGGACAAATAACTTATAAAACTAATAATAATATTATTTATAATATCCCAATTTATAGTGAAATATCCCCTCAATATCTCCAAATAATATATGAAAATAATTTATGATCTACTTATTATCTAGGGTGGTGATTCTTCATGCATAAATATCCAAGAAAACTCCACAATCTTGAGGTTATATCACTTAAAATTTCACATTTAATGTAATTATTCAAGTTTGTGTCACAACTAGTCTAGAAAAAAACTTAGTGACTCTACCTACTACCCAAGTTTAGATAAATGATCTTTATATGGGAGAATTATACTACTTGTTGCACTTATTTTGATAATAGATTTCATAACATGGTTACTTCCTTTTATACAAGATAATTTAATAAAAACATTCTAACGGTAAAATTTTATTTTAACATATCACTATTTCATATTAGTTTTTTGTTTAATATAGAATAATCTATTCACATAATATTTATTTAATAAAATAAATTAATGGAATTTTGAGTCATTAAATTATCTCCCCTTAAATAAATTTCATTCTCTCGATTTTAAAACTCATATGATTAGAGTAATTTCTATAGGGAGATCATAATTAAACAGAAAATTATTATTTATAATGTGTTAATTTAGGGAATGAAGTGATATTCCACTATAATTATTTTTGACAATATACCTTTTTAAAAATATCTTGTCCACTCCTAATATAATCCTCATAAGTAAATGAGATATAATTCCATAAAAAGAAACTTTCCACAAACCATGAAGAATATTCTTATATTATCAATATCATAAATACACTACCAACATTTTGTATTTACAATTTAATATCTAATATTAAATAACTTACATGTAGTAAATGATACACAAATATTGAATAACAAATCACATTCTACTTGAATAATAGTTATTATATATCATTTTCTCTATTCCAATAGTCTAAGAGGTTTTTGGAATTGATTTTCATCTCAATACTTTCGATTTGTGCACTGGTTTACATTGTTCCCAAATTAATCACATCTAAAACATCAAATTTATAGTGGATACCTATGTTCATCTTCCAAAATTTTTTACATGAAGTAAATTTAAAATTATTTCCTTCATGTTCTTTTTCAACCAAGCTTCTACGAGACTCCATCATTCTCTAATTTTGTTTGTTTATAATTTCAACTATATACATTTTGTTGATAACAATTCATGGTAGGTAGTTTTGAATAATAATAATGTTTATAAATATATCTACCATTCTGATATGTTTTTATCAATGTAATAATTGTATTGTTCCCCACACCCATTTTTAACTTCGTTTCTTCTAATTACATATATTACTAACACAAAAATGGTTAATATGAGTGATATAAACTTAATATTATAATTGAATTATCATTAATGTTCTTATAAAAAACACAACCATGAAATTTATTACTCTTTAAAACTATCACATAAGAATTCTAATTAACCTAAATCATTTTCACTTCAATATAGGAATATTTAGGCTGGGTTCTTACATACTCATTTATCTAATTTTGTGACCTAATAAATCCTTTATAATGGATTATAAATGCAATGTGATTTAAAAAAGAATATCCCCCAGCAGTGTCAAACTAGGTTTGAAGTTAGGCCTATTTATCATAAACTAAATGATTATTTAGTTAATACTAAAAATTCAATTTTTAGTGTTATTACCACTAAGTACATTTTTTATATATACTACATCCACTTATATTATCCCGACATGGATTTTGTTGCTAGGAAAACCTTATACTAAAAACATTCTAGGAATTTCAGGTTGTTTTTCTATACTTATACATATACCATATATTTTCAATAAATTTATATACTAATAATCCCTAAAATAACTAAACTAATCATAAAAAGTAACTAAACACCCCTCTGACCCCAACTGTGATGGATTGAGCTAAACAAATTTTTAATTTAAATCATTACCATAGTTAATCATTATATCTCCAAATAATCTCAAATAGCTTGAATAACCATTTAGATTAGTGTTTTTGAGCACCAAATATATAGGAAACATATTTAAAAACTTGTGACCATTTCATTATACTCAATTTCATTTATACCACCTTCTATAACTTCCACTAGAGTTATACTCTTCTCTATAACCTAGGGAAGAGAAACATAAGGAAGGGGTGATATCAAATTATTAGTTAGGAAAAAACTTATCAATATGTCTTAAATGTCTAGATAATAGGAATATAATGAAACATGACAAGGTATACATTTCTTATTAAAAAGAACATGTGATAATAATAGTTTTCTATGAATAATTAGGGAAGCACATTTAATGAAATAATAATAAACAAGTACCATGACACAAGAGTATTGATAAAACATGAAAACAGGGAATAAAAAAATATTATCATAAGATAATTAAAACCTAAATATTTTGAAAAGACATAAAATATGACTTTACAAGCATAAGTCTAGGCTTAATTTCAAGACCATAGTTTACAGAGCCCCATGGTGGATATATTTCACTCTCAATTTGCAAAAACATAGTGGGATTCTTCCCAAGTAGAGATTATAACCACTTCATATTCCCATAAAAATATTAAACAAAGTCATATAGGGGATTATGTTCACTCCATAATCATATACATAATATCTCATGATATATAAAGCTTTACCCAATGAGTTGGCGGTGGGGGGGGGGTATATAGTTCTAGGTTCACTCGTCACATAACAGAGTGTGCTTCGACTAACCACCTGTGCACCATACATAATATATCATGAGATAAAAAAATTACCAAAAGAATATAATGGATAAATAATTTTTGTTCCACCCATTTAACTATCATTACATGTATATTTATATGTATGAAACAACAAAAAATAAACCACTCAAAAAGCATATGAATGATAAAACTAATGAGAAAGATTTGGGTTTCCTAATATTATCTCAAAGAATAAATGAAGTCTATATCAGACATATTCCTTAGAGAAGATGTGGTTAAATAATATTTAATTTTTGAATTTAAATAAAGAAACATATTTCTTGTAAATTTTATTTTTTTTATGAAAATTCATGATAAGGATCAAGGAGAAGTAAAAATAAAAATAAACCACATATGTGACACTTTTGGAAAAGTGAATAAGATATTTTATGTAAGAAAATATATTACTAATTAAATTTAAACTATAATTTAAATTAGATGGTTTAACAGAATATAATTAATAGTTTTAGAATCTATTCATAGAGAAATACTTTTTTGGAGGTGGCAATTGTCATGAAATAAGAAATTTGAAAGTTCCCTTACCCTAGGTTTACCTAAATGTGGGATTTTTAAGAGTAATTAAAACTTGTATTAAACCCAAAACATAATGTTATGTTGTATATTTTATATATGAAATGAACATAAAAATTATATATAGAATAAATTCCTGATAATTAGATAGATAAAATGTATAAAATTAAATAGAAAGTGTAACAAAAAATGTGGTTTCATAAGATCCCTTTTTAGTTTTAAAAATAAATTTTGTTAAAATAAAAAATTATAAAAAATCTAATAGAATGTTATTTTCAAAACAATATAATTGAAAAATTATGTTAACATGACATAAATAAAATTTAGTTTCAAATTAAAAGGGATTTTTAAAATTGAATTTATAGACAACGAGGGGAAACCATTGCTAAAGATGATGAGAATTATTCCCATCAGTTATGTTTTTTTGAGGAATAAAATCATAGAGTTAAAATAATTTAATTAATAAGGAATCATATCTATATATAAATATACATAATTATTAAATTAAATGTTATGGTGTAAGGAAACTAATATTGGAATAAATAAATTCAAAATGAATCATTTTAAAATAATAATGGGTTTAAAATTATTAGTGACCGTTACAAAATTTTTATATTTGGAATGGAAACCTATAAAGGTATAACATGAGATAGATTTTTAAATATCATATATTTCATGAATTTTATTGAAAAATGAAATATATATCTAATATATACACCATTAATAAGAATCAAGTAGTGAAAACAAATCAAATCTCAATGAAACAAAATGTGAGATCTAAAAACTATAACATTTTATATTGATTTAATTGAATGTGATATAAAATAATGTAAAAAAATATAAAAATATTAATAAAAAATTTCTAGACCTTATTGATATCTATTAAAATTTATATCCCTTATTTATAATCATTTTGAGTTATTATTTATTTTCAATATCAGGAATGAGAAATCTTGATCATTTTGAACTAGTTTTGTGATGACATTGTCCATATTCATTATTATAAATAATTTCATTATTATAATACCACAAAATTTACAAGATTTTATTATTTATAATTATTTATAAATATAAACTTTCATTATTTTGGGAGTTTTGGTTGTGATATTTGAATATAAACTTAGTGACCATCATGTTTCAGTGATTCTTAAGAAATGAACGATGAAATGTTAGTGGATGAGTATAATTTTAGTGTTAAAATTAAAGAACCAAAATAAAAAAAATATTTAAATTTTTATCATATATTATCATAATTACTGATTTCAAATTAATCTATGGTATTATTTTATAACATTTCTTTTGTTGATATTCAAACATACCCAAACAAAAACATACCGTAATTTAGAAGATAGTTATGAAGTGAATTAGTAGAAATATTACTATATCATAAGAAAATTTATATTTTTTATTGTCTTATAGTTTGAAATATAATAATTTTTAAAAATTATAAGAATAATATTTTTGATATAAATCTACTAATTATATTGAAGAGATAATTTTTTATTAGTATGCATATTCTAGACGGTGAAAATTATAATGAAATTTTATTGTTCATATTATTAATAAGCTATCAAAATTTTCATACCAAAACCTAAATATTATAATTAAAATAATATTTATCCATTAAACATATTATTATAACTATCCATGAGAAGTGGTATTGATAAAGAAACAAGCTGCATTGGGGCGGCGGTAGTCCGCCCAAACACATGATTGTCGTTGTTATTTTCATTTAAGGGAAATGAATATAGGTGGTTAATGATAATTAACATATAATAATAAAATTAACTAGAAAAAATTGATATTAATATATATAAATGAAAAAATTATCATTTAACAAGTCATATTCAAAAGAAGAAACACCAAGAATAAAATTGGGTACTCACGCTGAGAACATTGAATTTTCCAAGGAGGATTCCACAAAAATAATGCGACTATGCTAATTAGTTATGGATATAATATTATATATTTGAATTAGGATCAGATTATATCGTAAATAGTTATGGTTTTCAAGAGGAAAAAGATATATGGGTGTTCCTTGAAGGGATATTGTAAGTTTCCTTTTATAAGTAGGGAGATTGACATTTTTATGAACACCCTTCACTTTACAATAGTGCAATTACATTATTCAAGGACAAATGCTCCAAAAAAATGGATTGGGAAAATTTATAAGGCCAATAATATATCTACCAACCATTATATAAAATAATTTTAATTTTATATCCATTTTCAGCATGTTAAACTGCTTTACCTAATTTATACTTACTCTGGTAACTCCATTCTACCCTAGGTAACTAATTTCAATAACCAAAATTGAAATTGAAATAATTTAATAATTTTAAAATGATTATTTAAAATATGAAAATAATTTTATATGATAAAATTTCAAAGATTTGAGAAATTAAATTTTGCATTAGAAAACATATCACGTAAAAATCTATATAAAAAAGTAAAATTTTAATCATAAAATTATGCTTTAGATAGAATTTTTAATGAATTTGAATTTTTTAATATAAATTGGTTTAATTTTAAATTAAATAAATCTTATGTACTTTAAATATAAAAATAATAATATTTAATTTAAATAAAATACGAAATATATTTTTTATTTTAATATACTACTTTTATCGTAAAGAATTGGATTTTTAAATTAATAATATAAATTTTAAATATATACTTATAAATATTAAAAACATTATTGGTCATTAAAAAGATTTTATAGAAATAGATTATTCTTTTATATTAAGAAAATTTCATAAAAATGTGGTAATCATAAAATAATGTTTTGTAATATTCACCTAAAAATCAATACTTCTAGAAAAATACAAAAAAATTCCCAATAAGAGGATTTTAACATTATAAATAAATAAATTGAACTATTTTCATCTCATTTATAATATAATTTTATAATTTTATTTTTTAAAAATAAATTATAAAGAATATTATTTTTATTGAAAAATTAACGTTCTTTTTCTTTAGAAGATAAAATATGAAAAATGTAAAATGTATATGATAAATAACTTATTAAATTAATAATTAAATGTTTATGTTACCACAATTTATAGTTATATACGCCCTCAAGATCACCATGTAATATCTATTTGTAAGAAAATTGATGGTGATAGTCAAGAATGGTGATTTTCCTAGCACAGATCTCATGGAAATTTCGATGAGCTTGATTTCCCTCACACATGATTTTTCTTATACTGAAATTTTTAGTGTTTGAATTAGGAATAGTCCAGAGAAAACCCTAGTAAATGTACCTACACATAAATCTGAGACAAATGTGATTCATATGGGAGATTTACACTAGTCGATGACATTTCTTTCCTTTATATATTTTATAATATGGTTGCATTCTTTTATACCTACTAATTTAAAGGCTATATTATAGTAGTAAAATTTTATTTTAAAATACCATAGTTTAATTTTCATTTTGTGTGGATTGTATAAAAATATATTAGCATAATTTTTATTTAAGGAAAATACATAGTGTAATTTGTGGTTGTTATAAGTATAAACCTTTATCTTTTAGCATAACAATTCTCTTTGTCTAACCATACTCCCAATAATCTCTTAGACACAAAAATATTCTCATAATATCAATTATAGAATAAAAAAATCCATCAAGTTTGGGAATAAATATTATTTTCTTAAGTGGGAATATTTAACCAATAAAGTATTATATCTATATTATATATGTAACACTATGTGTTTGAATCATTTCAAAATAGAGAAATGTATTCATTAAAATATGCCACAGATAGTGGGATCAAATATCTTATATTTTTAAAAAGGGTAAACTAGCTTATCCAATACATAATAACTTTTATTCTTTTCTCTGTTTTAATCATGTTATCGATCTTATAATGTTGTTTATAAAAACTCTTTGTTATTAAACAACTTCTCTTATAAAATAAGAGAATATTGATAAAGATAAACATCCTTCACTTATATCCATATGAGTTTGAAATATTTATTTTTATCCAATTTAATTATTTAATAAAACTTATGTACATCATATAAATAAAATCTATAAGATATACCAATCCTTTATTTTGGTTTTAAAATGATATATACGTAAATCATATACCCTCCAAAATCAATGAATAGATTTCTACAATGCCAATACCTAACATGTAATTTCAACATATTTTCTCAAATCCCTTATGGTATCCTATCCAATCCCATTATATTAAAACATAAAACCTATTTTCCGAGAACTGTTTAATGATAATTGATGGATATTTGAAGAAACATTATTAGAAACTATAATTAATTTTTCTTTTTCTTGTTTAAACTTTTACCCACTTGTACTGTTGATACAAAACCATAACCTAGACCTCACATTCTTAGTTCAAATATTCTAAAAAATTGATAAAAATTGGTTAAAATTTTATCTTACTCATTTATATATATGTAAATATTTTCAATATAATTAAATCCACCACCAAAAAATCCTTATAATAAACATTTATCCCCACCCAGTTATTAACACACTAAATTAAACTGAGTATATAATAATTAACTATAGATCCGTTGGTTATATTTCATCAAATACTTTTAGACTTTTATTGAATCATTTTATTCTTTTCATAAGAATTTATATTCATGTTTTCATCATATCAAACTATTGTTTACTTAGCTAGGTGTTTCTCTAACACATAGAGTATTTATTTAGTTATAAAAAATTATTATGCTTTAGCTCTTGTTAAAGAAGTTTCTTACATTATTATTTTTCTTTTAGAGGATTTATCATGAAGTTATGTTCATTGGTGATGATATAATTTATATATAATAAAGGATTTTATCATATGAGCATCATGTTTTACAATCATTTAATAAGTAATATATGTAATAGAATGAGCCATGATACTTGAAATTGGCATGGATGAATCCAATGGCCTAAGATTAAATACTAATATGCAACATGTAAATGGAATTACACGACACCTTGAAAGATAATTTGGTTCCTTATTATGAGATTCCTAGTAAAAAGGTTTTTGTCTACCTGAAATTATATGTACCATGAGTGGTACAAGGTTCCTCATTATAGAATAAAAAGGATTTTCTCATAGTTTACTTGAATTGTATTGTTCCTTTTGAGATACTTGGGTTTCCTTTTTATGGAATTCCTTGGATGGGATAATAGAATAGACAATTTTCCTCACACTCTGAAAGATAATTTGGTATCCTTATTATGTAATGCTATTGATGGTAACCTAGGGAAATTTAAATTTATGAATGATTCTTGGGTTTCATATTTTTATCAATCCATAGATAGACTTATATAATAAATAAAAATATGTTAATCCTTCAGATATACAAGGGTACCTTATTACAAAATTCTTTGGACGGTCTCATAGGAAAAAAAAAATCATGCATGTTTTTTACATATGTCTAGAAGAATATCCTTATGATGGTTATTTTAGTAGGAAAACATGCTATATAGATAAATTCCTTAAATATCTAATGGTCTTATGTTTAGATACATGTGGATACATAAAATTTATCTATGGTTTTAGAGAAACTAATTTTGGGTATTACACCTTAGATCCTCCTCAATGTATGAATATCTCTAAATAAATATTTTATATATATATCATTATATATATATGTGGGAATTTTTAGAGATATTCTTCCTTAGCTTAAAGATGGTATGGTAATCCTGGTTTCCTTAAAGAACTCGAGTCCTACCTTTTTACATTTATTTATTTACTGTCATATTGATATTCCTGCATAATGATTTATTTAATACTCGTAGACTAGATAGAACTAGACACTATTTGTGGTGGACTAATGAGTTATCTCACACCCAATTTGGGCCTCCATTGCATTGGGTTACACAAACATATATCAAGTTTGTAGGTTCAGGTTCATCGATTACACTTATGCTATTATATTTGTACATGGGATCATAGGAGCATAGGACTGAGTTAGAGCACAAGATTCTAGTAGATATATCCTCTAATAAATTTTTCTTTTAATTTTTATTATTTATTTACAAATTCATGTATGAATACTGCTTTCAAATTGTATGATAAAATGGAAATTCAAGGTTCTATATTTTGAATTTCCCATTTTATCATTTATTTTTCTCTTATACTCAATTTTATTTATACTGCTTATATTGTATATTTATTTATTATGTTATACCCCTACGCCACTCTGATCATCAGGGTATAGTGTCCCCATTATAACACTATTGGACCCTAAATTATATTCAAAATCCAATCATGTACGAAGAGTCATGTATGAGTCTATGTGGATGATGAATTTAGCTCACCGTTTTAGTGGATCCCATATTAGAATGTTACATGAATGAAGGTAAAAGTATTCAAACGTAGAAAGTGCTTTTTTCATAAAACCATTTTTATGTGTGAAATGTGTTTTTATCATAAATAAATACATAATTCATTATTATTTAATTATTTAATTATTTTCTTGATTATATATTCAATTAGACATTTTAATATTCATTTCAATGTTTTTACTAGGCAAGCAATGAAAGTAAATTCAATGTTATTCTTAAAAATTAATTTTTCTAAAAACTCATTTTATTTCTATTTCACATGATTATTTTATAATTAATTTATTCAAAATATATATATTGGAATTGAAAAAGTTAATTCCATTTTTGTAAATATAATTTCAAAATTAGGAAATGATTGTACTCTCATTTTTTTCATAATTAATTGAGAAAATAGTAAATATTTGTAACCTTGATTGAGTTTAAACCGAGTTTATCGGGGGTTAAACTAAGAGATTTGGGTAATATTTACACATAAAATTGTATAATTATCATTTTTAAAATATATTTATATCATATAATATCATTAATTTAAATTATTTCCCATTTATAATTATGATACTTTTGAAATACATTAAGTATATTTAAACAGTTTAAGTAATTTCAAGCATCTCCTCTCCCCCAGTTATAAAAGGTAACCTATTATACCCCCTAATTAATTTTTTTTGAGCCTTATATAACATAAAATACATGATCCCAAACATTCATATATTCCTTTAATTATTATAATATATCCTGGTAATCTCCTAAGATAAATATTTTAAGGCTTATGGTTTAATCCAAATATGGTTTCTCAAAGAAGAGGTATAAATCATAACAGAGGTATTTGATTTTATTTATCCTTTAACCATATATAAAACTGTTTTATCCACAATAAAATTACTAATTTAGTATCATAAATATACTGATATGTTATTATAAATAATTCACATCCTTTTTCCATGTCTTTTTTATTAAATGAGAAATGAAAGTACTGTTCGTACTTACGTGTGGACTATTGCCTCCACATAGTGATATGATTAATTTTCCATCACCACCTTACATTGATGGATATAAAAATGTATTTAATAAATATATATGATATATATGATATAATTATTATTCCAGAGTGATAAAATAATATTTATCTTTCTTTCTGTCATCTTATTAAGAAAATTAAAACAACGTTCATGCGTACATACAAACTACCCCTTCTATTAATAGTGTAATTCATCTATCTATATTTTAATATTATGAAATATTATAAATATGTATATAATGAATATATATGATATATATATATATATATATATATTTATTAAAATTATTTATATTATTTAAACATGAATAATGTACAAGGAATGGAACTTCTGAACTGAAAGTTTCCTGAAAAAAAAAAACAATTAACAATTAGAAAAGATTATTTTAGTAAATAATTATTAATAAATAGGTGTTAAAATACTATAAGTGGACCATATATATTATTATTTATATTAATATGGGTCTTTTATACTATTAAAAAAAGTTAATTTATTATATCTAAGGTTTTAATCCTTATGAAGCATGTTATACTTGAGGTAAGGGTTTTACGTTACAATACCATTTTTACAGGATTGTTTAAATCGGTGTTCAAACACATGTTTAGTTTTATTCTATTATTTTTTAAATTTATTTTTTAAATTTTTTAAGTTTTATATATTTTTAAAATTAATCTTCTTATCATTTTACAAACAAGATATGTTTTATCAATGATGTGAACAAAATATTTGTTTAAATATACACTACTTGAATAGATTTTCAATCCATCATGAATACAATATGCTTTGATGTTTTATTCAATAGTTTACATATTTATTTTCAAATAAAATACTTCCTTAATATTTTGTAATTTATTATATTTTAAATAAGTCTTGTTAAAATGAAATGTGAATTTTACTCATGAAAAATTCAATTGATCTTTTAAACACATTCTTCATCTATGATAACGTCCTTTAATATTAATTATGATTCACCAAGGATATGATCAATAATACGATCATTATTATGTAACAATATGTTTTATGATTATGATAAGGAAATATTGAAGAATCTCATTTTTTTCAACCATTTAATATTTGACGAAATGATAAATGTTTTTAGGATGTTTTGTAATATATATGAATGGATTACATGATAGGTGTGTCTATTATATAACTAAAATTCATTGGTAAAAGATTAATGTTTTATAAGTTCAATGTTTACACAAGAGGTTATCTAATGACTAAAAGAGGGTACATGAGAGTTTATCCCAAGCACAAAGCAGGTAAAAGGGTGGTTAACTAAAGCCTAATATTTGATGAATGTCTTAGTGGGTAGAATTGACATAAGATTTTTATGATTATGATTATTCCAAAATTTATTCCACTATTTTATGATATGAAATTTTGGTAATATTATGTTTTTGTGGATCATGTAATTTTATTCCTTTGTGATTGATGACTTATGAATTACCATGATTTATTCCATTACTCGTGATTAGGATCTATTCATTGTTGGGTATGATTTTTAAATGTTATTATCATCTTGTCATATCCTTATTCCCATGTTATGATTAAATTACAACTAATATATCACTTGATTACCCTTAATGAAAAAATTAGATCACCCTTCATTAAATTTTTTTCCCTAATACATGAAAAATGATTTTAAGTATGATATGTCTAAGAAGATTGATAGTTGTTAGAAACATAGTGGGAGATGATTTTGATTTTTATATACCTGTCTTTTATCAGGAAAACTATTTAATGTCACTAAACCATTATGGATTCTGGAATGGATCATAATAATATGTAATTAATATTCATCTAAAATGATGTAATATTTATGTATGTATAGTTTGCATCACCTCAATATTGATAGTTTTGTACTATTTTTATTATTGTGTTGTCATTATTCAATATTATCCCAAAGTTCATCATTATGAGAAAATTTATGGTTCTATAATTTATTATTTTTAATTATTTATAAAGATATAATTTCATTTGTATGGGATTATTGGTTATGATCTATGAATACGAACTCGGTGGCGAGCATGTTTCAATGATTCTTAACAAACAAGCACTGATAGATTATTGAATGAGTTTAATTTTAGTGTTACCATTATATAACCAAAATAAAAATACTATTTCCTTATTTATGTCATATATTATTAGTATTATACTTTTTATAGTAATCTATGATATTATTTTATATCATTATTCAATTGGGTGGTCAAACTAACAGAGAAAAGAACGTACCATAATTTACCGAATGGTTATAAAGTGGATTAATTATAATATTACTGTACAAAAAGAAAAAATAATATTATTTGGTGTATATTAGTGTTATATATAATAATTTTAAAAAATTGTAAGAATAAGATAATAGATATAAATCTACTCTATAGAATGAAGATACCATTTTCCTCTTAGTATTCTTGTTTTAAAAGGAAAAAATTATAACAGTTCTTTATGGATCATATTATTAATAAGTTGTCAAAATTTTCTTGAAAAAACCTTAATAATTTTAAAAAAATTATATTTATCCATTAAAAATTTCCTTACAACCATCCAAGAAAGGATTTAATGAAAAAACATGCAGCTTCATTGAAGAAATAGTCCATATAAAGGCACAATTGACATTCTAATTTTAATTTAAGGTAAAGAAACTAAGGAGGTTAATGATAATTACTATATAATTATAATATTTCGCATAAAACAGACACTAATTTCACTATATATGAATTATAAAAAATATAATTGAAAAAGAAACATAGAAAGCATGAATATTTTTGAAAAGAATGAGCACTTGCATTGAGAAATTCAAATTTTACGTGGAAGATTTCATGAAAATAGAGGGATCAGGATAATTCCATGTTGATAAGAGCTTATCTAAGTGAAGTATGATTATAGGATAATGTAAAAATGTATATGTTTAGAGATGAAACTAAAATTTTGGAGTTTCTTAAAGGGGTTGTTGGGGGCCCCATTAATAACATGTGAGAATACCATTTTTGTAAATACCATTTTCCTTACAATGACGTCGTTAAATTATACATGGATTAAAAATCCAAAAATGAAAAAAATGTACTAGGTTAGAGGATAATGTAAATACTCTTTCCACTCCCCATCATATCATATGTTTTTAACATTTGTGGTATTTTTTTCACTAGGTTATACCCATTTTACCCAAATTTACCCCTATCATGGTAACTCAATTTCTACCCTAGGTAACTAATATTAGTAACCAGTTTTGAAATTGAAATTATTTAGTATTTTCAAAATTATAATATAAATTTTTTAAATAATTTTATAAAATAAAATATTTAAGGGTTATAAAAATTAAATTTAGTATTACCGCACAAGATGTGTAAAAACTCATTTTTTGGAAGAAGTGTATTTTATATATAAAATCATGATTCAGTTAAAATTTCCAATGAATTTTATTTTAAGGTTACAAATTGGTTTATTAATAAAAAATTATTTTAATGTGGCTTTAACAGAAATAACAAACTGAATTTCTCCTAAATAAAATTTAATTAAAAAATATAAAAAACTGTTTTTCTTGGAAAATAATATTTATGTTGTTAAATATAGGTTTTATAATTTCAAAATATTGTTTTCAAATGTATTTTTTTACTTATTAAATACATAATTGATCATGGAGTTTTCATAAATATTGACAATACATTTATATTATGAAAATATCAAAAACAGGAACTATTCATAAAACAATGTTTCATACAATTCACTTAAAAATAAATCCTTATAGAAAAATATAATAAATTCATACTATGATAATTTTAAAATTATAAATACAATAATTATATTAGTTTAAATTAATTCAGGTTCTAAAATTTTTAAATTTATTTTTTAAATATCTAATAAAAGGAAAAATATTTTTATAAAAAATTAAATTTATTTTTCTTTAAAAAAATTGAGAAATATGTAAAATACACTGGACAAATAACTTATAAAACTAATAATAATATTATTTATAATATCCCAAATTATAGTGAAATATCCCCTGAATATCTCCACATAATATATGGAAATAATTTATGATCTACTTATTATCTAGGGTGGTGATTCTTCATGCATAAATCTCCAAGAAAACTCCACGATATTGAGGTTATATCACTTAAAATTTCACATTTAATGTAATTATTCAAGTTTGTGTCACAACTAGTCTAGAAAAAACCTTAGTGACTCTACCTACTACCCAATTTTTGATAAATGATCTTTATATGGTAGAATTATAATACTTGTTGCACTTATTTCGATAATAGATTTCATAACATGGTTACTTCCTTTTATACAAGATAATTTAATAAAAACTTTCTAAAGGTAAAATTTTATTTTAACATATCACTATTTCATATTTTTTTGTTTAATATAGAATAATCTATTCACATAATATTTATTTATTAAAATAAATTAATGTAATTTTGAGTCATTAAATTATCTCCCCTTAAATAAATTTAATTTTCTCAATTTTAAAACTCATATGATTAGAGTAATTTCTATAGGGAGATCATAATTAACAAGAAAATTCTTATTTATAATGGGTTAATTCAGGGAATGAAGTGATATTCCACTATAATTCTTTTTGAAAATATACCTTTTTAAAAATATCTACTCCACTCCTAATATAATCCTAATAAGTAAATGAGATATAAATCCATAAAAAGAAACTTTCCACAAACCATGAAGAATATTCTTATATTATCAATATCATAAATACACTACCAACATTTTGTATTTACAATTTAATATCTAATATTAAATAACTTACATGAAGTAAAGCATACACAAATATTGAATAACAAATCACATTCTACTTGAATAATAGTTATTATATATCATTTTCTCTATTCCAATAGTCTAAGAGGTTTTTGGATTTGATTTTCATCTCAATACATTTGATTTGTGCACTGGTTTACATTGTTCCCAAATTAATCACATCTAAAACATCAAATTTATAGTGGATACCTAGGTTCATCTTCATACATTTTTTACATGAATTAAATTTAAAATTATATCCTTCACGTTCTTTTTCAACCAAGCTTCCACGAGACTCCATCATTCTTTAATTTTGTTTGTTTATAATTTCCACTATATACATTTTGTTGATAATAATTCATGGTAGTTAGTTTTGAATAATCATAATGTTTATAAATCTATCTACCATTTTGATAAGTTTTTATCAATGTAATAATTGTATTGTTCCCCACACCCATTTTTAACTTGGTTTCTCATAATTACATATATTACTAACACAAAAAATGGTTAATATGAGTGATATAAACTTAATATTATAATTGAATTATCCTTAAAGTTCATATAAAAAACTCTACCATGAAATTTATTAGTATTTAAAACTATCACATAATAATTCTACATAACCTAAATCACTTTTAGTTCAATATATGAATCTTTAGGCTGGGTTCTAACATACTCATTTATCTAATTTTGTAACTTAATAAATCCTTTATAATGGATTATAAATAGAATGTGATTTAAAAAAGAATATCCCCCAGTAGTGTCAAACTAGGTTTGAAGTTAGGCCTATTTATCATGAACTAAATGATTATTTAGTTAATACTAAAAATTCAATTTTTAGTGAGATTACCACTAAGTACATTGTTTCTATATCCTACATCCACTTATATTATCCCGACATGGATTTCATCGCTAGGAAAACCTTATACTCAAAACATTCTAGAAATTTCAGGATGTTTTTCTATACTTATACATATACCTTATATTTTCAATAAAGGTATATACTAATAATCCATAAAATAACTAAACTAATCATAAAATGTAAATAAACACCCCTCTGACCCCAACTGTGATGGATTGAGCTAAACAAAATTTTAATTTAAATCATTACCATAGTTAATCATTATATCTCCAAATAATCTCAAATAGCTTGAATAACCATTTAGATTAGTTTTTTTGAGCACCAATTATGTAGGAAACTTATTTAAAAACTTGTGACCATTTTATTATACTTAATTTATTTTATACCACATTCTATTACTTCCACTAGAGTTATACACTTATATATAACCTAGGGAAGAGAAACATAATAAAGGGGTGATATCAAATTCTTAGTTAGGAAAAAAACTTATCAATATGTCTTAAATGTTTAGATAATATGAATATAATGAAACATGACCAGGTATGCATTTCTTATTAAAAAGAACATGTGATAATAATAGTTTTCTGTGAATCATTAGGGAAACACATTTAATGAAAAAATAATAAACAAGTACCATGACATAAGAGTATTGATAAAACATGAAAATAGGGAATAAAAAAAATATTATCATAAGATAATTAAATCATAAATATTTTGAAAAGACATAAAATATGACTTTATAAGCATAAGTCTTGGCCTAATTTCAAGACCATAGTGTACAGAGCCCCATGGTGGATAGATTTCACTCTCAATATCCAAAAACATAGTGGGATTCTTCCCAAGTAGAGATTATAACCACTTCATATTCCCATAAAAATATTAAACAAAGTCATATAGGGGATTATGTTAACTCCATAATCATATACATAATATCTCATGATATATAATGCTTTACCCAATGAGTTGGGGGTGGGGGGGGGCTATATAGTCTTAGGTTCACTCGTCACATAACATAGTGTGCTTCGGCTAACCACCTGTGCACCATACATAATATATCATGAGATAAAACTATTACCAAAAGAATATAATGGATAAATAATTTTGGTCCCACCCATTTAACTATCATTACTTTTATATTTATATGTATGACACAACAAAAAATAAACCACTCCAAAATCATATGAATGATAAAACTAATGAGAAAGATTTGGGTTTCCTAATATTATCTCAAAGAATAAATGAAGTCTATATCAGACATATTACTTAGAGAAGATGTGGTTAAATCATCTTTAATTTTTTTATTTAAATAAATAAACACATTTCTAGTAAATTTTATTTTTTTATGAAAATTCATGATAAGGATCAAGGAGAAGTAAAAATAAAAATAAACCACATATGTGAAACTTTTGGAAAAGTGAAAAAGATATATTATGTAAGAAAATATATTACTAATTAAATTTAAACTATAATTTAAATTAGATGGTTTAATAGAATATAATTAATAGTTTTAGAATCTATTCATAGAGATATACTTTTTTGGAGGTGAAAATTGTCATGAATTAAGAAATTTGAATGTTCCCTTACTTTAGGTTTACCTAAATGTGGGAATTTTAAGAGTAATTAAAACTTGTATTAAACCCAAAACATAATGGTATATTATACATTTTATATATGAAATGGACATAAAAATTATATATGGAATAAATTCTTGATAATTAGATAGATAAAATGTATAAAATTAAATAGAAAGTGTAACAAAAAAATGTGGTTTCATAAGATATCTTTTTAGGTTTAAAAATAAATTTTTTTAAAATAAAAAATTATAAAAAAGATAATAGAATGTTATTTTCAAAATAATATAATGGAAAAATTAAGTTAACATGATATAAATAAAATTTAGTTTCAAATTAAAAGGTATTTTTTGAATTGAATTTATAGACAACGAGGGGAAACCTTTGCTAAAGATGATGAGAATTATTCCCATCAATTATGTTTTTTTGGGAAATACAATCATAGAGTTAAAATAATTTAATTAATATGGAATCATATCTATATATAAATATACATAAATATTAAATTAAATGTTATGGTGTAAGGAAACTAATATTGGATTAAATAAATTCAAAATGAATCATTTTAAAATAATAAAGGGTTTAAAATTATCAATGACCATTACAAAATTTTTATATTTGGAATGGAAACCTATAAAGGTATAACATGACATAGATTTTTAAATATCATATATTTAATGAATTTTATTGAAAAAGGAAATATATATCTAATATATACACCATTAATAATAATCAAGTAGTGAAAACAAATCAAATCTCAATGAAACAAAATGTGAGATCTATAAACTGTAACATTTTATATTGATTTAATTGAATGTGATATAAAATAATGTAAAAAAATATAAAAATATTAATAAATAATTTCTTGACCTTATTGATATCTATTAAAATTTATATCCTTGTTTATAATCATTTTGAGTTATTATTTATTTTCAATATCAGGAATGAGAAATCTTGATCATTTTGAACTAGTATTGTGATGACATTGTCCATATTCATTATTATAAATAATTTCATTATTATAATACCACAAAATTTACAAAATTTTATTATTTATAATTATTTATAAATACAAACCTTCAATATTTTTGGAGTTTTGGTTATGATATTTGAATATAAACTTAGTGACCATCATGTTTCAGTGATTCTTAAGAAATGAATGATGAAATGTTAGTAGATGAGTATAATTTTAGTGTTAAAATTAGAGAACCAAAATAAAAACAATATTTAAATTGTTATCATATATTATCATAATTAGTGATTTCAAATTAATCTATGGTATTATTTTATAACATTTATTTTGTTGATATTCAAACATACCCAAAAAAAACATACCATAATTTAAAAGACAGTTATGAAGTGAATTAGTAGAAATATTACTATATCATAAGAAAATTTATATTTTTTATTGTCTTATAGTTTGAAATATTATAATTTTTAAAAATTATAAGAATAATATTATTGATATAAATCTACTAATTATAATGAACATATAATTTTTTATTAGTATGCATATTCTAGACGGTGAAAATTATAATGAAATTTTATTATTCATATTATTAATAAGTTATCAAAATTTTCATACCAAAACCTAAATATTATAATTAAAATAATATTTATCCATTAAACCTATTATTATAACTATCCATGAGAAGTGGTATTGAAAAAAAACAACCTGCATTGGGGCGGCGGTAGTCTGCCCAAACACACGATTGTCATTGTTATTTTCATTTAAGGGAAATGAATATAGGTGGTGAATGATAATTACCATATAATAATAACATTAATTAGAAAAAATTGATATAAATATATATAAATGAAAAAATTGTCATTTAAAAAGTAATATTCAAAAGAAGAAACACCAAGAATAAAATTGGGTACTCACGCTGAGAACAATGAATTTTCCAAGGAGGATTCCACAAAAATAGTGCGATTAGGCTAATTACTTATGGATATAATATTATAGATTTAAATTAGGATCATATTATATTGTAAATAGTTATGGTTTTCAAGAGGAAATAGATATATGGGTGTTCCTTGAAAGGATATTGTAAGTTTCCTTTTATAAGTAGGGAGATTGACATTTTTGTGAACACCATTCACTTTACAATAGTGTAATTACATTATTCAAGGACAAATGCTCTAAAAAAATGGATTGAGAAAATTTATAAGGCCAATAATCTATCTACCAACCATTATATAAAATATTTTTAATTTTATATCCATTTTCATCATGTTAAACCGCTTTACCTAATTTACACTTACTCTGGTAACTCCATTCTACCCTAGGTAACTAATTTCAATAACCAAAATTAAAATTGAAATAATTTAATAATTTTAAAATTTTGATTTAAAATATGAAAATAATTTTATAAGATAAAATTTCAAAGGGATTGGAAAATTAAATTCTGCATTAGAAAACATATCGCGTACAAATCTATATAAAAAGTTAAATTTTAAGCATAAAATTATGCTTTAGAAAGAATTTTCAATGAATTTGATTTTTTTTAATATAAATTGGTTTAATTTTAAAATAAATAAATCTTATGGATTTTAAATATAAAAAAATAATATTTAATTTAAATAAAATACCAAAAATAGTTTTTATTTCAATATAATACTTTTATCGTAAAGAATTGGCCTTTTAAATTAATAATATAAATTTTAAATATATATTTATAACTATTAAAAACATTATTGATCATTAAAAAGATGTTATAGAAAAAGATGATACTTTTATATTATGAAAATTTCATAAAAATGTGGTAATCATAAAATAATGTTTTGTAACATTCACCTAAAAATCAATACTTCTAGAAAAATACAAAAAAATTACCAATAAGAGGATTTTAACATTATAAATCAATAAATTGAACTATTTTCATCCCATTTATAATATAATTTTATAATTTTATTTTTTAAATATAAATTATAAAGAAAACTATTTTTATTGAAAAATTAACGCTCTTTTTCTTTAAAAGATAAAATATGAAAAATGTAAAATGTATATGATAAATAACTTATTAAATTAATAATTAAATGTTTATGTTATCAAAATTTATAGTTATATATTCCCTCAAGATCACCATGTAATATCTATTTGTAAGAAAATTTATGGTGATAGTCAAGAATGGTGATTTTGCTAGCAAAGATATCATGGAAATTTTGAGGAGCTTGATTTTCCCTCACATATAATTTTTCTTATACTGTAATTGTTAGTGTTTGAATTAGGAATAGTCTAGAGAAAACCATAGTAAATGTACCTACACATAAATCTGAGACAAATGTGACTCATATGGGAGATTTACACTAGTCACTGACATTTCATTCCTTTATATATTTTGTAATATAGTTGCATTCTTTTATACCTACAAATTTAAAGGCTATATTATAGTAGTAAAATTTTATTTTAAAATATCATAGTTTAATTTTCATTTTGTGTGGATTGTATAAAAATATATTAGCATAATTTTTATTTAGGGAAAATACATAGTGTAATTTGAGGTTGTTACATGTATAAACCTTTATTTTTTAACTTAACAATTCTCTTAGTCCAACCATACTCCCAATAATATCTTAGACACAAAAATATTCTCATAATATCAATTCTAGAATAAAAAAATCCATCATGTTTGGGAATAAATCTTATATTCTAAAGTGGGAATATATAACCAATAAAGTATTATATCTATATTATATATGTAACACTATGTGTTTGAATCATTTCAAAATAGAGAAATGTCTTCATTAAAATATTCCACAGATAGTGGGATCAAATATCTTATATTTTAAAAAAGGGTAAACTATCTTATCTAATACATAATAACTTTTATTCTTTTCTCTGTTTTAATCATGTTATCGATCATATCATATTGTTTATAAAAACGCTTTGTTATTAAACAACTTCTCTTACCAAATAAGAGAAACATGATAAATATAAACATCCTTCACTTATATCCATATGAGTTTGAAATATTTATTTTCATCCAATTTAATTATTTAATAAACCTTATTTACATCATATAAATAAAATCTATAAGATGTACCAATCCTTTATTTTGGGTTTAAAATGATATATACTTAAATCATATACCCTCCAAAATCAATGAATTGATTTCTACAATGCCAATACCTAACATGTAATTTGAACATATTTTCTCAAATCCCTTATGGTATCCTATCCAATCCCATTATATTAAAACATAAAACCTATTTTCCGAGAACTGTTTAATGATAATGGATGGATATTTGAAGAAAAATTATTAGAAACTATAATTAATGTTTCTTTTTCTTGTTTAAACTTTTACCCACTTGTACTGTTGATAAAAAACCATAACCTAGACCTCACATTCTTAGTTCAACTATTCTCAAAAAATTGATAAGAATTGGTTAAAATTTTATCTTACTCATTTACATATATGTAAAAATTTTCAATATAATTAAATCCACCACAAAAAATTCATACAGGAAACATTTATCCCCACCCAGCTATTAACACACTAAATTAAATTGAGTATATAATAATTAACTAGAGATCGGTTAGTTATATTTCATCAAATACTTTTAGACCTTTATTGAATCATTTTATTCTTTTCCTAAGAATTTATATTCATGTTTTGATCATATTAAACTATTGTTTACTTAGCTAGGTGTTTCTCTAACACATAGAATATTTATTTAGTTATAAAAATATATTATTCTTTAGCTCTAGTTAAAGAAGTTTCTTACATTATTATTTTTCTTTTAGAGGATTTATCTTGAAGTTATGTTCATTGGTGATGATATAATTTATATAAAATAAAGGCGTTTATCATATGAGCATCATGTTTTACAATCATTTAATACGTAATCTTCTTTAATTTACTCATACTTAAATGATGGCCCCTTTTAAAGAACCATCATATATATTAGTGGTCCAAAATTTAAATTTTACTAGGAAATGAACCCACTTAAGTGTGAACCTTATCACCTTATTTATTTACATATACAAACATACCAGTTATATTATATATAACTCTTGTGTTATATAACAGAAAAAAGTTTTTCCAATCAATCATATGGAATAACTCTATACTATTCATAAAATATCTTAACTTTTAGTGTTATCCAGATATGTGTAACCCAATGTAAATTCCAAAATATAACTAGGTACCTAACTCTTGAGGTCATCTCATTACAAATTTTCCTCACATAGGATAATCCATAGGAACACTTCTTTGGTATGGAAATTCTTTTTTGGATAATAAATGTCTTAAAAAGGGTTTATATTGGAAGAAAATACAACACTTAATTTTCTAAATGGGATTTAATCTCACTATATTATTAAATTTATTCCATAAACATGTATTCATGTTTATAATTATTTGGTTTTGAACACATTTCGTCAAACCAAAATTAATATGTTCAAAACATATTTATGTATATGTATTTAAAAATCCCCTACCTTATGTAACTAACCCAAATTAAAATAAAAGTAAACTTATAAACATTGAAAAACATCCCATGAAAAAGTTACATGACATTATCCCATGTAAAGGATTATAATATTATCAAATCAACAACCCCAAAAATAATATGCATGGATAAAAAGGTATACATCCCCCACTTTTCTATATAAGGTATAAGACTCCGAGCAATTGAGTAGTCTAACCCAAAGTCTCTCTACCTGAGGATAAATTACTCAATAAAGATTTAAAATCCATAATAATTGTAATACTAAACATTTATAAACCATACTGAAATTTTTCATTATATATTACGACCTAATACAATCCCAATTTAAGGTAGAATAAATGTAAATTAATTTTCATACCTAGCATGTGACTCCTTATATATATGTAAGAAAATTTATAAAAGTTGTCTAACTCTATAATGTAAATCCTACAGCCATTCATAATATAACAATTATATATATGAATAAATCAAGGAATAAATTAAATGAATTAATAATTCATATATTTATAAATAATATAAAACATTATGAAAAATTCATAAGTAAATATAATTATTATCAATTTATAATTTATCCACACATTATATATAATACATAATAAAATAATATATAACCATTTTATATGAATACTAAAAATGAACTCATTAATAGTATCCACTATATAGAATTTAATTTAAATATAATATTTATGGTATTAAACATTATATATATATATGATATTTATATATTTTTTAAATATTAAAAATCTCATACATTTATTCTTATTTATTCTTGAATCGTATCATATATAATATTTCTTTTGAAATGGTTTTTTTTAATCACACCGAGGGTGACACACACTCTAGGGGGGGGGGGGTAATTAACATGTGAAGTTAAATACCTTAACTCTATTTATTTTCTAGCACATTTACCTCAAGATAGTTTACCAATGTATAAGTAATAAATACACAACAATTTTGTTAACGAGGTTCACCTCCTTGAATATGACTACCTCCCAAGTGACACATGGTTTTTATCCCATGAATGTAGTACCATTTTAATTATCAAAAGGAACTAAATAAAGCATATGACGATGAACATTCAAAATTTTTGACACCCACCAATTACAATATCACATCAATCAAACCTAATAAATCCTTATGACTAATAATTTCTAATGCTTGTATGAGCTTTCAAATGGAATCTAGATAAGAATATTATTCCTCTCTATTAAACAAGAATCCTCTATAGTTGTTATCATTATTTCTTCTTCTTCTTATTTTCCTTCTTTAATACTAAAATGTATAATATTAGCTTATTATAATTATTATCATACCCTACTTTATATTTATTTATTTATATTAACCAAATATCATGTGAATAATATTTCGTCATTAGTTACAGAAACTTATTTAATTTTCTATGCTAGAATTGGTTTATTTAGCCTCATCCTTTAAAACATGATAATGAACCAAACTGAATCCTTTAAGAAATATTTTAATTATTTAAGTATTTTTTTGAAATTATATCCATCCAAAAAATATTATGTATATATTTTAATTGATATTTATATATAGTCATGCTGATGTGGAATCTCAATACCTATCATAAAACTATAAAAGTATTTAATTGTTATTCCTAATATCGTTTATCCCCTTGATCTCATCTTGGATCATGATCAAGTGTTTGACCCTGATAATTTATCCATGAAAAGCATCACATAATCATTTTTTGATTGATTTATTTAGAATATAAATTATAGAATCTTGAATTTTTGTCATGCCAAATATTAAAAACATCATTAAGTTTTTAATCCTTATCATCAATATTAATGTCTCAAAATAGAATATAAAGATTTATTATGAAGCTTTACATTGATGAAACTATACAATCAAAGAAATAAAATTAGATAAAAGATTTATGATGATTCTTTATGATCATTAGGTAATGAATTTTGAAAATGGATTTTCTATTTATCCTACCACATCTCAAAGCCTTATAGTTACTAAAATATTTATGATGAAGCTTTACATTCAGGATCAAAGACCTACGATCAGGGACTTTCCCATTTTTCTAGTTTCAGATCAAAGTTGTGTTATTTCAGTAGAAGACTTAACTGATTTTTAAATGAAAATCCATACCTCATGAATCACAAAAAATAATCACCCAAGGAGTATTTAGTGTGTACTTCATTAAAAACATTCCATGAATTGATTCTTCATAGCTTTAACTTATTCATCATCCATTTGGACAAGTCTTCAACATTATAAGAAACATCTCTCAAAGATATGCACAATAACTACATAGAATGAACATTCCAAATAGTTTATGATAGTTCTACCTTATATCCAAAACATGTCACAACTCCATGAAGATCAACACATCAATCCGAAAACTTAAACATATACTGATAAAAAATACAAGACCATCCTATATGGTTTAACAATATCTCCCTTTTTATTTTTTCTCAATACATCATACCACTCTTCACATTATTGAAAATAAAACCTAATAGATGGATCAAACTTCTATTATAAAAGGAATCATTAATTATATAAATTTAAGTCTATGTCTGGTATATTTTTATATAAAATAAGAGAGATTAAATAATTCATCCATACTATTCATAAAACAACTCAAATCAAACCCATCAGATCTTCATAAAAGCTAAATTCATATTTCTATGTATTTTAACAACACCACTCAACACACATATTAAACAATTCATAGATAGGGGAAATAACGTTATCCCTAAGTAAATAACATCTTGTAAGGAATATGAACATGAAATAAAATAGGAAGAAACTCCCATAATGAAGTTATTTAATGATAGGGGGTGGGAAACACTCCCATTTATAGACATAGCTCTTTAAACTATTTAGTTAAGGAAGGTTTGACAAGAATATCATCAATCTATTATTTAAAGGTAATATACAATAACCTAAGAATACCCTCATAAACCTTATATATTATAAGATGATACTTTATATCATTTTTCTTAAGCCTGGGGTGTTGTACTAGATTTTTGGATAAGCTAATCACACTTTTATTTTCACAACCCACAACCCAAGGATATGTTTCTTTAATAATTAGGTATTCCAACAGTGTCTTCTTCTATATCATTTATGATATTTATAATGAAGGAAATGTATATTCAACCTTAATAGAGCATAATGTTACTAATATTTTCTTCATTGAATTATAATATACCCAACTTCCCTTAAGGGTAAATAATCCCTCAAATTTAGAATTCTAATCATTATCTACTCCTACCAAGTTAGAATTAGTAAAATTATGTAGTTCCAACTAACTTATATTCTAATATATCAAAAAATAATTGAGTTTCATTAAGATGTATCTCAAGATATTATTTTTTTACCATAAGTGGTGATTATTTTGGAAAGGATTGACACTAGACATAATGTGGGACAATAATTACAATGTTGTTTCTTAAAGTTTTCAATTACATGAGGCTTCTAAACAAGCTACATAACTACTTCTCATTAATAGATTACCTCCATTATCATTGATAAACATTACACCCACCTAAATTTATGTGGAAACTCATCTATGTTCCTGCATGTAAAACTTATTTAAAATATATTTTCATATTTTCCTTGGTAAATAAAAATATAACCTGCTACATAAATAATTTTCTTACACAATAATAATTTAATTTTTTTTCATTTACATATCTAAAATTTTATTCACATTCCGTGATAAATCCTCACATAATATTTTATTATTATTATAAAATATTATATCATAAGCATGAAAAATTCCAGAGTGATGTGGTGTAAGTATTTTTAAAATATATATTGTAGTCCATCTACCCATTCTAAAACTAAATGTTTTTTAGATACTAAAAAATATAAAATTTCCAATATCATGTATAATTATTCAAACCATAGAGTTATTTATTATTCTTTCAACCTCTAATTCCATATGAATCATGATAAAAGTATTCAGGTTGTTCTATTTACACTTCTTCAATATCACTATTCAGAAAGGCTGATTTAACAACCATTTTTAAAAATTTAATACTTTTTTAAGATTCTATGGTTGAGAATATTATTTTGGACTTATGTATATCCACTAGGGAAATAGTTTCATAAAAATAAACCCATTCAATTTATGAGTAACCCTTTTATAATAGCCTATAATATTTATAGTCACTTTTAAATTCTCATAAATATTATTTCTAAAAACCCAATATGATATAATCAAAAATATTTCTTGTAGGTATAGGAAAGAGTTACCAAGTATCATTATCCTTGATCTAGTCAAGATCTTCTTTCATATCCTGCACCGATTTCTTATTTTCAAACGATTATTCAACTATATATGGTTTATCCATGTATAACAATCTTGTATGAAAAGTTTATGTAGTCCTTTTTTTCACACTTTGATATAAATCCCCAATAATGTTATTACTGTCTTCATGAATTCTTATATTTTCATTCATCTATTTGGGATTCATTTATCCATCTTCATCACCATAAGGGTAAAATATAAATATTTTGTTTGAATCACTGTGATTTTGATATTTAATCTACCAGGTTTTGAAATGAAAACATTATCATTAGTATCTACAATGATAGTATGCATGTCTGATTTTACATTTTAAAACATTGTGACTTATTCTATATCAATAATTCATTATGATTTATTGTTTTAACGTTTTTATGTTTTTCCATTTGGTGTATACCAAAAAAATCCATCCTTATCCTTATCATCAAACTTTACTCCACTCATGTCTTTTTCATGATTATGAAAGGACATACAAATAACGTGAAATGTTTAAAATTTAGATTATTTTTTAATACATATATATTTGGGGTTCATATCTAAGTTATCCCTTAAGATTCATATATTCTAAATAATTCTAGTTGTTTTTATGGAATAAAACCAATAAAACATTTAGTTTTTATGTCATTCCAATATAGTGCTTTAAAGAACTACCATGATGAGAATCTTCCTTTAAGACACTTAATTTTATTGAGATATATATAGAGTATTATATTCATGTATGATTACACATTTTTTAAGATATTCAGTTAACTGTTTTTTGGAATAATCACTCCCATTAATTGACCTCATTCTTTTTGGTACAAGATTTTTCTTCTTCTGTTTTTGTATTCTAAAATACATGAATATGTCCAAACCCTATGATTTTTTTGACATGAGCATGATAAATTTAATCCATAAGAATTAATCTATGAAAATGAAGAAATATATTTCTATATTTGTTGAATTCTTGGTCATTGGACCACATATATTATAGTAAACCTACTCAACAGGCATTCAGGTTTGAATTTAAACTCTTTTATATGTTTTGTTCACCATTTATCTTTTTTTAGGTATACCTTAATAATAATGATGGATACTTGTTTCATAATGGAAAAATTCACATAGAATCATGTTGGATAAAATCATTTTTATTATTTTGGATAATGTGACAAATTATTCTATTCCATAACACATTTTTTATTTTTTTATCAAGTAACTATCGGCACTTACTTCCCAAATTTTAAAAAAAATTCATGGGGTTATTATACCCCTTGTAACCACAACCAAATATTTAATTATTTAAAATTTGAATCTTTTTTTTTCTAAGTGTTATATCACTTCCAAAATCACATAACTGGGATACACTCAAGAGTTTTATCTTTCATCCATTTATAAACAAAACATTATCTAGAATGATTTTATTTTCATTAATTATTGTTTTCCCAATACCATTAATTTTAAGTGAACCTTCATTACCTAATTTAAAATCTACTCATTTTTATTTATCTATATTTTTAAAATTATTCAAATCACCTGTAATGTGAGATGATCACTAATAATCCATGATCCAAGGATTATATGATTTGGAAGCTGTAAATGAAACATTAATTACATTATCCTATTTCCTGATGTATATTTGATTCTGATTGTTTAAAAGAATTTGAAATATATTCAACTGATCTAGGATAAAAGAATCATAGAAATTTGAGGCGTTTCATTCATGATCACATCTTTTAGAGACTCCATATAGATATAAAAATCTATTTTTAAGTTTAATTTTCTACATGGGATCTTGAGTCCTTTTTTGAGTTATTAATAGTGGTTGTTATCTACCCCTTGATTATTTCACTCTCCTCAGTCTAGGTAAATAGATATTATAAATATGGTTTAATCCTAATGAAAAAACACCCTACAACACTAGTAGTATCCCTAAAACAATAAATTATAAAAAAAATGTGTATAACAAAAAATATTTTAGTTATGATTTTATTTCAACCCTTATATGTGCATAATTCACAATAATATTTTTTTTATAATTCCATCATGAAAATTTATTTACCTTTAAAACTCATTTCCATCTGTTTTTATTTCCGTATTTTAGCATAATTGGAATTTTCTCTAGACCAATTAAAATTTCTAGATTTTAAAATGAAATATGATTCTTTAGGATAATTGATCTTACTTTGTAATATAATTTATGTATAAATGAAGTTTTTATTTCGTATATATTATTTAGAAAATCTAATTAATCCATGTTTCTTAGGGAATTAATCTTCCTCTTTAATAAATTTATTCATTTTCATCTAGTTATCTCTTCCCACTTCTCAATTTTAAAAGCCTTTTTCGTAGTTTATATACTTCTTTAACCCTAAGGAAAATAATATAAGTAATACCTTCATTGATTTTGACATTTGTTGAAATATATAGCTTTAACACTGCAATTTATTTAACTAGATTGACTCTTTCAATATGTATTTGTTTTTGTTTGTTTCCACCTCTTTTTTATTGTGTCTTTTCTTATCTCAAAATGTATAGTTCTTCAAAACATATTTTGATATCCATTCATATAGTATTTTATTTTGGGGTTTCACCTAAATCTCCATAAAACTCACTTTCACATTGAAACTCATATTTTGATTGGTTTACATCTTCTTCCTCTTGTACCAAAAACAATCTTTAAGAGATATCATGGGAGGATTCCTTATCCCCATCACTATTTGTAATATTTTTAACATGTTCTTCCACTTTTAGAAAGTTATTTATGAATGAAACATGTCAGAAATTTTATCTTCCATTGACTAGAATCTTGATGAATATCCAATATTAGTTATATTTCAAGAGGATTATTATTTAACATTATTTTCTACAATTTTTATTGGATAGTTTTTTTATAAATAACCAACCTTTCTATAATTAAAACATTTTAAAGGAATTTTAACTCTATATTGACTTATTCTTCAACCTTTTAAATTCTTTGACATGAGTTAGAGAGTTCTAGAAAATTTTCTAAATTTCGTTATTTTTTTATGAAATCCTGATTGTAATAAATATTTTAACTTTTAAAGATTTAAATCCAATATTTTATTCATATTTACCTTTTACGTTAAGATAAATTCATCTTCTTAATTAATAATTAATTATAGTATTTTCAAGATAATCAATTTTAAATTCATCAATATCCCTATATTCATGTGGTGAGATATTGGAATCCAATTTATATGGAAGGATTATTATTATTTTTATACAATTTTATAGAATTTTGGGACTTCTACCAAACCCATTATAGTTCTCAAGATATATTTACTATTGGGAAAAAATCCCTCAAGGAATCATTGAAGCATTTTTGAGGTGATTGTGTTTGTTGATAAAGAGGGCGATTGGAATACTGCGCACAAGGCATGTTTCAAAATCAAAAATCAAAATATGGGAAAAAAGGAATGTGGTGTGTAAGTGAAGAATTGGTGCACAAGTCATCAAGTGGAGTGTAAGTCCGTAGGTGGTGCAAAGGTCATAAAGTGGCGCACAAGTCATATTTCAAAATCAGACATCAAAATATGACAACAAAATGAAATTGGCACTCAAGTAAGAATTGACGGGCAAGTCATTAAGTGGCACACAATTCCTCAAGTGGTGCGCAAGTCATAAAGTGGAGGGCAAGTAATATTTCAAAATCAGAAATGAAAATATGAAAAGTGTAAACAAATTGGCACTTAAGTGAAGAATTGGCATGCAAGTTATTAGGTTGCGTTCAAGTCATTAAGTGGAACACAAGTCATGAAGGGGTGCAAAATTCATAAAGTGGCGTGCAATTCTTGAAGTGGTGCATAAGTAATATTTCAAGATCATCCCATTGAAATATGATAGAAGAAAGAAAGAGGAACACAAGTCATTAATTGGCCCACAAGGTAAGAATGGGCAGGCAAGTTATCAATAGGTGTGCAAGTTAAGAAGGGGTGCACTAGTGATGGTGTGACATGTCTGTCACTAAGTGGTGTGCAAGGTGAGTGGTGCACCACATGCGCAAGGTCCCCAAATGCCTATAAATAGAGGGATACTCATCCTCATTTGAAACAAATATCAACAATTAGAGAAAATCCAATCTCTGATCATGCAAGTGAAAATGGTGTGCATGTAGTGTGGCATGATAGTAGGTTGGCGTGCAAGTAACTTTTCGCGAAAGAAGTGGAACGCAAGCAGTGGCTTAAAAAAAGTGGGAACAAGTAGTGAAACTCAAGTGGTGGCACACATGTAGGTTGGAACTCACGTATCTTGTCTCAAAAGTAGGGTCGCACATACTGTGGGTGTAAGAAGTGGCACTCACGTGGTGGAGCGCAAGCAGTGGCACGCAAGTTGTGGCATGCAAGTAGTGGCGCGCATGTATAAAATTGGCATGAAAATGGGTTTTTCCAAAATAAAGACAGAGGATTACCACTATTTAAAGGGTCCCACAAGTCACCATAGGTTTTCATGAAAGTTGAAAGTTTCCCAGAACACCAGCGTTAAAGGGATATTAATTAGTGGATGAAAATTGGATTTCAACAGATCATCTACACACAATGAAAGATGAATTCATTAGAGATAATGAAAGTACCTACAATTATTTAAACTATGATTAGATATTTTGACGTAGCAATGATATATCTTCATTTGAGAGAGTAGTGAGCTTTCTAATAGTGATTAGTTGTAAACTAGGAGGGACAATGAGTCCACTTAGAACATGTAAAAATCTGTGCACTTATAGTGGATTTTCTAAAACGGCACATCACAGGTGTATGATCCTTGGACGTAGCCCAGTGAGGGTGAACCAAGTAAAATTGGTGTGTCATGTGAATGATTTAAGATTCATTCATACTCTATAATGGGAAGGATAGAGAGAAGAGTGTTTTGTCTAACAACAAAATAAGATAAAAAAGGGAAGTTGTTTTAATTTGTCATACCCTGATTCAACCCCGTATCAGGGTATCTAGCCTAGTGGATCTAACAATTTTTATCAGAGGTAAATGTTGATATCAATGTTTCTCTCTCAAATAGAAGTCACCAATAACAAAGGGGTTCCAATCTTTGATAGGAACAATTTTCTGCTATGGAATAATTGAATGCAACAGTACTTTTGATTTTGGAGAATGGATGTGTTCACAATAGAAATGCATGGCATAACTACCGATATTAACAGTGGTGCATTATCGGAAGTTGAACAAAGATAATTAGATGCGGATGCCAAGAGAATCAATGCTTTAAAAGGACCCCTATCCAATGTTATTTACACAAAGGTGATGTTATTTAAAACATCACATGCTCTGTGGGAAAATCTATTAAACATATATGAAGGGGATTCAAAGGTCATAGATGCAAAAATGAAAGTGTTATGGAACAAGTATGAAGATATGAGAATAAACCTGAATGAGTCTATTGATTCATTAGTTGACATGGTAAATGTTGTTGTGGAAAACATAAGTGGTATGAGATAAGTTATTAAAGAAATAAAGATTCTAAATCACATCGTGAGGAAAATTTCACCACGGTTCAATCTGAAAGTTTTAGTTTTGGAAGATAAAGACCCAAAGGAGCTGAAATTGGTAAACAAAAACAACACCCTTGTTTCATATGATGTGAGAAATGATGATAACGATGTTGTGGAAAAAGGGAGAATCCAAAGAGGTGGAATTAGAGGCCCTGAAGAAGCCAACCATTGAAGATTCCCAGGAAAAGGAAGATACATATGAGTTGATTCCATTCCTCCCCTCGAATCATTAAGGAGGAAAATGAAATTTCAAAGAGAAACTTTTGATTTCTTGCTTTAGATATGGAAAAGTTGGTCACCTTTCCACAAGGTTCCCTATGAAGTTTCTAGAAGATGAGGAAGATGAAATTGAAATTCCCAATAAGAATATTACAGCCTATGTGAATGGAAAGAAAAAATTCAAGGGAAATTTATTTAAGAAAAAGAATCATCTATCACAAGAATGTAGTAGTTTAGATGAGTTCGAGGTTGAAGAGGCTGAAGAAATAGAGAACTGCATAGATTAGAGAGAGAATGCTATGGTGGCAGTTGTCGTTAGTTATTAGAAAAAGGGAGAAACTAATGCTGATGATAAAGAAGAAGAAGAAATTGAAGGAAGAGTCAACATGGAAGCTGAATTAGAAGTAGATGTTGAAGTGATAGATGCTTGGAGAGAAACAATAAATCCAACCTTATGGTACATGGTTCCAAACTCAACAAGCAACAAAAAGAAGAAGAGATGTCTGAGCTATTAAAAGAAATAGAAAACCTTAAGTCTTCTAGCCCAAAGATATCAAAAAAGGTTGATGAATATAAACCCAAGGTTGAAAGATAAAAAAGGGAGATCGATGGCTTGAAGAACATAAGGAAAGTTCAAATCAAGAGTATTGAAGAACTTAAAGGAGAATTTGTTGGTTTTTAGAAAAAACATAATGATCAAGAAAAACTATTGACTCCTGCTGTGACATCAGGAAAGTAGATCATTCAGAAAACCAAGAAGCTAAAAGTGGAGCATAGTGGTTAAGTAGAAAGGAAGAATCAATTATGTTCATATATTAAGGCCAATAGAGGGCTTCATTAAAAAAAGCTTTGGAAATGGAAGTCTGACCGCAAGCATCCATTCTGAGATTGAAGATTGATTTGGGCACAATCCAGAATAAGAATATTTAGAGATCCCTAGGGGAAACAATTATTACAATAGTGACATGAATTAATGCACCTTATATCAAGTGATATTGTTGTGGAAAGATAGTAAATTCACAATATGTGTGTTCCATAAACAAGAGAAATCAAATGGCACAATAACAGAGGTGTCAGCCGAACAATGAATAGTTCTCCAGAACATATTTTGAAGGAAACTATTTTTGGTGTGGGGGATTCAAGTACATGGTTTGATACAATAAATTGACCATACAGAGGAATGTTACAAGGCAGAATCAAAATTTTCGCAAGTAGTAGATGAATGAACCAACAGGTGATTTAAAAATGCAAAATAGATTTTCAGCTTTGGAAGATGAATCCAGTCTATCATACTCTGAGAAATATTTGAAGTATCAATTTATGTCGAGTATGAAGAAGAAAATATAGGCTAGGAAGAAAATGGATGAGAAAACAATGTTGGTAGAAATTTCCCTTAAAACATCAGACTATTCTCGTGTGTGGATCCTTGACAGCAGGTGCACATATCACAAGATAGGTAATACAGATATTATTAAAAGCATAATATATGACAAATAATGAGTTTAAAAGTTTATAAATGATGATCACCTAAAGATTATTGACTTAGGAAAGGCCATGTTTTGTGGAAAATAGATGAGACATGCTGATGTCTAAGTAGTAGAAGGCCTCAGTCACAATTTTCTCAACATCACTCAACTATGTGACTTATGACAATCTATAAGGTTTACTAAGAAGATTTATATATTCAAAGTAGGAGATAGGGAAGTGATTCTATAGGTAAAAATAACAATGGAAAATATCTACCAGGTAAGTGGAGAAGAATATATATGATTTCTGTTAAAAGAGGAAGAAAACTAGCTATAGCATAAACGACTTGGACATCTATGCCAACCATCCCAAGAATATCTTGTAAAGTGTGATTCGGTAAGAGACCTCTCTAGGCTATCACATGATCATACTCACACATGCGATGTATTCCAATAATGGAAGCTCATTAGAAAGATGTAAAAAAGGAAAATAAGTCAATGAGAGTGCTCGAATTGGTGCATGCTGATGTTTGTGGGCATGTCAATCCAAGAAAAATTGATGGAAAGAGGTACTAAATTCTTTTCATTAGGGAATATAGAATAACGACATGGGTATTTGTTATTTCCCATAAGTCAGATGTGTTCAGATACTTGAAACAATACTTGAGGGAGTGAGAAAAAATTCTTGGATAGAAAATTATGAAGTTTTATATTGATAATGGTATCTAATTCACAAACAGTCAGGTGGAGGACTATCTCAAAAAACATAGGACAAGGCATCAAGTATCCTCAGTAAGAACTCCCTAATAGAATTGAGTGGTTTAAATGAGAAATTAGATCATCAACAAAATGTATAGAATGGTTCTTATAGAAAAAGACCTATAAGAGAAGTTCTAGAAAAAAAGAAGTTTTGACATCGGTCTACATTTCTAACCAAGCATTGTTGTGTCCAAAGGAAGGATAGAATCCGCATGAGATTTGGTTTGGAAACAAGACAAAAGTGAAATACTTTTATATCTATTTAAGTAAGTAATTTATTCTCAATAAGTAGAAACATAGGAAATTTGAGTCATGTCAAGATGAGGGAATATTCTTTGGCTGCTAAGGAAAAATAAAATCATGAAAATTCTTTAACTAGAGGCTGGGAAAAGTAGGTGAGAGAAATGGTGTCACTGTTGTGGAAAATGAAGAGAATACTCAAGAGAACAATGAAATATTTCTTGATGAAAGTATTTAAGAGGAATGTAACATAGGAGTATTATAACTGTCCGATGCTAATTTAGAATAAGATACTGATGATGAGCATGAGGAAGTAAAATCTTTATCTCCACATAAGTCAAAGAGTCGTGATGAAATTGATAGGTAGAATATCATTGGTGATGAATCATCTTCAATTCATAAAAGAAGAATGAAATCACTTCAGAAAGCATCTTTCCTATCTCAGGTAGATACTAAATTCATTTTTGATGTAGCTGAAGATGAAAATTTGGTTGATGCTATGAATGAAGTGCTAGATAAGATTTATAAGAACAAGACGTTGGAGATTATTTTGAGGCCAACAGATAAAAATATCATTGGGGATAAATGGGTCTATCGCAAAAAGATGAATTAAGCTAACATAGTCATTCAAAACAAATCACTACTAGGGTGAAAAGGATAATTCTAGATAGTGGGAATAGATTTTTATGAGACCTTTGCACCTATTTCAAGACTGGAGACAATAAGATTATTCGTATCCATTGTAGTGCAATATAAGTTCAATGTATTTTAGAAGGATGTCAAATCGACATTATTGAATGGGGTTGTAGAGGAATAAGTGTATATCGACCATCCAGTTGGTTTTCTCATTCATCAAGATGATAACAAGGTTTTTCAAATAAATAATGTATTATATGGGATGAAACAAGCATGAAGAGCATGGTACATAATGCTTGATCAGTATTTGAAGACTCTTGGTTTCCAGTATGGGGGAGTTAATTTCAATATATATTTTAACAATTGTAACAGCCCAAGATTTTATAAAAAAATATTCTTTTTAATTTTATTAATGTCTTGTGTTGTACGCTACACCAAAAGGAGCTTGCAAAACACACATCCTTGTCTTGCCTTGCATTACACGCAATCGCGACCTTCCTCGATAGCGTGTGTAATACGCAATACCGAGTTTCACTAAACAACGATGTGCTATTAAAATATTATTAAAACTTGCCGTTATGAATAGTAATAACCACTTTTTTAAAATTCTGTAAATCTTATTTTTCAAAATGAACTTCATTCTTGGATTCGGAGTATCGAATTTAGCCTAAGGTGAAATTTTGGTACTTTTCGGATAACTTTCATATTCTGATGAATAGTGAAAAATTACTAAATTATAATTAAAAACAACTTTTTTAATCGAAATAATTAATAGTGATAAATTATTAATTTGAGTGGTTTTAAAGTATATTTAGAATATATTTTTACAATTTAATACAATGTTGGTCATTGGTTGTAATTTCACATTTAAACCAGACATAATCAAGTGTCAATCTTTTGATATATATTGTTTCCTAAAAACACGTTATTTATTTTAACAGCGGGATTTAATTATAAAATTAATTAATGCAACTTCTATGTTATGAATTTGGTAAAATAGATTTCATTTTTGAATTCGGAATATGAAATATAGCTTAGGATGAAATTTTGGCATTGTTCTGAAAAACATCAATTTTTGATGAGTAGTGAAACTACTAAGTGGTAGTTAAAAAAACTGAATTTTTCATAAAACTTAATTTTTCCGCTTCTGTGAATGGAATTTCAAAAATCCGATAGACACGGTTAATATCAAGGACTAAAATGTGGTTCAATGAGATGAAAATAATTTTTTGGTGAATAGTAACTTTTTACTTTTTTTACCGCGGTTAATAGTAAATAGGGTAACTAAGGGTAAATATGATTTTACTATTACCCTAACACATGTACTAATTCTATTGGACAAGTGTAATTCGACCAAAAACAAACTTAGGAATAAAATATGACCATTTAGGCCCACTTGGATTAGATTAGGACATTTATTATTAATTTATTTAAAGAAAGGTTAAAATAGTTAAAATCCAAGTTTAATAAGTAAATCATTTTTCATATGGGGTTATACATAAGATAAATTCGATTGTAAATATTCATTAGAAATCTAAAAAGATATCCTACATGATGGTATTTTAATTGTAATTTTTAGACATAAAATAATTTAATTTATTTATGACACAACGATGATGCAGTAATTATCTTATTAATGAAATATTGACATAATTGATGTTATAAACACCAAAATAAATGTAATTTGAGATTTTTTATGAATTCCACTAATTTTCTAGGTTACTATGATATATTAATGTTGATTTAATCAACTTGGTTCGAACATTTAATTCTGTTATGACTTTCAAAAAAATCATATATCAAATAGTGTCAAAATTGACACAAAATAGTTTTTAAATCAAATATTATATTATTAATTGTTATTGTATTCCTAAAAATCTAAGTTTCGGCCAAATGACTTAGATAAGTATATATATATTAATAATAAACAATTTGGGGTTCGTTTGGCATGTTATAGTAAGTGTATTAACTATATAGTGAAAGAAAACAAAAAGACATGGTAAAAGTTAAATTATTTAACTTAGAGTTAAATCTAATTGATAAGGTTAAACTAATATCCTAAACTTGTCTAAATTCTATTGGTTGATAGGATTTCGACCCATACCCACTTTAGCTTCTAAATAAGACCCTTTGGAACCATTATAAATGGATTTTGACTTTAATATAAAATAATATTTTGAGATATTCCTAAGGTGCCCCTCTCCTCCCCTATAAAAGGACACCTCCTCCCCCTCCTCCTCACACCAATTTGAGCACTCAAGCTCGGCCAACCCCTGCCAAAATTCCTTCTCCACTTCCCTAGCAACATCCTAGAGGTTCTGGTCTTCCTCAAAGACCAATTCTAGTGCCCTAAGAGGAGGTCTCAAAGAGGCACTTCAAAGAAGAGGTAATTACCGTTACCAATTCTTTCATCTTTATTTCTTCTTCCACTTCTTCTTCTTAGGTTGTTTCATTAAGAAGTAATAACATCAGTATCACTCATATACTGATATGTTATTATAAGTATGAAACAACCCTATTTCACCATCTATCCATCCTACGGAAAAAGAAATCACCGCGCGTGCGTACGTACGGAATACCGTCTCCACGCCGTGGTGTAATCTATTTTCCACCACCACCTTACATGGATGGGTATAATGGTGTAAAGAATAACTATACATAGTTATTAAAACATAATATTGATTCTGATATATTGTATAATCCACTCCAATTCAATTCAATATTTATAGAAATGATATCATCGCTCGTGCGTACGTACGGAATGCCGTCTCCACGACGCGATGAGATTCATTCTCCATGTTAACCATTTAAGAATGATTATAATGTATATATAAGAAATAATAATGAAATATATGACATAATAATGATACTGGATTTATGTATATATATATATGTATGTCATCTACTTACTTCCATTCAAGACAATAAGGAAAGAAAAATAGCGTTCATGCGTACGTACGGACTACCGTCTCCATGAACGGTGTTTTTCATTTTATTTATCTATCTATTATATATATATATATATACTGAATATATATGATATATAAATCATATTTTATATTCTGGAAGTAAGTAAATCATGATATAAGTAATAATGATGTCAAGAACAACAAGTCAAAACACCTACGATAAATGAAACGATTTTACCCAAAACGCTTCTTTAACATTGAATTTACAAAAGAACGGGTAATATAATGTCATAAGTGAACCATATATGATATCATAACAATGAATATGATTCTGTAATAAGTCAATGACATTATTTAAATCATTATACAGGAGGTTCGGACACATACGAAGCAAATCGGACCTAAGGTAAGGGAAATATCACAATCTCATTTTTATCCGAGATTGTTTATTCGTAAGTATTTACTGGGGTGTATTTTATCATCCACATCCATGTTCCCTCAATATGTAATATTGTTTCCATCCACTTGCAATAGTTTAAATCCAATTTTACCCTTAGGTGAGTTTTTAGTAAAGAATATGAAAGGAATCTTTTGTCGTTTTTCCGTACGAGGTACTTTTTGACTTTTCCGACAAAAGTACGAAGAATGTTTTTTTTAACTTAAACGGCACGAATGGATTTTTTTGGTTTTATAAATCCTTATTTTCATGAAGCTTCCTCCAAAAGATTTCATGACTATTTTTAATAAAATCTCCTTCTTTTAAAATTGCATGATGTTTTGTGAAAAGAAATTGATTTTGAAGAAGAAAGGATATTTTCCTCAAGAATTCATTTCAAGTGTTTTATCAAAATTATTTTCCATCTAAGATAATAAAGGGTTCTGTTTCTATCCATATTTTTACATTGATTTGACTATGTTGTGATGGAATTATGTTTATGAATTCCTTTATCTTATATGAATGGTTTTATGATGTCATGTTGTTTAAGAATCCCATTTTTTATTACATGGGTTATGAAATGATGTATGATTTATGATTTTGTGGAACACATAAGAATGGTATCATTATGAGACGGGTGAGACCTATATCTCCCTCCAATGCATTGGGTAAAGATTTTATATCTCATGAGATAGACATGGCTGAAATGGTAGGTTATACCGGTTCAGTGAAACAGGACTGAAACGAGGGTTACTCGATTCAGAAAGGGACTTTGTCCACTAAGATAGTCTTGGAAATGAGTCTTGACTAACAAGAAATGATTTTCTATGATTATGTGTGTATGCCACAAAGTTTCATGTTTTAAGTTATGATTATTTGGATTTCATTTCACTACTATGATTTATCCCATGTTATGAAATTATGCTCTCTTTTGCAGGTTAAGATTTCCAAAAGTTATGTTCTTATGAATATGATGTGATTGATTTTTATTTTGTATACCCTTACTGAGCATTCGAGCTCACCCTTTTATGTTTTCTTTTACCCAGGATATAAAGAAAGGTTTTAGGTAAAAAAAAAGGGAAGATCTTTATGGGAGATATTGAAGATCTTTCACAACGATTAGAAGATTACGTTCCAAGTTTCCAAAGACACTAAACTATTACGATCCTTGTGTGTGTGTTTTTTTGTTATGTACTAAGTATTCTGCAAAAGTAATGTAATGTCCATGTATGTCAGGCTTCGGGTCTCTACAGTTGGTATCAGAGGAAAGGTTTAGTCAACCTTTGGAAACTAGGATGCGAAAACGTTAGTGAGATCCCTAGAGATATTTCTACGGTATGTCTAGGGATGTCCCTAAGGTTAAGTAGACGTATAAGTTATAGTACTAGAAATATGCTAACGATCATAGAATTAAACCTAAAATGTTAGATATTGAAGGTACTCCCCCTTTATTATGTTGTTTTCCCTAGCATGATTTTTGCCTCTCACACTATTCATTTTGGGTTTTAGAAAATGGCTGGAAACAAGATGATTCACGATAATGGAGGATATGATGGACAATGGAATGATATTCTTCATGAGCAAACAAATGAAATGGGATTTGGAAGTCCAAAGATCATTATTATGCCGAATCAGCAATCTCATAATATGATCAATAAAGTAAAATTTGGTAAGTTTCCTGACTCGGCTAATAAGAGAAAGATGGAGTTTCATGATGATCATAGAGGAAAGAAAGTTCAATTTCCCCTATGTAAATCATGTGGGAAGAGGCATCAAGGAGAATGTTTCAAGGTAACTGGAAGATGCTTTGGGTGTGGAAAAGAAGGACACAAAGCAAGTAAGTGCAAAGGAAAAGGTTCGGTTAACACCATGGATGAGGATAATGGTATTGCTACGACATCAAAAATGGTTAAGTGTTTTAAATGTGGAATGTATGGGCATTATGCAAACAAATGCCCTATGGGAAAGACTCATGAAGAGAATCAGTATGGTCATATGGGTAGTATTTATGTGGATGATGATGATAAGACTACAAATGATATGTGAGATGAAAGAATTGTTGAAGCTCGGTCAATGGTTTAAGAATGTAGTGGAATGATTACATGTTTATCACGTGTAATGTTGTATAAGTAATCTCATGGTACTATGGAATAAAAAGACATCTAAGGATTGTTACACTGTTTTCTTTCCTTGAGTTTTGAAAGTATATGATTAATGGTACAAGTATCCATGAAAGGTTATTCAGATATTTTTGGAATGTAGATGATATGTGCATAATGAAGGGATAAGACGATAATGAGATGTTTGATTGTATTCATGAGCTCATGATTGATATAAGGACTAAGTGATATCATGGTTTGAGCATATAGAATTTTGAGGATTTTAGTATGTGGAAGGTGTTAACTTTTAACTGCATTCATGTTTTCACAAAGGTATTCAAGAGAATACATGATTAAGGACTTTGAATGTTTGGAATGTAACCAACAAAACATATCTTATGATATATGGGAATTGACGATGGTATTAAATCTCTGGTAATCGTTTTCACTATGTTATGAGAGTGGATTGCAGTATTATGGATAATCCTAAAGATTGGAATGGATTATGTTGGACAAAAGTTAGTATTGTTTAAGGATAGAAGTTTTTTCGATATTATTTATGGGATATTATAGAAATATAGTTTTAGAAAAAGGACAACCTGCAGGACGGGCGACAGCCCATCGCTTCGGACAAGGCTGTGGGAATCGAACCCACAACCGAAATGCGACTGGCCTTTATCGCCTACCACTGGCCTACAGGAAGTCCCTGTTTAGTAGAAACTAGTTTTATTATATTAAGCAGTATGATATATGAAGTATAAGTCCATTTTAGGAACTATATATGATTAATCTCACTATAGATCGACTTATGTATATAATTTTTGCTAACCTTTTGTTTGAGACAGATGGAATGACCCGTCATTCTATCATATGATCTGCTAACACTTCACGAATAACAAATTCAACTTCATTTATTTAAGAGATGAAGTGGAAATTGTTCTAGGCACGAACAATAGTGAGATTGTACCAAAATAAAGAAAGTATTTATTCCAATTCTCAACTTTAGGGAAATGATCTTGAAAACCAAAAATGTTGTCCTAGTGATCTTATACCTGATGAATCGAATGGTACCTTAGATCGTCACAAATTTATGGATTTGTGATTATTGGCTTTTCCATAGCCATGTTCTCTACCACTCTCCATCAGAACATGATGGTTAGATTTCTCTTCCATATCCATATTTTCACCTATGTGGAAACCCAATGATTAGTTTATTTGGGTAACCGTTACGTTTCATACTTTTGTTTTTAATGATTGGTTTTGATATTCCTTTTTACGATGTGGGTTTCTATTAAAGAAACTTTCGAATAGTAAACCATTTATAACCCCGACGAATTTCGAGGGAGAAATTCATTTTAAGGGGGGTAGAATGTAACAGCCCAAGATTTTATAAAAAAATATTCTTTTTAATTTTATTAATGTCTTGTGTTGTACGCTACACCAAAAGGAGCTTGCACAACACGCATCCTTGTCTTGCCTTGCATTACACGCAATCGCGACCTTCCTCGATAGCGTGTGTAATACGCAATACCGAGTTTCACTAAACAACGATGTGCTATTAAAATATTATTAAAACTAGCCGTTATGAATAGTAATAACCACTTTTTTAAAATTCTGTAAATCTTATTTTTCAAAATGAACTTCATTCTTGGATTCGGAGTATCAAATTTAGCCTAAGGTGAAATTTTGGTACTTTTCGGATAACTTTCATATTCTGATGAATAGTGAAAAATTACTAAATTATAATTAAAAACAACTTTTTTAATCGAAATAATTAATAGTGATAAATTATTAATTTGAGTGGTTTTAAAGTATATTTAGAATATATTTTTACAATTTAATACAATGTTGGTCATTGGTTGTAATTTCACATTTAAACCAGACATAATCAAGTGTCAATCTTTTGATATATATTGTTTCCTAAAAACACGTTATTTATTTTAACAGCGGGATTTAATTATAAAATTAATTAATGCAACTTCTATGTTATGAATTTGGTAAAATAGATTTCATTTTTGAATTCGGAAGATGAAATATAGCTTAGGATGAAATTTTGGCATTGTTCTGAAAAACATCAATTTTTGATGAGTAGTGAAACTACTAAGTGGTAGTTAAAAAAACTGAATTTTTCATAAAACTTAATTTTGCCACTTCTATGAATGGAATTTCGAAAATCCGAGAGACACGGTTAATATCAAGAACTAAAATGTGGTTCAATGAGATGAAAATAATTTTTTGGTGAATAGTAACTTTTTACTTTTTTTACCGCGGTTAATAGTAAATAGGGTAACTAAGGGTAAATATGATATTAATATTACCCTAACACATGTCCTAATTCAATTGGACAAGTGTAATTCGACCAAAAACAAACTTAGGAATAAAATATGACCATTTAGGCCCACTTGGATTAGATTAGGACATTTATTATTAATTTATTTAAAGAAAGGTTAAAATAGTTAAAATCAAAGTTTAATAAGTAAATAATTTTTCATATGGGGTTATACATAAGATAAATTCGATTGTAAATATTAATTAGAAAGCTAAAAATATATCGTACATGATGGTATTTTATTTGTAATTTTTAGACATAAAATAAGTTAATTTATTTATGACACAACGATGATGCAGTAATTATCTTATTAATGAAATATTGACATAATTGATGTTATAAACACCAAAATAAATGTAATTTGAGATTTTTTATGAATTCCACTAATTTTCTAGGTTACTATGATATATTAATGTTGATTTAATCAACTTGGTTCGAACATTTAATTCTGTTATGACTTTCACAAAAATCATATATCAAATAGTGTCAAAATTGACAGAAAATAGTTTTTAAATCAAATATTATATTATTAATTGTTATTGTATTCCTAAAAATCTAAGGTTCGGCCAAATGCCTTAGATAAGGATATATATATTAATAATAAACAATTTGGGGTTCGTTTGGCATGTTATAGTAAGTGTATTAACCATATAGTGAAAGAAAACAAAAAGACATGGTAAAAGTTAAATTATTTAACTTAGAGTTAAATCTAATTGATAAGGTTAAAATATTATCCTAAACTTGTCTAAATTCTATTTGTTGATAGTATTTCGACCCATCCCCACTTTAGATACGAAATAAGACCCTTTGGAACCATTATAAACTGATTTTGACTTTAATATAAAATAATATTTTGAGATATTCCTAAGGTGCCCCTCTCCTCCCCTATAAAAGGACACCTCCTCCCCCTCCTCCTCACACCAATTTGAGCACTCAAGCTCGGCCAACCCCTGCCAAAATTCCTTCTCCACTTCCCTAGCAACATCCTAGAGGTTCTGGTCTTCCTCAAAGACCAATTCTAGTGCCCTAAGAGGAGGTCTCAAAGAGGCACTTCAAAGAAGAGGTAATTACCGTTACCAATTCTTTCATCTTTATTTCTTCTTCCACTTCTTATTCATAGGTTGTTTCATTATGAAGTAATAACATCAGTATCACTCATATACTGATATGTTATTATAAGTATGAAACAACCCTATTTCACCATCTATCCATCCTACGGAAAAAGAAATCACCGCGCGTGCGTACGTACGGAATACCGTCTCCACGCAGTGGTGTAATCTATTTTCCACCACCACCTTACATGGATGGGTATAATGGTGTGAAGAATAACTATACATAGTTATTACAACATCATATTGATTCTGATATATTGTATAATCCACTCTAATTCAATTCAATATTTATAGAAATGATATCATCGCTCGTGCGTACGTACGGAATACCGTCTCCACGACGCGATGAGATTCATTCTCCATGTTAACCATTTAAGAATGATTATAATGTATATATAAGAAATAATAATGAAATATATGACATAATAATGATACTGGATTTATGTATATATATATATGTATGTCATCTACTTACTTCCATTAAAGACAATAAGGAATGAAAAATAGCGTTCATGCGTACGTACGGACTACCGTCTCCATGAACGGTGTTTTTCATTTTATTTATCTATCTATTATATATATATATATATACTGAATATATATGATATATAAATCATATTTTATATTCTGGAAGTAAGTAAATCATGATATAAGTAATAATGATGTCAAGAACAACAAGTCAAAACACCTACGATAAATGAAACGATTTTACCCAAAACGCTTCTTTAACATGGAATTTACAAAAGAACGGGTAATATAATGTCATAAGTGAACCATATATGATATCATAACAATGAATATGATTCTGTAATAAGTCAATGACATTATTTAAATCATTATACAGGAGGTTCGGACACATACGAAGCAAATCGGACATAAGGTAAGGGAAATATCACAATCTCATTTTTATCCGAGATTGTTTATTCGTAAGTATTTACTGGGGTGTATTTTATCATCCACATCCATGTTCCCTCAATATGTAATATTGTTTCCATCCAATTGAAATAGTTTAAATCCAATTTTACCCTTAGGTGAGTTTTTAGTAAAGAATATGAAAGGAATCTTTTGTCGTTTTTCCGTACGAGGTACTTTTTGACTTTTCCGACAAAAGTACGAAGAATGTTTTTTTAACTTAAACGGCACGAATGGATTTTTATGGTTTTATAAATCCTTATTTTCATGAAGCTTCCTCCAAAATATTTCATGACTATTTTTAATAAAATCTCCTTCTTTTAAAATTGCATGATGTTTTGTGAAAAGAAATTGATTTTGAAGAAGAACGGATATTTTCCTCAAGAATTCATTTCAAGTGTTTTATCAAAATTATTTTCCATCTAAGATAATAAAGGGTTCTGTTTCTATCCATATTTTTACATTGATTTGACTATGTTGTGATGGAATTATGTTTATGAATTCCTTTATCTTATATGAATGGTTTTATGATGTCATGTTGTTTAAGAATCCCATTTTTTATTACATGGGTTATGAAATGATGTATGATTTATGATTTTGTGGCACACATAAGAATGGTATCATTATGAGACGGGTGGGACCTATATCTCCCTCCAATGCATTGGGTAAAGATTTTATATCTCATGAGATAGACATGGCTGAAATGGTAGGTTATACCGGTTCAGTGAAACAGGACTGAAACGAGGGTTACTCGATTCAGAAAGGGACTTTGTCCACTAAGATAGTCTTGGCAATGAGTCTTGACTAACAAGAAATGATTTTCTATGATTATGTGTGTATGCCACAAAGTTTCATGTTTTAAGTTATGATTATTTGGATTTCATTTCACTACTATGATTTATCCCATGTTATGAAATTATGCTCTCTTTTGCAGGTTAAGACTTCCAAAAGTTATGTTCTTATGAATATGATGTGATTGATTTTTATTTTGTATACCCTTACTGAGCATTCGAGCTCACCCTTTTATGTTTTCTTTTACCCAGGATATAAAGAAAGGTTTTAGGTAAAAAAAAGGGAAGATCTTTATGGGAGATATTGAAGATCTTTCACCACGATTATAAGATTACGTTCTGAGTTTCCAAAGACACTAAACTATTACGATCCTTGTGTGTGTGTTTTTTTGTTATGTACTAAGTATTCCGCAAAAGTAATGTAATGTCCATGTACGTCAGGCTTCGGGTCTCTACAACAATGATAGTAATCAAAGGATTACGGTACTGGTTTATGTCAATGACATAATATTTGTTAGATTAGATGAAGCTCAGTGCAAACATTTTTCCAAATTTATGAAAAGTGAGTTCGAAATGTCAATGATCGGGGAACTGACATTTTTTATTGGTTTATATGTGACACAAGGACATAATTGGACATTAATTTCTCATTATAAATATGGAAAGGAGGTTCTAAGAATATTTTGAATGGAAAATTACAAGTATATGAAGACTCTAGTTGCTACCTGGATGAAATTATCGAATGATGATAATGGCAAGGCAGTTAATATCCCAGAGTACAGGCAGATTATTGGGAGTTTACTGTACCTGACAATGACGAGACCTGAGATTATTGTCACCACATTCCAAGCTATGTGATATCAAAGAAATCCCAAGGAAATCCAAATGATTGTAGTGAAACAAATACTTCATTATATCAAAAGAACTGTGGATTTCAGTTTGAAGTATGCTAACTAATATCAACAATATCTTTTGGGATATACATATGCAGATTGGGCCGGATCAGCATATGATAGGAATCCAATTTCAGGAGGTGCTTTCTATATTGGCGGTTAGTCTATTTCTTGGATATGCAAGAAGAAATATTTAATTTCATTAGGCACTGTAGAAGCTGAGTATATTGCCACCACTAAAGCATGCACCCAATTATTGTGGATGAAGTAATGACTGGATGATATTGGAGTTGCAGTGATGTCTCCGATCAAAATCTAGTGTGATAAATAAAGTGATATAAATATCATAAAAAATTTTGTCCATCACTCAAGGACAAATCACATTGAGATAAAGTATCATTTTATCAAGGACAAGGTGGATCAAGGGATATTGATGTTGGAATATGTTCCTACAGAGCTATAGGTTGTAGATATTATAAAAAAGGCCTTACCCAAGGAAGAATTCGAGAGGAATAGACTGGCTCTAGGAGTTTAGTCGACTCCCAGCACTTGAAAGAGTATGGATGAAAATCCCCCACTCCATGAGGTATGTTGTGGTTTTCCATTATTTTCTAATCTATATTCTCTACTCTATTACAAACCACAAAAGAGTGAACTTTGGGTTCATTAAAAAATGGGGAGAAAGATTGACTCTTAAAGGGGAGAAACTGTGGCTAAATAAGGGGGAAAATTTATTAGTAAAGACATGGGCAGATGCTGACAGGTGGAGTAGTGTGATAGTGGGAGAGAAATTAGATAGGGGGAGAGTTTTAAATCTGAAGATGCTAGCAGTGATCGGTCAAAGAAGATTTAGCATGACACCTAAGGTTTGTGATTAAAGCAGTTGATTGGTTTCAAGAATTGTTGTTAGGAATGATGTGATTCATTGATGAAATTATCATTATACTCTGGTTTCTCATTCCAAGAACCATTCATGTTGGATGAGAGTATGTTTTGAGAAATTATTATATGGCTATCAGAATTGAAAGAGGTGAATGGTGGGTATTGATGGAAGAAGATTTAACAAGGTATCTAATTATAAAAGTGTTGTCAATAAACCCAAAGGGGGATATTTTTGGGAATAAAATCCCTCATGGTATCATTGAATCATTTTTAGGTGACTGTGTTTGTTGAAAAAGTGAGGGATTGGAATATTGCGCAGTAGGCATGTTTCAAAATCAAAGATAAATATATGGAAAAGGAAGGAATGTGGTGCACAAGTGAAAAATAAGTGTTCAAGTCATTATGTGGCATGAAAGTCCTCAAGTGGAGTGCTAGTCATAAAGTGGTGCAGAAGTTGTATTTCAAAATCTGACATCAAAATATGAAAAAGGAATGAAATTGGTTTGTAAGTGAAGAATTGGAGCGCAAGTCATTATGTGGCGCACAAGTCCTCAAGTGGTGCGCAAGTCATTAAGTGCCGCACAAGTCCTCAAGTGGTGCGCAAGTCATAAAGCGGTGCACAAGTCTTATTTCAAAACCAAACAGCAAAATATGACAACAGAATGGAATTAGCATGCATGTGAAGAATTGGAACACAAGTCATTAAGTGGCGCAAAAGTCTTTAAGTGGCATACAAGTCATGAAGTGGTGCACAAGTTATAAAGGGGTGCACAAGTCTTGAAGTGGTTCATTATTCATATTTCAAGATCATCCCGTCGAAATATAAAAAAGGAAAGAAAGAGGAACACAAGTCATTAATTGGTGGCCACATTAAGAATGGGAGCGCAAGTCATCAATGGGTGCACTAGTCAAAAAGGGGTGCGCAAGTGATGGAGCGGTGTGCAAGTCACCAAGTGGCCCGCAAGGTTAGTAGGGAAACTCATGCGCAGGTTCCCCAAAATTCCAATAAATAGAGGGCTGCCCATCCTCATCTATAATGAAGCTCAACAATTAGAGAAAATATGATCTTTTATCGCGCAAGAGAAAACGGAGCACAAGTAGTGTGGCGCACAAGTAGGTTGGTGAACAAGTATCTTGTCATGAAAGTAGTGGCACACAAGAAGTGGCACACAAGCAGTGGGCACAAGAGATGGCACTCCAGTGGTGGCACACAAGTAGGTTGGCGCACATGTATCTTGTTGTGCAAGCAGTGACATGCAAGTAGTGGGCACATTCTGTGGGGCTTAATGAGTAGTACGCAAGCAGTGTCAGGCAAGCAGTGGCGTGCACGCAGTGGAGCGCAAGTATAAAATTGGCATGCAAGTAGGTTTTTCTGCAACAAAGGTAGAGGATACCCACTAGTCAAAGGGGCCCACAAGTTATCCTAGTGTTGCGTAAAAGTTGGAAGTTTCCCAATACACCTACGGTAAAGGGGTATTCATCAGTGGTTGAAAATTTGACTTCAACAGAGCATCTACACATAGTGAAGGATGAATTCATTAGAGATAATAAAAAGACCTATTAGTCCTTAAACTGTTAGTGGATATTTTGAAGTAGTAGTGAGCTCTCTTCATTTGTGTAACACCGCAAGATTCCACAGTATATTTCTCTTTGAATAATGCAATAGATTGCATTGTATGCAACTTGGAGTGTTAACACAGCACGACCAATCAAACTAACCGTTATGAATAGTAATACAAACGTTTTAAAATTTTGAAAATTTTATTATTCAAAATGGACATTATTTTTGGATTCAGAAGATCAAAATTAGCTTAGAGTAAATTTTTGGTATTGTTCTGAAAACTTTCAATTTTTGATGAATAGTGAAAAAAACTTTGTTATTGTTTAAAACCAAATTTTTATTTAAATAATTAGTTAATTTATTTAAATTTATATTAGGTAAAATAGATACATAATACCTATATATGTTCAATGTAATTCATTGGAGTCATTTTATAATAATATTAGATATATAAAATTTTATTGAACTTTTACTGTCTTTTACCCACCTTCTATGCGCATTTGCAAATTTTCATAAAAACTAATTTTACCACTTCTGTAAATTAAATTCCCAAAATCAAAGAGACATAGTAGACATCATTAAGTATAATCTAGTTCAATAATATGAAAATATTTTTTGGTGAATAGTAACTTTTGACTTTTATTTAAAATAGTTAAAGGTAAATAGGGTAATTAAAGGTCAAAAATGATATTATAATTACACTAAGAAATATCCTAATTCAATTGGATAAGGGTAGTTTGACCAGAATAAAACTTAGGAATAAAATATGATCCTTTTGGTCCACTTGGATTAGATTAGAACATTTATTATTATTTTATTTAAAGAAGAGTTAAAAGTGTAAAATTCAAAGTTTAATAACTAAAACATTTTTAATATAGGGTTATACATAAGATAAATTCTACTATAAATATTAATTATAAAGATAAAATGGGTTCCAACATAATGTTATATTATTTATAATTTTTAGACATTAAATGATTAAATAAATTTACGACACAATGATGATGCAACGATTACCTTATTAATGAAAGATTAAAATAATTGATAATTTAAATATCTAAATAAATGTAAATTGCGACTTATTATGACATAAAATAATTTTATAAATTAATATTACATGTAATGGTTGATTAAATAAACATTGTTATAAGTGATAAAATTCTTATGAATTTCACAAAAAACCAAATACCAAATAGTGTCAAAATTGACATAAATGAGTTTTTTAATGAAATACTATATTATTAATTGATATAATATTCCAAAAAATCTATGGTTTGACAAAAGGACTTATATAAGGTTATATATATTAATAATGAACCACTTGGGGTTCTCTTGGAATTTTATTGTAAGTTTATTAGCCATTTATTATAATAATAGAAGTATACATGGTAAAAGTTAAACTGTTTAAGTAAGAGTAAAATATAAAAGATACGGTAAATATGGTGAATTAAACCTATCTAAAACCTATTGGTTTAGAGTTTTTCGATCCTTTTCCAAATTATGTTAGAAATAAATCATTTTGGAGCCATTATAATGCAAATATGATTTTATAATAAAATAATATTTCAAACTTTACCTAAAGTGATCCTCACCTCTCTTATAAAAGGGTACCCCCCTTCTCTCAAAATCACACCTCCAAATCCATTTGGATCGGACAAACCCTACCCAAATTTCCAACCAACTACCCTAAATTATACCTAGAGGCATTATTTTGATCATAAATCCAACCTAAAGATCTATTTTGATCAACTCAAAAGGAAACACATGAAGAAGAGGTAATAATTTCACCACCTCTTTCAAAGTTCTTTTCTTCTTCCACTTACTATTTATTTTTTGTTTCTATACCGAAATAATAAATCCAGTACCTTTTACATAATTTGATGTTATTATAAATATGGTACACCCATATTCATTATTTTATACATTCATTGAATGAAAAAGTCACCATACGTGCATACGTACGACTTACCGTCTCCACGTCGTGTTGTAGTTGGTTATTCAACACTCCATTATTTGGATGTGTATAATAATGAGAATAACTTTTGTAAATAATAAATATAAAATTTAAATTATTTTATATAAATGATATAGAATCCAATTATATATGATTTCATCATCAATATAATAATATTGTCGCTTGTGCGTACGTACGGATTACCGTCTGCATGAATGGGATGCGATTCATTCCCCATCATGACCATTCTAGAATAATTTTCATTTTATGATTAAAAATAATGTTTAATATAATTTCGGATATGAATCAAATGAATCCTATTCATAACAAACATGGCTTACGTAACCAATCATATAAAGGAAAACGAATCAGTTAACACCCGAAACAACGATATTACTGAAATATTATTAACAACTCAATATTAGAAGATCATATATGATATCATATTTATATATGTGGTTCATGTATAAATTAATAACAATTATTTAACTAATATACAATATTTAAACATACCCTCAATCAAGGAAAATTACTAGGTAATGGTTAATTATGTAGTCTCTTCATTATCTGAGGTTGTTTATACCTGAGTATCTATTGGGACCTCTTTATCATCCACATCCGTGTTTCTTAAAAATGTATTTCAAATTTTTTTTACTATTTCCATTACTATGGGTTAATGTTATTTAATCCCTTGTTTTAATTTTTATGAGATGTTTATAAAGGAATCTTTTTGTCGTTTTCCAAATAAGGTCGTTTACGACCTTTTCGACAAAATTATGGAATGGATGTTTTTTAACTTATACGGAAGGTACGACAATTTTTTTCCATTGTAACACCTTAAAAGATTCCCTTAAAAGCTTATAATAATATTTTCAAAACGAATGTTATCTTTTAAAATTAAATGAAATTTATATGAGTTCAAAATAGAAAGGGATATTTCTCCTAAATAGTTTTGATTTCATTTATGCCAACATTTTTTGTTGAATTTTACGCTTTTTTGAAGTTGATTTATTATGATAAAATCTTTTATATTGTATTGAAGGTTTTGTTATATGTTTGACTGTGGAAGTGATATTCTTATACCTTTTATGGTTTATAGTAAAATTATTGTCATTTCGTATGCTAGTTTTAAAATTAATGTTTATGTTATGATTCAACCTTTTCATATGAGGAATGAATTGGACTTAGTAACTGACAGGTGGAGCCCGCTATAGATCATTGATGCATCGGTAGGTCTCACGAGACAGACTAGTGTCTTGTAATAAGGCCTCAACAAAATCTTATTTTTAGTCTTGGCACGAGGCCTTAACTATGTGGTTATGATGTCTGGGATTATGCATTACACCATTATGAAATTGTATATTTATATTACATGTAATTATTCAACTAGTATAATATCCATGTGATTAAATAAATAAAATTATTTGATTTATATTTTCCATATTATGATGATGTTTAATATTAAAAGGTTTTTTAGTCTTATACATTTCCTTAAATTCTTATGATTATTTATGAATGTTTACACTATATTTTTATCCTTACTAAGCACCTAAGCTCACCCATTTCTATGTTTTATTTTTTTTAGGATGAAAAGAAGTATATTATGAATGAACTGTAGGGATAAACTAAGGGATATGAATGTGTTCAATGGAGACAATGTTGTTATTTTTTGCATTTTATATGTAATGTAATACTTTTGTATGTATATAGTACTTACAAGGCTACTAATCTGATCAGTCTTTAGGGATTTGATCCCTTGTGATCATGCCATTGTTATGTAATAATGCATATACTCTGTGTAACTAGGGTCGAGGCATTACAATTTGAGAGAGCAATGAGCTTGTAAATTGTGATTGGTTGTAAACCAGGAGGGACAATGAGTTTGCTTCGAACTTGTAAAAAACAATGCGCTTATAGTAGATTTGGTACATCGCGCATCACCAGTGTATGCTCTTTGGAAGTAGCCCCAGTGAGGGTGAACTAAGTAAACTTTTTGTGTCATGTGCATGATTTAAGATCCATTTATACTCTACAATGGGAAGTATAGAGAGAAGATAGTTTTCTCTAACAAAAAAACATGATCAAAATGAGTAGTTGTCATAATTTTTCATACCCTGATTCTCCCCCCTCTTAGGGTATCTAGCATAGTGGACCTAACATTTACACTATTAAGAAATTCATTAATAGTTTTATCCTCATACGTTCTAATATCATGAAACTATTATTGTCTAATCTGAATATTTACTTTTCTCATGTTTTTATTTACATCATAATTTCTATGAATCTTCTTACAAATATCATTAGTAGTCTTACAACCCATGATCCTTTTTAACTTATTTTATCATCAAAAAGATAAAAAATAATTTCTTTCCTTCCCATACTTTTAAATATTCATTATATCAGTCTAAGACCATGTTTTGTTTTCATCTGGAAATGTTTATCAATATTAAATAAAATCAAGAACATAAATATCAAGAGAAGGAATATACAGAATTATTTTATATTTATTAGAGTGAAACCCTTTTCCATAAAATATTGGGATGCCTATTATATTGTAACAATTAAATTGATTCATATAAGGAACATGAGAAATAACATAGTATACCTCCGATCTGATAAATTTTTTTGGATCATATAATTGGTGGCACACACTAAGGGAAGGGGTGAATTAGTATGTAATGTAATTTTAAATCCCTTAAATCTCATGATTTTGAAGCACCTTTATGTCAATAAACATCCCTGATATAGAAATAATAAAGACCCAAAAAGTTTGTTATTGTTTTTTTCTCATTGTGGATGACTAAATCCTTAATGAAACATGGTTATTATCCTATACATACAGTCCCTTTGTTACTATTAAATAGAACTCGATAAAGGGTTTGGGCAGGAACTTATATAACTATTGATAACAACCAGTTACAATCTCATATCAATAAAACCAAACAAATCCTTCGGAATAATGACCATTGATGAGTTCATGAGCTTCTATATAGAATCTAGATGATTATATTATTCCTCTATATTTATCAATAATATCTTATAAATATTATAAGTGTTTTTGTCTTATTATTAATTATTATAATAATTCATAATGATACCTTTTTATAAAAATCATCATATCCACCTTTTTATTTATTTATATTTATATTTATATAATATCATGTGAATATTTTATCTAGAATAGTTATAGAAATATCCTTTATTCTTGGGGGCTTGAATTGGCTCATTGAAACTCATCTTATAAAACTAGATAATGAATAAACCTGATTCCTCAATCCAATTTTTTAATTGTCACAAGATTCAATTTTATTGGAGTTATTTAATAAAAATCAATAGTATATTGTTTACTAGATATTTTCACATATACATTATTTAATTGAATCTAAATATGTGTCTTGAAACTCCGATAGGATTAGATTCTTATTCTTTTTTTGGTTCATCCCACTCATCTCATATTGGATCAAGTTCATGTATTTAATAATAATTTTTGATCCATGAATAATGTCACCAAAGAAAAATTATATTTATTTATTTAGAATATAAATTTTGGAATCTCAAATTTTCTTCTAGAAAGATATTGAAAACTTTTCTACATGTTTAAGACATGTAATTGGTATTGAAGAATTATAATGAATAATAAAGAATTATTATGAAGCCTTAGAATTATGAAGCATTACGATCAAAGTCATATGATTGGAATAATGTTTAAAATGAAGATTGACGATCTGGAGGAAAAAAATTTCCATCATGACTTTTTCATTTTTCATACCTTATCTCAAAGACAAATAGTTACTAAATGATTTAAATTCACTCTTTACATTCAGAATCCAAAAATTATGATCATATAAAATATAATTTTTCCAATATAAACTCAATGTTGAATACATTATTCAGATGAATTATAGGCTTCATAAAAGAAACTCCAACCCTTATCATACACATTAAAACATCATCTAAGTATTCTTCATAATTAACTTCAAATAAAACACACCATGGATGGATTATTAATAGCTTAAACTTATTTATATCCCATTAATGCCATCTTTTATCATTAAAAAATAACTCTCAAATCTATACATAATTTCTTCTATGACATCCCCAAACCAGATTCCACTTAACAGGTGCCTTGAGCCTAGTATAACACATTTCCTCAAGTGCATCTCCCTAAAGTCTAGTGGATTCCAAATATTAGTGAGGGCCTAGGTTATTTCCATGGGAATACCATTCCCTCATTTCAAGAGTGTTTCACAATAGATAAATATAAACAGAGGTAAACAGAGGATTCAATATAAGTAAAAATGGAAGTAGAATTGATTAATAGATGGCCAATGATAATAACAAATTAATCCACTAGAATAACGGATGATGGTATTTCAGGTCACTAGAAAACTAGAAAACATGTTTATAAGACAACATGCCTAACATGATCCAATAATGTATAACAGAAAACAAAAGACTATCCCAAGAATCAAGATATCATGCTTGATAGTCTTCTATCAAGCTCTATCCTTAATAGTATGAAATCAAGTGTTTAAATCGATATACTTGTATTTGTTAACACCTACATACATGTAATCTTCCCTGGGTACTGAATATCTCCTAGAGAGGGTTTGAGATAAATCTCATTGGGCCACCCACAATAGTGTCTATAACCTTAGGCCCATGTAATGGAAATTTATATCTATGCAATAAAACATATATATAATTATAGTAGTACAATTTAACTAAATACCCAAGTACCAAATTCATCCCTCATATGGTGTATGAACATATAACCAATTCATTTTTTGATTTTTACTAGTTTATAATAAGTCACATTATATCCATTGTGAAAGTTTTGAGATATAAAAAAGAAACCTATGATGGTATTTAATAATAAAATTCAATGGTAATAACCAAGGAAATGTATACCTCTTGGGTCACCAACTCTGTAATGACTGAAGACTGCATAAGGTTAAGAGTGTAATCCAAGGAGCATAGTCTGAGGCATTCCACAATAATATGCCTACCAAGTCTAATGAGTTCATCCAAGGTGAATTGGGGCTATGTAATGACCGGGTCTGATGAGATTTAACCATGGAACCTACTTGTCAATGCTCGATACAAGGAATGTATCCAAGGAATCCAATAGTACTACATGAGGGATCCTACAGTGTCATATCATGCACCCAAATTTATAAAAATATTGGGTTCTAGTTGGGTCTCTACCTAATCAATCAGTATCCTTGAATTCATAATGGTGTCCTCTAGTGGTTTAAGAATTTGTTTGGGAATCCAAGGTAGTCTAAAGTCAATACATTCATATTTTTATTGAAAAGACATATATAATTCATAAGGTTTAATCCATTAACTTCATTAGTGTGAAAAGTCTAATTGGGCATGAAACCATTTGTTCAACTCATAATTAATCAAAAAGTCCATTTGGTTCATGTCTTTCCTTTCATCTGTGTGATAAGGCCAAGTCACATGAAACCATTAATTGAATCCATTGAAGGAATTTTTAATAATCAAGTTTCACTTTTCTATATTCCATTAACCTGGTAAGGGGTTCTACTGCCATGAAACCTATTGTTAAATTATATTTAATAAATCCATGTCATATACTTAGTATGCTTTCCAATTTCCAATTCACATTTAATTATAAATTGGATCACTTACCTTAGGTGGGATAAGTGGTGATCATAGATGGTATTTTACATTATGAAATTTATAATTTAAATCCAAAAATTTAATATAGAAAATATTACCCTTATAAAATTCAAGCCAAGGAAAACCCGAACGGTGGATCAAATGTGTCAAAACACTAAAACCACAATTACAGAAAAACATCCAACATGGTATGGATCGATTTTTGGGTGTAACCACTAAAAAATAATCACACATTTTTAAAGAGGATAACCATAATGTTATAATTATTATAATCATATCATTAAAATTAAATAAACAACACCCAATAAAATCGATGGGGCCCACACTAAAATTCCAAAATAAAAAAACAGGAGGGATGAGTTATAACCCAACCACCATAGGCTTGTACGACTAACCTCCTCTATTATTATCTTATGATTTGAATTGGATTGGAGTATATCTGAGAAAAATAGAAAAATACTCACACCACGATACGTAGGTCAAGAGAAAGAGAGATGAAGAACGGATCAAACAGACATGATTACATACTATTGTGCTTCCAACGTAATAAAGGGGAGATTTATAGGATCCCAGATGATGGATATCACTTGATCCATACCTGAGATCTTTAAAATGATCAAACATGAGAGTAAATAAGTCTAATCCTACTGGGAACTAGATTTTGGAGGAAGGAGGAGATTAATTATATCATTAAGAACAAAAACGTAAAATTATCCAAATTTAGTCTGTGCATGGTTTATCAGAATTGTTTTTAAAAATGTGAACAAATAATGCATGAGTACCTAGATAAGAGGGGAACTAGCAAGGTTAGGTTGTACATTTAGGGAAATCATATGCCATTTGTGTGATATGGATCTTCTCAAAAACATAGTCCATCTGCATGAATATTTATAACTTTGTGCCCTTACCAAATGGTTTACTCTAACTACGCAATAAGGCCATTTTCTGAAAAAGATGGGTTTTGGGATCCAAACAAGCCTCACACACCCTCGGGACTTTCAATAACCCACTAAGAATCCATATTATGTCATAAATATTGAATTAGATCAAAATTTAAAGGATCCATTCCAGAGAGAAAAACCAGTTTCTTACGGTCTTACCCCTTAAAAGAACTCGTCCCCGAGATTACCTTCTAAGGGAGGGGAAATACTGTAAAACAATTGGACATTGGGCACATACGTTGGCCACCCACTCCTATGTCTCATCCTATACACGATTGTTCTACCATATCACCCATACTAGAGGGAGAGAACAACCTCAAAGTGCCATTCTTTTCTAATAAATGACGCGTTATGGATACTCTTCAAAGGTATACTTGAAATCTAACTGAACTTCCTCAGGATAAAAGGTATGAGATGGGTCGATATGATATTGGAGAAGCTATGAAACATGGAATACATTGTTCATGGAATTTTACCTATGAGTTAGCAGAAACCGAGAGGCTATCGGCCCGACTATCTATTGAATTTTAAATGGCCCTACATAGTGACGAGAGAAATTACATTACTTCTGTAACAATATATTCCCTAGCCTACGCAATACCTGAAGGAAAAAAATGATCCCCAAACTCAAACTCCATAGGTCATAAATGAAAATTGACATATGATTTTTTTCTCGACCGAGAAGTAGTCAAACTCTTCCTAATCATTTGAACTTGATTTGAATCCTTTTACATTATATGAGGACCTAGTAGGGCTGCCTCACCTACCTCTAGTCAGCCCAAGGGTGAATAGAATGACCTACCAGATAAGGCCTCAGAAGGGCCCATCTGAATTTTTACTTGGAAACTATTATTAAAAGTGAAATAAACATGTCAGATATGCTTCTCCTAAGAACCACTGAAATCAGGGAAACATTCATGGAGCATGTCCTCTAGGACCTATATCATCCATTCCAATTTTCCATCGGTAAGAGGGAGAAAATATGGGTATAGAAGAACAAGTGTACCCATAACATTATTCAATATCATCCAGAACCAAAATGACAGTATGTGGGACTCTATGCTATCATATGATATCATGGACATACATTCTTCAAATCATCAACTGAGAAGGTCTCCGAAATAAGAATGAAATGGGTTAATTTCATTAGTCGGTCAATAACTACCCACCCAACATCGCTACCTCTCAGTGACCTAGGTAATATGACTATGAAATCCATATAAATATCTTTATATTTCCATTCTAGTTCTAGAAGTGGTTGTAACAAGCCTACATGTCTCTGGTTCTCCACCTTCACTTGTTGACAGATGGAACACCTAGTGATAAAGCCTACAATATGACATTTCATCCGAGGACACCAATACTGGTGTCATATATCTTATTACATCTTGGGAATTCCTAGATGGACTACCCACTAAGAAGCATGGGAATTGCACATCAACTCCTCTCTCATACCTATAAGAACCTAGACACATCGATGAATATATAGGGTATCATCTCTGTCCATAGAACAATTTGGAGTAAGGTTATTTCATGATATACACTCACAAAGAACCAAGATCTTAGGATCTAAAAATTGTCTAACCTTTACCTTCTAAAGGAGGGAAGTGGGAACTATCAAATATTAAATGTAATACTGCTCGTGACTATCATGAAACTCCAGATGCAATTTAGAGAAGAGATCCATTAACTTCTATTCATCACTGGATTCTCGTACAACCTATTATTGATTTTTTTGAATTAGCGCATCTATAACCACATTTCCCTTCCCCAGAATATAGTTAAGATCAAAATCAAAATATTGTAGACATTCAACCCATATCTACTACCTGTGGTTCAAGTAACACTGTGAAAAGATATATTTTAGGCTCTTATGGTCCTTTTATACCATAAAATTCTCATCCAATAGATAATGTCACAAGCAACATAAGGCGTGAAAAAATGCTACTAGCTCAAGGTAGTGCATCAGGTAGTTTCTCTCATGGGGAATACACTACTGATATCCATACATAATGAATCTATCCTCATGCATTAACACTGCTCCTAGGACAATGCCTAATGCATCACAAAAGATGATTTAACCTCTTATTGGCTCTCTAAAAATTAGAATCAGTTTTGAGACAAGCCACCCTTTCATTTCTTGAAATGAATTCTCTCACGATCATGATCAGAAGAACATGAAACCATTCCTTCTAATACTAGTGATTGGTGGAGAAAGGTATGAAGTCATGTATTAAATGACTGTGATATACATCCAACCCTAAGAAACTCTATATATCGAACATTTTCTTGAGTCTCTCCCAAACAAATACATCACTAACCTTTTATAGGTCAACGGATACTCTTGTTTCCGATATGATAAGAACAAATAAGTTATCTTTTTCAATATAAAAGTGGAACTTATCAATCTTGGCATAAAAATGATTCTCTCTTAGTTTACTCAGAATTATCTCAAAATGATTGGAACGGTCGATATGAGTGCGATAATACACCATGATATGACAAAAAAAATCCACAAAAAAGTATCCAAATAGGTGTGGAAAACTCTATTCATTAGATCCAAGAACAACTATGGTGCATTTTAAATACTGAACATCATAACTAGGTGCTCAAACATACCATACCTATTATGTAAAGTTGTATATGGTATGTCTGATGGCCTAACTATCACCTGATGATAACATGATCTCAAGTCAATATTAGGGAAGATTCTTTCTCCTCAGAGTTGGTCGAAGATATCATCTATTTGATGTAGTGGATACAGGTTCTTGAAAATAAGCTGGTTTAACCATCTATAATCCAGCCGTAGACGTATGGTTCCATCCTCCTTCTTTTCAAAAATCATGGGTAAAACCCAAGAGGATTTAATGGTTCATATAAATCCATTGGCCTCTAGATCCTCTTACTTCTACTTGAGATCATGGAGCTCATAAGTTTTTATACTATACATGGGAATGGACCCCAGAGATTCTCATAGAATAAGATCAATTAAAAACCCTTCATTCCTCTTAGGAGGTAAGCCAGAAAAGTCAACAGGAAAGACATCCCTGAAATAATCCACTACTAGAGGGAAACCAACATGATGAAAACCTTAATCCCCCATGAATAGATTTAAATAATTTCCAATTACTCCCCATATCCCATGATTCTCTAGTCTATATCTACTAGAATAGATATCCCACTCACCATTATATTGATAACAACTTACCTCTCATGTTGTATAAGACACCCTATGACGATAACAGTCTAAAAAATCATGATACTAAACCATCCAATCCATCCCCAAAATGAGGTTTATGCCTATCATTTCAAGAACAAAGTAGTTCTATGAGAAAGGTTAACTACCTACATCTAGGGAGATTTCCCTACACTAGCGTATTCCCTATGATATTATCCCTAATAGTGTATCTATGGTCATTACACCATAGTAAAACTATATACAAACTCTAAAACATTCCACAATATATACAAAGATAAAAGAGTTTGAAACACGTTTCTCAAATAAAGAAGATACTATAGTAGATTCCACTAGAATAGTACCTCATACTGTAGATTTTCCTATAACATGATCCTTGGGTATTGGTAATAGTGCATGCAACTAACTTGATCCATGGCCCTGTGCAACACCTGGACTACCATGATCAAAACTCCACTGTTCGTGCTACTGATGTTCAGGGGTTTGGCTACCATAGCTAGGAACACATCCTTAGCTAGTCTTTTCAGTTCTATTCCAACTCGCTGCCTGACATGGCTCAAAAGAAACCACTCCTGATAGTGTAGCTCGAACAAATCATTTTCCAATCAAAGCTAGTTGAATGGTTTTGCAGAATCTCTGAAGATTCCCTATATGGCCACAAGCCCCACACTCCATTGGGTCTCTATCATAATGAGGATTCAGGTTCCCCATTGTCCACACTAAAAACAAACTATGGAGTTATCAAAATAGATACTCTGGTTTTCACTTCCCTAACAAGAAACCTCGAGGGTATGTTTCCTACCTCCATGAGAACTACTAGCCTTATGCAACACTGATCCACACTGATCCTTCTCGGCCTGTATTATTGGTGTTATTCCAACTCCCTTTCTGACAGAGCACAAAAGAAACATCTCTTAATGGTGTATCTCACACAGATCCTTTTCCACTCAAAGCAAGTGGAAAGGTCCTATAGAATCACTGAAGAATCCCCATATAGTAACAAGCCCAAAACTCCATCATGTCTCTATCACAATGATGATTTAGGTTCCCCCATTGTGCACAATGAGAACACACCATGGAGTTATCAAATTAGATATTTTGGTTTTCACTTACCTAACGTGGAACCTCGAGGGTACGTTACCTTTAACTGAGAGAACTGTTGGCCTTCTGAAACACTGACCCTCTATGACCAGTGCTATTTCTATCCCTCATGTAGCATTCCGTGAAAAGAGCATGATTTTCTATTTCAAAAGAAATTTTGGATGGAAAAAGACATTCACCTACATATGAATGGTGTACAAAAGCCCATCCTCAAAGCATCTAGCACATGAAATATCATCACTGGCTAGAATTAGTGAAGAGAAATAAAACATAGTGAAACATGATGAATATTCCGTAATATTCATAGAGCCCGAATCTAGATGGATGATTTCCTTAGATCTATCAGTGGAAGATGAAAGTAATAAATTCCCTGCCCAAGGCATACTACCCCAACTAACCACATATAGGACCAGTCATCTGTAATTTCTCATTTATAAGTTTCATTTAATTTTACATTTAATTGCTCGGTTCACTCGTTTACCTTTCATAAACATGAAAAGGAAAGATAAGGATGTGAAACTATTTCATATTACAAGGCATGTTTCACTTTATAATGGTTATCCATTCTCATTGAATTAATTCCCATACACCTCATCAATGGAAATGACACCCATTTATTTATAGCAAAATGGCTCAATTCGTTAAATTTTTCATCCCAACCCATGAGGGCCCATACACCTCATGAATTGAAATAGGAAATCACTCAATCAGAACAAATATTAATACAAGTATAAGATAACTATCAAAAACTCTATAAGGCCCCAGCCATAAAAATTACTTAAGCTGGAGTTACTTCAAGAATACACGTTGAGTATCCTTTCAGGTTTAGAGTTTTAGAGAGTTAGATCATAAAAAATACATTACATTCCACATTTAAAGAAAGTGGTTACATAAAAGACAGTACTCAATTTTCCCATCAACGGAATCATATTTAAAACAAATCATGGATTCTTTCTTGACACTTCCTTGACACTATCATCACATCATGTACCTTTCCCTTGACCTATGAAAAAAATTTCAAAAACATCGGATGAGCATAAAAAGCTAAGTAAGGGATATAAAAGTACGAAAAGAAAACATTAGTCCATGTATGAAATCATACTTTACTCATAAAACCTAATCATTTTAACATACCTCATCAAATCATGAATAAATCATAGGAATCATAAGACATAAAGGTAACTTGAGGCATTTATAACATTCTTACGTAGGGAGTAACCCTCTTCGTTACATTTGGAATACCCATCACAATATATTCCCTAAATCTCTTCGGGGAAACCTAAACGTTTAACTCCTTCATGTTACCCAATGCATTGGAGAGCTATATCGGGCTCACCCGCACTTAGTTTATCACGGAACCACCTGTCTTCATAATAATGCCCAAGAACCATAACAAAATCATATCACATAAAACATGCATAAAGGAAACATAAAATTTCCACTTTTCAATAACAAGATATCAACAGAACACATTTATATAAAAACATTATGAAAACCATTTTCAATACCAAAATAAAATAAAATTTGAATATGGTATTTATTTTTCATTTAAAAAAAAGTTATGGCTTGTAGAGGAAGCCGAAACTCAAATAATGGTCACGAAGGCGGATAAGTCGTTGTCGCCGCATACGTATGACAAAAAAACATTCCTTTTGTAGTTTAGTAAAATGCTTCATATAAAAAGATTCATTTTGAATAAATGTAACAGTCAAAGGGGTTTATACACCGTATAAAATAAAATTGTGTATAAAACAAAATATTCCTCAATGAATGGAGATTGAGACGAAGTCCCATACCCCGGGTTCGACTTTACTCGATCGTTATTTAACCTATTGAATAATAAACTTGAGTTAATTTATACTTTCTTAAGAAAATTTTTCAAGTTCATTATTCCTTTTATATCACTTATTACCATGTTATTAACACTATGTAATTATTTATGTTAATAATGGTTGTTTTGTCGATCATTGGTACTTGAGTCAAAAATAAACTCTTTATAATTACAAGTTGTTCATGGGGTAAAATATCCATTATATCCATAATTATATTCATGATGTAGATATCATATATATCATATATATCCAGTATATACATGCATTTATAATATTACATAACATTTAGAGGTAAGAAATGAAATGCACCGTTCATGGAGACGGTAAGACGTACGTACACATGAACGCTACTTTCATTTATATTTCTTACTTAATGGAGTGAAATCATAATGATATAAAGGTATATTATAATTCCAGTATAATATCATATATAATATTTTTAACTCCATCCCTTATATTTCCCATATATGGAATTAACGAATCAAATCACTTTGAGGGGGCGGTAGTCCGCACTTCCTAAAATGAAGATATCGTGTTTACCCACAATGGAAACCATAAAGGTATGCAATAAATGAAAAAAACAGAAGCTTAAGGATAACATAAAAATATTATATATCATATATAAATATAGTGACATCTTAATGGCCACCTTTTAAGGTGTTAGAATAATATTGAACAATCCTAGTTTCGTGAAGCAGAAATTCACCATCCACGGAAACAATATGATATTTAACCATTATATGTATGTGTGTGTAAGTGTAGCTCTAATAATTCTTATAACAACATCCTAGTATATATAAGATACTGTTGTTGTTACAAAAGAAATTAATAAAAAGAGTTTATGGGGTTGGAGAAGCAAAATGAAATAAAAGAGCATTAGAGAAGACTTTACCTTTGAATCGGGTAACTCATCTTGGTTTGAACCAAAAGGATTTCTTGAAGAGCTTTCTGCCTACGGTAAGGCTTCTAGGATTAAGACAGGTATGTGGAGATACATAATGAGCAGATATTGGGTGAGGAAATGTCTTGATAGTTGTGGGTAAGGAGGTAGAGGTGGGGGCCTTTTATAAGAGGAGAGGAGGGGCACTCTTGGAAAGGTATAAAATTTTAATTTATTTTCAAATGAGTTTCGGATTTTAAAGGTCCCAAATTGATTTATTTCGAGGTTAAGGTGGTAAGAGTTCTAAATAAACAAAAAAAAAGGTTTTTGACAAGTGTATGTCTTAGATTTTACATTATCGTTTCATTTTATTTAAATCGGTAAATAATGAGGTAATCACTGCATCATCATGGTGTCATATATAATTTAATTTATTTAATGTCTAAAAATTATAAAACAAATAATATGATGTAGGAAATCATTTTATCTTTCCAATTACTATTTATAGTCCAATATATAATTTATGTAGAAAAAATTAATAATGTTTTACTCAGGTGATACATTCTCTGTTATATTTACTTTCTTTGAAAAATAAAAAGATAAAAAGTCATTATCAAACAAAATGATTCCATGGGGTCCCCAAGTATGGATCAAGGCATCCCATGGTCGGCCATGACACAACCAGTAGTATTAGGACCCATTTTGACGTCATTTTTTTATTATGATATTATTTTATTATCCTTAACTACCCGATTACTAATTAATAAATATAATTAACGATAATTACCGTCGTAACCATTCACAAAGTCCAAAAACAGAAGAGTCTTAATTAAATAATTTGTACCATTTGATTCCAAATCTTGAATCCATTTTAAAAAATTCCAAACACAGAAATTGCAATAATTAATTTAAAAATAATTCCCGTTGTCAAAACAAATAGTGGGTTTTTTTGAAACAATATCTATGAAAAGTTTTGCATTAGTTTATGCCCAATTCCAAAGTGAAATTAATTCTAATGACCACTATTGGATTAAATGGTAAAAATATATTCTATTTACACTTGAAAACCAATTAAAAAGATAATCTAACCATATAGTTAAATTAGATGAAAAAGCAGTTTTGATGTAAAATGCATTATTTTTCACTATTCATTAAAAAAATGAACATTGTCAGTAAAATACCAATAATTTATCCCAAGTAAATTTCAATTTCCAAATCTTAAATAATAAGTTTATTTTGACAAATAGAGATTATAAAATTGTCAAAATATAGATTTAAAATGGTTCTCCATCAAAAGGAGGTAAAACAATCTTTTAAAAATATTAGAGAATTCTATTCTTAAGATTGGATTTATTCTCATTTTATGCATCTAAAACACTATCTAATTCATAAATAGACATATATAAGAATTTATATTATTCATTACTTACATGGTATGTTAGATCCTTCCCCCCTTTATAAAATTGTTTCCCCGCAATTTATTTACTTATCGAATAAGTGGGGGTATTTATCCCTCATTGCATTTTTAGATTTCCATGTTGCCTCTTCACTCATGTGGTTCGTGCACAAAACCTTTACTTGGTGAATCACCTTATTCCGAAACACTTGCTCCCTGTGGCCAAGAATCTGGACTAATTGTTTCTCATATGATAGATTCTCTTCCAGCTGAACTACCTCTGGACTCAAAACATGAGATGGATCTAGCATGTACTTCCTTAAAATTGAAACATGAAAAACATTGTGTACCTGAGATAAACTCGGAGGTAAAGCCACTCAGTATGCAATTGATCAAACTCTCTCCATAATTTCATATGTTTCAATGAACCATGGACTCAGCTTTCCTTTCTTACGAAATTGCATCACACTTTTCCATGGTGAAAATTTGAGGAAAACATGATCACCTACCTCAAAAGAGAGATCCTTCCTCCTGTTGTCCGCATAACTCTTCTACCTTCTCTGAGCTATTCTCATGTGTTTCTGTATCAGCTAAAATTTTTCTGCCAACTCTTCTACCAATTCCGGTCCCATCAACTTCCTTTCACCCACTTCATCCCAGAAAGCTGGAGTTCGACACCGCTTCCTATATAATGCCTCAAATGGTGCCATCTGTATACTGGAATGAAAACTGTTATTATAAGAAAACTTAACCAAAGAAGGATGTTCGTCCCAACTTCCCTGATAATCCATCGAACAAGAACGTAGCATATCCTCCAAAGTTTGAATCGTTCGTTCTGACTGCCCATCTGATTGAGGATGAAAAGCCGTACTAAAATTTAATTCAGTACCCAACGACTTTTGAAGGCCTTTCCAAAAGTTAGAAGTGAACCAGGGATCACGGTCAGATACAATGGAGAGAGGAACTCCATGTAACCTGAATATATCTTTAAGATACAATCGGGAAATTTGATCTAGGGAAAAAGTAGCTTGTATATAAAGGAAATGAGCAGATTTAGTCAAACAATCAATAATAACCCAGAATGCATTATTACCTCGAGGTGTCTTCGGCAATCCTACAACGAAGTCCATGGATATATTCTCCCATTTCAACTCTGGTATTGGTAAATGCTGAAGCATCCCTTTCGGTAACTGCCGCTCTGCTTTAACCTGTTGACAAGTCAAGCACTTCACAGTAAAATCAGCAATATCCCTTTTCATTCCATCGCACCAGTAATACTCCCAAAGATCTCTATACTTATTAGTACCGCCTAGATGAACTGAAAATGGAGAACTATGAGCTTCACATAACAACTCTCTATTCAACTGTGAATCACAAGGCACACACAATCACTTCCCAAATCTCAAAACAAAATCATTATCAATGTTGAATTCAGGCATCTTACCCTTCTGAACTAGCTCTACCTTTTTCTGCAACTCGTTGTCTTGCTTCTGTGCTTGCTTAATTCTGTATGATAGAGAAGTTTTCACTGATACCTGAAACAAAACAGAAGGAAATCCATCCTCGACAACTTCTATGCCAAATTTCATCAAATCCTTAACCAAAGGATCACGTTCCAAACACAACATTTTTAATGAAGCTTTAATTTTTCAACTCAATGCATCAGCCACGTTATTTTCATTTCCCTGATGGTAATGAATTGTACAATCATAATCCTTGATTAATTCTAGCCATCTCCTCTATCTCATGTTCAATTATTTCTGAGTGAATATATACTTTAAACTTTTGTGATTAGTATATATTTCACACTTTACTCCATAAAAATGATGCCTCCAAATTTTTAAATCAAAAACAACAGAATCTAAATCCAAATCATGTGTAGGGTAATTTACCTCATGATTTTTCAACTGACGTGAAGCATAAGAAATTACTTGATCATTCTGCATTAGGACGCAACCAAGTCCTTTCAATGAAGCATCACTGTAGATAACAAACTCCCCATTCCTAGAAGGTAGTGCCAAAACTGGAGCATTCACCAATCTTCTTTTCAGTTCCTAAAAAAATCATCACATTATTTTTTCCAGATAAACTTAACACCCTTCCGAGTTAGTTATGTCATTGGACTAGATAACCAAGAGAAATTTCTAAAAAACCTTTGGTAATAGCCTTCCAAACCATGTAATCTACGAATCTCAGTTACATTTTTGGGTCTTGGCCATTATTAAACAACCTTTGTTTTTGTAGTATCAACTGTTATCCCATCTTTAGAAATAATGTGACCAAGGAAAGAAATTTGTTGCAACCAAAACTCACACATGCTGAATTTCCCATACAATTTATTTTCTTTTACGGTTTGAAAAAATGACCCTTAAATGTCCCTCATGATCCTCTTTACTTTTAGAAAACACCAAAATATCATCAATGAAAACCACCCCAAACTTATCCAAGAACACATGGGAAATTATATTCATAAGGTCAATGAATACAATAGGTGCATTGGTTAGCCCAAAAGGCATAACTACAAATTTATAATGTCCATATGTTGTACGAAAAGTGGTCTTCAGAATATCTTCTTTCTTTACCTTCAACTAATGGTACCTTGAACTCTGGTCAACCTTTGAAAAATACTGATCTCCCTGGAGCTGATCAAACAAATCATCGATATGAGGAAAAGGATATTTGTTCTTAACAGTGATGTTATTCAAGGATCTATAATCAATGAAAAGTCTCATAGAACCATCTTTCTTTTTACCAAATAAAATAGGAGCACCCCATGGTGATGCGCTAGGTCAAATAAACCTTTCTCTAATAAATCTTGAAATTTCTCCTTCAACTCTAAAAGTTCAATTTGAGCCATTCGATAAGGGGGTTTTGAAATTGGCTTAGCATCAGGAACTAAGTCAACGGAAAATTCAACATCCTGATCTTGTATTATTCCAAGAAACTCATCAGGAAAAACATCAGGATACTCATTTACCACTGGAACATCATTAAATTGAATACTTCCTTTGTTTTCAACAATATGTTCAAGGTAACATTCATTTCCATATTTTATAAGTTTCTCGGCCTCTTGATACTTTATCAACAGTAAGGGTTCATTCTTGTACCCAAACTTAAAGTCTTTATGAAAAGAAACTTATTTAGCTCTACAATCAATCTTAGCATCGTAAATAGAGAGCCAATCCATGCCCTAGATAACATAAAACTCTAATAGAGGTAAAACAATGAGGTTTTCAAGAAGGTTCTTTCTATGGATAAGGATAGGAAGATTATTATAAATTCTTTTTTCCTCATCATTTCCCCCATGTGTTTTTACCACAAGTTCAGGAGTCATTTCTTGAAATGGTATTCCCAGTTTACTAGAAATGTTTTCAAAGATGAAAGAATGTGTAGACCCCGAATCAAACAACACACTGGCATAATATGAAAAAACAAAGTACCTGATACAACTTCATTTGATGACCTGACATCTGCTGAAGTAGTTGCAAAGGATTTCACCACCCCTTTCTTCTTGTAGTCTAACTGATTCCCATCACTCGAGCTCTTTGTCGAACACTCATTTGTATAGTGACCCATCTCATTGCACTTAAAACATTTCACTAACTGTAAATCAAATTTGGTCTTACCATTACCCTGATTTTTTTCAGTGAAATCACGAGCCTTATGTCCCATCTTACCACATCAGTAGAACTTTCTAGAATTCAGAAGACATTCCCCAGCATGCCTTTTACCACATTTATCACAAACTGGAAACTTAGTTTTCTTACCATCAGACCTTTTTGAAGAATTTTTCCCTTTCTCCTGCCACCTCGGTCTCTTCTTCTGTTGGTTGTTATAGAACACTTGATCATCAGAAAAATCCATTTCCACTTTCTTAGCACATTGAACAAGCTTTTCATAACTTTTGAACTCATTAGAAGCCAATTCCCTTCGATATTTTGGATTTAATCCTGAGTAAAAACGATTGATTTTACTATCAAGGTCTCGGATAAAATATGGAGAATACATTGCCAACCGAGTGAACCTTTCTTCATAGGCAGCCACTGAGTCTTCCTCTTGCCTCAATTCCAAGAATTGTTTTTCCATCCTAAGTCGAACATCCTTAGGAAAATACTTTTCAAGAAACATACCTTTGAATTCATCCTAGTCGAGAGCATCAATCTCATCAGCATCCCTGATATTTTTAGCCATCAACAACCACTGATCTGCAACACCCTATAAAAGTTATATAGAAAGACTAACCTTTTGATTGTCTGGACACCCCATGACATCAAAAATATTCTCTAGTTCTTTAATCCTCCCTTAAACTAGAATAGGGTCAGATGATCCTCTGAATGATGGGGGATGCTGCCTCATGAAATGTTCCACCACTGACATGTTCCTCTGTAGTTGATCTGGCTGATCTCGTGCATGGATACCACCACCATTTATCACTTGAGTCAACTGATCCATTACTGCAATAAACTATTCAGTTCCAATTCTGACCATCTCAAGATGCTGATTCGGAAGGTTATTTCCTTTTGTATTCCTTCCTAACACTGCTTCCCAGTTTCCTCTGTGGAAAACCATTCTGAACAAACATGTATTTGATGAAGCAACATGGTAATCTTCAAAGGATATATCATTTCAATTTGACAATAAAAAAATATTTTTGGATAATAATTTAATAGAATTATAACTTCTAATGTTATCTAAACCTACCTTTGATACTAACTATAAGGCCCCAGCCTTAAATATTGCTTAATCTTGAGTTACTTCAAGAATACACGTTGAGGATCTTTTCAGGTTTAGAGTTTTAGAGAGTTAGATCATAAAACATGCATTATATTCCACATTTAAACAAAGTGGTTACAAAAAAGCTAGTACTCATTTTTCCCATCAACGGAAACATATTTAAAAGAAAACATGGATTCTTTCTTGACACTTCCTTGACACTATCATCACATCATGTACCTTTCCCTTGACCTATGAAAAACATTTCAAAAACATGGGATGAGCATAAAGAGATCAATAAGGGATATAAAAGTACGAAAAGAAAACATTAGTCTATGTACGAAATCATACTTTACTCATAAAACATAATCATTTTAACATACCTCATCAAATCATGAATAAATCATTGAAATCATAAGACATAAAGGTAACTTAAGGCATTCATAACATTCTTACGTAGGGAGTAACCCTCTTGGTTACAATTGAAATACCCATCACAGTATATTCCCTAAATCTCTTCGGAGAAACCTTAAAATTTAACTCTTTCGCATTACCCAATGCATTGGAGAGCTATATCGGGCTCACCCGCCCTTAGTTTATCACGGAACCACCCATCTTCATTATAATTCCAAAGAATCATAACATAATCGTATCACATAAAACATCCATAAAGGAAACATAACATTTCCAATTTTCAATCACAAGATATCAATACAACACATTGATATAAAAACATTATGATACCCATTTTCAATACCAAAATAAATGAAAAGTAAAACATGGTATTTTTTTTTCATTTAAAAAAAGTTATGGCTTGTAGAGGAAGCCGAAACTCAAATAATGGTCACGGCGGCGGAGATGTCGTTGTCGCCGCATACGTAAGACAAAAAAACATTCCTTTTGTCGTTTCATAAAACGCTTCGTATAAAAAGATTCCTTTTGAATAAACGTAAAATTCAAAGGGTTTTATACACCATATAAAAGAAAATTGAGTATAAAACAAAAAATGCCTCAATGAAAGGAGATTGAGACGAAGTCGCATACCTTGGGTCCGACTTGACTCGATTGTTCTTTAACCTCCTGAAAAATAAACTTGTGTTAATTTCTACTTGATTAAGAACGTTTTTCAAGTTAATTATTCATTTTATATCACTTATTTCCATGTTATGAACACTATGTAATTATTTATGTTAATAATGGTCGTTTTGTCGATCATTGGTACTTGAGTCAAAAATAAACTCTTTATAATTACAAGTTGTTCATGGGGTAAAATATCCATTATATCCAGAATTATATTAATGATATAGATATCATATATATAATATATATCCAGTATATACATGAATTTATAATATTACATTACATTTAGAGGTAAGAAATGAAATGCACCGTTAATGGAGACGGTAAGCCGTACTTACGCATGAACACTACTTTCATTTCTATTTCTTACTTAATGGAGTGAAATCATAATGATATAATGGTATATTATAACTCCAGTATAATATAATATATAATATCATTAACTCCATCCCTTATATTTCCCACATATGGTAATAACGAATCAAATCACTTTGAGGGGGCGGTAGTCCGCACTTCCTAAAATGAAGATATCGCATTTACCTCTAATGGAAACCATAAAGGTATGCCATAAATGAAAAATACAAGAAGATTAAGGAAAAAATAAACATATTATATATCATATTTAAATATATTGACATCTTAATGGCCACCTTTGAAGGTGTTAGATGAATATTGAACAATCATCGTTTCGTGAAGCATAAATTCACCATCCACGGAAACAGTATGCTCTTTAACCATTAGATGTAGGTATGTGTAAGCGTAGCTTGAATATTTCTTATAAAAACATCCTAGTATATGGAATATACTAGTTTTGTTACAAAAGAAATGAATAAAAAGAGTTTAGGGGGTTGGAGAAGAAAAATAAAACAAAAGAGCATTAGAAAAGACTTTACCTTTGAATCGGGTAACTCCTCTTGGTTTGAACCAAAAGGGTTTCGTGAAGAGCTTTCTGCCTAAGGTAAGGCTTATAGAATTAATAGAGGTATGTGGAGAGAAAATATGAGTAGATCTTGGCCGAGCCAAAGGATTGAGGGGTGTGGGTAAAGAGGTAAAGTTAGGGGCCTTTTATAAGAGGAGAGGAGGGGCACTCTTGGAAAGGTATAAAATGTTACTTTATTTTCAAACGCGTTTCGGATTTTAAAGGTCCAAAATTGATATATTTCGAGGATACGGTGATAAGAGTTCGAAATCCACCCATCCAATAGGTTTTTGAAAAGTGTAGGTCTTAGATTTTACATTATCTTTTAATTTTATTTAAATTGTTAAATAATGAGGTAATTGTTGCATCATCATGGTGTCATATATAATTTAATTTATTTAATTTCTAAAAATTATTAAAAAAACACTATGATGTAGGAAATATTTTTATCTTACCAATGAATATTTATATTACAACAGATCATTTATGTAGACAAAATTAAATTTTTTTTACTCTGGTGATACATTCTTTGTTATATTTACTTTATTTAAAAAATAAAAAGATAAAAGGTCATTATCACACAAAAGTGATTCCATGGGGTCCCCAAGTTTTGCACAAGGCATCCCATGGTCGGACATGACACAAACAGTAGTATTAGGACACATTTTGGTGTCATTTGTTATTATTATGATATTATTTTATTATCCTTAACTACTCGATTACTAATTAATCAAGATAATTAACGATAATTATCGTCACTACTATTCACAAAGTCAAAAAACAAAAGAGTATTAATTAAATAATTTTGAACATATGATTCCAAATATGAAATCCATTTTACCAAATTCCAAACACATAAATTGCAATAATTAATTTAAAAATAATTCCCGTTGTCAAAACAAATAGCGGGTTTTTTTGAAACAATATCTATGAAAAGTTTGGCATGAGTTTATGACCAATTACATAGTGAAATTAATTCTAATTACCACTATTGGATTAAATGGTGAATGTATATTCTATTGGACCTTTAAAACCAATTAAAAAGAAAATCTAACCATATATTTAAATTAGATGAAAAAGCAGTTTTGATGTTACATGCAGTATTTTTCACTATTCATTAAAAAAATGAACATTGTCAGAAAAATACCAAAAATTTATCAAAAGTAAATTTAAATGTCCCAATAATAAAGAATAATTTTATTTTGACAAATAGAGATTATAAAATTGTCAGAAGATATATTTAAAAATGGTTCGCCATCAAAAGGCGGTAAAATAATCTTTTAAAAATATAAGAGATTTCTATGCTTAAGATTGGATTTATTATCATTTTATGATTCTAAAACACTATCTAATTCATAAATAGACATAGATAAGAATATCTATTATTCATTACTTACTTTGGATGTTTCAGACTCACTCAAAAAACATAGGAATATAAATCAATGAAAAGTAGTAAAATACAACTATATGTACTAGAAATATACTTGACATGTGAATTCTATGTGCCTAATATGACTCAAGTAACAATGCTAGTTTCACTCATATCATCGGGATAAGGATGAAAGAAATCATCAATCAGAGTAATAATCAATACCTACACATAGAATTTTCATCACCTAATGGTGAAATAATGTCAACAATAATAGGGTAAAACAAAACAACAATTATATTTTAGGAAACTCAGATTTTACAGTGAACAAGATTTCGTGATGCCCAAGGACAGATTATCATAAAGTCCCAAGCATTCCTAATCTCCTGAATATTGTTTCCAAATAGTAAGGAAAGAAAGGAACATACTTTAATACTACTTTGGGATGTCCCAAACCCATATTCCACTTAATAATTACCCTAATCCCAGTTGTCCACATTGTTGCAAGCACATCTCCAAAAATGTTAGAGGTTGCTGACTTGTAGAGAGGGCCTATGGTGTGTCCATGGAAAGACCATGTCCTCATTTTGAGAGTGTAGAAAAAAGAATAAATATAAACATATGTATATAGAGGAAGTAATATGAGTAAATAATTGATGAAAACTAGTTTAATAGATATGAATGGATAATAATAATTTAATCCATTATTTACTCATATTACTTCCTCTATATACATATGTTTATATTTATTCTTTTTGCTACACTCTCAAAATGAGGACATGGTCTTTCCATGGACACACCATAGTGGACAAGGAAGATGAGATTGAATTTCTTAATGGAGACATACCCCCCGAGGGCGTACCGCCACTGCTGGACCCATCAGGGAGGGTTACTCGTCAGCAGAGGAACCTTCTAGGCCTCCCTGTACCCACTGAGTCGCTGGTAGTCGGTAGAACTGCCGACAAGGGTAAGAAGCACGTCAGAACTGTCAAGAAATCCGACCCGTCTACCTCTGTGAAGAAAACGGACGAAGATCCCGAGAAGGCCACGTTACGCCAACAGCTTGCTGAGCAGAAGAGGCCGGTTGACAAACTCTTGGCTGAGCGCGCTGTAGAGCGGAGACCCGACTATGGTAATCCCAATCCGGGGCAGTAGGGGCAGGAACAATTTCCCCCTGGTGAGATGCCTCCAGGAAACCCTGATTATGCTACTTCCGCGGACAGGGAAGTAGCCGGAACTTAAGGCAAGAGGGTGCGATACGTCTCACCAAACCCCTCGAACAACAGGGCAATCTGAAGAATCCAGTCCGGGTACCCCCAGTCGCCCCATAGGTCGTTCCGCCAGTCGATCTGTGAGCTACCGAAGCCATCTATCGGGTTGAAGAACCTGGAAACACACTTGTGATTAGGGATCCCCGTCAATACGAGAACCCCCACCCAGATGATCTTATAGCGGCACTCATAGCCCGCCTTGAAGCGTTGGAAACACGATAGGTGGCGGTCCCACTGGATGGCAAGCCGTATCCCGCGTGGGTGGATGATATGCCCACACCCTCGGGTTTTGGGAACCACACTTTCTCGCCCTTCAACGGGACAGGGGACCCGCCATAGCACTTGGATCATTTTTCTTCCAGGTGTGGCCCCATGATGGGGACCCCGACCCAGCAAGAAGCCACCAAGCTCCGATGTTTCGTGCAGACATTGGAAGGTCCCGCATTCGTCTGGTACAGTCGGCTCCCTATCAGATTGGTGACCAGTTGGGAGGATCTCCGCCGGAAGTTCCTATACCAGTTCAGCTCCACCATGCAGAAGACCAGCATTGCAGACCTCTTCAAGTGCAAGCAAAGGCCTGATGAGCGAGTCGCGGATTTCATCTCCCAGTGGAAGGGACTTACGTACTCCCTCGATATGCCACTAACTCAGGAGTAATTACTGACGATGTGTATAGGGAACGTTAAAACGGAGCAGGTACCCTCCTTCAGTACCCAGAACTACCATGGAGGATTCTAGGATTTCTCAGATAAGGCTCAGCGCCTTGAGGAGGCTCTGCAACAGGCTAGTCAGGCACGTTCGCTGGCCCCTATGATCCTAGCCAGGAAGACTGCCATAGCCAAACCCGCCACGGTGGCCAAAAAAGAATCCCCCAGGCAGCTGGAATTACTGCCAGTGGCCCCATCCCCGCAACTTCGCAGAGGTCCTCCACCTCAAGCACATGCTCCTACCCAGCAGCGACCGCCTCAGAATCGACAGGTTCCCCCGCGCAATGCGCCACCTCCACCTTGGCGAGACAATCAGGCGCCGCATCCTCGGCAGGCCCCTCCGGCCCCTCATCAGGGCCAGGCCCCCAGGGCCCCTATCCAGAAATAAGGAACCAGACTTATTCGTTCAACAAAAATCAGGTCCCTGGCTACTTCCGAAGTGCTCTAGAGCAAGCGATTGTGTGCCTACTCGAGTGCCGGAGGCCGGCAGAGGCGAATCTCACTGATCACCCCAACTACTGTCCTTATCATAAGATTCTGGGGCACACCCTCAAGCAATGATATGTGTTTAAAGACTGGCTTCAAGACCGGGTCAAAAACAACATAGTCAGGTTGGGCCCGACACCAACACAAGTGGCGGGTGTCTTTACAGGGTCAGAGATCGGTAATGACAGTGAAGGCGAGTGGTAGCAGGTTCCCAGTCGCGAATCCTGGAAATACGATGACTGGATGGATCGAAAAACCATTCTCCATGCCCATGGTATCATCCGGGCACGCCTGAAGTAGCCGGAACCTTCAGAAGAAGTAGTCAGTACCTCTGCATCGCCTTCACAGTCGACCTCTTCCCAAAAGGGCAAGCAGCGACGATGCAAGAAGAAACAACGTGCTCCGCCGGTGTCGTCGTCATCCCAAACTCTCGGCGACTTTATGCCCCCTGAAATGGGGATGCCTCCCAGAATCCACCCGGTGGTGGATGAATCATTGAGCGATATCTAGGGGTATGCTTCGATTAACACCGTGGAGCTGGTAAAGCCCTATATGACTCCCGACGAAGGGGAACACCAGGAAAGCCTCCCCAACGTCCCCAGCCGACGTCAACGTCAGCGGAACCACAACCATGTTGGTCGTCGAGGAACTTTAGCGGGAACTTTCATCCAAGCTGTGAACGCTATTAAGACCAGACAGCAGGCTCAGCGTAGAGCTCAGCACGCGTAACCCCATCTAACGCCCTGAGCTCTACCTCCACCGCCGTTTGTGCTACTAGATCAGGGAGAGATTCCTTGTTCGTAACACAGTCAGTCTTGCCTGGCTACGGGATAGTATCCACTATCCGATCCTAGTCCGGCGACTACTCTCCAGGATTCAACTAGTAGGCAGCAGAATGTACCCAGTACTAGCCAACCGCCGGTTCAACTGGCAGGACCTGCTATGCCTCCAACTACCGAACGAACTCCTGTGAGCCGAGGTACGCGTTTGGCACAAAAGTATGATGTACTGAAGCACCTGGACAACATTCCGACAAGGCTTTATATCCTTGAGGCCCTTCGCCTGTCATCTGAAATGTGCGAGGCACTTGCCGAGGCCCTAAGGAGCCCCCTCCAGTTTGATATGGTGGTAGCAGCTGCAGAAGCCTTCCATGCCGAGAAAATTGAGAACGATGAATGGCAGGCAGTTATTTTGTTCTCTGGTGAAGATGAGGACCCTCCCATATAGGGGAATATTCGCTCGCTGTACATCACTGGCCACTTTAATGGTGTGGAAGTCTGCCGCTACCTCATTGACACAGGTTCCGGAATCAACCTAATTCCAACTCGGACATTGCGAAATCCAGGTCTGTCTGAAGGTGATTTAACTCCCTCCGACCTTAGAATCCAGGGGTACGATAGGACTGAGAAAACCCCAGTCATCAAGATCCGCTTGAAGACTCAGTTCGGTGGCTTAATTGCCAGCACCGAGTTCATGGTCGTCTCTCAGGACACCGCCTACAACGCGTTAATGGGTAGGCCATGGCTCCATCTGCATGCAGCAGTCCCTTCGTCGTATCACCAGTGCCTCAAATACTCACTCAACGGTCGAGTAGGCATGGTCCAAGGAGATGTGTCTCCTTTCACCTCTTGTGAGGCCCGCTATCTAGATGATGATTATTACAAAAGAAAGGATAAGAAAATCCTAGTAAGTGAGGATGAACCCGCCCTAGTCACAAGTGATCCCTGGGCAAGCATGGATAATGCCGACATCCTCCTGATCCACCAATTGGAGGCCACAACCCCCGAAATGGGGCAGTGTTTTTTTGTTTCGGGTACGCAAGGAAGGCATGTCCATGTGTCCAAGCGACGGCGGAAAATCACCTTGTACTCCTACATCAACCAGGCTCAGGTGATCCCGGAACCTCCTACCCCTGTACGGTACCAGAACGTCAAGCTCATGACAACGGCGGTACGCCATACGTGTCTCTTCCGCCGGATTGGAATCAACCGACTCAGGCCGAAACGACACCACTACTTTGATGTCATCAAACGTGGCCCCTTAGGCCGAAGGTCAGATGGGATAGGGTCGATTGCCTTAATTGCTATAGTCTCAATGGTGAGTGAGTCTCCCGATATGATGACCGCTACTGCCCAAGAAGGCACCAGCTACGCCTCAGGTTTTGATAGCCCAGAAGTATCTCCCATCATGGGAAATCCCCCCACGGGTGGAGAGGAAGACCTGGAGGATGCTCCCCACGCCTTTGAGGAAGGAGTCTCTACCACGATTGATGAACAGGTACGGGTGGACCTTGGTAGCGAGGAAGATCCGAAACCCACATTGATCAGTGTAGCCATGTCCCCTGAGGATCGGCAGCAGTACGCAGACTTCCTCAAACAACACCGTGACGTGTTTGCCAAGAGTTACAACGAGATGCCAGGACTAGATCCCCAGGTATCCGTTCACCATCTAGGCCTCCCAACAAACTGTCGTGGGTTTAAGCAGCCTCCCAGGAAGATGTAACCTTCTAATGGTGCTATGGTTGAGGCAGAAGCTGACAAGATTATCAAATATAACTTCGTCAAGGAAGTCCAGTACCACAAGTGGCTTTCAAACATTGTACTAGTCTGGAAGAAGAATGGGAAGATCAGAGTCTGCATCGACTTCCGCGACTTTAATCGCCACTGCCAAAAGGATGACTTCCCACTCCTGGTGATGGAGTTATTGATTGATGCAACGACCGGGTTCCAAGCTCTCTATTTCATGGATGGGTATTCCGGGTACAACCAGATCCGGATGGCCCCCGAGGACGAGGAGTCCACTGCCTTTAGGGCTCCCCAAGGTACCTTTTGCTACCAGGTTATGCCCTTCGGCATGAAAAATGCAGGTGCCACTTATCAGAGGGCCATGAATCACATATTCAAGCCGATTCTCGGGACGCTGGTGGAATGCTACGTAGATTACCTAGTGGTCAAATCATGTCAGTGCCAGGACCATCTCAAAGACCTTGAGAAGGTGTTCGGTTTCCTCTGTTCCCGTCACCTGAAGATGAACCCGTTGAAGTGTGACTTTGGGTTCACCTCTGGGAAGTTTCTGGGATTTGTTTTTAGATACCGAGGCATTGAGATCGACCCAGAGAAGATCAAGGCCATCATCCAAATTCCTCCCCTGAGGAACATTCGGGAACTTCGAGGCCTCCAAGGCCACTTAGCCTATATACACCAATTCATCGCGAATCTGTCCGTCAAGTGTAAGCCCTTTTCCCGGCTCATGAAGAAGGGCACCGCCTACAAATGGGATGAGGAGTGTCAGACCGCCTTTGAGGAAATCAAGCAGTATCTGCTCCAACCTCCAGTTTTGATGCCACCTGTCTCCAAAAAGCCGCTGGTCCTTTATGTGACCGCCTTGGAAAGATCCCTCGGTGCACTGCTCACCCAGAAGAATAACGGGGGTACTGAGAACAGTCTCTACTATCTCAGCTACATGATTCTCGATACGGAGGTCAGATATTCCCCTATCGAAAAGAGATGCCTTGTTCTCGTCTTCACCGTACAGAAGTTGCGGTATTACCTGCAGCACCATGAGGTACAATTGGTCTCCTGGGTAGACCCACTGAAGTACATACTGAACCGCCCCATGTTTACTGGCCGAATAGCACGGTGGGCGGTGATTCTCTAGGAGTTTGATATCAGGTTCATACCTCAGAAGGCCATTAAGGGATAGGCGTTGGCAGACTTTTTAGCTGCCCATCCAACCTCCACGAATCAATCCCTGGACCTATATTTTCCTGATGAGATGATCCTCTCAGTCGATCATATCGTCCCGTGTTGGCAAATACATTTCGACGGTGCCTCTCGGAGCCCCACCGGTAGGAGGCTCAACGATCCTAAGCTCAATAGAGTGGTCCTGGGTATTGTCTTCATTATCCCGATGCATGCCGTCCTACCATACTCGTTCCTGTTGTCATAAGGCTGTACGAACAATGAGGCAGAGTACCAGGCTCTCATCACCGGCCTCAAGTTGGCCCTTGAGATCAACGTGCCCCATCTACATGTGAAAGGAGATTCCGAGCTGGTAATCAAACAGGTCAACGGAGACTACGTCGTCAGGAAGCCATAGGTTGTACCATTGCTGGAGTACACCCTCTCCCTAATGGCCCAGTTCTCTTCTCGACTAGAGATTACCCATGTCCTGCGGTCACAGAATGGTCAGGAAGACGCCTTGGCTGGCTTAGCCACGTCGCTCGCAAAACTCGAGCAAGATGATTTGATCATACATGTGGCACACCGGAGAGTCATTTCCCCCGTCACCCAAGAGGAAAATGATGGCCTGTGGGTAAGTCATTTCACTGCCGGACCCTCTACGTCAGGGGTCCCAGGTTCGTCAGACACAATGGTTGAATCCACTCCCGACTTGAGGGAAACTTTTGTCGAGTATCTCTAAAATGGTCACCTCCCAGACGACCGGGCCGAGCGTGAGCGAATCCAATTCCGTGCGCTGAAATTTACCCACCAGAGCGGCCCCAGTCTTGAATAGATCCTTTGTAAGTAGTGCTTCGACGGCGTCCTCCTCCGTTGCATTCAAGGAGTAGAGATTCCTAAAGTTATGCAAGAGGTTCACGCCGGTTCCTATGGCGCCCATCAAGCTGGGCCGAAGCTGTCCCATCAAATCCGGAGGTTGGGGTACTTTTGGACCTCTATGATCCACGATTGTATTGGGTATTCCAAGAGATGCCATGCGTGCCAAGTTCACGCCAACTTCCTGCATCAGCCGTCAGAGCCCCTCCACCCCACCAAGTACTCTTGTCCATTTGCGGTATGAGGACTTGATGTAGTGGGACCATATCCTCCTACAACAGCTCGCCAGTGTAGGTTCATCCTAACTGCTATAGATTTCTTTTCCAAGTGGGCAGAGGCAGTTCCACTCAAAGAGGTCAATGCACGTTCCATCTTCGACTTTGTGAGCTCCAATATTATCCACCGGTTTGGGGTCCCTCATGGCTTCCTCACCGATAACGGCACCAACTTCTGAGCGGCTGAACTGAAGAAATTGTACGCCAAGTACAACATCCGTTCAAACCATACCTCCCGCTACCACGCGCAGGCAAACAGACAGATCAGGGCTTTCAACAAAACCCTCTCTAACATTCTGCAGAAGATGGTTGGTCAGAACAAGAAAATTTTGCCGGACAAGCTCCCCAACGCCCTCTGGGCTTATCGGACGACGACTCGCAACTCTACCCAGGTGACCCCATATTCCCTGGTGTATGGGGCTGAGGCTGTCCTACCCATTGAGATCTAGCTTCCATCATTACGCACTGCAGTCTATGATCACCAGCCATCAGATGAGGTGGCCCGAAATCCATCTAGCTGAATTAGAAGCATTGGATGAGAACTAGATTCTTGCCCTGCACAATTTGGAAAGGAATCAGGATAAGATAGCGAGGGCCTTCAATAAGAAGGTTCGCCTCCGTTCTTTTCTACAGGGAGACCAAGTACTGGTCCTTCGAGCACCAATGATCCCCGGTAGGGAACCTCCCAAGCTAGAACCCAAATGGGAAGGGCCTTATATCATCCATAAGGTTTACCCCAATGGGGCGTACTCCTTGGTGACCACGAATGGCGAGCGCCTGACTCCTCCCACCAATGCGAGGTTTCTCAAGAAGTACTTTGCCTGATCCTATATGGTCCTGCATGACCTTAAACTGTACGGTCCCGCATGACCCTAAACTGCACGTTATGGTCCAACACGACCTTAAACTGTATGGTCCTGCACGACCTTAAACTGCACCACTATCCTGCAGAATGATAAACTGCAAAATGGGCCGAGCTCTATGAACTTAAAAAAAGATCTCCCCCCGTCCTTACTGTAAGACGTTAAACTGCAAGCCAGTCTGGCCTTCCTGACCGAGGCTCATCCTCTGTCCCCTTGGCCTGCGTCGACTCTGGCTCTCTAAAGGGATTGTATGGTGTGTTGTGGGATTACATCCTCATCCACGTCGGGTCACCCGCCGTACCATACATATACCCAGTTAAGACACATTTCTTGTCCGGAACAATGCTAAATCACGCTTCAATAACTACGTGTGGCTTGATTCCCATCATAATGGGATACGTATGAACGCTCGGATGCCTCGTCTTGAGCCCATCCCCAAGCTTTTCTCTCCCACTATCCCCCCTGGGAATAGTTTCCTTGGAGGATCCTTGCATAGCGAGGAGTAGGCTTTCTTAGCCCCGCTCATACAACCCCACTAATATAAGGATTATAAGGGTTGCACCATGTTCCCACTCTCGTTCTTCTATCCTCCCATGTCCTCAACGCATGACGTTAAACTGCATGGACTTCATGAACTATGTATGGCTTGATTCGCATCCTAATGGGATACGTAGGAACGCCCAGGCATTTATTCCGTTGGCCTAGCCCAAAAGCCAAAATCTTCCCCCCAGGTCAAGACATATGGCAGGGTGCACACTTTTTCCCCAATTCATATCGAGTAAGCCTCGACCCGACTGCACGTCCCCCCTAGAGATGTTCGCCTCTTTCGTGGATGGATACAGTTGTGCCTCACCCACTCCATGACTGGGATTCCAGCATTTTTTCACACCCGGAGGGACCCCTAAGAACGACCTGGATACTACGCCCAAGGGATCTCCTACCGATATGGGCAAATGCCCCCGAGGGTTTTCAAGCAACAAGCCAATAAAAGTCCCACGTTGCGAATTTTGTCAACGGTCGACGCTCATTTGTTGCTCCCATATCAGGTCACCATAGGAACACTGTGTTCCGAACATGGTCAGCAGTGTCCTGGATTTTCGAGTCCACCCCGAGATGTCCCAAACATTGAGTGCAGTGATTCGTTCTACCCCATCCCAAAGTGACAAACTTCCCTCCAGGTAGTGCTAGCGGTCAGGCCCACGACCCTGATTCAATTATAAGGAATGCACTGCGTGGTGTAGGATTACATCCTCATTCACATCAAGTTACTTGACATGCCGTACACACCCCCGGATTAGGTACAATTATCTCTTTACATGTCCTCACGTAAGATGCTAAACTACAAACCAGTCAGGCCTTCTTGACCGATGCCTGACCTTAGGCCCCTTGGCCTTCTCGGGCCCCTTCGCCCAACCTCTTACCCGGGGTGTACGGTGTGGTGTGGGATTATGTCCTCATTCATGTCAGGATCGTGTACCATGCCGTACGCCTTCCCCCATGAGGCCCAGCCTCTGGCCCCTTGGGCTTTTCAAGCCCCAGCCCATGCCCTCTCTTATAGGAGTGTGTGGTGTGGTGTGAGATTATTTCCCCATTCACGTCGGTTTATTCTTCGTACCATACACCTCCCTTGATTGGGGGTATATTACTCCCCCCCTCATCCCGCATGACGTTAAACTGCATCTAGAGAACTACGTGTGGCTTGATTCCCATCCTCATGGGATACGTAGGACCACCTGAATGTCTAGGATTCGGGTTCAGCCCTATCTCTGGGGAATCTTCATCCCACCGTGGCCCCTTGGTCTACCCTTCCTCCTTGAGAGGATTATATGGTGTGGTGTGGGATTATGTCCTCATTCACGTCGGTCTCGTAATGACCATTCCATGTACCTCTCCCTCCTGAGCTGTTTCGTCGACCCTTTTCGGCAGTTCACCAATGTGCCTAAGGGGACACTGGTTTTTTACCTAGAATGCCAAACTTTACTCGAACACGTCTGCACCCGCTTTCCATGCTTTGTTTATCCTTGCATCAGGGCTTCCATCATCTTTCACACCTAGAGGGACCCCCAAGAATGGCCTGGATACTACGCCCAAGGGCTCTCCTACCGTTACGGGCCAACGCCCCTGAGGGTTTCAGACAAAAAATTGATAAAATCCCGCATTGCGAATATGGTCAGCGGTCGATGCTCGTTTGTTGTTCCCAGCTCAGGATAACACGATATGGACGCTGCGTTTCCAACGTGGTTAACGGTTTTCCCTTATTGTCACGCCATCCCCACAATGCTCCGAATCTTGGGCATCGTAATTCACGCTTCCTGTTTTCGTCCGTTCGGACTGATTCTAGTGCCCCTGGTGTTGCACCGTTCGTGCATGAGGGAACGCTGAAGAAATGGTAATTCAGTTTTTCTGAAAAGTTCCTTCTCTGGTCAAGGCTCTCTCATCTTTCGGAAATTCGGACTGGTAATCCAAATACCGGATGCCCGGAGCATGGTCTCCACCACAATGTTAGGTGGGAAGAGAAGGCAACTATCTCTTGTTTCTCACATCGGGGTCGACCCATAGGGGCTTGGGGAATTATCGCCGAACGTCCCAAAAACATTGTAGGGATGTAACAAGGTGATTCAAACAGTGGAAATCATGCTCACTACAACATTCAAAACAAAGAAGGAAGAAATTGAAGCACGAAAGTACCAATAAAAGGTTTTTAGTTTGTTACAATACCTGGGGGTCGACTCCCCCCATGGACGGGTTGACCCCGTCAAAAGAGAGTTGCAGCTCCGCCACCCATTGGCTTGTGGCCTCCAAAACTTGCTGCTGATGACTCAACTCCTACTCCTCCTCCGCAGCGGTAGGGCACAGTTCGTCAGCCTTGGCTCTGGCCCTCTCTACCACAGCCTGAATGGCAGCCATCTTTCTAGAAGCCTGCCTCATAAGCTCCTCTGCCTCTGCCAGCTGGGCCTCCAACCGGGAGATCAGCTCAGATTGCGCATTAAGAGAGGCATAGTGCTCATCTGCCCGGGTCTGCAGCTGTTGGACTTTGCTTTCAGCCTCCTGGAGCTTCTTGATGTTTGTCGCCTTCATCCGCTGCCAGCCCATGCTGAGCCCGCGATCATGCTCCCGGATCTTCTCAGCCATAAGATCTCGGATGAGCGCATGAGGACATTCGGCATCCACTCCCCCAGCGCACAGTTCGCGCAACCGCGAGCGGTGTCTGTCCATTTCAGCCAGTCATAGCGCTTGGGGGGGTGTCCTTGATGAAGCGCGTGATTAGCTTCCACGACCGGCGGTGGACTATGCTACTGTCTTCCTTGTCGGAGGCCGTTTCATCCCAGTCTGCGCGATTGGCAGGCTTGTACGCGGGATACTCTTGTAAGAAGTCCTTGGCGGGATCTGCATGTGGCGTTGAATCCGGTGCGACCTTTGGTGCCAAAGCAGGTGCGACAGGAGTGGGATCGGACGACCGATCCTCTTCATCGGAGTCCACCTCAATGACTTCAGGCATTACCCTGCTGGTGGTCCTGCCGGTGATGATGTGTGTTGCAGCTTGGGGAGATGGGGGGACTATCGCCACCATCACTGGCATGCCCCTATGAGGGATGCCACCAGACATCCCGACTAGTCTTGCCGCAACAGCCCACGTGAGTCAGAGAACTGTACGACCAAGAGGGACATAAACGTTAGTTGGCATAGTCTACATATGACGACAAGGGAACCGGTAGAGGAAACTAACGGAGATCGACATCCTGGTGCTGCTCTTGAGCCGGTACTGAAGGGACCCCAAGGTAAGGACCTCTGTATACTGTTGGAAGGTCTGGAGATTCCAGAGGTGCCACCTCAGGTGCTCTGGTCCCACCAGACGCAGAACTGGACACATCCATAGGCGCGGGTTCTGAAGGTCTCGCATCATCACCCACTGAGGGGCGAGAACGAGGCCTACGAACAAGTTCCTCCTGCATGGCTCAAACGTCAGTGAGAAATCCATGATTGCCCAAGAACGGACCATAAAGGAAGGAATCTTGGAATGATACCTCAAGAGCCTATGCGAAATCGTCGGAATCTGAGCCTTGATCTCCGACCTCGCCCTCCTCCAACGGGCTCCCTCCTCTAGCCTCATCCTCCCGAGAGGAGTCCTCTGATTCTTCCAGCAGGGGGAAACGCTCCCTTAGATTGGTGACCAATAACTGTGGGGGGACCGTTCGATTCAACAGTACCCTCACCCAGTCTGTCATTGGGTGAGGGACACCACTGGAGTGAACATAATCCTCCAGTTCATCCAAGTATTTCTATGCCTCCACCAGAGACGCCGTAAAACCAGACCGGACTGGGACTATTCCCGGTAACTCCATCCCAAGGCGATTAAAGGGCGCCCGTATCTCAGGTGGGCTGAGGAAATGCCGGTTGACATCCCAAATGTCCCAGGATTCCGAGAAGACGACATACTCTGCCATGTCGATATGACGCAGCTGCTTCCCCGGAGCCTGAGTGGATATCCTACGGAATCCCCTCAGTGGCTGCCCCTCCGGATGGCCCTGCTCATCCGGAATCACCAGATCTACCATTGCTACCACACCCTCAGCCGGTGCGGGTCTCGCCTCCATGGAAGCCCCACCACCACAAGAGGCCCTAGCTGCCCTCCGACCCCGACCTCGAGATAGAGGAGGCCCACCATCACTGACCCGAATAGTTGGTTGATTTAGCATCTCCCTTGGGTAAGCAGCTTCCCATCCAATGGCATACTCCCTCACCAATCCAAAAGTAGCGGTGGATGGAGGAAATGCGATTCTAATCTTCCCATCTTCCCGTGTGAACATGAGCCACAACTGCCTCATCACACACGGGTGCTCCTCGTGATGCACCTCCCAGTAGGCCTGTGGGGTCAGCTGCTGGAGGCACCGGAACTGCCTCGCAAACCGATGCGGGGTGTACGGTTCGCAGTGTGGCTCACGATCCACTCGTGCCACCAAAACTCCACCTCGAAAGGCCATGAGGTAAGCCCGGTGCTCTTCTGTTCCCCACCCATCGTCAGTAAGTATCCTCATCAGCAATGGGAAGGGGTGGAAATTAAACTCATCCGCCCTCCACACCCGATTCAGCACCATCAGTACGGTTAGTTTGAACGGGAAGCTCCCGACCGCATTGAGGATGGAGGGGCCGAAGTTTGATCTCGACAGTGAAATAGGGTTTGGATACTCATAGATCCCCCTGATGTGCACCGCAATCCACCCATACAAGAGGTGGAAGGGCCCGCATATCCTTGGCGGATTATTGACCTCGCTAATGTGCCACAGCATTCTGTACAGCTTGGAAGGCATTGCAATCCCCAGATTGACCTGCTGCCCCATGGCCAACATGGACACCATAATATACAAGCTGGGCTGCACCCCCATGCTTGTATCCCTCACCGGTAGAATCCAACCGTAGATGAGATCCATGATGAACGCCTCCAGCCTGACTATCTGCTGTTGTTCAGTGCTGACACTGAAACCCCAAGCCTTCCATTGGCTGTCCTCCAAGACCCACCAATACTAGTTCTAATTACCCCTTTGGGCCACCCTCGGACAAGTTTGAGGCCTCGGAGGGAACTCTCAATTCTCTGGGAAATTCTGGAAGCACTTGAACCATTTCTTAAAGTGGACATCCCTCACTGCCTCCTTGTCTTCTCCAGGGACGAGTGCCATCAGCACTGACGCCAGTCGCGGAATTTTCTCTGTATCCTCCCACGTGCTCATGATGGGGAGAAACTCATCATACATGACCCCCAAGATCAGAACCCCAGAAATCAGGTGGACATCCCACAGGCTGATGCCCACCTCCCCGTGGGGTAGGTGAAAGGTATTGGTCCTAGATGACCATCTGCTCAGCAATTCTGGCATCAGTTGTTTCGGTTGGTAAATGTGGAATTGGGAGGCCCATGCCGCCTCATATAACCCCACTATCCTCAACTCGACCCCAAACTCCTCGCATAAGGCGCCTACCCAGTAGGCCTAGGCCCATTCATTAGTAAAGTTGCCACCCTGGCGCAGGTCCCACTCATCTGACCATCCTTTCTTTGAATCCTGTAGAGCCGCCTTCAGCATGGTACGGTAGAGAGGAGGGGACGTCTCCGGTTTCAGTGGCTTCCTGTCAATATTGTTTACGTGGTTGTAGAGACAGTCGGCGGTAATAGGTGTGAGGTCCTCCCGCGCATGACCATCGGCCGCCCTGAACCATTGGTGCTGACATAGAGTGCTCCAAAACCAGCAAACTGGTTCGTTCCTACTCGCCTCAGGGATGAAGACGTCGTCCCTCAACCCAAAGCCGTACAATGGAATCTTCTTACATTGCATATAATTATTTTGACCCCTCGATATCAGATCTGTCAATGAAATATGGTCTGAGTGGCTTCGGACCATCACCCCAAGGCCTGGACATTTGGCCATCTCATCCTGATAGGCGGTATCTACAAGCACCCCCAATACAGCTTCTCGATGGGCCATTTCGGTTCCGGCACTCAGAAAAGAATTTTTCCAGAACAAATCGCGAAGCTGGATCGCGAAGCCGGCTCGCAAAGGGCGGTCATGAGACCAAGATGCGGAGTCTGACATAGGCCAGCAAACAAGAGTTCGCTTGACGCGGTCGCGGAGTCGGAGACCCACGATTCGCCGCGAAGCTCGATTTGCGGAGAGCGAGCGCGGAGTACGCGGAGCTTCTAGAAATCGAGAGCACAAAAATACAAGAAAATCAAGTGAATAAAAAAGAGGTCGACCCCCTATTTATAGGCGCCGACCCCTGAGCATCGCGACGCGTCCTGCCCGCGCGGAGCATCGTGGCGCATCACGATCCGTGGCCCCTGTCAGCACCGCGGGCCCTCTTTGTGAAGTCGCATCGCGAACTTCTGAAAATTTTGGTGATTTTCCCTCAGACTTCAACCCTTAAGCCCTTTGCGGCTCCAAGTCTGAGGGGGGAATTTTTTGGTGCCAAAATATTGCACAAAAGGAGGGGAAAAAAAAGATGGCCCATATGCTTCCTTGCGAAGCACCGATGCGAAGCACCCCGAGCATCGCGGTCCCGCGAATCTCTGGAGGCGGTACCTCTCCGCGAACGAACTTGACGTTCACGAGCCCGCTGCAAAGCTCCGGAGGCGGTACCTCTCCATGAACGAATTTTACATTCGTGGGCCTGCCGTAAAGCACCGGAGGTGGTACCTCTCCGCGAACGAATTTGATGTTCGCGAGCGTGCCACGAAGCACCTGAGGTGGCGCGGGAGTTCGGCTTCACGGTGCCCCTCTCCTATAAATACTGGGCTCCCCCTGAGTCCAGAGGAAGGACAATCTGACCATTCGACTTCTCCTCTCTCGAATCGCGAATAACCCTTTGCCCCTGGAATCATGAGCGATGCGAGGTACTTCTACTTCGCGTGACACCTTCGCTTTGTCTCGTTTTGTGCCCCTCTTCTGAGAGGGATTCCCTTCACGAAGCTCAAGGGAATTCTTGAAGGAGGGGGATTCCCAAGGGAACCCAGGCAGCCGCGGAGCGTTTATGCCTCACGAAACACCCATCCTGTATTAGTGATCCCCATGCTAAGGCAGGATCGCTACACATCGCGAAGTACAGTGCTTCGCACCACCCTGCTTCTCAAGGCACCTCCTCTTCGCGAGGCAGTGCTCCGCGAATACTGTTCTACTTCGCGAAGCACCCTCCACTCGCACCTTTGCCCCATTCCAAGGACAAGGCACCCCGCTTCACAAAGCACACTCCTTTTCTTGGAAATTCCCCTTCCCGTGCGACCCTCCAGGTATGCACGATGTGATTTCAAAGTCCCATGGACAATACCACTCGTAGAGTTGCTTCGCTTAATGCTTCTTCGCATAGGCATGCTAACATTTGTTTCTTCTTCACATAGCCACGCTAACGTGGACCCCTCGATAGTTCTCTCTACGAGCCCCCTTAATCACGGCCTAACCAGTACCTTCCCTCCCCCAAGTAGCAAAGGGTACCAGTTATGTAAGTGCTAGGGGTGTGGGGTGAACCCACCTCATCCGAGCTGCAGGACGTTAAACTGCCAAGAACCACGTCCTCAACACATGACGTTAAACTGTTACCCGACCTTTTGTCTCGCACAAAGGGTCCCCCCAGCTCGAACATTTTTTATGCCACTCATCCCCATGGTAGTGGAATCACTCCCCCCCACAAGGGATGATATCCTCCTTATCAGGGCAGCGTATGTTCACAGGAGAAGGGTGACCCTAGTTCCCCAACGGAAGGCTGTACCCCTGTATCTCCGTACTTCCCCACTACCAAGGTCAGTGGAGGGCGTGATAGGGAATGAGGCACCTCCCATCATTGGTCCCAAATCCCTCTATCACTATGCTTTGCCGCACTACGGGCATCTATCCTGAAGTAAGTTCCAGCACTAATGGGCCGCCTAACGCGTAAGCCCCTCTTCGATTCTCATCGATGCACCCTTCGCGACATGATCATCAGGTCCTTACTACCTCTTGTTTCTCACACCGAGCATGACTCACGTGGGCTTAGAGTAAGAATCGGCCATGGAAATACCCTCGTCCAGCATGACGTTAAACTGTATGCCCTCGTCCAGCATGACGTTAAACTGTATGCCCTCGTCCAGCATGATGTTAAACTGTATGCCCCCGTGCAGCATGACTTTAAACTGCACACCCATTTGAACTACGAGGTCTTTGATCCATGTCAAGACATGGTATGTAGGAATCCTCCATGAGGTTCAAGCCCTCCTCCCATCGGACCAAGGTCCACCTTCACGTTGGTTCGCCGACGAAGCCCCTTTGAACTATGAGGTCTTTGATCCATGTCAAGGAATGGTACGTAGGAAGCCTCTATGAGGTTCAAGCCCACCTCTCATCGTTTATTCATGTTAGGGTTCATCTTTGTCCCGCACGACGTTAAACTGCATTTTGGTCCAGTGGCAAGTCGTTGTGACCAACCTGATCTACGTGGTCTTTGATCCGTGCTAAGGCATGCTACGTAGGAAGCCTCCAAGAGGTCCAAGCCCACCACCACTAGGACCCCCCTGGTCCTCCTCATTCACGTCGGCCTTCTGGAATCCAACCTGAACTACATGGTCCTTGATCTATGTCACGGAATGGTACGTAGGAAGCCTCTCAGAGGTTCATGCCCACCACCTGCTGGTCACTCCGACTTTCTTTACGTTGGTTCATCCACACCAGGGCAACCCAGTGTGTAAGCCCCACGCCATCTAGACCAAGGTCCACCTTCGCGTCGGTATGCTGACACATCAGACCAAGGCCCACCTTCACGCTGGTTCGCTGACGACATCAATCGGACAAAGGTCCACCTTCATGCCGGTTCACCGGCACCATCCCAAACTACGTGGACTTTGATTCCCTGCCACGGGGATACGTAGGAGGCCTCTTCGAGGCTCAAGCCCAACTTCACCGTCGCCCTTGTGATGGTCCTTTTCCATTCCACCCTCCACTTCATTCATCCATCCATCATCCACCCTGATTCTCACCCGGACCGTCATATCCCGGTGAGACCATGTCGGTCCGCTCCTCTTCACAGCCGCCAATGGACTGGTCCTGGTATCAGCACCCCTTCAAGGGAAATCCCTCAATCCGATCCATTCCAGCTAATGCTATGATCAGGCTGATCTGTCTCCGCTGGACGTTAAACTCGCGGCATACCCTATGTTAAACATAGGAAACTGAGGAAAACCTCAGATATATGTCTATGGCATATAACCCCCCGCACTCGATGTGGGATGCCTCGGGCTTCCACGCCCTCGAGAAGCCCTGTGACCAGGGATAATAGACATACATGCCAGTTCCACAGCATCCAGACACACTACTGATGCCTCAACGTGAGTACTCCCCCGACTGAAGGTTACTGCCCTGACCGGACCCTTTGCAATGTCCCGACAGAAGCAGTGTAATTAACCGGCGTCCATGGAAACATGGAACTGGAAAGAGTTTCATGAACAATGTATTAAATCTATGAGGGAGACCCGGACTAGGTGACGAGTTCTGAGGAGGAATCTGCGGAAGGAAGAACCAACATCCCATCATCCCATTTAGATCAAGGAGTAGACACCCCTGAATAAGGAGAAAATTCTGCCCGCCTTTGGAAAGCGGGACTGCGGGACAACAATGCAGCGCGTCCTCCTCCGCGGACGGACAGATGCACGCGCCCCGATGAAAGCCTCGGAAATAATAATCTAAGGAGGTATTTTAATTCCCCAATCCTGGGAGCCTAGATATGATGTATTATTTCAATACAATTGAATTATTACATGGAATAATGTACCAAAGGAATAATCAATTTAGCAGTCCTAGAAAATATATTACATACATGAAATTCACATTACAATTTCTAACATAAAACAAAACATAGATAATCCTTTAAGAACTACATTATTCCCTTAGATTAACCATGAATATAAATCATAAAACAGTTCATGGAATCCTTAGAAAATAATACACAGTAAGGGGGTGAGATCAGATGCTCGGTAAGGAAAAACAATATAGCGGAAACTGTCATAAATAAGCAAAAACTTTTAAAGAATTGTATAAAACTAAAACAAAAGCGTTTTAAACAATATTTTCAAGAATAACATGGAAATAATAAATCAAATAATACCATTTAAACATTCACAGGGTTATTCTACTAGATGAATAATCACATGTAAAATTAATAACTAATCTCATAACAAGGGAATACATAATGTCAAACATCTGAAACATATTGTTGAGGCCTTGACCAATCCATCTAAAAATAAATGGTTATGGCCTCGGCCAAATCCATATCTAAACATAAATGGGTAAGGCCTCATCTATGTCCATATATAACTTGTATCATGAAACCTATCGATGCATAGAGGGGCTATAACAGGCCCCACCAATAACTTTCTAAGTGCAATGCATTCCTCTTATGGAAAGGGTAAAGTATAACATAAAAATTAGTGTTAAAACTATAATACGAAATGTTAATACTCTAACCATAAACGATGAATGGTAAGAAAAAGAATATACATTGTCAAACATATCATAACTCATTCAATACAATATAGAATATTTTATTATAATTAATCAACCTCAATAATATATAAAACCCAATAAAGGATATTGATATAGATGAAAATAATCATTAAAATATTTTGAGATAAATAACCTTTTTTTTCTGAAATCATTTAAATGTCACTCAATTTATAATATATTTAATTTAAAAGATATTTTTGAATAAAAGTGACCCATACAAATTTTAAACTTTTGAATGTAATTAACATTTTAAAAAAATCATATCTTTATAAATAAATCATTAAAATTATTTTGAAAACATGGATATTAATTAAAAAGATTAAGAAAAATAAATCTTCAAACCATTTAAAATAGTGTTCTAGTAAAAGAGACCCTTCTATAAAACCATAAAAGTTTCATTTTTTAGTAATTTTTATAAAAAAATGGCAAGGATGATAAATATGTCCCAGTAAATACTTACAGAAAAACAATGTCGGATAATAATGAGACTGAGGAAATAACCCTTACTTTAAGTCTGATACGCTCTGTATGTGTCCAAAACACATGTATAATGGTTTTAAACATATTATTAACATGTAAATCAATAATAATAATATTAATTATATAATATATGACTGGTTGATGACTTTATATTACTCTTTTATTTACAATGTGATGCAACATTTCCACTATTAATCGCTTTTTTTCTCGTACATGTTTTGAAAAGTTATTCATGATCATATTACTCAGATCATGATTAACATACTTATAGAATGTATAATATGATTTTTAAATAACATATTTTCATAATATAATTATTTATAATATATATATATATAAAATGGAAAACATTGTTCATGGAGACGGTAATCCGTACGTACACCTGAACGTTGTTTCTATTTTCTTATCGTATTGAATGGAAGTAAGTGAATGAAATAAATGTACATACCTATATATTTATATTATTAAATTAATATTAGTATTTCATATATTACATAATTATTCATAATATATATATATATATATTTAATCATTCTTCGATGGTGAACGTGGAAGATGAGTCTCATCGCATCGTGGAGACGGTTAGCCGTAAGTACGCAAGAGCGATAGTAACATTTCATTAATAGAAAATTTTTATGGAATTGGATGGAATATTAATTAATTATATATATATATATAATATCATGCTATATTTATTATTTAATCCATTTATATTCATCATTATATTCATTTAAATAAAGTATAGATTAAAAATAGTTTACACCAGAGTGTGGAGACGGTAAGCCTTACGTATGCACACATGGTAATATTGTTTTTCATAGGATGGATAAAATGAGAATTTTGGTGGTCCCATAATCATAAAAACATATCCGCATATAGTAGATGATTTATTTATTATTTTATAATGATATAAACATAGGACGATGAAGTAGAAGATGCAAACAACTTTGAAAGAAGGGATAAAACGATTATATCTTCTTCAGGTGTCTCCTTTTAATTTTCACAAAAGAATCCTTAAGTTTGTTTTATGCCCAAAGGGTTACCTCTGGTATAAATTTTGGTAATTTTAGAGGAGTTTTGAGAATGGTGTTTCTGAGAAAAAGGGTTTTGGAGGTCTGAATAAAAGAGAAGTAGAAGTTCTCTTTTATAGGAGTGGTGAGACACAATTTAGAAAAGATTTGAAATATTATTTTCTTATAAATTTATTATCTATTTAAAAAGGATCAAAAGTGATTTATTTAGATTATAATATGAGGAAGGGTCTGAATTATATCATCCAATAGGTTTTATACATGTTTATGTAATGGAATTAACCTTAACGTCTGGGATTAACCCTTTGTTAAATAGTTTAACTTTTACCCAGTCTTCTTCTATTTTTATACTATATAATTAATATAGTTAATATAAAATTCCAAGAGAACATCAATTAGATAATTAATGATATATATAACATTATATTATTCATTTTTCTAAATCATATATTTTTAGGATTTTAATATCATTTAATAAAATAGTATTTTTTGAAAAACTCATTTTTATCAAATTTGACACTATTTAGTAATTAATTTTTGTTAAAGTCATAAAAACTTAATTCCGTAGAAAAGATTAAACAATATCAAATATAAAAAGTAATACTCATCTATAACATCTGGTTATAACATCTAAACCATCAAATTAAATTTATTTTAATATTTATAATATCATTTATTTGATTCTTTCATTAATAAGGCAAATGCTAGATCGTTATTATGTCATAATTAAATTTAAATATTTAATCTTTTACAATTAAAAATAAAATAACATGATGTAAGAAATATTTTTAGATTTATAATGAATATTTATAGTTTGAGATATCACTTATTTAACTCTAATTAAATTATTTTAGTAATAAGATACATGTTTATGTAATATTTCCATTTACATTAAATTAATAATTATAACATGTCCTTTTCACACCCATGTGGCTCCATGGGATCCTAAAATCTACCTATGTATTCTCATGGTCAGAAATATATCATTAAATAGGATTATAATACGTGTTTAGGTAGTTTTATATTATTATAATATTATTTTTCTATTCTTATTTACTTGATTTACCCTTTAACAGTGACAAATAATAAAAATTACTGATGTTACGAATAATAATGACCAAAAATAAAAGTTACCTATTTAGAAAATTTAGATATTATGGTTCCAAATATGGAATACATTTTTCCAAATTCCAGACAAGTAATTGGTTGAAATTAATTTAAAATTAATTCATGTTGCCAAATCCAGAAAGCAGGTTTTTAAGAAGTAAGAACTATGAAATGATTGACATGTGTTTGTGTACAATTTCAATGTGAAATTAATTCCAATGAACAAAATTGGTTTCAATTATAAAAATATAATCCAATAACACATTAAAATTAATTAACAATATAATCTAACTATCTTAATAATTTAGATGAAAAACAGTTTTGAATTTAAAAGTAGTATTTTTCACTATTCATTAAAATATGAATGTTATAAGAAATACACCACAAATATATTTAAACTAAAATTTTTATGTCCCACTTATAAATAAGAATTTAATTTTATCATATTTAATATATAAAAGTCTCAAATATTGGATTTAAAAAGGGTTAACCATTAAAAGGTGGTAAAATTGTATTTTTTGAAAAATAATTCTTTTATCTAAAAAATTAAATTTATCTTTATATAATGTCTAATAAATACATAAGATGAATGTTAAAAATATTCTGGATATATCACATTCAAAATGTCGTTAATATTATTAATAACAGTAATTTAAATAACTAGTTTGATAGGTCGTGGTGTGCTCAAACTCGGTGATGGGTGTATCACAAGATATAAAATTATTAAGAAGAAGCATACTGTGGAAGCCTAAGGTATTACATTATGCACTCCTACAATAAATTTAATCGTTCAAATTTAATATCATAATTAAAAACTAGGGGTTTTACATTTCAAAATATCTTATTTGAAAACCCACATTAAAAAATTGATTAATGAGACCTCTATTTTTAAATAAAGAAAGGAAAGTATGAAGGTTACTAGAAATAACATGGACTTGGAAGAAAAATACGACCATAATGTTCTGAAAGAGAGTGATAAATAATACTATTAAGAGAATTTTAACAATCAGAAATCCATAAATCTATGATGATCTAATTGATGATTTGGTTCATCTCAAAATAAAGTACTAGGAAATTTTTTTGGTTTTCAAGATCCTTTCCATAAAGTTAAAGAATATGAGATGAAATAATTACTTGGGTTCATTAAAATCTCACCATTGATCAGGCCTTGAATAATTTTCACTTCATCTATTATTCAAGAAAATTAATTTCATTCCTGAAGTGTTGGAATATCATTTGATCCTTAAATAGAATGATAGGTCATTCCATCTTTCTCAATAAAAGTGTTAGCACAATTTTTCACATATTCTAAAGTCCAACTACAATAAGATAGTACATTTATCTAAAAAACATCAACTAGAGTATAAATCATACTATCCATAAATGGATATCCTAACAATTCTTCAAAAAATAGAAAATATACAACTTTATAAAGAGATGAACCAAATTACTTTATTATTTATTATATATATCTCATATGTTATTTCTTGTTTGCCACATTCCAAACATGTGAACACATTCATCATATATTCTATTGAGTCATAATAAAAAACTGAATTATTAGATATATTTATTAAAAAAAATGCATGTCTCCTTTTCCATAACATAGTGTATTATTCCTTAAGTCCCAAAAAGTTGTATACTTCATCCATGATACCATAACAATCTTGTCGAAAAAACCATAATTAGTTCTCAAGAAACTAGCATCATCCAATTTAATTATTCAAATCTAATATATATTTATCCAAACATCAATATCTTAACCTAAGGATCATATTAAGTGTTATCAATACCATAATAATATGTTCTCCAAATTTAATCTTACCAATAAATTAATATTCGTGTCCATTATAACTATTCAAAATATATTTGAAAATGATTAGTGAAAAACATAAACTGAATAATCCTTATATAATTCACTATTCATAATTCTTGGATCTTAATACCTAAATACTTGAATCTTTCCAATTTAATGGTTGGAAAGGAATAATTATTTCCTTGATTTAGAAGTAGATTCTTATGTTTGGGCATTGAGTTGGGTAATGACCTTGATTTCCATAGATGAGATATTGAACTACATAACAATTGGTAACTCTATGACCCTTTTTCCAAAAAATAAAACATCGTCACCTCCATTTTAGGTACATCTTAGGGTTCTTCTTCCCTTCCTCTTTACCTATAGGAAGCTGAATGTTCTTTCCTCTGTACTTCTTAAATTTTAAAATTTATAAACATTCACCTTCATCTTACACAATGTGTTAGGAAAGTCAAAAAAACTACATTGTTATTCATATATCATGATAACACATTTGGAATAATAACAAAATCTTTCTCTCCTATCATTACCCAATTTTGGTGCTCAAAATCACCATATTTTCCATCAAACTCATTGTCAATCCAATTCATTATGGTTTCCTAAATTTATTAAGGCCAGAGAGAATAGGGTGAGAAATATATCTCATTTAAGAAAACCACATAACCAAGGGAAGTTACTTTCAATATATTAAATCATAGGTTTAATCCTAGTTCATCTATGATCATTACCAAAATTATAGGGCGTTCTTTTATACATATCCTCAAAGTCTATTATGGTTATGATCCAAAATCTATGTTTTCAAAATCTATTTATATGGTTGTTTCTAAACTTAATATTATACAAACTGTAATTCCCTAACCCCAAAAGACTAGATCTGATGCATTATTTTAATACATTGGCATGATTATAAGGAATATAGTTCCAAAGGAATGATCAATTTTGGTGTCTTGGAAAATATATCACATATATGAACATTACATTACAATTTATAACATAAAACAAAACATAGATAATCTTTTGAGAATGCCATTATTCCCCTAGATTAAAATTTTAAATCAATCATAAAACACTTCTTTTCATCCTTGAAAAAAAAACATAAGAAAGGGGTGATCTCAAATGCCCAAAAAGGATAAACAATATAGTGTAAGCTATAATAAATAAGTGTAAAATTTTAAGGCAAGGTATAAAACTTAAACACAAGACTTTTTTTTTAAAAAAATCTTCAGAATAATTTGTCAAGAACAAATAAAATAATTACATCTAAATATTCACAAGGATATTCTACTAGTAGAATAATCACATTTAAAATCAATAACTAATTTCATAATGGTGGAATGCATAATGCTAGATGCCTCAGCCAATGACATTTAAAAATAAATGGTTTTGGCCTTGGCCAAATCTATATCTAAAATTAAATGGGTAAGGCCTCATCCCAGTCCATATCTAGTTAGTCTCATGAGACTTATCGATGCATCGAGATGCTATAGCGGCCCCTAACTATTACATACTATGTCTAATGCATTCCTATTATGAAAAGGGTGTAACATAACCTAATCATTCATATTGAAACAATAATATGAAATGTTAATATATTAACAATAAATCATGAATGGTATAAAAATAACACATCCCCAGTCAAACATATCCTAACTCATTCAATAAAATATAGAAGACTGTATTGTAATAAATCAACCTCAACAAAGAATAAAATCCAATAATGTATATTGACATAGATGAAAATAATCAGTAAACCTCTTGGAGGGAAATATCCCTTTATTTCTGGAAATCATTTAAAAGTCACACAATTTATAAAATATGTCATTTAAAAGAGATTTTTGAATCAAAGTGGACCATACCACTTTTAAGAATTTTAAAGGAATTAATATTTTAAAACATTAATTTCCATATAAATAAATCCTTAAAACCTTTTGAAAACATAAACATTAATTAAAAATATTTAGAAAAACAATTCTTTACAACATTTGAAATGATGATCTAGTTAATTATACCCTTCCTTAAATCCTTAAAATATTCCTTTTGAAGGAATTTTATGAAACATGGATATGAATGATAATTATGTCCCTGTAAATACGTATAGATAAACAATCTCAGATAATATTTAGATTGAGGAATTAATCTTTACCTTAAGTCCGATAATCTCCGTATGTGTCTAAAACTTTTGTATAATAGTTTTTAAAATGTTATTAACTTGTAACAGAATCATAATAATATTTATGATATCATATATGAATGCTTTATGACTTTATATTACTCTTTTATTAATAATTTAATACAACATTTTGGGTAATAATCTCATTGTTTACTGTTTGTGTTTTGACATGTTATTCTTGATCATATTGCTTAGATCATGATTTACATACATCCAGAATGTATATTATGATTTTTAAATCATATATATTCATAAAATAAATAAATATATAATAGAGATATATATTAAATGGAAAACACCATTCATGGAGATGGTGGGCCGTACATATGCATGAACGTTGTTTTTCGTTTTATTATTGTATTGAATGGAAGTAAGTGAATGAAATATACATACATACATACATATATATATTATTTAACTAGAATTTTTATGTAATACATTTAATAATTATTAATATATATATATATATATATATATTTATAATCATTATTGGATGTTGAACGTGGAAGATGAGTCCTACTATGCCGTGGAGACAGTAAGACGCACATATGCACGTGTGAGGATATACTTTCCTTAAAGGATACATGATATGGAATTGGATGGAATATTAATTTTAAATAAATAATATCATTTTATATTTTTTATTTAATTCATTTATATTCATTATTATACCCATAAAAATAATGTATATATGAAAAATAGTTTACACCACGACGTGGAGACGGTAAGTCATACATATGCACAAATGGTGATATTGTCTTTCAAAGGATGGGTAAAAAGAGGAAGATGGTGGTACCATAATCATAACAACATCTAAGAATATTTTATATTATGGATTTATTATTTTAGTATGGTAACAACTTATGAAGAGGAAAAAGAGGAAGAAAATAACTTTGAAAGAGGTGATAAAATTATTACCTCTTCTTAGGGAGTCTCCTTTTGATTTTCACAAAAGGACTCCTTATGCTGGTTTTATTCCCAAACAGTGGACTGTAGAATAATGTAACAAAAGTTGGGAGTAGTTTTCGGCTAGTTTTGGCCAACCCAAAGGTCTTAAAAGTTATGAATAATAGAGAAGGAAAAGTTCCCTTTTAAAGGATAGGGGAGGTACACATTAGGAATGTCTTGAAATAATTATTTATTACAATTTTTTTTGTTTATAATAGATAAAAATGGATTTTTTTAGAGGATAATATGAGGAGGGTTCAAAATTATCTAAACCAATCGGTTTTAGACAATCATTGGCCATGAAAATAACCTTATATTTTGGGATTAACCCTTAGTTAAATAGTTTAACTCTTACCGTGTCTTATTGTATTGTTATAATATAGGGTTAATATAGTTACCATAAAATGACTAGAGAACCTCAAGTGGATAATTAATATAATTTTGAACATCATATAATCCATTTCTACAAATATTATAATTTTTGAATTTTTATATCATTTAATAAAATATTATTGGTTTTAAAAACACATTTATGTCAATTTTGACACTATTTCGTAATTGATTTTCATTAAAGTCATTAAAACATGATTCCTTAAAAAAGGCATTAAATCATATATAAAATCATATAGTCATCCATAAAGTCCTTGAATGACATAAAAACTATGAAATTACATTTATTTTAATATATATAGTATCATTTATTTGATTGTTTCATTAATTGGGAAAATAATTCATTATTACTGTGTCAAAAATAAATTTTATTATATAATGTCTAAAAATTAAAAATAATATAAATTGATTTATTAAATGTTTTTATATTTATAATTATAATATATTTTTAAATTTATCACTTTTATAACTCTAATTTATATTTTTTTAGTAATAAGATACTTGTTTATGTTATATGTCCCTTTACTTAAAATTAATTAATATAATATATCATTTTCTCACCTAAGTGAATCCATTAGGTCTTAAAATATACATATGGATGATAATGGTTTTATATATATCATTAAATATGATTATGAAACCTTTTATGGTAGTTTTATATTATTAATATATTATTTTTTATCCTTATTTCCCTAATTTACCTTTTAACTATGATAAATACAAATAATTTCTAAAGTTACTATTCATAATAGACAAAATTATAAGGTACATATTTAAATAATTTGGACCTAATTATTCCAAATATGGAATCCATTTTTATAAATTCAAAATACTGAATTTTTAGAAATTAATTTAAAATAATTCTCGTTGTCTAAACCGGAAAGTGAGTTTTTAAGAATTACGAACTATCAAAAGATTGACATGTGTTTTTGTCCAATTTTAATGTTAAATTAATTAAAATGTCCAAAAATAGTTTAAATGATATAACCATAATCCAATAACACTTTAAAAAATAATTAAAAAAATAATAATCTACATATATAAATAATTTAGATGAAATGAGGTTTTGAATTAAAATGCACTATTTTTCACAATTCATTAAAATAAGAACGTTATCAGAAAGACACAATAAAATAAACCAAAATAAATATTTAAGTATCAATTCTAAATAAAAATTTAATTTTATAAAATTTAATATATAAAACTTTCCAATATTGGATTTAAAAAGGGTTCACCATTAAAAGTAGGAAGAAATGAATTTTTTAAAAATTACCTCTTTAATCTAAAAAATTCAATTTGTCCATATATTATGTCTATTAAACACATAAGATGAATTTTAAAATTATATGGGTTATATAAAATTCAAAATTTGGATAATACTATTCATAATCACTTTATAAATGGCGAGTTTGAAAGGTCATGGTGCGCTCGAACTCGGTGTTGAGTGTAGCACAAACTTTTGAATTATTAATAAGAAGCGTACATTGGAAGATTAGGGTGATACATTTATCGAGTTAAGACATAACAATTTTGATTAAGAATTCATATATATTTCATAAGGTTCAATCCATTATCTTTTAATAGTTTAACAGGGCTAATAGTGCATCCACTCATTTGTTCAAGTCAAAATTAAACAATTCGTCCATTTGGTTCAAGCCCTACATTTCGTTAGTGGGACAAGGACAAGTAGCATGAAACCATTCATTTAATATATTAATGAAAATTTAAATATTCTAAGTTCACTCATATAACTTATATTAACATGGTTATGGGTGCTATATACTTTCAACTAATTATTTCACTTTATTTAATAAGGCCAATTCATATACTTTTTATGCTTTCAAATTTCAATTTCACATTTAATTATCAATTGAATAAATTTCATTAGGTGGGTCAAGTGGTTAGTATACATGGTATTTTCCATTATTAAAATCAAAATTTAAATAAATCGTTTTAATATATAAAATCCTACCCTTAGAAAGGTCAATATAAGGCACACCTGAACGATGACACAAATGCTTCCAAACACTAAAATGAAAATTATGGGAAAACATCCTACATGGGATGGACAGAGTCGTGGGATTAACCAATTATAAGTAATAACATATTTGGAAAGAGAACAACCAAATATTTATAATTATTATAGGAATATTATATTAATTCAATTAATGGCACCAGATGAAATCAGCGGGCACCACACAATAATTCCAAAATCAACGAACTTGAGGGTTGAGTAATAGACCACCCACCTTAGGACAGCATATCTCTACTCCTACAGTATTATCCTTTCATTAGTTTGGGATTAGAGTGGATCTGAGAAAAAGGAAAAAAATATCACACCTTAATAATTAGGTCGAGAGTAAGAGAGATGAAGAATGGATCAAACAAACTCGAGTAATTACTGTTTGACGTCAAACATGATGAGCATACGTTTTATTAGATTCCTAATTAAGAAGATATCATGATCCCTAAATTAGACCTTAAAAATTCTCCAAAATGAGGGAAAAAAGGATAATAATACTAGAAATCTGGTTAGGGAGTAAGGAGGAGCTAAATTATACCATTAAGGGAAAAAGGTAAAATTACCAAATTTTTTTTCAATCCATGGTTTTTTGGTTGGGTTTTCCAAACTATACAGAAAGCATGCACAAGAACTTGGAGATGGAGGAAGTAGCACGGTTCGATCACATGGTTAGGGAAACCATGTGCCAACTATACAAGATGGCTCTACTGAATAATATAGACCATCCGCACAGTTAGATCTAACCGTGTGACCATCCTTCCCAGTTTACTCTAACCATACGACATTGAAATATTTCTGAAAAAATATGGGTTATAGGCTTTGAAAAATCCACATAATCCCTCAAGACCTTTACTAAACCAATAATAATCTTTATTAGGTCCAAAATAAATAAATATATTGAAATTTAAAGGATCCATACCTAAGTGAAAAAATGGGTTCTTATGTTTACACAGTAAGTTCTTTACAAATAGTCATATAAAATGTTTCCTCGTATCTAGTACATGTCATTACTCCCTGATGATCTTCACATCAGTCATCAAACTTAAACAGGTATAGAAAACATATAAAATATCATCTTATATGGTTTAACAAGTTTAAATAATTTTTTAAAACATGGAATTTTAATATTAAAATTTGAAATTAATAAATATTATAAATAATTTATAATATTAATATACACATTAAATTTTTTATCTATTCATTAATTTAATTTTTTTAGAAATTATAATTATAATTTTCATATAAATATTATATATATAAATTATGTTTCATTCCATATAACTTGAAAAAGTTATTTTAATATTAATAAATATTACTATAGATATTTATTTAAGAAATGTCTTTTAAAAATTTAATTAATTAATTAAAAAAAAATTATAAATAATTAATTTATATATTTTGAAATTAAAAAAATATAAAAAATTACTATAATTTATAATAAAAATTCAAAACTATATAATTCGATTCATAATTAAAATTTATTTAAATGTTTTTTCCAGAATATCCAGTATTACGATATACAACATATTGTAAGGTGAAACACACTTTATTATCAATAATATTTTATGATAAATAATTCTTGATTATGATATAATCTCTAGGGTGTAGGATTTCATGCATTACGAAATCACTAACATTATATTAATGATTTGATAATTTTTTTATGTGAGGGATCATCACCATCGTGATATTCAATATCATATATTATATGTTATAACATAGAGAAACTAAAAAATATACATTGTGTCATCACTTATGATATCCCACATTATATAAAAACACCATATCAACAATTTATAAAATCTATATATCATATTCCTATCCATAATAAAAATTTAACATCACTTATTATAATATTTTATATCATAATTCCAAAAAATGATACTAATGTTCTATCGTTTTTCAGAAATGTAATTTGATATATAAAACAAAAAAAAATCTACATTTTTGTTCTGATTTCGATAATTAAAAAACAAAGAAATATAATAATACCATTTATGAGTTTATAAGTATCTATAAATACTTAATCAAAATGATATAAACAATAAGAAAACCTTAAACTACGATTTACCTTGATTGAAATGAAAACAATGAAAATATAAAATAAAGTACTTTAGTGAACCTTACTCCAATAAATCATTTTCTACTGTCTTTATCACTGTGGTTTGATAAATATCCCCTTGAGGTAGTTGAAGGATTTCCTCCTCTATGGATTATTTATGGGTTCACTTGTGTTTCCACTTAAATTGGCATGACCCTCCTCAACTTTGGATGGGCTTAGAGGCATCACATCATAAAATGAATTTGAAAAAAAGTATCATTTGAAGGAAGATGATTTTTTATTAAAAATACATATCTTGTGAAAACCTATAATTCTGACAATATTATGCGAAAAACACTAAAAAACTCAAATGATAATGAACATAACATATATAAAACAATAAAAAAATCAATGAATAGTTTAAATAAACACAAAATCCACTCATATGAAAACATCCACGCATCAAGAAATGATAGTTCATCAAGTAGAATAATGTGAAAACAAACACTAAAGAACAAACATATATCAATAGGGCCGTAAAAAATATTCTATATCTAAAAAACTACTGTATTTTTAAAATGGACCCTCGAGAAAAAACACTGAATCGTGATACAATTTCTAAGGATATTCACATCTATTATAACCACCATCTTATCTTGGATTCAACATTTAGATACATAAGGATATAACTATAACTTCTGCTTTAAATAATCATACTAAAAATAACTTAACAAGAAGAGTAATATGATCCGTCCCTCAACTATAATGATGAGGTACCTGAGCTAAAACTCCTAGGTCAAAATCAGGGATGATTGTACATTCATATATGCACATGGGCCCCTAAGAAACTATATCCTCTATTTATTTTGGGTATTCTATTATAAATAAATTATAATATATAATATGAAAACAACATTTCATAAAATAATATAATAATGTGATACATATGTATATTAATTCAATGTTCATATACTTTAGAAAAGAAAAGAAATTCATTTAAATTTTAAATTAATAATTTAAAATAGGGAATTCATAAATAAATTCATCAGAAATTATATATATTACATATGAATTAATTCTTCCCCCACCAAAGAATGGGTCCCTAGTCACATTGATGTATCTAATAGTATTTGAGAGCCTTATTTAATTAAATAATCGACATTACAAACTTGAGGAAGCTAAATATTATAAAAATGGTGTAAATGGCCTATCCATCTACAAAGATAACATGCATTAAGTGTCTATATGAAATATAGTTTTGAATATCCTCACATAGAACATTATATGTTCACCTGAGGTTTATTCTATGATAAAATAGAGCTAATGAGATTATATAGTTGATGAAAAATTACACTAATTTTTTAATGAGACTCGTCATACTATCATTTTTAAAATAATAATAACTATTGATTTTATCAGGTTTAGCTGAAGCACTTACTATATCTATCATTGCTAATATATTATTCTTATCCATCACCTCTTTACTGACCACTTCTATATATGAGGGGATAAAAAAAATAATGTACTTGGATTGTATGTCAGGATGAAATAAAATCATAAACTGGAGATCTTTGAGAGTCCCTTTAGTTATTAAATCAAGAGTAAACTAATCATGTTCAATAAAACGAGGATCATTTTCTATAACTAAATGGAACCCTTACTGAAGTGTCATAAACACCCTAAAATTGTGTATATTTAGAGTTTTAGGAAATAATTTATGGATAAAAATTTTCATTAAACTCTTACATGTATCTTATTTATGCACCATGTACCACACAACCAAACCCTACCACTTTCTTCTTGGGTTTCCCAACATATAACTAGTAATTTTTTTGAATGCATTAGGTGTTTGGGGGAAAACCACAATTCACTAATATTTCTCTAGCTACTCCTAGGGATCATAAAAAACCCTAGTCACCATGTAAAGAAGGTGAATTCTACATTGTGAATTCCTAATGATAATCATTCAGTTGATATAAATCTCTTTCTATTCACAAAACAACCTAGGTCACCCCACCATCAGGCACCCACGCCAGTCTATAGAAAGGGCCTATGGGTGTTCTCAATCACCACAAGAAAGAAAATTATTAACGTATAACTGGGGACACACCTTTGAGATTTATTTTTTCCCAAAATGAATAATAACAAAAGTATCATATCTTAATGAACCTCACATGAATTTGTGGGTAATGCACTCTATTATATAATATGAATAAATATATCTAACACATGACACATAAAAACTGTGACATGATGAAACATAATAGAATATGGAAATACTAGATAAAATTAGACAAGGTAAATCATAGGTAAAAAATTCAAGAATGGAAGGGAATGGGAACTAAAATTTTGTGATATAACATTTGGAGAACACAAACTAAATAAAAAAATCAAACAATAAACTACTACCTATTATTTTGTGACATGAGGTCATCATCCCTTGATGACATCTCCATAACCCAAATGAGACTATCATGTATACCCTCAACCTCTAAACAACACCTGATATTATTCCTACCAAAAATTAGATGAGATATATATAGAGAACAAAACTTTTAATTTACTGATATTAAATTTGTTTTAGGAATATTTAGTACATTACACAAAAAAACACCTAAGGACCATAATATTTTATTGTATATAGTGGATAGGTGCACAATCATATGATTTGGTGAAAGATCTTTAATTCTACCATAAAATTTTCCCATACATTAATCATCATAAATGTAACCTTCTTAATATCTTTATTCAAAACTTAGAGAAAAGATACATATAAAAGGGTGATCTCAAATTCTTAGTAATGATAAACAAGGGAGAAACATAATCATGACATGAACATAAGGGTATGAGAACAAGATAACAACATTTTAAAAATATACCCAACCTAACAAAGAGCATAACATTGAGTCATGGAACAAATATTGGATGTTAATAAGACATGAATCATAAGGTAATCAAAGAACAAGATCCATGAGAGCATAACATTGACATATGAAATATATTTTTGGCATACACATCGGACTATAACATTGTGAATTTGTATAAATAGAGACAATATTTCTGTAGCACCCCTTTTTTGAGGTATGTGGACAATTCTGATGCTCTTTTATGTGTTTAAAGTGCATGGGATGAGTTGGGAAGAGTATGGGAGAGTTTGGAATGGTTTTGGATGAGTTTGGAGGCTTTTAAAGGGGTGCACAGTTTGAGCACGGTTAGTAGAAACCGTGCGGATTCCCCAAGAAACCGTGCAAGGGAGACAGTAGGATTTTCATGGCCAGCGCATGGTTTTCCAAACCACATGAGGAAACCGTGTGGGCCCTTGCTCCCGAGGTAGTAGCGTGCGCATGATTAGCACACGGTTTGCCAAACCGTGCGGGCTAACTGTGTGACCACTTTAAAATAGGGTTATAAGTTCCCGGCTCCCTCGGGATTAACCTATTTCACTCCAATATTCCTCCCACTTAAGACTCACTCGGGATTTTGGTTTCTCAGGGTTTAAAGGTGCTCTCCCACTCATTTTGGAAGCGTTTCAAAGGGGTTTCAAGGCGGTTTGGAGGTGGGTTCTCCCGGGTAAGTCTTCTCTCATGGTTTCTTTGTGTTTTCCTTTAGATCTATTGTTCCCTATTTCTTGGTTTTCTATATCTACACTTGTTGTGTCTATATCTAGGGTTTTGGTTTCCTTGGATGATGATTTTAAGGCTTGTGAATGTTAGGGAAGGGGATCTAGAGAGGTTTTAATGCTGCATTCTTCAGATTTGAGGTGCAATTGTTCGTGGGTCGATTCCTTGGGAACCCTAAATGTAGGTGGCTTTTCTCTAGACTCCACATGGTTAGAGATAATGGTTTTTGTTCCACTAAATATGTTGTGCTGGATATTAATTGTGTTTTTATGTGAGAAATTTATTAGAAATCCCTTGGGTGATGTTTTGGGGATTTTTGGGAAAAAGAGGGTTTCATGGTGAAATGCTATTGTTTCGGATTTTAAAACGAATATTTTAAAATGGGATGATATAGTTGATTTTTGAAAATTATTTATGGAAATGACTTTCAATAAAAAGGATGGTTTTATTGAAATGTTTTTTGGCATTGAAAACAGTTTTCAATAAATGGATAATTTTTTGAAATGGAATGATATGAAATGGAATTGGTTGATTGCATGTGGTTGTGACCATGGTGGGATATATTCTTGTCTTGGATTGTTTGGAATGTTGGGTGGAAGTGGTGTGAGGTACCACTATAAAAAGGGGATGGATGGTGGACGGAAGGGCCACTATTAATCGTAAGTGGACAGGAAGTTCCACTAAGTGTGAATGGGTGAACGGGTTGGACGAAAGCTCCACCGTTTGGTTGTGTTGTTGTACTTTGCTTTGCAAGATGGAATTGTGGTGCTAGTGCATAAATGATGAGATGGATTGTGGAATGTTTGGTTGGATTTCCCTTGGATTCTTGGGTTGGATGTGATGGTTTGATAAGGGCATGTCTGGCTTATGAAAATGGTTGCACTTGTGATTTAATTTATATAATCTGTTTTATATAAATGTGATAATGGTTATATCCTAGTGGAATTTTTAGGGAAGTCATTTGGGGAAATACTATAGAGTTTTAGTACTCACCCCCTTCTTTGGAACTGTGGTGTCTTTGCAGATGTTGTGTACCGTGACGTGGGCAAAGGTAAGGCATCACCCTCCTTTAGTGGAGCATTGTGATCCCTTGGTGGATCTTGGAGCTTGGAGTTGGGTGTGGAGGTTTGGAGGTGTCATGGCTCATGGTGGTTTGGTTGTTTAGTTTCTGCTTGTACTCTTATGTTGTGTGGACATGTCTGGTTTTGTTGGTTTTGGGTTGTATTGTGGAACAACTTGGTTGTTTTTGGGAATACAAGTTTGGGTGTTTTCTGGGCATGTGTCATACAGTGGCTGTTAGTGGATGGTTTGGTTGGTTTTTTTATTAAGGTATAATCATTCCCCAACTTGATCTTTAAGCCCTCGGCATTCATTGCCAACCTTTGGAGTCTTGGGAACGTCACTTAAGGCCAAGTATCCCTCAACGCCTCCTCAAGCCAATGAGGTAGGGGCGAGGTGTTACAAGTGGTATAAGTTTTTTCAGTCCAATAGAGTTGATTCTTGGATTTGGTGTTGAAATTTGTTGTGTTACATTCCTTGAGTCAGGATGGTAGCAAGGAGTAGGAATGTCGGAACATGGAATGTATAGCATAAAATGACATAACTAACCATTTTATGCTGAAATTCAAGTTACCAGGGAGTTTGGTACATAAGTGTTTTAGAGAAACTTATAGGCATTGGATATCTTATTGTCATGGGTGTAGCCAATGAGATAAGCATGAAATGCATAGTAGAAATGACATCCCACATGGATGCATATTTCATTGGGGTATAATGATTTATGATGTGATTCGAATGTGTGAAATTGTAATGTGAATAAATTGGTATTTTGAAAATGGTTTAGTTTTCAAAATGGTGGAACATGGAACATGTGGAAAATGTGGAAAGCCTTATTGTGATAGTGCTGTGTAATGTGATTTGAAATGGGATTTCATGATGTCTATGGATGTGAGACTCATGTTTGTTTGTTTTTTTTTATAGAAAATGAACCGGGTAGGCGTCGTAGAGACCAACCAGAGGTGGCTGCTGAGAATGTGGTAGCACCTTAACCTCAGGTGAACCAACAGTTAGTGCAAAGCATAGTGAAAGCTTTCCAAGCTGTGGAAAGTGGAAATAAAATGGATGAACCAAGGCATGTGGATCATGCAGTTTAGTTTCAAAAGAAGAATCCACCCATCTTCAGGGGTGATTCAGAGCTAGAGAGGGCAGAAGCATGGTTGAATAGAATGAACAAGATCTTCGAGTTCTTGGGATCTCTGGTAGAGTTAAAGGTGACGTTGGCCACATATATGTTTGAAGATCTTTCCCTTTAGTGGTGGGAGTTGGTAGTCCAATATGGGACGGACCAGGGTATGACATGGGAAGGCATTGAAGAATTGTTTAAAAAAGAATACTTCCCACATACGTTTAGAATTCAGCGCACGACTGATTTCTTTAGTTTGAGGAAAGAGATTATGCCTGTGACAGAGTATGAAGCTAAGTTTATGAACTTAGTGCGGTTTGCACCCAAGGTGGCAGGCAGCACATTGTTGAAGTAACGGATCTTTGAAGTGGGATTAAGGCAAGAAATTCATATAAAGATAGCTGTGTTGTGTGTAAATGATTACACAGAGATGGTGATTAGAGCCTCGGTGGCTGAGAGGGATTTGTTGGGTGCTCCGGGTGGAGGAAGCGTGGTGGTACCCATGGGGAATAGGGCGAACTCTAACGCTGGGATCAAGCGAAGGAGGGGCACTTATTCACAGGGCAGGAATATTCCATATAATCCGACAGCAGGATTAGTAAATCTTCCTCCGAGGCCCCAGAGCAAGACTAGATGTTTTCAGTGTGGTTCCATGAGCCACATCATGCAGGATTGTACAACACAACCTTGATCATGTCATAATTGTAAGCAGATGGGACATATGTGGTGTTATTCTCGGAATTCTCCAATGCCAGGTGCACGTGACACTCCTCAAGGATTGCAGACATCGTATGCTTCGACGGGACGAGGGAAATAGCACACCGTTCATCATCAGAGTAATGTGGGTCATGGTGATTCTTGAAAAAACATGATGCATCAGCAAAGCAATAAAGAGTAGAGTGTGGCAAGTAAACATGTGTTCGGAGCTGTGAAGATTGTGGTGGATGATCTGTTGGGACCATCCACAGTGCGAGGTACTATTCTTTTAAATTCTACCTTGATGCAAGTGCTGTTTGATATGGGTGCTTAACACTCTTTTATTGCTGCACATGTGGTTGATTTTCTGGGTTTAAGGGTATAAATGATGCCCTCGGTTTTGAAACTTCAAACTCCTCTGGGTCGAAGAGAGTTTTAAGACTTCTTGTGTAGATAATGTTGTATCGTTGTGGGCGAGTTTGAGATAGTGTGTAATTTCTCAATGCTTGAGATGGATGGGTATGATGTAATCTTTGGAATGGATTGGCTAGTGAATTTTAAGGCCCACAACGATTTTGATGTGCGGACAGTGGATTTTATGACACATGATGGTGTTATACATCTCTTTATAGGAGAGGGGCATGAAAGGCAGGGTGCAACGGGTTTGTTGGCACTAGCAGTGGGTACGTTATTATATCAGTTGGCACTTTTGTCGTTGTAATATTTAGAGGTTGTTGAGAAAAATATTCTTCCAACAGTGGTAAGTCAGTTCATGGATGTTTTTTCTAAAGAATTCTGTGGGTCAACACCCGTAAGAGAAGTGGATTTTACGATTGATCTCTTTCTGGGGACCAGTCCTATCTCACTACTGTCTTATCAGATGGCACCAGTTGAATTGCAGGAATTGAATGTCCAGTTGGAAGAGTTAGAAAACAAAGGGTTTATCCGACCTAGCACGTCTCCATGGGCAGTGCCGGTGTTGTTTGTGAAAAAGGCGGTTGGAACTTTTAGGCTCGGTATTGATTATCGTAGACTTAAACAAGTTATGATAATGAATAGATATCCAGTTCCATGAATTGATGATTTCTTCGACCAGTTGAGGTGAGCCCAATGGTTCTCCAAGATAAACCAAAGGTAGGGATATAATCAATTGCTGGTGAGGAAGGAGGATATTCCAAAAACACCTTTCAGATTTAGATATGGCCATTATGAATATGTGTTTATTCCCTTTGGTCTAACGAATGCACCAGTAGTGTTCATGGCATTGATGAATCAAATATTTTGGAGATATCTGGTTTCATTTGTGGTGGTGTTTGTAGATGATATTCTAGTGTATTCAAAGACAAGGGCGGAGCATGAGCAGCACTTGGCGATAGTTCTGGGATCTTGAGGGATCATTGGTTGTATGAAAAATTTTCAAAGTGTGACTTTTGGATACAAGAATTTCATTTTCTTGGCCATCCAATTTCTGAAAGGGGAGTTTCAGTGGATCTGGAAAAGATAGAGGCTGTTATCTCATGGAAACCACCAAAAAATGTGTTTGAGATACAGATTTTTTTGGTCTATCTTGGTATTATCAGCTTTTTGTTCGTGATTTTTCATGTTTGGCTTCACCGGTGATAGCTTTGACAAGAAATAATGTTCCATTCCAGTGGAATGAACAGTTTCAGCAGTGTTTCGAAGAGATAAAGGGTTTCCAAACATCCGCACCAATCGTGGATTTTCCAGAACCAGGAAAATGGTATGTGGTGTATTGTGACGCATTGAGATCAGGTTTGGGGTGAGTTATTATGAAAGGGAATCATGTTGTTTCATATGGATCATGACAGCTGAGGGTGCATGAGAAGAACTACCCAACTCATGATTTGGAGTTGGCAGTAGTGGTCCATGCTTTAAAAGTGTGGCGTCATTATCTCTTCGGTGAGAAATTCACAGTATATACAGATCATAAGAGCTTGAAGCATGTTTTCTCACAAAGGGATTTAAACTTGAGGAAATGAAGATGAATAAAATATCTCCAGATGTTTTATTTCGACTTTATGTACACACCAGGTAAGGGAAATTCGTTGGAAGATGTATTAAGTAGAAAATCATATGCTCAGGTGGTAAAACAGGAATTAGACCAATGGCAATTGATGTCTGTTATAGCCGATATGCGGTTGGAATATGAAGACCAGGGCGATAGAGCAGTCTTCTTTCCGGTTGTGTTGATTCCTGACTTGGTTGTCCTGGTTAGAGAGGCACAACTATCTAATTCTGAGTGTGTGACCATGGGGTTGAGACTCAATAATGGGGATACCATTGAGGGTTGGTAACTAAATGGAGATTCAATTTTGTGTTTTCATAATCATATGGTTGTACCGATTTCTTATCAGGAGGATATTCTAAGGGCGTATCATCATTCTAGATGGTCTATTAATCCTAGAATTCAGAAAATGTATAAAGAATTGAAAGCACAGTTCTGGTGGGTTGGTATGAAAAGAAGAGTGGCTGAGTTTGTTTCGAGATGCTTGACTTGTCAACAGGTCAATGTAGAACATCAAAGGACAGAAAGATTGTTGCAGTCTTTACCAATCTCTATTTGGAAGTGGGATAAGAGAGCCATGGATTTTATCACAGGTCTCCCAAGAACGGTCAGAAAGCACGATGCCATCTGGGTGATAGTGAATCGGCTAACGAAGTCGTCACATTTCATCCCGATTCGTGAATCTCATACGGTGGAGGATCTATTGAAAATCTATATCCAGGAGGTGGTAAAAAGGCATGGTGTTCCAGTTTTGATTGTATCAGATAGAGATTCGAGGTTTACATCTCGTATCTAGAAATCCTTACAGTAAGCCCTTGAGACACAGTTGACTATGAGCACGACGTATCACCCTCAGACGGATGGTCAATCCGAGAGAACGATACAAACTCTAGAGGATATGTTGCGAGCTTGTGTACTGGATTTTGGTGGCTCAAGGGAGGAGCACTTGTCGTTGGTTGATTTTTCGTACAATAATAGTTATCAGGCATCTATACAGATGGCTCCGTTCGAAGCATTGTATGGGCGTGTGTGTCGTTCTCCACTATGTTGGGTGGAAATGGGTGAGTCCTCGATAGTCGGACGGATCCTTGTCCAAGAGACTATAGAGAAGATCAAGTTGATAAGGAAGAGAATGGAGACGCCTCAGAGTCATCAGAAATTTTATACAGATCATCGTGGACGACCTTTTTCGTTCAAGGTGAGTGATCATGATTTCTTGAGGATCTCTCCTAGGTTGGGACATCATCAGTTTGAGAAGTTTGGAAAGTTATCTCCGAGGTATATTGGAACTTTTGAGATTCTTGAGTGGATTGGTGAGGAGGCTTATCTTTTGGATTTTCCACCATGGTTTAGTGCGGTACACAATGTGTTTCATGTGTTGTAGTTGAAAAAGTATCAGCCAGATCATGACCATGTCATTCAATGGGCTCATGTTGAGCTAGAACCGGATGCTTCATTTGTGCACGTGCTAGTGAGGGTTGTGGATAGGCAAGAGAAAGACTTTCATGGTAAAATCATTTCTTTATTTTAGGTTTTGTGGCAACATGGTTAGATTCAAGAGGAGACTTGGGAGCGAGAGAAAGAGATGGTCGAGCAGTGGACCGAGCTCTTCCGGCAAAGGGCAGGTTTACTACTTTCTAGGGACGGAAATTCCAAAAGTGGGGAGAATGTAGCACCCCCGGTTTGAGGTATGTGGACTTTTTTATGCTCTTTTATGTGTTTAAAGTTCATGGGATGAGTTGGGAAGAGGTTGTGAGAGTTTGGAATGGTTTTGGTTGATTTTAGAGGCTTTTAAAGGGGTGCACGGTTTGAGCACAGTTAGTGGAAACCGTGCAGATAACCCAGGAAACCGTGAAAGGGAGACAGTAGTCTTCACACGGCCTGTGAATGGTTTTCCAAACTGTGCGAGGAAATCGTGCTGACCCTTGCTCCCTAGGTAGTAGCATGCACACAGTTAGCACACAGATTGCCAAACCGTGTGGTCTAACTGTGCGGCCACTTAAAAATAGGGTTATAAGTTCTGGGCTCCCTCCGGAAAAACATATTTCACTCCAATCATCCTCCCACTCGATCCTCACTCTGGATTTTGGGTTCTTAGGGGTTAAGGGTGATCTCCCACTCGTTTTGGAAGCCTTTTAAATGGTTTTTAAGGCCGTTTGATGGTGTTTTCTCCTGAGTAAGTCTTCTCTCATGGTTTCTTTGTGTTTTCCTTTAGATCTGCTCTTCCCTCTTTCTTAGTTTTCTAGATCTACAATTTTTTTGTGTAGATCTTGGGTTTTGGTTTCCTTGGATGATGATTTGAAGGCTTGTGAATGTTAGGGAAGGGGATATAGAGAGGTTTTGTGGGTGCATTCTCCGGATTTGAGGTGCGATTGTTCATGGGTCGATTCCTAGGGAACCCTAAATGTAGGTGGATTCTCTCTCAACTCCACTCAGTTAGATCTAATGTTTTTGGTTTCAATGAATTTGTTTTTGTTGAAATTAATTGTGTTTTTATTATTGAAGTTGATTAGAAATCCCATAGGTGATGTTTTGGGGATTTTTGGAAAAAAGATGGTTTCGTGGTGAAATGATATTGTTTTGGATTTTAAAATGGGATGCTATGGTTGATTTTTGAAAATGATTGATGGAAATGGGTTTCAATAAAAAGCATTGTTTTATTGAAATGTTGTTTGGAATGGAAAATGGTTTCCAATAAATGGATAATTTATTGAAATGGATTGATATACAATAGAATTGGTTGATTGCATGTGGTTGTGACTATGGTGGGTTATATGATTGTCTTGCCTTGTTTGGAATGTTATGTGGAAGGGGTTGGAAGTAATACTATAAAAATGGGATGGATAGTGCACGAAAGGGCTACCATCAATGGTAAGTGGACAGGATGTGCCACTAAGTGTGAATGGGTGAAAAGGTTCGACGGAAGCTCCACCATTTGTTTGTTTCGTTTTTTTGGTTGTGTCGTTGTGCGTTGCTTTGCAAGATGGAATTGTGGTGGTAGTGTGTAAATGATGAGATGGCTGGTGGCATGTTTGGTTAGCTTTCCCTTAGTTGCTTGGGTTGGATGTGATGGCTTAGTAAGGGCATGTTTTGCTTATGAAAATGGTTTCACTTGTGATTTAATTTATATAAACTGTTTTATATAAATTTGCTAACAGTTTTATCCTAGTGGAGTGTGTAGGGAAGTCATTTGGGAAAATCCTACTGAGTTTTAGTAATAACCCCATTCTTTGGCACTATGGTGTCTTTACAGATGTTGTGTACTGTGACGTGGGCCAAGGTAAGGCATCACCCTCCTTTAGTAGTGCATTGTGATCCCTTGGTGGAGCTTGGAGCTGGGTGTGGAGATATGAAGGTGTCATGGATCATGGTGGTTTGGTCGTTTAGTTTCCGCTTGTACTCTGATATTGTGTGGACATGTCTGGTTGTGTTGGTTTTGGGTTGTATTGTGGAACAACTTGGTTGTTTTTCGGAATACATGTTTGGGTGTTTTCTGGATATGCATCATATTGTGGATATTAGTGGATGGTTTGGTTGGTTTCGTATGAAGGGAAAATCATTCCCCAACTTGAACATGAAGCCCTCGACATTCATTTCTAGCCTTTGGCGTTTTGGGAACGTTGCTTAAGGCCATATAGCCCTCACCACCTCCTCAAGAAAATGAGGTAGGGTCGAGGTGTTACACTTTCTTATTTAGATAAGGACATGAAATCAATCACTCACATAAACTTATGGACATGTAACCATTTATACATATAAAATTATGGAAATAAAATATAGGTCTACACATAACATCATGAACATGTAATCATGTTCATGCATAACATTGTGACCATGTAATTAGGTTCACATATAATATTGTGAACATGTAATTAGGTTCATGCATAACATTATGAACATGAAATTCAGTTTATGCATAAAATTGTGAAAAATTAATAAGGTTCATTAATAACACAATGAATATGAGATTATGTTCATGCATATCATATTTAATCATTAGTTATCCTTCTGTACCCAATGAATTGGGGGAGATATAGGTCCCACCTATCACATAATGAAAATAATACATATGTGTTCCACAAGATTATAAAACATTCATCATATCATATTCCATGAAATTAAATGGGTTTCATAAACATTTCACTATATCATAAACTATGTAAAGAGACATGTTTTATAATCATTTCATTATTTCATCATAACATAACCAGGGAAAAAACAATATTTCCTAATAATTTTATTATGGAATAACCTGTGAAAAAATGAGTTTCATAAAAAACATTACATTGTAAACCATCTAGATAAGGAATAATAACGGTATCCATGGTTCATATCCCCAGAAAATCATAAGTTACATCAAATTATAACATCTTATAAAGAGAATATTTTTGAAATATTACTAGGATCATTTTTAAGGAAAATAATTTGTCTTTGAAAATGTGATTTTTGATAAAAAATCATTAAACATTTTTAAAATAATTTTTTCTGAAAATAACCTTTAGAAAATAAAATGGATTCTTTAATGAAAACAATTTTCATAATGGTGGGAAATTGATTTCATTTCATACATGTTAAAAAAATATTCCTTTTACATTTTTGATAAAATCCAATCAATGATTTTTCGAAAAATGACATGAATAATACATTCAAAATACTTTAAGAAAGTGAAACATGTGTAAAAATTTATTTATTAAATTATTTAATGAATTTTAATAAAGTTTTTTTAAAACATTTTTTGAAAAAAATGTTTTAGAAGATGTTTTTTTTCAGTCGAAGAGAGAAATAAAGACAATATTTCTTAAAAACATTATTTTTTAACTCTAAAGTACATTAAGAGAAGAATATGAATGTAAAAAATGCATTATCATGAAATTAAAAAAGGATAATAAAATTCATTAGTTTATTGAGAGAAATATCATAATATTTCTTTATTAGAAGTATAATAATGAGAAACCCCAATAAATGTTTAGATTGTGACATAAAACTCTTACCTATTGGGTAACATTAAATAATAAACTACAAGAAAAAATAATGTCAAATTAAACTAATAATATAATTATAATATAAAATTAATTATATTACATGTCAAAGGGCCTATATATACACCTCATAAATAAAGATAGGTGCATAACATAAAATATTTGTAAATGAAGGAAAATTGAAACAAAAATACATTACAACTTCGGTATTTTTAAACCCCAAAACACGTGAGAGGGATATTGTAAAATAGATATGTGAATCCAAATAATTTCACATATAATAAAAATAAAGTAAATTCTTGGTAATTATATACTCCACATGAAAGAAACACATGGTGAATATGGTTTGTGTCTCACAACAAATAAAGGTGAGATAGAAATCCATTACCACTTTAGTAATATTTTAGAACATAATCCACAATAAAGCATAAAATAAAATAAAATTTTAAATATTATAAAAATAATAAGATGTATGATATAAAATTTAAAAGAGAAAGCATATACACCACACAAAAGAAATGAGTTTTTAATTTTCATATGTCTCCCACAAGTAAATGGGAGACTAGAAATCCCTTAACATCGAGTCTCAACTTACTTCGTACACATTCAATACTACTATATAATAAATAAAAGTATATTTTACATCTATTATTAAAATATAATTATTTATATTATACCATATACGATTTACTTACAATCATTTATTACTATTTTACTAAAAATTATTTTTTAGAATCACATTTTGGGTATTAAATTCATTGTTTTTCATATATATTTTGATTTTTATATTTTCAATTATCTTTATTTGATTACTATTCCATCATCTCTAGAATAATAATAGTGATATAATTATTATATTTATAATTAAATTATACATATAATTCCAATCATGAAATATGGTTTTTAGAAATTAAGTATGTTGCAACAATGGAGATGGTATATCATACGTACACATGAGTAACATTTCCATTATTCAATGATCATTATAGAAATAAGGTAAGTAATATTTTATATTTAAATAATTAGAGTAATTTCATAATTAAACTATTATTTTTTTTAAAATTTCATTATACATATCATCCATGTTGTGTGGTGATGAAAAGCGATATTCACTTCCCTTCAGGAACACGATAGTCCACAGGTACACAAACAATGTTATCATTATCTAATGACTGAAATCAGAAGAAATAAAATGATATATTATATATTTATGATGATAAATATGTTATTAATATCAGAGTTATTTAATTTATATCACATATATCCATTAACATTATTCTTATAATCTTCCATGTAAATTATTATTGAAAAACAAACTCACAACACTTTGTAAGGAAATAAACCACAGTATACACGAACGATGTTATCGTATCCCCTATAGAATGGAAATTAAAAAGGTATATAAGATACAATGACTCCATAGGTATAATTATTTGAAAAATATAGTATACATATAAATATAAATACATTTTATTCTTAATCATACCCAACTTTGATAGGTGGTAATGGAAAAAATGTCAATGGTTCCCAAGTCAGTAGTTCACCAAACACTTAAATGATCATTTAAATTTCCATTTGATTAATGTTGAGATGGTTGTAAATTATTCCATTAACTTAAAAGAATATTAGTATATGAGGACAATGTGTTTATTATATAATAATCTTTGATTTAGAATTTATATAGGTGGAGGAATAAATAAAATAAATATTCCCGTTGAATAATATTATGTCTTATTCAAGTAACCTCATTAGGTTTTCACCAAATCCTTCCATTGTTATATTTATTCCAAAAATAATTATTTTATAATTAGATAAAGGAATTTGAGAAGTTAATTTCTCGGGTATTTTCTGAACACAAATGGTTTGAATGTGTGCATAGGAGAGGAGAGGGGGTGGCCTTTTGATAATTTGGTGAGTGATAGACATGTAATTTTTAGAAATAAAAAGGTTTTCCCTTGTTTTTATTGGAAAAAAGGTTTGAAAATGGTAAATTCTCTAGAATTAGTCATTATAGGTTCAAAATGTTGTTATATAATGGATTTTAGAAATTTTTTTAGGTTATTTAACCCATATTTTTTTAGTTTAACTCTTCGTGAACCTATTTTTACCTTAATAGTGATAAATAATTATTAACCAGTTTACTATTAACTATGGAAAAAGTTACGTTTACCCTATAATAAAATATAAATTATTCTGATTCCAAAATATGGAATCCATTTTTTAAAATTGTTTTCACATAAGTGGTAAAATTTAATTTAACATTAATCCCATAAACATGATAAAAAATTAGGGTTCCAAAGGGAAAATTTAGTATTTTTTTACTATTCATAAAAACAATAAATATTTTCAGAAAAGCTTCCAAAAAGTCACCAAAAGAAAATTATGAAATTTTTATTTTATAAATTAAATTTATTTATTTCAATTAAATTTTCTAAATTCATCCAAAAATATTTTTAAAATAAGTTCCCAAAAGGTGACAAATTACATTTTATAAAAATATAATTTTTAGTGCTAATCTAGATTTATTTTTAATTATTATATATAAATATTCTAAGATAAATCTAAAAATTTAATTTTAATATATAATTTATATATTTAATTAAAATAATTAAACAAAAGTGGTTTGTTTAATTTATTGATTTAAAATGCCTTTGTGTGCATAAAAATTGTTTTTTTTTTCAAAAAATGATTTCTTTTATTTTATAAGGTGTTTATTTTTTTCTAATTAATTGGTCACAAAATAATTAATTTTATATACAATTATAAACCATATATTTTTATATTTTAGTTTATCCTTTCCATACCCATCATTCCAATGGAATGTTGATATATATTATAAAGTATTTCAATAATATGTAACATTTCATTTAAACTCAGTGTTTAATGTAATGGAAGATAAAATCTATGTTACATTTAAATCAAGCTAAACATGGTGTTTCAAGTAATAAAAAAATATAAAAAAATACTAAATTTATTTGAAAAAATTATTTTCCAAAATCTCAGGGAGTTAAATTATACCACCTTATAAGGTATTTTCCTCGAAATTCATCACCTTGGTACCAATAAATGAGGACAATTCTACCTTATTAAATCATCAGGTTCCCATGTAGATTATTCAAGTAGGTGGGTTCACTATAAAATAATTACTTGTAAGTGGTATTATTTATTTGAACCTTCTCTTTTTAATCTAGAATATCTACCAATTTTTCCCACAAGTAAAATCATGATCCAGTGGTATGACATATGTGTTCAGTATAGGTGAAGGATTTGGTATGTAATTACTTAGGAGAGATATATGGAACACATCATGAACCAGAGAGAGCTTTTATAAACGCACCAAATGATAAGATACTATCTTGATAAGATCTTGTTTTTTAAAGGGACTGATATAACTAGCCTTAGTTTTCCATGCTTTCTTCCATAGATAAATTCATAAAATACCTTCTCACCAGCATCAAATTATAGATAAGGTCAAGGATTATCTTCATAAAATTTATATCAAATTTTTTCAATCCTTATGTGTTTCTAAAAAGATCTGACCTTATTTGGATTTTTTTCTGATACTTTGTTCCAATGCATTAGAGTTTTATTCTTCTTTCTTTAAAGGGATTCACAAAGATCGATCTGAGTGAACGAGTGAAAGCTATTGTTTTAAAAGAAATCATATTGGGAAAATTATTGATCCCAGAACCATTGAAATCCGTATAATGAGATCTTATAATATCTACTAGGGTTTGATTTGTTCCCACAAACTAATCATATTCCAGAGGATGATATGTAATACTGAAACTCAACTATATATCAAGATTTTTCGGAATATTTCACCAAATATTATAGGTAAACTATACTTCAAGATCATATAAAACTTAATTTTTTACCACATGAAACCTCTCCACTTACATAATGTATATTTTGGAAAGAGGATCTAGAGAGAAATATTATATGATAGTAATTAAGTGTGCGGACTTCGTAAGGTAATAAAATCTACAATTAAATCAACATCAAAGACATTATAAACCCAAAACGTTACCAGTATCTTTAATCGTATGTACATAAAACTGTAAAGTTATTCCTCATTAAATAATTTTTTCACTAAATAATATACAAATCCAAATGTTTTTACTATGACAAATGAATCATAAAATACCAACACATTAAACCTAAAATGGAGTGTAAATGAAATTAATGTTATGATCAAACTTGAAATAAAAAACCCATAATGGTATCCATAAATCTTATGTTTATCATATATGAAGACATATATTCTTCCAAAATTATCATAATCCGTTTATGTTTCTTCATCCTTATAACTGAAATACCATTATCAAGATACTCACACACCAATTTTCATGAGACCACATAAATACACTTCTATCGTTTCACTTAATATTTTAGAATAATATATATATTTCCCTGGTATAGGGGAAAAACCTTTGTTTATATCCTTGACTTCAATAATTTCCACATTTCCCACATGTAAGACATTAAAATCTTCAATAATTTGCAACTCTATGACTTTCTTTTCTACATATATAACATTATTCCATCCATTTGATATATTATTTATTCTTATTCCCACCTTCTTAAAACGTAGGATGTTGAATCTTATTTTTTATCTATTCACTACCACATAAACATTCATAAAATTTCTTCTTACTCTTATTTTATAATTTATAAATCTCACTGATGTTCAGATTGTTAATCATATATTTGGATAACTAATTAGTCATAATCACAAAATCTATCTCTCCAGTCATCATCCAATTTGGTTACCGTCAAATTTAGTGTTAACATGAATCTTATTGGTTCTATCCATTTATAATAACTACAAAGCATAGTACATTAAATAATAATCATAGTGGGAAATAACATAATCATAGAAAATAACTTATCAGATGTCTAAATTGTGACAATTTATTTCAAATCCATGACACATTAGGCTTAAACTAGGAGTTCATGTTCATTAGTCACATAATTCATGATGGTTCCAAGAGAGTTTGTGAATTTTTAAAGCATACCCATTATGAGTGTAAAACAAGGTGTGCAACAAGACATATTATTGTGCACTAGTTGGTGATCGAGTCCATCTCAATGTTCCCTTATTAGAGTTATTACCCCTTAGTACCTCAGTTCTAACGCCCCGACCACTTTTAGTATCTAGATAGAGATGTAATTTCTTGGAAAACACTTTCTCTATACATTACCAAATTTTCAAAGAATGTTTCTATACATGCACTTGTCCTTCGACATAAACATAGATACATCCTGAGAAATATCCTTAGAAATATCCCTAGATATATTAATTTTTTTCCCATCCTAGTTTCCAAATTTTAACTAAAACGTTCCTCTAATACCCACTATAGTGACCTTGTATTGTAATATATTTTTATTACATCTTTTTAGATGAATATACAATACATTATGAAAAAATACGCACAAGAACCATAATAATTTATTATATTTCGATACCACATACACCATATTCGAATTTGGTTAATTATATTCCACATATCCCAAAAATATCTTCCCCTTTATGATCTTATGGAATACATAACTACATTTGATTGTGTTAAAATAACATTTTAGATAACAACTGCTTTGGTTTTTGTATATATTTTGCATTGTTATTTTCAGACATCACAATGTTATCATGGTTACACAATCTACTGAATAATAATAACTACATAATTATCATATTTACACACCAATGATAATTTTAATACTAATCATTAATGATGGTATTGAAAAAATTTGTACATTACGATCAAGGAGACGGTAGGCCGCACGTACGGAAGAGTAACGTTTCAATTTTTCAACGACCATTATAGAAAAGAGTTAAGTAATATTATATATATATATATATATAATTTTAATAATATAATAAGGGATATATTATTTATTTAAATATACTTATACATATAATATATGTGGTGTGGGGATAAAAATAGAGAGTCACATAACTTCATGATGGTGGTGGTCCACACATACATGAACGATATTATCATCTTAAAAGGAGGTAAATAGTAAGAAAGAAATTATATATTAACATTAAATAATGATGAATAGGGTATAAATATCATAATTCATTTTATTTATATCACATATATTTTTTAAATTTATGTTTACTATCTTCCCTATGAAGCATTAGTGAAACATGAATCACATCACTTCCTGAGGCCACACTCCGCCGTACATGCAAGAAACATTATTTTATCCCCTATAGAATAGAAAGTAAACAATGTATATATGATATAATTATTCCATATGTATAATTGTCACAAACTGAATCTGGTCGTCACCATTAACAGCACCAAACCCAGCCTGTGGAAAGGCCTTAAGGGCGTTCCCTATCCCCACGGGCTGTCACAAGTGCCCGGGCATCAAAAAATATGGTTTGGGAACGATTTACCCGAGTATGAAAGAATAAAACATAAAAAAACAATCAATAATTAGAATCTGGAATTTTCATGCTAAACAATTCTTAACAAAAACAGATCTGAATACATATGTTTAAAGACACTACAAGTGGTCCAAAAACAAATAATGACAACATAAAGACACCCCATGGACTCCACATGACAAGGGGGTCATCACCCGCAAGCCTTCTCCGCAACTCCTCCCCAACGATGGGGACTAACATCCTGAACCACCATCACCCTTCGCCTTTCCTTTACCTGAGTCAAGCATAAGTAGGTCTACTTACACCCAAGGGGTGTAAGTAGGGTGTGATCCTAATCCCAAGAGGATACCACCAGATGATTCCAAACGGCATGCAATACAATGTGAACAGAACAAGAAATTTTAATACACAATGTGAAATAGTGTTAAAATTCGAAGAAATGCAACTTTCAAATGAAAATAGTTTTCAATCCGAGAATTTTAGAATGTTAAAACATTAAATAGACATGTGATATACTATAATGTACTTCCAAAAACACCCCACAAAAAGGGCAAATACCACAAATCCAATGAGCACCAAAACCGGGAACACCCCTATGCAACTAGATAGTCTCGGGCCTTATGTACCTCGTACCTCGGTGAAATGTATCCAAGTCACAATCCTTTACCGTGCATTATCCACTAGTAGGGAACATACCCATAACCAAGTGGTCCCAAAATATCATCCACGTAGTTTAGGTAGAGTGGTTGTTATCCATTTGCTCAGTGAAACAGGGACACAACCCATGCGGTCCACTAGCCATACTAGTACATATCCGCCCACCTAAGTACTCGAGATTCCCCTTTTGTGCTCAAACAATTTCAGAAAACAACACACATACTTTTGGATATAAAATATCACTACTGGTCACAAACAAACAGTACAAAAGCTACACACATTTTATACCAATTAAAACACAAAATAAAATATTTTTATATTCAATAAAACAACCTCTCAAAACATCACATTGTTTTGCACCCAAAGCTCTTTAAAATATCAACTTGGAACACTATGTGAACAATTTTAAGTCATAAAAACAAAATTTCAGTTCAAAAACCTTTAATTAAACTAGAAATTGAGTTATGGGGCAGCCCAATATGAACCAAGAAGTTATATATTTTAAAAACCACCATTTTCACACAGACATGGCATTTTAAGCCAATTTGCTTCCGAAACACCATTTAAACCAAATTTCGCAGCAAAAAACAAAAGGAATAAAAATTCAAAACATGATTTTAAGTCCTAATGTATTCCAATAAAATTAACTAATTAATTATAGGTCATACCTAAATGAACCAATACAAGATTTGTATGAAAACCCCCCAATTTCGCCAAATATTGGAACTTAAAATTCATTTGCATTATAAATGAAATTAAAACCAACTTTTACAAAAACATTCAAATACAATATACATTAAAGAACCATGAACACAGAAAGCTAATTCACAAAAATTGCACGCACAATTGAATCACCTACCAAAGTAACAAAAACCCTTAAATCTCCGTGCGAAAATCAAATCGCACCCCCGCCGCACCAAGAGAGACCTAGATCAAAACTAAAACCACAATAATTGGCCAAGAAATCCCAAAGTTAAACCCTAGGTTCAAAAACCTAGTTTCTGGAAATTATGAAACTAAATGATAAGCATTGAAACCATAAGAAAAATTAATGAAACATTAAGTAGTTTGAAAGAGGAAAGAAAAGGACTCATTTACTCGAACTATCTTAAATTAATCACTCCAAAACACCAGTAGATGAAATTTAAAACATCAAAAATCCATGGTTCGTTCGAAATATATTTATTAGGTAATTTAGGATCTAGAATGGATGAAAAATATTGAGAATTGAGAGAGTTATGAAATAAAGAATTTACCTCTTCAAATCTGGACAATTTGAGAAATCCTATGAAATTTGAAACAAATTAGTGTTTAACCAGAGCTCCAAAGAGTGGGGAGAGAGTTCCGGTGCGCGTATGGGTTACGTGGGCTTAGGTGAGACTTGGAATCACTGAACAATCCCAAAAATTGAATATGTTATAACATAATCAAAATTTATTTTTAAAACAGGAATTAGGCTTTCGGGCAGGTCCAACCCTTTAGATAAAAACCCAAATAAACCTTTGTTATGGATTTCTAAAAGCTCCACATTACCTTGGTGGTGTTAATAGGATAGAGAAGGAAAAGTAGGAATTTTAATGGATGAAAAATGTTGAAAAATTAAAATGTTATAAAAGATACACAATTTATTTTTCAATCTGGAATTGAGCTCACGGTTTGACCCAATTCATGAATACTTATCTATTCCTCCCTAAAACCTAGGGAAACCCCCAAAACTGAGAAAGGATGTAAATTAAATGAAAAATAACTTTAAAATATGTCATTTATGTGACAATAATTATGTTATAAATATAAAATAAATATAATTTTATTTATCATCACACACAACCATGAGAGGAGGTATTAGAGAAACAAATGACATCTGTTCGTGAGGTGGTAGTCTAATGTACACACGAATGATGATTTTTTTACCCATTTTATGGAAGTGGAGATGGAATAAGGTCATTAAATTAATAAAAAAAATATAAGTATATGGAGGATAATTATTGTTTTATATAATTATGGTTTAATAATAATTTATGTTGGTATAGAAAGAAATAAAATAAAAACACCCATTAAATACTTTTATATCTTATTTGAGTAACAACCTTAGGCTTGAACCAAAATCCTCCCTAGATTGGATTTAGGATTAATATAATTATTCTTGGATTAGAATAGGTAATTTTGAAGGTTATTTTTTCTAGCCTTGGTAGATACAAAAATGTTTTATAGTGAAAATAGGATAGGAGAGGGGGTGGCCTTTATAAGTGAGGTGAGTGGAACACCTATTGTTATTGAAAATAGAAAGATGTAACTACATTTTTAAAAGTCAATAAGTTTAAAAAATGATGTATTAATTATAATTAGTCATTATGGGGTCTAAATATTTCCATAAAATTGGTTTTATAAAATATTTCAGGTCATTTTAACTCTTATTTTTTAAGTTTAACCAACAATTAAAACATTTTACCTTGAACACGACAAATAAATTTTACTGTTTTTACTATATATTATGGTAAAAAATTAAGTTGACCATATAATATAATATATATTATTCTGATTAAAAATATGGAATCCATTTTTCAAAATTCCATTAAAATAGGTGACAAATTTTAATATAAAATTAATCCTACTGATGTGATGAGAAAGTAGGTTTTGAAAGAGAAGATGTTCAATAGTTTTCAAGGGTTTTATATAAACATTTAATATTAAAATGATTCTAATGACCAAAATTATATTACTATATATATATATATATTAAATCATGTAAATTTGAAACCAATTTAATATAAATTTATAAATAATTTAAATAAAGTTTTTTATTTAAATTCTTTAGTTTTAAATATTCATAAAAGAAATTAATCTTTTCATAAAATTATGAACAAATCCCCATAAAATAATTTTAAAATTCTGATTTAAAAAATGATATTTTTTTACTTATAATGTTTTCAAAATTATCAAAAATTAGTTTTAAAATAAATGCCTTAAGGGTAAAAAATTTTTTTTTAGAAAAATAATGTTTTTAAGCATAAAATTTGTTTTATTATTATATATTCTCTATGAAAAACATATGATAAAAGATAAAAATTTAATTGAATATATAATATATAAACTTTATTAAAATAATTTACCAAAAGTTGTTTTTATTTATTGAGGGAAAACGGGTTTGTGTGTATAGAATAGATTTTTAAAACAAAAGGTTCCCTCTATTTTGAGATGGTTTTTTTCATTTTTAATATACTGGTAACTAAATAATTAGTTGTATATAAATGTTTAAATCATATATTTTAATATATTTGTTAATCATATCCATAACTTCCATTCCTACAGCTTTGTGATATCTACCATATAATATTTTAACAATATGTAATGTTTCTTTTAAACTTAGTGTTTCATTTAATTAAATTAAAACTCTATGTTATGAGTAACAAAAAATAAACTTACTGTTTCATGTAACACAAAATATCAAAAAGATTAAATTTAACTAAAAATATATATATTTCAAAATCATAGGGTTTTGCAGTCTATAAACCCCATTGGTGTATGCATGGTGTGAGCAAAACAAACCCAATAGGATCCCACAATGTTGTCTATATGAAATATTTTCTTGTAAAAACAAAGAATTATTCTTTGAAAATAAATATAAATTTTTAAATTTAATGTTTTTTAGGAAATCATTACTTTAACATTGGCATAACCTAAAATATTTTTTTAAAAATAAAATAAAATTATATTTTAGAAAAATTATAATATGAGAACTCCCTATGGTCACTAAGGATATGGGAATGTATAAATTATAATATAATAATTTGAGGGTCCCTAAATTTGTAGAATAAGAGAATAACTAATTTAATAGCACAATGGGATGCACTTAAAATTACTTCTCTAGTAAAAATTGTATCAAATCTCGTGGAAAGGACTTCCTCCTTGTCTAGGTTCACTATCCCATGAACCCAATGTTTCCCACAAGGTTTATTTAGATCTTATTAGTTTTCAATACATAAATATTACACCAAATAACTCATAAGTAGATAAATTTTCCACTTAAAACATATATTTTCCTTTTCCATAAACAAAGGAGTGGTAATAAAACATAAAATTTCAAATTAATCATTTTTAAGGATGGATTATAATATTTTTATAAAATTTTTATAATTTAATTTAGAAAACCGAGCATCCACAAGTTCAACAAAAAAGGATTAAATTGAAGTACCCACCTCAATCATACAAAACTGATTTGAAATGGTGTAAATCCATAAATAAAGTATATTGATAAATTCTAAAACCCCAATAGAATCCATAACATCCAAATATAAACCCTTTAATCATATATAAAAGGAACCTTAGGCCAACATCGATTTAGGGATATGATAAAACCATGAAAAAGAGAAGAATGTAAAGGAAGGAAGTAGAGGACCTTACTTGATCATGCTTTGGAAGATCATAAATAAATTCTACAAGAAATTAGACCCTATAGAAGGGGGATAGATATCTGTTGTAGGTACGAGAGTTAGCGATCGAAATGGGGATAAAAATTGGATTTAGTGAATTTAATTTGACCAAGGGTAAATATATAATTTCATCATTTTTTAAAAACTATACAAATTGTATAGATTATCCACAATATTTTCTAAATCTTTCACTAACCATGGTGTTTCAGACAGGATCACATGGGAACTCACATGGTTGGGCTACACAGTTAGATGAACCATGTACCAACCATGTAATATAAATTTGCTAAATACTCCATACATGAAACACAGTTTCCACATGGGTTTCCTTAACTATGTACCAATAGTATATCACCTCTAGTTAAAAAAACAAAATTTTTAATGTTAAAGATTTAGCAGATATAAATGAAATAGTAAAAGATAATTAATAATAATCTTTTATTTGAAATGAAATCATGGGTCGAAAAAATATACCCACATTAGTACTTTTCAGCATTTAAAAATCCCAAAACTCCTCCTAGGATACAAAAGATAGGTAATAACATATATATAACAAACAAATACTCTAATATATATGATTATAATAGTGGATCTGACCAACATATTATGCATCCCCATATTTTAATAATATCTTTAACTATCAGAACACAATTTATCAAACGAGAAAATTGATTCAAATTATTCATTAAATATACTAAAAAAGAAATAGTTAATAGAAACCAATTAAATCCTTATTTAAGGTACAAAATTAATAAACCATAATAAATAATCACCATAAAATAAATACTTACAAGTGAAATACAATATTATTTAATTATTAAATGTAATAATATGGAAAAAATTCATTTAATCCACAATATCATAGAACAATTTCATAGAATAACCACTACAAAAAACTTAATTTGAAATATAATAAAATAAGTACTATAAATAATGAAATCCCACTAAATATGGTTTTAAACCACAATAGTCACCTATATATTTCATCTTTTATCGAATAAAAGATAAATTAAAAATTTCACCGAAATGTTTGAAATCAAAGAAGCATAAAAAATAAAAATTTAAACTGTTTTGAAAAAACGTTACATAAAATACCAATGGAAACAAAAAATATATTAATAATAAAAAAATTCTCCCTTTGAATAAAAATTAAATCTTTTTAAAGAAAAAGAAACAAATAACAATCATAAAATTCAACAAATAGTCATATTTTAATATAAAATAACTAGATAGATTAATAATCTCAAAGAGTAGTAAGGAAAAAAATTAACTAATTCATTTATATTCATAAGACATATCTTGTATTATCCAAAGTACCCTTTAAAATATGATAAAACAACTAATTAGAGAATCTTACATAGGTGGTGTTCCCTAATCATTTATTCCATTAATCATTCATATAACAAAATATTATTAAAATGAGTATTATTGAAAAATAGAATGTACAAACAAGAGTCTAATTATCAAAGAACCAATTAAAAAAAGGTCAAACTCACTACAAGTTAATATTCAATAAAATAAAAGTCTTATAAATATCTAAATCAATTATAACACTGAAAAATCATAAATACAAATGAGAATAGTGAAACTAAAGAAAATCAAATCTCCTTCCTTCATGAATCCCAAAAATAAATTTTAAATAAAAATTTATTCTATTGGAAATCAAATATAGAATATCCTCTAAGGAACCCCTGAATACTATAGAATAATACATTAAAATTTGAAAACACCAAATTGAATGAACATAAAATCTTAGAACAGAATTGAACTATTAATATTTCATGAAATCAATACTCCCTAAATTTACATTAATTTGAAACTTAAATTTATAAACAATATAATTAAATTAAATAATTATTTCAAATCAGGTACCAGAACTATGATAAACCATAATCAAACAAGGAATTAAATGACTATAAATTTCTTCATACCCCCAAACCTTTAAAATAAAAAAACTAAATCAAACCATTAAACCATATAAAGTGATATGTAAAAGTTGATTGGAATCTTAAGTAAATATCAAATTTTCAAGCATCCTTCTAAAAAAATCGATAATTAATAAAATTATAATCCTTACACATTGATGATATATATAAATTTTTTAAATACTATCTGATAATTTGGAAAGTTTTTATTTCACATTGATTCCCACACACTATTGCAAAACTTTTTTAAGATGAAAATCATAGATCAAAACATCAAGAAAAGTCATTAGGTTCTTATTTAAATAAAAATGTTTTGAAAGATATAAATGATAAAATTTTTAAATAATTTATCACATAAAATAATATTTGTTATTTCTAATTTGTAAAAAACTAGGTATATAATAACATCACCCACTATTTATAAATTAATATAATGATTTTGAAAAAAAAATCAAACTCTATTTAAAACTAAAAATAATATTTAAATTTTATTAAATCCTAACAAGATAATTTCAATATAAATTAAAAGGGATAAAATTATCATTTAGTTTCCCTTGATGAATCAGTTCCAATCATATATCATTCCAAAGGATATATATTCCTAAAATTTTAGGTTAAACATTATACATAATTGTTGATTTACATACATTGAAACCTCTAAAAAATTATGAGAATCACATTACTAATGATGTTTAAAGAAAATATATACTTATTAAGATATATTGTTCCTATAGAATTAAACCAAACCAAAACCTGATGAAACACACTACTCATAAATGAATCATTGAAATTATAATGGGGTCATAAAATAATAAAACCACTCATTTTAATGCATTTTCACGAAACAATGAATCATATAAATAAAAAAATTTCTGAAATACAAACACATACATACTTAAATTTTTCCACATTAGAGATTAGATTACCCCATCTCATAAAATTAACTCACTACTCCTTTATAACTAGGTTAAAACTAAAATAATTTATTCAGACTAAGATATAAAAATTATTTGGTGATGATCAAATTGATGTAAGTCCTTAATCAATTTATAGGTACTTACAATAAACAAATATAAGTGTTATAGAATCTATTATTTATAATTTATGTATTTAAAAATTTACCTATAATTATAAGGGTTATAAGAAAAATTACTTATTAAAATAGGTATAGATATATAAAAACTCCCCAAATTAGTTAATTTTTTTCCATTATTTTTAAATATCTTCCTATTAAGCCCCTAATAAATAATAATATTATTAAATCCACATATCATATATCTATGAATAGTTTTATGCAATTTCAAATATTCAAACATGTAAATTCAACTTTATAAATACTTTCAAAACAATTTTTTATAACAAAGTATAAAACCTTCAATGTAATGGTTGAAAATAATTTAGGAGAGTATAAATTAAACATTAAAATAACAAACAACTTATACTTAGATAAAATATTTTTTCTATCATTTTCATAAAACGCTTTTATATTTTACAATAAAACAATCATAAAAATTCAAATAAAATATTTTTATTGAAATTAAACTTGTTTATTTAAACAACCCATAAAAAAAATTTTGCATTATAAAACATTTTAATCATGAGGCCATCATATTATATTTAATCTTTAATAAATTTGAATAATTCACCCATTTTACTATTTTTAAAAACAATAATAACTAATTTAAACAAATAATAATTCCACTTAGAAATTTTTTGAAAATATTGAATGTTCATAGTAAGTGTTATATAAAGATCTATTATAAGTTTAAGGATCATTTTATATTAAAAATAAACAATTAAGAAATGAATCTAATTATAAAAAAATATAAATGTTTACCTTATGTAAATAGCCTCAAACATTTTCAAAATTTAATCAATTATAGAAAATCAACTCAAGACCTTTTGAGAGTTATTAATGTAAATAATATTAAATCAATAAAATAAACATAAAATATTATGGAACAATTAATACAAGAAAAATATAACACCCACGTCCTTCCAAGATCCCCAGCCCGAGTGCATAGCCTCTAGCTGACACACCCTATTAATAAACCCACTAGCTTCCCTTCTATCTTCCTTTAGAGCTTGATGTAAACCCATTAATGATGGATTTCATAAAATAATAACTAAAATAACCCATCCTAGAATCCCATGGTAGCTAAATATGTGGTACTAAGGGTGTTATTTATACACCCCTTCATACCAACATTTTTTAATTCCAGTCACTCACAACTCCTATCTACTAATAATTTACAAATAACATAATTAAATCTAGGATTTAATGACTTTTTTTTTCAACCAACCTTAGTGACCACTCAAACAGGAACTTGAGATGGTCTATGGAAAGGATTTAATAGAATTCTAAATCCAATTAGGTAATAAACTTGTCCTCAAGCATTAAGGGGCACACATTTGGGAATAATTTCACCCATAAAGAATAATTACATTAGGGTCCTTTTAGAGAACTCATAATGATCATTCCATGCACTAGTGGGTTATGCACTCTATTATAAAACATGAATAAATAAATTAAACACATGAATCATAAGAAAGGATAAATGTATAATAATTACAAAATATGACACCACTAACCATAATTACACATGGTATATTAAAAAATTAATTGAAAAAAATGGAAGTTGAATTGGTGATAAAATATAAGGTGTAAACCAACAAAACCAAGAATAAAAGAAATCCATTATGAATCACTATATGAAATGAGCGAATAAACCCATAATTTCACCTCTATGATCCAAACAAGACTACTATTAACACCCACTACTTCCAAGTAGTTCCTTTAATTTTTATATGTCATATAAAATAAGGCATATATATAAAATTGATGAATGTAGTATTTGAGAATAAGAATTCAAATAGGATCCTACCTTGTATTCCATAAAAAACTACTATTTGTAAAACCAGAGCGTGTTGGGCTGAACATAAATAAGAAAGTAACCTTTAAAACGACCTGTATCAAATCGTTCAGTGTAATAAGAAGGAAATATAAAATAACAATATGTTCTAAAATAACAAATAAATAATAATTTTAAAAATAAGAGGCATAATAGAATACCAAGAGGTCACCATGGATTATGTAACATAAAATTCAAAACCAATATTTAGTGGGACCCTGAATTAGTGGAATGTGTCTATAACTAGTTCACTAGGATAATGGGACTTACATGACATTAAATCACTAGTCAGGAAAGAACCCTAACTAGTGTAAAGAAATCATCCTGATCTACATTCTACCCCTAGCACCCAGGGTTTCCCATGATTTTTCTTTAGTATCCATTAGTTATTAAAGAATATTGTTTCCATCAAATAATTCTTAAGAAGCTCCAAATTCGACAGAAAAAATCCATTTTAATTTTCAAACATATTATAGGGATAATAAAATACATCATTTCACATTAATCAGACCTTAAAGAATGATTATAATATTTATATAACATTTCTATAGTATAGTTTCGAAAATTTAGTATCAACTACTTTAACTAAATGAAGGAAGCAACATAACCACTTACCTCAATCAAGAAAAATCACATAGAAACATTATTAATACACAATATTAGGATGGTGAGAACCCCTAGAACCCCATGAAAAGCCAAAAAATTAAAATCCACACACACTAGTCTCATATATAAGGAATCTGATGCCAATATGGATTTTAGGAGAAGTGAGGACTATAAAAAAGTAGATAAACATTGAAAAGGATAGAAAAAATAGGCCCTAATTGATTATACTATGGAATTTATTGAAGAAAACACCTAACAAACTAGACCCTAGAGGTGTGGTTGTTGAATGCAGTGAATGAAATGGAGTTGGGGGTTGAAATGGGGAGAAAAATAAGGGTTATGGAGTTTAATTAGAGAAGTTATAAATACATAATTTTAATTTTTTTTCAAAAATTGGTCTGACTACATGGTTCAGTTGCAAGGTTTTCTAAACCATGAAACAATCATATTGGTTATAACTTGATCACCTACACACATGAATAGTTAGGCCACACATTTAAATTACCTGCACGCAAAAAATGAAAAACTCATGTACTATAAAATTTAAACATGATACATGAATGGTATACGGTCTTTCCCAACCATGTGCCAACCATGAATCACCTATATTTTTTCAAAATTGTAAATTCTTTGAACAAAAAGTCTTGGTTGAGAGAGAATAAATAATAAAAACCAATGAATAAAAATTCATACTTGAAATGAAATTATGAAGGTGGAGTCTCTCTTCTTCCATAAATTTTTTTTGGATGCTATAAGTGAAGGAATTTGTAAAGTTTTTATTCATAAGAGGGTTTCCCTAAAGATTGTTATCCATAGATCTATCCCTATGGTTAACCAATTTACATTTAAGAGTAATTTTCTATAATAATATGAATTATAAAACTCAATTAAAACATTACAAAATTATCAAACAAGACTAAAAGAAAAAATCATTTAACTAAAAAAATACAAATTTATCAGAGTACTCGATAATTTATTTCAAATAGTCAATAATTAATAATATAAGCCATGTGATATCATAAGGAACACAAAAATAAAAAAAGCAGTTTTTCATAGATGCGAAATATGGATTTTTGGAAAACCGGTCCATGTGATAATTAAGAAAACCCCACTTGATCCATGTAGAATGAAATGAATGGTTTGGAAACCATGCCCAATAAATATAGACCAAATAATTTTTCCACTTTCCTATCCAATAAATGTATAATTTCCCAAAAAATCACATATAACTTCAATATAAAACATTAAAAATCAATTTAGATCAAAATATTTCCAAACCTATTAAAACCATGGCTATATTCCAAGATTCATAAACCAACCAACCCTGGAAACTCAAGGCCCATCCCAATAAAGTGTTTTAGTACACTCTCCGATAATCTAGCCCTTGAGTTTCAATGATCTTATCTTCATTATTCCATTACTTATAAATTGAAAAAAGATCAAATAAATTATTTTAATTAACTAACTTAGGTTATTATAATATATCACCTAAGATAGTCCAACATAAGGCATAAATAATTTTCTTGATTACCACTGGACAAAACAAGTGAATAGGGTATCTAATATACACATTATGAATAATTTCACCATATAAATTAATAAAAAAAACATTATAATCTAACCAAGAATCTGACTTAACATATATATTTTTTTACAACCATTCTAAATTATAAACCGTTTTTCCTATATAAATAATCCAAATAAGGTATAGGCATAGTGAATAATATAAAAACACCAAATCAAGGTATTATACAAAATTTTGTTAGGTGATACTTGATATAAAAAAGATACAAAAGATAAAAAAATTAAAGGATATGACTTATGTGTCAACTTTAAAATAGATATTAAAAATAGTCAAAAAATTCCAAAATACCAAAATACCACATAAAATATATCCATGTGGCCTGAGGTCATAGCCGAAATACCTCAATCAAGAAAATACAAAGAAGGAATATATAGATCACTACCCAAGTAGGAAGAGGCATTCACTTTTCCTACATAAAATTGAACCATGTTTCCAAACACATAAGTGTGGGTATATATGGTGTGAAATAACTCCAAGTTTGATATAACAGGGAATATATTCAATTTATTTTATAAAAATTCTCTAAAATAATTGTTAAAAAATAATGCTATAAAATAACTCTATTATATATCAATGGAAATGAATAACAATATTAATGCCTTTTACCTTTTTATTTGAAAACTATACATCATTAATTAAACCATATCCATGAAGATAGAATATTTTAGTATAAGTAAATTGTAACGTCCTAGACCTGGATTCCAATAAAGGTGCCCTAAGATTGGTTGAACAAATGGATTTAGTTGCATCTCCCCAAACATTATAGGATACTAACTAGAAATGAGGGCCTAAGTGTGTCAGTAGTAAGACTATGAACTCATCACAAGAGTGCCGTACAACAAAAATAAAATATCAAATAATTAGAGAGAGTAGTAAATAAATCAGATAGGTGATAAATTAATAATACAAGAGTATGTAAATCATACCAGAAGAAATATTAATACAGATGATATTGATACATGACATGTGTATAATAATGCTACCATAATAGGTATACATGGAAGGTGTAAAATATATAGAATATAAGGAAAATAATTATCTAGATGACATCAGTAGCCTCATCTTGATCCCATGCTCCTCTTCTCCCAATAGGCATTCAAGAACCCGTAACAGATTGTAATCCATTTCCATACCAGAAATCATATAGTCTGTTCAAGAACAATTGGTATCCTAAACATAGTGTGAGTTATAATCCTAGTAGAAAACCACCAAAGGACTAGTTCTGTTTTGTTGGTGAATATATATAACAACAATAGTGTGAAGGAAGTAATAAAATATGTAAAGTAAGTACTAAAATCAAACAACCAATAAAGGGTTGGGTTTCCTAGTACACCTGTCCTCTTGTACATACTTTGACCTAGTCAAAAAATCTCTGAATAAATAGTCACTATTTTTTCATTCTATAATCAAATTCATTTAATTATTCAATTTCATTTAATTAATAATTCTAGAGACCTGTCATATATCCCTTCATCCTACATAAGACTTGTGATCAGAAGATTCTTACACAGGACATCTATAAGGTGAATAGAATTGAAAGAATCCATATTAATGATTTATATTGGTAGATGCTTCATATACATGATTTCATTAATTAATCAATTTAGAACATGATCCTATCATTGACATTCTTATGTTTGAATCCTAGTTTTCTCTATGTATTTAAAAAACTAATCCTCTTACAAGACTATATATGGTGATCCTCACAAAAATCCAAGTATTACTATAGGTATGGGGTAACATCACGGATCACAAAGTCAATCCTTGAAATCCCACTAAGGGATCCTTAGTGTCACCCATGATGTAAATGATAAACTTCCCCTTGAGTACTTCCTTGAAAATCCATAAGGATTCCATGTATCACTCAAACATATAATAGCAATCCCCCATGAGTCTATCATTAGTAATCAACCAAGGGTATCCAACTATCACTCATTCATAATCAATATAGGAGTCAAATTAGTCCACCACTGAAATTATTATATGAACCTCGGTTTCACCCATGGCATAGACACATTCAACCAATTTCATTTATTTACATCATGTCCATCTCCTTATTCATTTCACATCAACCTCACCTCAGAAGGTGGTTAAAAGAATGATCTAATCACAGAATTCTTCACCTATTAATTATATCATGTTTGAATTTAATTATAAATCCATCTCACTCTTAATCAACTGTTACATGGTAAGAGTCTAGGGACATGAATTTCATTCCATTTTCTTTATCAAATCAATAGGAAATTCATATCACAATTCAAATTACAATTAAATTAGTATTCAATTCAATTAAAATTGACAATTAAAAATTTAAATTCCATTATAAAGAAATAAAAATTCACACCTCAATGGAAATTAAAGTTCAAACCAACCATTTTGGTCTAATTAATTAACAAAACAACCAAGGGGTTGGATCTAATTCAAGGCTCTTAGACTTTATGTAATTATCACAGTCAAATTAATTACATAGGTCTCACCTAATCATTTTAAATAAAGATAAAAATACATTTCAAGGGAATCTCTCTAGGAATTTTGTTCATGACACAATGAAATATATATAAAAACTTCTACATTGAAGGAAAATCATGATACCACCTACCATAAGTTCATAGTGGATGAATCATCCAGTATTAGCTCCTAATTTAGCTCAGATTGGGAGAAAATCGTAGAATGTATGGGGAAACTATAAATAGTGCATATTATCTTATACCTAAATAACACAGTTGATACCCAAACAAATTTTAAATGACAAAAAAATTTCATATCTTACCTATATAGATCCAACAAGATGAAAAAACACTCGAATCCAAGTCGGGACGAAGGAGATGGATAAAAGTCTACAATTCCACCGTCAAAGGAGTTCTCAAAGGTCATGGGAAGCCAATAGATGATGAATAGAAAATAAGGGTTTATATAATAGATATCTTAAGAAAAAATGGTAAAATCACCAAACATATCTAGGTCTCGTGGTTTGGACACATGTTTAGACAAATGATGTTCCCTTCATTGTTGGAAAGGGGAACCCTGCATGGTTTTACCTCACTGTTTGACAAACCGTGCAAAAACTGTGTCTCATACCACTATTAAAAAGTATAGAGGGTGCTGCATGATCGTGCACCTACAATTACATAGTTTATCAAACTGTTCTTCTTGTATCTTCCCAATATCCAATCTCACACGGTTTGAAGTAACCATGAGGCATACATAACACCATTTCTACAAATCGTGCGCCATTCCTTTTTCACCACAAAAGGATTCAGGCTCCGAACTAGCCCCAGACACCCCTGTAACCATCAAAACCTCATAGTGTCTCACATTAGACCATAATTAAGCTTTAAAACTAGAATTTGTGGAATTAAAAGGATTATGTACCTCATGAAAAAAATGTGTTTTTATAAACTTCTCCTCTAAAGAAATTCATCATAGAATTTCCCTTACACAGATGGTGAAACATAATAAGAGAATAACTCCAGCCACTCTACTCATACATTGACATCTAACTCATAGGTTTCATCCCATACATGACCATGATGCCACAATACCTATACTAGAGGAACTGACCGACCTTGTAGAAACATCAAGCTATGATCTACAACACAAATAGGATGCCCCTCAAAGGGCTAATATACTTATAATTAAACCACCTCTAGATGAAAGGAATGAGATGGGTTAGAATGATAATGGAGTATCTGAGATACATGAAAAAAATAATGCATGGCCTGATACCTATGATGTAACTACAAACGATAATCTATCGGCCCACTCTCTCCAGAATCTCAAATGGTCTGACATATCTAGGTGAAAGATTACTATATCTCCTGATCCTCCTATGTCCTTGCCTCGATGAGATGTGTAAAAATACCTAGTACCTTACCTCAAACTCTCGAGGTCGTCAATGAAGATGGGTGTAAGATTTTTTTCAAGTATGTTTGGTATCCATCTACTACTGAATCAATAGAACCCACTCCGTGGTATCCTAAATGAGATAAGGTCCTAGAATAACTACCTATCATTCCTATAACTATCACACAGGTGATCAATATTGTGTACCACATAAATCATCATAAAGATACGTCTATAGTGTCATGTAAGATATTGATGTAGGATAATTCATCCAAGGGTATATGCCTCTCCAAATAGCCCCTGAAATCTAGTATTCATGCTCTCAATATGTCCTCAATCACTGGAATCATGCGTTCTAATTGGCCATCAGTCTGAGGGTGGTATTCTTTTCTTAGAAGCACCTGTGTACCCAACACCCTCTATAACCCTTTCCATGATTGTGATGTAAATTAGGAAGCCTTATCTGAAATGAAAGTACGAGGGACCCCATAATGTACTAAAATATCACAGATATACAACCTCTTAAGCTCATCTAGTGAAAGGTATCCTTAATAGCTAGGAAATGAGAAAACTCTATGAGCCTTTTCCTGACAACCCATATAAAATCATTACCTCAAGGAGACCATGGTAAACCTATGTCAAATTCCACCATGATGACATTTCATTTCCACTCACGAATATAAATATGCTTTAAAAGTTTATATGTTCGTTGGTGTTTCTCATTCACCTATTGATAGGCGAAATACCTTATGAAAAACCAACTATATCTCGTTTCATATGAAGAAGCCAATATTGTTAATGAAATTCTGGATAAATCTTAATGATGTTGAGGTGAACTTCCCCAGATGTAGCATGAATGTCTCTCATCAGCTCCTCACATATATCTATTGGAACCCATTCAAATCCACGGATACACAAAATCTCATCCTCACCTATGGTCTAACAAGGAGGATAGTCATAACCTAGAAAACTCCCCTGTAGGACTAAGCCCTCATAATCTGATAGATAGATCATCGTTACTGTAGTACCTCCAGTTTGAGGTATGTGGACTTTTTTATGCCTTTTTGTGTGTTTAAAGTGCATGGGATGAGTTGGGAAGAGGTTGGGAGAGTTTGGAATGGTTTTGGATGAGTTTGTAGGCTTTTAAAGGGGTGAACAGTTTGACCACAGTTAGTGGAAACCATGCAGATTCTTTACGAAACCGTGCAGGGGAGATAGTAGGATTCACATGGCCTACGTAGAGTTTTACAAACTGTGCGAGGCAACTGTGTTGGCCCATGCTCCCGAGGTAGTAGTGTGTTCATGGTTAGCACACGGTTTTCCAAACCGTGCGGGCTAACCATGCGACTGATTAAAAAAGAGGGTTATAAGTTCTGGGATTCCTCGGGCTTAAACTATTTCACTCTAGTCTTCCTCCCACTCAATCCTCACTCGTGATTTTGGGTTCTTAGGTGTTACAGGGGCTCTCCCACTCGGTTTGGAAGGATTTTGAAGAGTTTTCATGGTGGTTTGAAGGTGGTTTCTCCTGGGTAAGTCTCTCCTCTTGGTTTCCTTGTGTTATCCTCTAGATATACATCCCTAACATTATTGGTTTTCTAGATCTAAAATGATTTTGTGTAGATATAGGGTTGTGGTTTCATTTAATTATGTTTTTATGGCTTGTGGATATTAGAGAAATGGATCTAGAGGGGTTTCGGTGGTGCGTTCGACGGATTTGAGGCGTGGATGTTCGTGGGTCGATTTATCGGGAACCCGAAAGGTAGGTGTCTTCTCTCTCAACTCCACTTGGTTAGAGCTAATGGTTTTTGTTATAATTAATTTGTTGTGCTTGAAATTAATTGTGTTTGATGTGATAAATTGGTTAGAAATCCCTTGGGTGATGTTTTGTGGATTTTTGGGTAAAAGAGGGTTTTGTGGTGAAATGCTATTATTGTGGATTTTAAAATGGATATTTTAAAATGGGATGCTATGGTAGATTTTTGAAAATGATTTATGGAAATTTTTTTCAATAATAGGGTAGTTTTATTGAAATGTTGTTTGTTATGGAAAATGGTTTTCAATAAATGGGTGATTTATTAAAGTGGATTGATATGAAATGGAAAAGGTTTATTGCATGTGGTTGGGAACATGGTGGGTTATCTGATTGGCATTGGATTGATTTGAATGTTTTGTGGAAGTGGCGAGATGTAGCACTATAAAAAGGGGATGGATAGTGGACAGAAGGGCCACCATCAAGGATAAGTGGACGGGAATTGCCGCTTAGGGTGAATGGGTGAACCCGTTGGACGGAAGCTCCTCCATTTGGTTGTTTGTTTGGTTTGTTGTTTTTTTTATCATCACATTGAAATATGTAATTGTTGTGATAATGTGTAAATGATGATATGGCTTGTGGCATATTTGTTTGGCTTTCCCTTGGATGCTTGGTTTGGGTGTGATGGCTTGGTAAGGGCATGTTTGGCTTATGAAAATGGTTTCACTTGTGACTTATTTTATATAAACTATTTTATATAAATGTGCTAATGGTTTAATCCTAGTGGCATATGTAGGGAAGTAATTTGGGGAAAACCTACTGACTTTTAGTACTCACCCCCTGCTTTGGAATGTTGGTGTCTTTACAGATGTCGTGTATCATGACATGGGAAAAGTTAAAGCATCTCCCTTTTTTAGTGGTGTATCCTGATGTCTTGATGGAGCTTGGAGCTTGGAGTTTGGTGTGGAGCTTTGGTGGTGTCATGGCTTGTAGAGTTTTTGTTTAGTTTCCATTTGTACTATGATATAGTTGGTTGGTTTGGGTTGGGTTGTATTGTGGAAAAACTTGGTTGTGTTTTGGGAATACATGTTTGGGTTGAATGTGCATGCATCTTCAGTTGTTAGTTTGGTTGGTTTTGTCTTAAGAGAAAATCATTCCCAACTATTCATTGAATCCCTCAGCATTTATTTCCCGCCATTGGCGCCTTGGTAATGTCCCTTAAGGCCAAGTAACCCTCACCGCCTCCTCAAGCTAATGAGGTAGGGGTGGGTTGTTACAAATGGTATCAGTTCGTTCGGTCCTTTGGAGTTGATTCTCAGATTTGGTGTTGACATTCATTATGTTACATTTCTTGAGTCGGGATGGTTGCAAGGCGTAGGATTTTTAGAACATGGAATGTATAGTATAAAAGGACGTATCTAACCCTTTTATGCTGAAATTCAAGTTACCAGGGAGTTGGGTACATAAGTGTTTTGGAGACACTTATAGGTATTGGATATCTCATTGTCGTGGGTGTATCCAATGACATGAGCATGTAATACATGGTAGAAATGACTTCCCACTAGGAGACATATTTCATTGGGGTATAATGATCTATGAGATGAATTGAGAAATGGTTTTTGTGTGAAATTGTAATGTGAATAAATTGGTATTTTGAAAATGGTTTGTTTTTCAAAATGGTGAAACATGGCACATGTGGAAGAGGTGGAAAGCCTTGTTGTGATAGTATTGGGTAATGTGATTTGAAATGGGATTTTGTGATTTCTAAGGAAGTGAGACTCCTGGTTTTTTGTTTTTTGTTTATAGAAATGGCACCGGGTAGGCGTCGTAGAGACCAACCGGAGGAGGCTACTGAGAATGTGGTAGCACCTGAACCTCAGGTGAACTAGAAGCTAGTGCAAAGCATAGTGAAAGCTTTCCAAGCTGTGGAAAGTGGAAACAAAGTGGATGAACCAAGACATGTGGATCATGTAGTTCAGTTTCAAAAGTAGAATCCACCGATCTTCAGGGGTGATTCTGATCCAGAGAGGGCAGAGGCATGGTTGAATAGAATGAATAAGTTCTTAGAGTTATTGGGAACACCAGTAGAGTTAAAAGTGAAGTTGGCCACATATATGTTGGAAGATATTTCCCTTCAGTGGTGGGATTTGGTAGTCCAAGTGGGGATGGACAAGGGTATGATGTTGGAAGGCTTTGAGTAATTCTTTAATAAACAATTTTACCCACATATGTTCATAAATAAGCATACAACTGATTTCTTTAGAATGAAGCAAGAGCTTATATCGGTGATGGAGTATGCAGGTATGTTTATGAACTTAGTGCGGTTTGCACCCGAGGTGGCAGGTAGCACTTTGTTGAAGGAAATGATCTTTGAAGTAGGGTTAAGGTAAGTAATTCATTCGAAGATCGGTGTTGTGTATAGATGATTACACAGAGATGGTGAATAGAGCCTCAGTGGCTGAGCGGGATTTTTTGGGCACTTTGGGTAGAGAAAGCATGGTGGTACCCATGGGAAATAGTGGGAACTCTAACACTGGGTTTAAGCAAAGGAGGGACACTTATTCCCCGGGCAAGAATATGGCATATAATCCGACAGAAGGATCAGTTAATCTTCCCTCGAACCCCCAGATCAATCTGGGATGTTTTCAGTGTGGTTTTATGAGCCACATCAAGCGTGATTTTATGACACAACCTTGACCATGTCATAATTGTAAGCAGATGGCGTATCTGTAGTTTTATTGTCTGAATGATCTAAGGTCGGGTGCGTGTGACACTCTTCAGGGATCACAGACGTCGTAGGCTTCTATGGGATGTGGACCACATCACACCTCTAATCAATAGAGTAAAGTGGGTCATATTGATTCTTAGAATACCACAACACCTCAGTAGGGCAATAAAGAGAAGGGTGTGGCAAGAAAACATGTGTTTGTAGCTGAGCAGGTTGTGGTGGATGATCAGTCGGTACCATCCACAGTGCGAGGTACTATTCTTTTAAACTCTACCTTGATGAAAGTGCTATTCGATATGGGTGCTTCACACTCTTTTATTACCGCACGTGTGGTTGATTTGTTGGGTTTAAGGGTAAAAATGATGCCCTTAGTTTTAAAACATCAAACTCCTCTGGGAAGAGGAGAGTGTCGGGCCTTCTTGTGCAGAGAATGTTTTATTTTTTTGGGTGAGATTGATATAACCTGGAATTTCTCAGTACTTGAGATGGATGGGTATGATGTAATCCTGAGAATGGACTGGCTGGTGGCATTTAATGCCCACAATGATTTTGATGCGTGAATAGTGGCTTTTATGACACACGATGGCGTTAGACATCTCTTTAGAGGAGAGAAGCATGAAAGGCAGGGTGCAACGTGTTTTTTGGCACCATTAGTGGGTACATTATCGTATCAGTTGGTAGTTTTGTCATTGTAATCGGTAGAGGATGTTTAGAAAACTGTTCTTCCAACAGTGGTAGATCAGTTCATGGATGTTTTTCCTGAAGAATTATCTAGGTTAACTCCCGCAAGAGAAGTGGAGTATACGATTGATCTCATTCCGGGGACCTGTCCTATCTCACTTCCATCTTACTAGATGGCACCTAATGAATTGTGGGAATTGAATGTCTAGTTGGAAGAGTTAGAAAACAAAGGGTTCATCCGGCCTAGAACATCCCCGTGGGCAGCACCGGTGTTGTCTGTGAAAAATGCGGATTGAACTTTGAGTCTATGTGTTTATTACTGTAGACTTAACCAAGTTACGATAAATAATAGTTATCCACTTACACGGATTGATGATTTGTTTGAACAGTTGAGGGGAGACCAGTGGTTCTCCATGATAGACCGGAGGTTGGGATATCATCAATTGCGGGTGAGGAAGGTGGATATTCATAAAAAAGCTTTCAGAAGTAGATATAGCCATTATGAATATGTGGTTATGCCCTTTGGTCTAACAAATGCACTTGCAGTGTTCATGGCATTGATGAATCAGTTATTTCCGAGATATCTATATTAATTTGTGGTGGTGTTTGTAGACGATATTCTAGTGTATTCCAAGACAAGGGTGGAGCATGAGGAGAATTTGGAGACATTTCTGGTGATCTTGAGGGATCATCGGTTGTATGCCAAATTGTCAATGTGTGACTTTTGGATACGGGAAGTTCACTTTCTTTGCCATTTGATTTTTGAAAGTTATTTTTCAGTAGATATGAAAAAGATATAGGGTGTTATCTCATGGAAATCGCCAAAGAATATTTTTTAGATAAAGAGTTTTCTTGGTCTAGCTGGGTATTATCGGCGTTTTGTTCCTGATGTTTTACGTTTTGCTTCACCGATGATAGCTTTGACAAGAATGAATGTTCCAATCCCGTGGAATGAGCAGTGTCAGTAGTGTTTTGAAGAGCTAAAGGATCACCTTACGTCATCACCAAACTTGGTTTTACTAGAACAAGGAAAAGGGAACGTGGTGTATTACGATGCCTTAGGATCATGGTTGGGGTGCGTTCTCATGAAAGGGAATCATGTGGTTGCATATGGATCACGACAGTTGAGATTGCATGAGAAGAACTACCCAACTCATGATTTGGAGTTGGTAGCAGTGGTCCATTCTTTGAATGTGTGGCATCATTATTTCTTCGATGATAAATTCCCTCTATATATAGATCATAAGAGCTTAAAGGACATTTTCTCACAAAGGGATTTGAACTTGAGGAAAATGAGATGGATTGAATATCTCCAGATGTTTGATTTTGCATTAATGTACACACCAGGTAAGGGAAATTCGGTGATAGATTCATTAAGTAGAAAATAATATTCTCAGGTGTTAGAACATTTAACGGACCAGTGGCAGTTGATATCGGTTATAGCTAATATGTGGTTAAAATATGAGGACCATGGTGATAAAGGAGTCTTCTTTCCAGTTTTGTTGATTCCTGACTTGGTTGGACTGGATAAAGAGGCACATATATCTAATTCTGAGTGTGGGATCATGGGGTTGAGATTCAATGGTGGGGAGAACATTGAGGGTTGGAAACTGAATGAAGATTCAGTTTTGTGTTTTTGGAATCAGATGGTTGTACTAGTTGCTTTTCAAGAGAATCTTCCCAGGGCGTATCATATTCCAGGTGGGCTGTTCATCCAAGATTTCAAAAATTGTATAAAGCATTGAAAGGATAGTTCTTGTAAGATGGTATGAAAAGAAGAGTGGCTGAGTTTGTTTCGAGATGATTGACTTGTTAGCAGGTCAAGGAAGAGTATCAGAGGCCAGTAAGAATGCTGTAGTATTTAATAATCCCTGTTTGGATGTGGGAGCGGATAGTGATGGATTTTGTCACAGTTCTCCCAAGAATGGTCAAAAATCACGATTCCATTTGGGTGATAGTGGATCGGCTAATGAATTCGGCCCATTTCATTCTGATTCGTGAATCTCATATGGTGGATGATATGTCCAAAATATATATTTGGGAGGTGGTAAAGAGGCATGATGTTCCAGTTTCAATTGTATCAGATAGAGATATGAGGTTTACATCTCGATTATCGAAATCCTTGTAGCAAGACCTTGGGGCACAATTGACTATGAGCACGACATATCACCCTCAGACGGATGGTCAATCCGAGAGGAAGATACAAACTCTGGAGGATATGTTGTAGGCTTGTGTCATGGATTTTGGTGGCTCATGGGAGGATCACTTGTCATTGGTTGAGTTCTCATATAATAACAGTTATCAAACATTCATACATATGGCTCCGTTTGAAGCATTGTATGGGCGACCATGTCGTTCTCCACTATGTTGGGTGGAAACGGGTGAGTCCTCGATGGTTGGACCGAGCCTTGTCCAGGAGATGACGGAGAAGATCAAGTTGATCAAGAAGAGAATGGAGACGACTGAGAGTTGTTAGAAATTGTATGTGGATTATCATTGATGACCGTTATCATTTGAGGTGAGTGATCATGTTTTCTTGAGGATCTCTCCGAGGTTGGGACATCATCGGTTTGGGAAGCAGGGAAAGTTATCTCCAAGGTATATTGGACTTTTTGAGATTCTTGATTGGTTTGGTGAGGTGGATTATCATTTGTCTTTGCCACCTAGGTTCAGTGTTGTGCACAATGTGTTTCATGTGTCGTAGTTGAAAAAGTATCATCCCGATTATGACCATGTGATTCGATGAGATCATGTTGAGCTAGAACCGGATGCTTCGTTGGTGCACGTGCTAGTGCGGGTTGTGGATAGGAAAGAGAAAGTCTTTCATGGTAAAAGCATTAGTTTATTTCATGTTTTGTGGCAACATGTTCATATTCAAGAGGAGACTTAGGAGTGGGAGAAATAGATGGTCGAGCAGTGGCCCGAGCTCTTTCAGCAAAGGGAGGGTTCACAACTTTCCGATGACGGAAAGTCCAATGGTGGGGAGAATGTAATACCCCCGGTTTAATGTATGTGTACTTTTTTAGGCTTTTTTGTGTGTTTAAAGTGCATGAGATGAGTTGGGAAGAGGTTGGTAGAGTTTGGAATGGTTTTGGATGAGTTCAGAGGCTTTTAAAGGGGTGCACGGTTTGAGCACAGTTAGTGGAAACCATGCGGATTCTCTTAGAAACCGTGCTGGGGAGATAGTAGGCTTTGCACGGCCTACGCACAGTTTTCCATACCGTGCGAGGTAACCATGCAGACCCATTCTCTCGAGGCAGTAGTGTGCGCACAATTAGCGCATGGTTTTCCAAACTATGCGGGCTAACCGTGCAACCACTTAAAAAAATAAGGTTATAAGTTCTGGGCTTCGTCGGGCATAACCTATTTCACTCCAATCTTCCTCCCACTCGAGACTCACTCGGTATTTCAGGTTTTCAAGGGTTTTAAGGGCTCTCCCACTCGGATTGAAAGAATTTTGAAGATGTTTCTTGGTGGTTTGAAGGTGGTTTCTCCCCGGTAAGTCTCTCCTCTTGGTTTCCTTGTGTTTTCCTGTAGATCTACATCCCTATATTTCTTGGTTTTCTATATATACAATTTTTGTGTGTAGATATAGGGTTGTGGTTGCCTTGAATGATGATTTTAAGGCTTTTGGATGTTAGGGAAAGGGATCTAGAGAGGTTTCAGTGGTGCGTTCACTGGATTTGAGGCACAGTTGTTTGTGGGGCGATTTCTTGGGATCCTTAAAGGTAGGTGGCTTCTCTCTTGACTCCACTTGGTTAGAGCTAACGGTTTTGGTTACAATTAATTTTTTGTTCTTGAAATTAATTGTGTTTGATGTGCGAAATTGGTTAGAAATCCCTTGGGTGATGTTTTGGGGATTTTTGGGTAAAATAGGGTTTTGTGGTGAAATGTGTGGATTTTAAAATGGAGATTTTAAAATGGGATGAAATGGTTGATTTGTGAAAATGATTGATGGAAATGGTATTCAATAAAACAGGTGTTTTATTGAAATGTTGTTTGGAATGAAAAATGGTTTTCCATAAATGGGGGATTTATTGAAGTGGATTAATATGCAATGGAATTGGTTGATTGCATGTGGTTGTGACCTTGGTGGTTTATATGCTTGGCATTGGATTGATTTGAATGTTGTGTGGAAGTGGTGAGAAGTACCACTATAAAATTGGGATGGATAGTGGATGGAAGGTCCACCATCAAGGATAAGTGGACGAGAAGTTCTTCTTAGTGTGAATGGGTGAACGGGTTGGAAAGAAGCTCCACCGTTTGGTTGTTTGGTTTTTTTTTCATTTCTTTGCAAGATGGAATTGTTGTGATAATGTGTAAATGATGAGATGGCTTGTGTCATATTTGTTTGGATTTCCCTTGGTTTCTTGGTTTGGGTGTGATGGCTTGGTAAGGGCATGTTTGGCTTCTGAAAATGGTTGCACTTGTGACTTATTTTATATAAACTGTTTAATATAAATGTGCTAACAGTTTTATCCTAGTGGCGTGTGTAGGGAAGTCATTTGGGAAAAACCTACTGAGTTTTAGTACTCACCCTTTTCTTTCGAAATTTGGTGTCTTTGAAGATGTTTCGTATTGTGACGTGGGAAAAGGTAAAGCATCTCCCTCAGTTAGTGGTGCATCGTGATATCTTGGTGGATCTTGGAGATTGGATCTTAGAGTGGAGCTCTGGTGGTGTCATGGCTCATAGTGTTTTTGTTTAGTTTTTGCTTGCAATTTGATATGGTTGGTTGGTTTTGTTTGGGTAGTATTGTGGAACAACTTGGTTGTCTTTTGGGAATACATGTTTGTGTTGAAAGTGCATGCATATTTATTTGTTGGTTTGGTTGGTTTTGTCTTAAGGGAAAATCGTTCCCCACTGTTCCTTGAAGCCCTCGTCATTTATTTCCAACCTTTGGAACCTTGGAAATGCCACTTAAGGCCAAATAACCCTCACCACATCCTCAAGACAATGAGGTAGGGTCAGGGTGTTACAGTTACTATATCAAGTAGGGTAGAGGTTAGAACTATGGATGTAAGATAAGTCTACCCCTAATTATCATGCACCTCCATGTTCATCTTAGAGAGAAAAGTCTTGAGTTACCACTCGCTAGTAGTCTACAAAACTACCTTTATTTGATTCCTCATACTTAGTGCATCAAACACTAAATTTCCTTTACTAGGTGTATATGAAACCTCAAATCGGAAGAACCATAGGTTCTCAACCCTCTTTCACTACAGTAGATTTAGATCACACTATATAAATACATACTTGAGGATTTTGTGGGCCATGTACACCACAGATTTTCTCCTTGTATGTAATGTTTCAAAAAATGGAATACATGTAAAACTAAAGCTAACTTGAGATCACGCATTTTTTAATTCCTCTCATGTGGCCTCAACTATAGAGAAATGCATTCCACAACTCTATCCCCTTGCATAAGAACTCCTCCAAGCGTAATACCTAATGCATTGAAGTAAATAGTTTAACTCATTTTTAACTAGAAAAATCTATATTATAATATAATTCAATCTCCCTTTCAACTCATTAACGGCCACCTCATAGGAATCTTACTATAAAACATTCACACACATCTTAGTCAAGACCATGAGATGCGCTTCTAGGTGTGAGAAGTATTATATGAAATGTCTGTAATATCTTGTTATCCCCAAGAAAATATATACCTCAATGATATTCTCTACATGATCTAAGTAAAATATAGCTCTCACATTCTCCAGGTAAAAAGATACTAATGTCTCTAAGATGATGTGACCGAGGAAGTGAATTTGATTCATCTAGATGTGTCACTTTTTGAGATTAGCATATAACTGATTCTCTATCGTTGTATCCAAAAAATATCAATATGTTTGAAGTGTTCATGTCAATTATGTGAATACACAAAGATATCATCCAAAAAACCACTAGAAATGAATCCACATAAAGATGGAAAACTTGATTCATCAGTGCCATGAAGACTTATGGAATGTTCATGAGATTTAATGACATAACCAAATAATCATATAGACCCTGACTACTATGAAAACTTTTGTGAGGTATGTATGATGGTCTAACACACACCTAATGATATCAGGATCTCAATTATGCCTTTGAGAGAACATGATCTCCTCAGTATTGATCAAACATGTCATCTTTCAGTGGAAGAGGATACCTATTCTTGACCCTCAACTGGTTCAATTTCATGTCATCCACACAAATAATAAAGGTTTCATCCATCAGTTTTCACAAAAATGGACTAAATAAACACATATAGAAGTACTAGAAAAAAATAAAAACCTTTTACTATAAATCATCTAGCTACAACATGAGCTCTTGCATCTTAGTATCAACCATTATGTTTGGAGGAATGGATACTAGTTTAACACTTGAAATTAGGTCGATAGAGAACTCAACCTTTCTTACTGATGGTAATCGTGAAAATTATTTCATGAAAACATCCAACAAATGATCAAACACTATAGTGAAATATTCCTGACGTGTTATCTTATCATCTAGATATAAAATCACAATCTGGTTTTTCATCATGCCCAACCCAAGATTCTCATGTCCAACTCAACTGACATGGATATCCCATTCATGATTTTGAATAAACTCACACCCCTAAGGTGATGTGAAATCAAATATAAGGTAACAGAAACCAAAAAAATCCTGAAAGGGAACCAAGAAGTCCATCTTAAGAATGTTGTCAAAACCTATCATCCCATGGAAAATGATGTCCCATATGAAGTGATACCAGCCAATATTATGAGGGAACACCCTTCACTAACATACATCATTCATTATATTCCATATCAGAGTATCAAGAATCATAACACCAATAGAAGTATGAAAATTTAGCCCAAGGTTATCCACAAAGAGCATAGATATAAAGCTACGAGAAACCCATGTATCATAGAGTGATGTTGCTAAAGTAAAGGATAATAAAATAGAACCTTTCACTGTAGAAGGTCTAGGATTCTGATCCTTAGTTTTCTGATGGACTCTATATTTATTTCATGAACCACATCACTATGATACACCCTGTGTACCCTAAGAAGCTCCTCTCTGTTTTCATGATATGTATGGGGTCAAACTACCACAACCACCCCCCTCAATCTGATTATCTGAATGTACTCTAGATCCTTGCCCATTGATAAGCTTATGACCCCACTCATGCACAAGGAGACAGTGTAGATTCTATCTCACTAGATGACATAGTAAAAGTTATATAAAAGTGATGTAGATTTCCTATCATTCCACAAGATCAAAACTTTACTGAGTCTCCCGTTCATAGAGGTCCCATATATACCAGTCTATGCACTTGTATCAACTCACCTAGCTACCTGTGTCTGTTCTCTAGCTACTGATATCACAATGTGGAATACTGAGATGACCCTTCCAAAAAACATGTTGATATGGCACTAGTTATTGGTTCTAAACATCCCTGGCTCCCACTATCAACCTCTCTCTGGTTAGACTCTATGATAATATTACGATTCACTATTCCATAAATGGTAGTCTATTGAAAGAAATTTTCCTGTGATCAGATTCTATAACTAATACCATCATCAAATTTACTGACTTTAGATGACTCATCACCCTTCAGAATAGGTGAGATGTAATGGAGATCATAAAGGTGGGTTGAGTAATCCATATTTGTTAACACACCCTCCTCTAGGTACATGAACTACCATTTTTTATCCGCCCCAAATGTCCCGAGATAGAAATTATCATATAATTACATATGAAAATCCTTCTAACCCATCTCACAATGACATTTGTTTTGAGCAATAACATCCCACCATCTCTTGGTTGAATCACATAACATATATGTATAGATATTTACCCTCCTCTTCAGAGGCATCTCTAAATGATCGAAGGTATATATATTGGATGTTATCCAGTACTCTGCATACTATTTTCTTCCATCCCTTGAAAATTTTGGTGAATGCTGCTGTTGGAACACTCACACTGACTTTTCCATGGTTGGGGTAGGTCGCAGTGCTCCCTGAATGGTCTTCCCGAAATGCATAAAGCCTTCATAGAACTGTACCTCAACTACTATATCTAGTACAGGTACAGGTTCCACAGTGTTCACTAAAGGAGGATCCATAAGTATCCCATGGCCTAATACTTCTAAAGTGTAGTCATTACCACCCTCTTGGATTCATACTAGAGGTTTTTATGATGGAATTCTTCTACAATCTAAAACACAAGCCTTATATCAATAATGTAATCAATGTGAAAAGATAAAAGAACAAATACAAAAATCAGATAGGTACAAGCCTTCCTATATAAGAAACACACCCCATAGCCTTCTCCTAGAGTCATTTATGGGAATCCTAAATATCATATATAATAAAATATAATATATATTTCCCACTACTAAAGACATGTCATGGATATGTTCTATATTTTATGAAATTTTATTTTCTATTTTATTCATATTTTGAAGTCCATTTTATCACAATTTATTTAATATGTTTGATCAAAATGGTTCAAAAAACTCCAATACCTAAGGGCACATACTTCTTATGAACCAAAATATGGTTTTGACCTAATTCAAACCATAAAATATTTTATGATGTTTATTACAACCGTTGGTATAAAATTATTGGAACATCTCACAATAGCTTGAATTAGGAAATGCATTCTATATGGTATGACATAATGCATGTCCTGTGAAATCTAATTGGAACCTAAGATGATGCATGATAGGGAAAACCCCCATTTCTTTGGGTTACAACATAATAGATCCCAAAATCATATCAATGATAAAATCAAAATTCAATTATGTCACCCAACAGTGTAATCAAATCAACTATAATAGTGAAAATCCTGAAAAAAAATATCATTCTATGTATTTTGGATTTTTCCAATACGTGGGTTAGCTATGACTAGGAATAACTCATAACAAAATACCTATTACTTCCAAAACCGAATAATTGTTTCCAAATAATAAATAAACCATAAAAAAAGGTCTCTGGTTCGAAACTTTAACATCATGAACCCTGATGCCACTAAAGGATCCATGAGCCTGATTGGTCACATGGCCTTAAGCACATCTCCCCAAACCCCAGAGGCTTCTGACTAGCAGCGAGGGACCATGTGTGTTAGTGGAGAGAATATTCTCTCATCACTATTGTGTAGAAAAATATAAATACAATATCCGATATGTAGTGGAAGCTTTAAATCAATAAAAAAATATAAATTTACAAGAAAAGTGTATATAAATCATACTAAAAGGAATATCAATACAGATGATGATGATATACGTCATCTGTCTAATAAAGTTTCCAAAACAGGTGTACATGGAAGGTGAAAAATACATGGAACAAAAAAGAAAAAATATAAAATCTATCCATCAAGCATCATATGCCTCAGCTTAGTCTCATGATCCCATTATCTTAAAAAGTAATCAAGATCTTGCAGCATGGTACTTTCTATTGTCCATTCTGGTAATCATATACTCTATTCGAGTACCATCAACTCCATGAAAATGGGTTGAGATGTAATCCCTGTAAGAAACTACCCATTGTCTAGTTCCATACAGTCAGTGAAAATATATAAAAAATAATGTTTAAAGTAAGTAATATATTATTTAAAGGGAGTACTGAATGTAAAAAACCCACATGGGATCAGCTTCCCTGGGAAAAGTTTCTTCTAGTACCATCTTCATCATGGGTGGAATATCTTTGAATAAACAGATAGTCCTATGTCATTTTACAATAATTTTAATTTTATTAATCCATATTATTTAAACAATAAATCTCAATACATGGAATGTCACCAAACATACCCCATAATACTTGTGATAAAAAAATTCCAAAAAATTCCATCATTAAGATGTATGCTATTGATCGAATACAAGATTGCGATTTGACTTAGAAAACACGATATATAAATCATTTAATTAACTAATCAATTTAAAATGTGATCCCATCCCATGAATTCCTATGTTGGAATCCTCGTATCATCCGAGGTGTATCATAAACCAAGCACATTACATGCCTGTCCATAGAGATCCTCATAGGAATCCTGGTATCACTCTAGGTGTGGTGTAACATCACCGCTCACTGAGTCTATCCTAGGTGGTCTTCTAAGGGAACCCATGTTTCACCCAAGGAATATATGATCAAATTCTCTTTAATTTCATACATATAAATAAATATGGAGTTTAAGTATCACTTGAGCATATAACAATAAGACCCCATTAGTCTGTCCATAGTACTCCACTAAGGGAGTCGATGTGTCACTTAGATATATGTAAGGTATGAGCCAAAATAATTCATCCATGGTGTTATTATAAGAACCCAGGTGTTATGCAAGGCATATAAGAATTCAACCAATATCATTTAATTATATGAAGGTCATCACATTATTCATTTCAAATAAACCTCACCTCAGAAGGTGGATTAAATCACATGATCATCTTAAAATTATTGTCCTCTTAATTAAATCATACAGTAATTTCATTATAAATACATCTTATAATTAATCAACCAATATATGGGAAGAGTCCAGGGAAATGGATTCCATTCACTTTTCATTATCAAATCAATTTACAATTCATATCACAATTAAAATTACAATTCAATATTAAACATCCCATGGAAAGGGAAAAAAGGCACAACTCAAAGATAATTTACGTTCAAACTAGGCTAGGTGGTCCAATTAATTTATAAAAGACCCAAACGGGTTGTTAAAATTCAAGGATCATTCCCTTTAAGCAATTATCATGATCTCATTAATTACACAGGTCTCACCTCTTCATTTTAAACACATATTAAAATTCATTTCAATGGAACCACTCTAGAGCCCGTGAAGGGAATCAGTGCTTGAGTGAATGTTTTTATGATGGTGGCTACCCTTAAATGATGATGATGGATGATGTGTTGGTCCATCCTCCTCTAGTGGGGAGGGAGCTACATCTCTCTTATTAGACCCCTTTCTAACCCTTACCACCTTCCATATTTCCCTCAAATCCCTCTTAGAACTAATGTTCTAGATATATTTGGATTATTTCATTAACTTTCAATCTCATCCTCTGAGTTCTATGAGGATTCAGGGATTTTGAATCTTACATTGGTTTCTCAATTCAATTAGTTTCATCCTTTAGTGGATTATTTAAATCGGTGTTTTGTCTGGTTCCAGGGTTTACAAGATCATGCAATGGTTAGTCTACATGATAATATGAATATGATGATTCAATTTGTATCAGAGGAAGAATTGACTCAGTCATGGTCCAATACCCTCAATAGTTTCAATAGACTTCCGTTATACCTTTTAAAACAGACCTATGAATTTCATTTAGATATCGACACCCCAATAGTGGCGATTTGGGTGACCTTCCCTTAACATCCATTAATGTTTCAAAATCCTATGATCATGCATATTCTAGAGAATCTACTTAAAAATTATTTCTATTATAATATCATAAATAATTCAGGTTTTCATGAAATTTATCCTATAATATTTGTGGAAGTATATGTATCAATATTGACAACTGTGCACGTATGGATTTCAGTGGGGGAAGAGTTCTGATGGAAACATGTTTTAGTGTTTGAATCATGGTTTTATTTTTTTATCTTCTAATATTAAAATGGAATAGTCATTGGAAACATATAAGAACAAGGTCAAGAAATGTGATCAACCGATGGTTGTGGACATAGAAGGTAGTGTCATGGGATTGGGGCCTGGTATTGGTGAAGGTCTAACTAGATATATTCATTTGATTATATCTATTGATCCATGTTTTGAAAAGTCTATACAATGAAAGACATAGGAGGGTTATACATTGGTATCAAATATATTTAGTCACTTGAATAAAGATCATGGAGATCCCAAGCCTTCTATGGAATGCCCTGTTGGACCCATGGGGACTGATGTGGATAATGCTTCTAATACTGGTGTTATGGTTTCATTACACTACATGTCAATCACATGATCCCATGGTGAGGTTGTTAGTGGAATTAACTATGAAGGGGGTACATGACAGGAATATGAGGGTGGTTCAAAGTCTCCAAAGGATACATCCTACATGGACATAGTTTTTTTAGGGTATAAAACATTGGAAGAGAGGGATCACAGAAGAATGAGTCACTTTGAGGCCATCAAATGGTGTCTAATGTAGTAATGGAGGGGGATTAAACATGTGTAAATGTTAATGAGTAGGTCAAAAGGGGTGGGATCATTATCAGTTCAAGTTTGAGGATGGAGTTTCTCACTATTAAGTGGGGTAATCACATTGAAGGATTAGAGAGTGAGGGATTGGTCCAGGATTATGATGAAATTCAGGAAGAAAAATCAAATGATTACCAGGGAATCCTAGGGGATGAGATAAATGATGATCCACCATGTTAGTTCTCAATATATAATGTAGAAGTTTTTCAATGTACAGGTTTTCTCAGGTTGAGGAGGAGGGAGGACCGAAGTTTCATAATGATTAGACAAAGGGATTATTCCTATTTACCTCAACCTAGGGAGACACAATTGACCAGAAAGTCAAAATCCAATGAATTGGATGTTGATATCATGGTTCTTGGAAATACTTATCGATCTGAAGATTTAGATCATGGGGAAGTTCCCCTTAAGGGTGATGTCTCTAAACAGAAGCAGAAGGTACGTGCATATACTGAGAAATATCTAGAGCTGCTCATACATTTGAGAGATGAAATGGCGGAGGGGTTTCTTGTGATTAATACCACAATAGATGATGATGATATAATGATTATAAGGTTAATTACTATCGATAATAACAATGATTAGTGTGTAGGTATTAATAATAAAGACTTCATACTAATTAGATGATTCAATGAAGGAAATATCAACAAAGATGAGTACATTGAAACTTGGGAAAATCTAGAATATCACATTGAATACCTAATAAAGGATGATCTAGATTCGTAGGAAACATATCCCTCTAAGAAGATATTTATGTATAATGATTCCATTAGGCTTAAGTTATTTTTTAATAACTACGTTGTTTTTTTTGTGTTTGTTCTGGGTGAACCTTGTGGTTTCTGGCTTTTTACATAAAAGTATTTTGATAATAAAAAAGTTATGTTTTAGTAAAGGTATTTTCTTTAGAAATTGAGTTCACAACACAATTAAATATATATAATCAATTTAACTTTGAAGTAAATTCAAAAGAACAGCCACCATAGTTTCTTAGTGGATATCTCATCTAGTATAATCTCATAATTCAACTCATATAGGGAGAAAAATGAAAAAATGGGAGAAGAAACTATAAATAGTGGATATTAGATTGCAACTAACTAGTACAAACTATTCCCAACCAACTAAATAATTAAGCAAAAAGAAGTGAGATTTTACTAATGCAGATCTAACGAGATAAACAACACTCGAATCTGAGTCTAGATAGAGGATAAATATTAAACTCTATAATTACATATTAAAAGTATCTCTAAATAGATATGGGATTAAAAAATATGAAGAAGAGAAAATTTTCATTGGAATAATATATATTTTAAGGGAAAAATGGTAAATTCACTAAAATCCATGGTTCACATGTTTTGGCTGCATAGTTATCCAAACTATGTGCATACCATACACTGGTTTCTGTAGGAATGGAGAAGAAACAAGGTGTTTCCACACTATTTGATAGACCTTTCACAAACCATGTCTTATCCCACAATGAAAAACTGTATAGGGTTTCAAATGGATATGTGCCTTAAATCGTATGGTTTATCACATCATGCGACTTATAACTTCACACTATCCAGCCTCATATGGTTTCTAATAATAGTGTGTTAGGCCTTTTGGACTCCAAAATCCGGGATTCAGGCTCCAAACCAGTCTTAGACACCCCTGCAAACTCCATGACGTCAATGCGTATAAAATCAGACTATAATTATGCATTTAAACTATAATTTTCAAACTGAAAAGGATTCCATACCTCATGAAAGAACCAGTTTCTTACATAAATCAATATATATATATATATATATTTGTATGTATGTATATATAATAGAAATTAACTCATGAAATTGGAATATTACCTTCATCCTAAAATGAAAACCTTCTACATATATTAGGGAGACCATCTAGATATGTACAATATGGCCTCAGTAGACCCAAACCTCATCTTACCCTTATTGACCTTGTCTAGCAAAAACCCAACAACTATGGAATGAACTAAACTAAGGGATACGTACTAGATCATAATTATAACTAGTGTAACACTCATCACTAGAATTCCACATTTCTACCCCAGGTATACCATGTATGTTTAATTAATTAAAATCCAAAAAAATAAGATAAAATACATAAATAACTCTCATATCACCTCCAAATACCATCTAAGAAACAATCCACTGTTCAAAATCATATCACAATGATGAAGATAAAAAATCCATCAATTATATCTATAATATAAAGGGTCATAATAAAGAGCATGTCATATAATCTATGATAATATGAATTATGAATCACATGCCATTACGAACCAAAAATATAATTTAAATATATGGAATTATCTTTATAGAAATTAACCGTCATTCATAATATTTTTTATTAACATAATTGAATCATAATAAACCTAAATGAAATTTAAAAAAAACCCTATATGTATGAAATATATTTTTAGAAAAATATTATACAAGAACCATGAAAACCACTTTAATAACTAATATAAAATACACAATAATTTGAATAAAATTTATAAACTCCTCAAGTGTAACTTATATAGCCTTAAATTTGATAATAAATAAACTATAATATTCCAAGCACCTAGGGACATGTCAAAAAAGGAAGATCACAGATAAACCTACCTCAAACTATTGAATTCAATATATATTTTTAAATAATGGATGATTGGGAATATAGAGAAGATTCATAAAACATATAATACAAAACAACATGAATTCAAAATACCCCAGTAATTGGTTTGGCCACCATGATCGAAAAAAATAAAATGAAGAACAAGGGAAGTGAATGGTGGGGATAAAAAAGATTATAAAATATGAATTACAATGAGTTATTACATAAGAATCAATAGGAATAAACAAATGGCCTAAGTAGGAAAGGTAAAGAAATATAATTGCAGTCATATTATGGGGTCAAACAAAAATATGGTATGAAATGTAGTGATAAAAAATAAAAATAATTAAAAAAAATATAAAAATATTAAAAAATTATACAAATTTATAAATAGGATATATTTGTAGGGAAACTTTTTGCCAACTATTCATTAACCACAAGAGTTAGTGTTCACCTCCATCATAGTTTGACTACATAGTTTTCCAAACCATGCACCTAAACCATGTATCATTGTAAAATCTCTAAATTTACACCTTTTACTACATGAAACTATTTTAAAATAAAGAAATAAAAAAACAATAGAAATTATATACCTATGAAATGTTTTTTCTCATACATGTAAACATCCACTAATATTTTATTAATAATTATTAATCTTACAAATATGATATTTCCTAATATCACCATGTACATGAATTTTATTTAGGAAGTATTATCTTAATCAATGGGATAAGGATATAATATTTCAATAATAAAAATAGGAAGCTTCTATCTACACCATTCAATTGATATCATAACAGACATGATACACCAAATAAAAGTTACTTTTCCAAGATAATATATGTTATGTTTTTCTTCATTAATATGAGAATATGATTCATGATTCACATTAAAAACATTACCAAGTCTATGTACTGTTATTCAACCTCATAAAAAGGAATTTCAATGAAACATTGTTTGAATAATTCCTATTTTTTGTTCTTAATTCATGATATCGTGTTGTTTTTTCACATAAAGAGTCTAGTATTCAATGTTTATATTATATTATTCATGTTATTCAATGGTTATAAACAATTTTAGTAGTTCCTTTTATGAGTTGAACTAATTTTCTTAGCATGTTTTCAAATCCTACTTAAAATGCATTATTATGTGGTATATTTTTAAAAGCCTCCAAAAACACTATACAGGATTGATTTTATTTTTATATTTTATTTTCATATATCCAACTATATAAGTAACATTCTACCATTCAGGGGTTATGGAATATTCAATTAGGTTGATGACCTTGAACCTATGAACTGGAAATGAACCCAATAAGTTTTTAGAGGACATGATATAATACCCATGAGGATAAAATTTAAACTAGAGATATAATAAGTCATAGAAAACATTTCATTCACTAGTGTATTTGAGTCTTTAATGGAGTTCTTGGTGTCCCATGTTGAAGATGAAGGTCTGGGATATATTATATGTCCTAGAATTACATCCCAATATTTTGATAATATCTCTAAGAAAAAAAAATTTGGATTAAATTTTATATACTATTGGAAGAAACTATGAGAATCAATTTATTATTTTATTTTCCACTGAAATTTTACCATCTATGAGATCTTTTTGACACATCTGTCAGAGACATGAAAGATGGATCCCATTTCGGGACAATGGTGGAAATTTTAAAATTCCAAAGACTTTAAAATACCTTTAGAATACCATAATAAAGTGTTAAAAAATGTATTATTTGGTTATCTAACTAATACACCTGAATTTACTATTTTAGGTTGTTTTGTTGATGGAGTTTGATTATTCATGTTTTAATTTCATTTTAATTTTATGCTACCAATTTGATGTTGTAATCACAATTATTCAATTTTATGTTTCGTGAATCACCATAATATATTAATAAAACTTCTTATTCTTATCATTTTTTATTGTTTTATTAACACTATGGTCCTGTTTCATTATACTGCGAATTTATTCACAAATAAATGAAAGAAATCCTTCACATAATGATGAATATTTCATTATTTCCCTATTTTGCTTCTTCAATTCTACCCACATAAGTCAAATCTTGTCTTCCATTGTGATATTTACATAAATGGGGGACAACCCTTGATTAGGTTGATCCAAGGGAGTAGAAAGGGTCTTTATCGCACTCAATAAATTTTTTTATAATTTCATTTATTTGATTTTTTTCATTCATTGATTTTTTTTGTTCATCCTCATTATTAAATATCATTGTCACACTATTTGTGTTCTAATATGATCATTTTCCTTGGAGTCCGTATGAAAATGATCCTCCAAGTATATATGTGATTATAACATGTATTTGAAGGTATTAAATCAACAAGTGATGAGTTTATCTTGATTTCATTGAATGATTCCTTCTCGAGTTAAAGAAAATGAAAAAATTTAAAACAAAATCAATCTAATGAACTCTCTTTAATATCCTATGATAAAAAAATACAAAATTTAACTTACTTGAATATCTTAGTATAAATTTAAACAATCTCATAATAAACCCAATTTTACCACTTTATATCCAAATGTACCTCTTAGAATATATGTCGCTTTATGTTTCTTCAAAGGTCTCAGAGGATTAGACAACCCAATCTACACTACAAGAGACAACTTCAACCATAAAAACAGAGGTAATCTTTGGAATGAAATTTTTTTAGAATCATTATCTAGGACCCAAGTAATTCATCTCAGAACTCATTTAATTCTCCCCATTTTCTCTTTTCTCACCTCAATTTAACTTATGTTTTCCCCATTATGTTATTAATTTTCATAGCACATGTCTACCTAAACCGATGACCAATCAAACCATTTTGATAGGGTAGATATTCCTGGGGTTTGGGAGTCAAGCACACATATGAGTCTTCTTCCATTATATCATAATATTCATAATAATATATATTCAAAACAATTTACCATTCTAAATGACTGTTTTCAACAAAACTAGCCCTAAAACCCAGGAAAGAACCAAAATGGAAATCCAAATGAGGCATCTAAAAACATAGGTAGTGTTGTCGATCATACCATGAATGACTACCTCACACCTATCTAGACCAATTCACTGACATGAATTAAAAATATTTCCCTAGGATAATCCCACTATTTATTCAAACCTTATTCTCTAAACCACCTTCCAACCATTCATGGGATGGAGTCAGAAATGCCATACCTTCATGTAAAGGAGTTCAATGACATTGTTGGAAACATGTTACCACCACATAGACATGAGTTATCTAAGATGAGTCTCCTTCCTTTCTTATTAAAGGATCCATCCAATACTTCATTAAAAAATATAATACCATCATCAATCCAATCATGGGACTAATTCAAGTGACCATTTATCAAAAGTTGAATGACCAAAGATGACTACACATCAACATTGATTTAGGAGAGATCTAAGTTTTATAAGACCTTTGTGATCTAGTATCTAGTTTGAACCTAATTTATTAGGCCTTTTATTTCCAATTCGGTCTTGAAGTTCTCAAACCAATATCTTTTACAATCAAACTTGGTGATTATAGTGTTAGGGATCCTATAAGAATATTAATGGGATTTATAGTGAATTTTAAAATCATTATCCACCTGATAAATTTCATTATCCTTGAAAATAATCCAAATCTAGGAACGAGGGATAAAACTCAAATCCATCTTCGTCATCCCTTCCTCTCAATAATCAAATCAGTTATCTATGCAAGGAATTGGAACTTGGCCATAATCTTTAGAAACACACGCCTTGATATGAACATTTATAATGAAAACACTCAAATTGGGGATGATAAAGAGGTACATGAGGTTAATTGGATAGTTAGTGTTAAATTTCATCTTGTGGAATATGAATGAATTATTATTGATTTACTTTGATCACATGAGGAATTTGTTTCCTTCACTTTCATATAGTTTAGACATCTCCTTTGATGATTTTTTAGGATCACAAATCAATAAAATCATTGGAGAAATAAAAAATCACTTCCATACCAATTACTGAGACAGATATGTCATATTTGGTAGAAAAATATTCTCTTCAAAAGGAAAATTTTTTGTCGATAAATTTGGAAAAAGAAACCAAGTTTGATGCAATATCCCATACTAATTTTGAAAGTGTTAAAAAATCTGTTATTGAATTCAAGGGCATAAAATTATTACTCAAGTATGAATTCCTAGAAGAAAATAAAACACTTATGGTTCTCATATCTTCTTATCTCAAAGACAATAAATATATAATGATTCTGGATATTTGGAGAAGGCATAAGATATCAAATGGATGGACGCAATCTGATATTCCAAGGATTTTCACACTCTTTATAACCCAAATTATTATTCTAGAATCTAACATTAAATCATATCTCCAACCTCAGTGTAGAATCAATCCCAATATCTTGAATCTAATATGGAAAGAACTTATAATGTTATTGAAATATGTTATCACATATCATATTATTGATAGTGAGTGGGTAATCTCAATTGAGGTGGATCCTAGGAAGGTTTTAATTAATATTATTACCAAGGAGGATGGTGATAAACTACCCACAAGGTTCAGTAGTGGATGGAGTGTGTGGATTGAGTATCTGAAGTTAAAATCATTCAAAAATAAATATCATTTTAAATTTTCCATCATTGATCAAATCCTTGAACAGGTGGAAGTTGAAAAATTCTACAACTTCCTAGATGGATTATCATGGTCCAATATATTTGATGTATCCTTATAAGATCATATAAAAACAAACTTAACCTGTACATTATGCACTTTTACCTTCCAGTACATACCCTTTGGGGTATGTAATGCCCCTTGTACCTTCCAGTGTTCCATAATGGAAATCCTATATAACATGGTGGGGGATTGTTTAGAGTTATTTATCGATTAATTATCCATCTTTGGAGATACATTTGAGGGATTCCTTGTAAAATTTGAAAGATTTTTTTTCTAGATACAAGGATAAGAATCTCATCTTAACCTAGAAACAATTTCATTTCACAGAAATTAAAGGACTTGTTATAGGAAATTTGGTCTATAGTAGAGGTATTTATGTTGATAAATAAAATTTTTATATCATTTATAACCTTAACACTCAAAAAAAATTAAAGGAAGTGAGGTACTTATTAGAATATGATTGTTTCTCTAAAATGTTCATTACTAATTTCTTTTACCTTTCTTGAGAATATTATACTAAGATATTGAATGATTTTGCATTTTTATGGATATAAATATATGAGTAATAATTATTGACCCTCAATAAATCTCTTATATCACCACATATAATGAATGATATAAATTGGAAACATCCATTCAAACTCATTTGTGATGCGAGTAAATTCATTGTAAGAGCTGTCTTAGGAAAACATTGGGATAAAATTTCATGTGTCACTGCTTATAAAAGTAAATAATTTAATGATGTAAAAATACACTAAAAACCATTTATAAGGATTTTATTGTGGTTTTAGTTACCTCATAAAAAATTAGGTCCAATCTCTTAGGACCACCCATCATTTTCTTCACTGATTATTTAGCTCTAAAATACCTTATTAAAAAAAAAGATATTAGGGATGGATTGATTAGGTGGTTCCTTCTTCTTCAAGTGATTCATAAAAAAATTTAGGATAAAAATGGATTTGAAAATGTCAAATATGATCACTTATCTGGGATATAATTCAAAAAAATAAAACATAAACTTTATATGTTTTATTAAGTTCCGAATGAGTACCACTATTTTATAAGTGATGGCCCATGGTATGGTGACATAGAAAACCACTTAGTTATGAGGGTCATTCCAAAATTATTTTGGACCTAAAATTATAGTAAATGAATTTATGATGTTAAAAAATTTGTGTTTGATGATTTATACCTCTTCATGTTTTATAATGTTCAATTTATTCAGATATGTGTTCCCAAGTCTGAGAAAGATTCCATTCTTAAATTCTCTCATGGTGAGTCATATGAAGGTAAGTTTTCTAAAAATAAAAAATGTAAAATTTCCTCAAAATGGATTTATTTATTTTTCCTAACACCACTAAGGAATCCATGAAATTCTACCAAATTTTTCATTAGTGTCAATAATTAAGATTAGTAACAAAAAGGAATCAAATGAACCTTATGAAAACTACGGTCTTCAAAATATTTTACTATTGAGGAATTGATTTTATGGGACCCTTATTAAATATTAAGGGATATATCAATATCATATTAGCTATTGATCATGTCTCAATATGGGTATAGAACATTCCCAAAAATTCTAACGACCATAAGGTTGGGATCTAATTCTTGAAAGAACACATGTTTGATTGATTTGGAGTTTCTAGGGTTATAAATATTGATTATGGAACCCATTGATGAAATCATCCCTTATCAATACTCATTTATAAGTATGTTATTTCTCATAATATTTTCTATTTATTACTTTCCTCAAAAGAATGATCAAATTGAGTGGTAAAAACAAAAAATAATGATTTTTTTGAAAAACCCATAATTTTATCTAGAAAATATTGGTCTGAGAAACTCATGGAAGCCCTTTGAAAATATAGTAATACATTAAAAAAAATCTAAATAATTTCACCATATAGGTTTTTTATGGAAAATATTTCCATGTTCCTATTGAAACCGAACATAATACCTTTTGGAGAATAAACATAATGAAATTTGAAAAATATTTAGATAAAAACATTGGAAATTAGACATTAAATAACATGAATAAGATTGGATGGAGGCTCAATAATATTCTATTATCAATAATCCTAGATCTCAATCCTACTAAACTATTAATCTTAATGTCAAACAATTTAAACCAGAAACTTTTTTGCTCATGCATAGTTAAAATCATGAAATAGCCTTTGGAATGTTCAGTTCTACATGGATAGGGCCTTACATAGTGTATCATGTGTACCACATGGGGGTGTATATATTGTTGATATCACTAGTGTTCATACCTTATAAGTTAATGTTCGTAGGTTTAGACCACTCATTGAACCATAAAATAATTAAGAAATAAAATAGGAGTTAACTATGGGATCCTATAAACCAGATAGAAGTTGATAGATTTAGGGTTCACATGAAGATAATGAAATTAAATATAGACCATTCTCAGTGGCATCCCAGATTATACACATACCTTAAATCATTTTTTGGTGTTCCAAAATAAATTTCTACATTTTTACTTTTATTTTTTCCTTTGTTTGGTTTTAGTTGAAGGAACATTATGGGGTATATATTATATTTTAATGGTGTTGGTGTATATGATTTAGGGGATTTTGAGATTGACATATTTTTAAGAAAATAATAGTTCTTCCAACTTTACAAATAAACAATCATTATTTATAAGGCTTTTACTAGTGGCATCGAGATCAATGTATTGAATGGAAGAAACCAAAACATCAATTTCAACCCCCAGGTGACTTCATTTCATTATTCTCATTTTTCAAATTTATTTTTGAACTCCTCTCCTCGTATCCACCTATATCAATTTATGAATATTATTTTATTTATTCATTGGGTATGGTGTTGTTATATGTTATGGTGGGGGTAAAATAAATAATAAAATTGTTTTGTTTACATAAAAATAAAAAGAAAAAAAAGAAAAAAAGTCTCAATGGAAAATAAAATTTATTTTACTGTTCATGTGATGATATATTCCAAGAACATTAAAACTGAATTTCAAATAATTTTACATTATGTGACTTTAATTTTAAAAACATTTATGATCATAGACGTAGATTTCTGAAAGTGCAATTTACTAATGAGATTTTTCACTATAAACATTTTCAATATATTTAATTGAAATATCACTTTGAATGTCCTTCGTATTATGGGGTATTATGTTGAGTTCATGGGGTAACTCAATAGATAGTATAGGTTTGTTGATCGTTATAAAATTAAAATGATTATTCACCCAAAAAAGAATAAAAAAAAGTAAATAAAAACAATAAATTTTTACTTAGAAAAATAGATCAACATAATGAGTGGATTTAAACACCTATGGATCACAAATCTAGAGTTTTCTAGCTCATATTTTGGAATTAAATCACTATTTTTGGTTGTTTGATTTTTTATTAATTTTTTTAACACTATATAATTCCTAATTATGGGAGCATCACATGGTTCCCTAAGGTCTTTGAGCCTAGGATTCATGAGAAAAGTACTTCTATATGGGTTGACCCAATTGAGTTCAATCTCAATTAACATGGAAAAAAACAAATGAATACTTATATTAATATTAAAATTTCATTGCCCATAGAACTTCAATTTTTTCCTTTTGAATAAAAATAAACCCCCTTGTCTATTGTGATTCACATCACATCATTAGTCTTAATTTAAACTTGATGAAATGAGATGATGAATTTGAATTAATGAATGTGAACTGTCTTCAGATATTCTTTGGGACCTATCTTGTTTTAAATAATTTTGATAGGTTGGGTGATTTTTTATGTGTATTAGAAATGGTATAAATTTTATGTTAAAATGTGGTTGAAAATGGGAATTCAATTTTTCTTTTTTTGAGATAATTTTTGGTCAGGACTATAAAAACTCAAGCTGGGGTGGGTGCTGTGATTATCCCGTAAAAGAGGATAATATGAATTGTTTATATTAAATTATTTTTGTGATTAAATTACCGTATACTCTTTTACTAGTTCATATTACAAATTGAACTTCTTTTCTCAACATTTTTGTAATTTATTCTTAAAATTCACTATTACATGATATATTTCATATCAACTAATAAAAATCTTAATGGTATTGATTTTATTTTCATATTTCATTTTATGGTCTCCCTCTCTATGAGAAACATTCAATAATTCAAGAACTATTGAATATTCAATTGGGATGATGACCAAACTAGCCCATGAACATAGACATTATGGGAGACGTTGCATATATAACATCCCAATAAATTAACTGTAGATTCAATGATATAATACCAATGATGCTAAAATTTGTAATGTTGGTAGAGTAAGTTATCATCAGAATTTTATTATATATTATCTAGTGAAAATTATGAGTTTTAATGAACTTTTTAGGTGGCCTAATTTGAAGATGAAATTCTGGGACAAATTCAATGGCCAAGATTGATAGCCCATCATTTTGATCTGATATCTGAAAAATTTAATTTGGTTGAAATGATTTTTTTTTGAAATTTCATCTTTTATGATCCACAAAAATTATACCATATAGATGCTCATTTGGACACATATTTTGGAGGAATGCAAGCTAGCTGCCATTTTAGGTCAAGGGTTGAAAAGTCTACATTCCAAAAAAATTTAACCACCCTAGGCCTACAATAATAAAGTGGGAAGACTTATACATTTTTGGGATTTACCTGATCCTTTTCAAAAGCATATATAAGGTAGTGGTGGTGATATAGTTTGAGAATTCATTGGTTATATTTTATTTTAATGTCATTCTTCTAATTTGAGGATGCAATCACATTTATTCAATTTTATGTTTCTAGAATCACCTATTTTCCTTAATCAAACATCTTATTCTTCTCATTTTATATTGTTTTGTTATTTGTTTATACATTTTCACTAAGTTGTGAATTTATTCACATAATGAAGAAATAAATCCATCCAACAATGGTTGAGTATTCGTTATTTCACTATTTTCTTCTTTAAATACCTCTCATATGTTTACCTTTATCTTTCATTGAGAACTTCTCATCAATGGAGGGATAAATCTCTCTTGGATTAATCCAAGGGAGTATCAAGGAGCTGTATTTGATGCTATTTCTAACTATATCAATCCTTAATAATTTCTTTTATTTGAGTTTTTCATTCAATAATTATCTTTCATAATTTTCCATATTGAATATTTTTTAACTATTTTAATGTTTTAATAAGATATATTACCATGGTGTTCTCATGGAAATGATCCTCAGAGAATATACATGATTAACATGTGTATGTTAAGGTGTTAAACCAATAAGAGACAAGGTCATCTTGAATTTTTTGAATGAATCATTCTCAATTTAATGAAATTTTAATAATTTAAAATGAAATTCATCCAATCAACCCTTTGAGATATCCTAGGATCAAACATTTATCATAAATTTAATTCACTTTGGTATCTTTGTGTTTATTTAAACAATATCAAAACAAACCAAATTTGGTTACTTCATATCCAAATATCTCTTAAACATGTATGTGTCTTTAGGTTTTTAGGTCGATAAGGATTCGATAACCCAAGCTACACTACAATAGAATGCATCAACCCTAAAAACATGGGTAATTTTTATAGATAACAACTCCTATTTAGGATAACCAAGTGTAAACATCATGTAAAATGATTCCAATGATTATGATCCTTGTAAATACCTATATTTTGTATGGATAATATATCCTTTAATTTTTAGGATTAATGTATTTTTTGTAGTATAATTATAAGTTATGAAGGGATTTTTGGAATTTTGGAGAGAAAGGGAGGAGGAAAAAATCACTCATGTTATTAGAGAAGAATCGGGTACCTGGTGGTCTAGTACTAGGTATCTAGTGGAACAAGGTAGTGTGCAAGGCTACTTCCAACCCAACAAAGTACCCGGATGGCTGAAGGCTTGTTTTTGTTTATTTTGGGTAAAATTATATTTTAACACCTAATTTGATCCCCTAAATCGTTTATTTATCTATTTTCATATTTTTCTCATTAATATAATATCTTGGGAGATTGTCCCTAATTTTTCATTAATTACATTGACCTCTAGCTTTGATTTTCCATTAGGTTTTCCATCAGGTTTAAGTGGGAGCCTGTTATTTGAAAGGATAATGTGGGGCTTCTAGTATTCCCTAATTCCATACTATGTTTACTATAGTATCATGTTTCTCACAATATCACATTCATTTTAGAGTTTGGATATATGGTTTCTCATTAGTTAGTCTCCCTTAAAGATATAGTAGGTTTCCACATATGACAATATTGAGGTAATGTTTCTGGAAACCTGGGCAATATTAATGATAAATATATTTCATATATTATTTATAGTCATTATTATATTTTTTGATGTTATATTCACTATAATAATTTTATGTAATTTTTCCATCGAAAAAGAAATAATTTTATTATAACTAATTTTTCCATGAATTATACGATTTTTTTAAAATCTAAGATTATAAATTTAAAAATTTCAATTTATTAAAAAAACTTCTATTTTTACATCACCACATCAAATAACTTTTTGGGGAGAAGTTTTATATTTTTATAAAAATTTTAATTTTTTATTTTATATTGAAAAAATACAGAATTTTATAAAAACTATCATTTTTACAAGTATTTACAAAATTCAATTATATTAATTATTGATTTTAATGTAATTTTACTCTAATTTTATTTTAAATAATCCAATTAATTCCATGGGAATTATAAGTATGCTTTATTTTGGTAAAAAACCATTTTTAAAATTAAAAACACATTTTTTTAAAAAAAATTCATTGCATTTTCATGATTATAGGAAAATTAGTTTCTACAACTTATATATATCTAATATTTAAGAATTGATTTCATAATTTGAATAAGGTGATTTAAATTCATTAATTTTTTCAATTTTTTTTAATAATGAATAGTTACCATGGTAAAAATTTGTTACCATAATGAAGGATACAAAAATTTAATTATGTTAAAAAATAATATTTAATTTAACCAAAACATATATCAATTATTATTTGATGATATTATTTTTACCTTTATCACCTTATCTTAGAAATTAGTTTGTTTTAGCATCAGTTTTTTGTGAGGGGTTTTTAATATTATTTCAATACATTGAATAATTACAAGAGTCCCACACCAATAACTTATAAAAAGGCACCTCCTCCTCTCACTTATTCATAAACATTGAGCACTATATCTTGTCTAATACTTACCCAAACCCATACTAAATCCGATACCCATGTTTTATTGTTTTTTATATCCAAACAATACTAATATTGAAGTCTTAAGATTGAAGCCAAAGGTACTTTTCCAATAAATATCCTTAAATCTTAACTATGTTCATTCTGGTTTATTTCTTCTTTTACCTTCATCAAAACTATCATAAAAAATTTTATATAATAAATTATTATCTGAAAAATAATACAATTTTACTGTTTTATAGTATAACTACTTTCTATATCATTTTCTATACTATGGGAAATGAAAACATCACTCGTGTGTACATGTAGAATACCACCTCCGTGAAGCGATGTATTTCTTTCTACATCACTACGACACATATGTGTTTATAAATATGGATTTAATGAATGTATAATTATTTTATTAAATTATAATTATTAATAAATTATAATATATTACTGACATTCTAATTCTTACATCTGTTGAAAAGTGATATTTTTACTCGTGTGTACGTGTTGACTACCACCTCCATGAAGTGATATGATTCATTTTTAACGATCACCTTACATGAAGGATATAAAATAGTATCAAATTTATAAAAATGAGAATTATTAGATTTCTAATATTCTTTAAATAATCTAATAAGTTCCCCTTTGAACATTGTCAAGGCATAAAGTTATTCCGAGGTTATAAACTGAATAAACCGAAAAGGTCTATTATTTACTAAACCATTTTAGTAATTATATAAGACATAAATATAAATATATTCATTAAAATGTATTATAATAAAATAATAAACATTAAAATGGATATATTCTAATTATAAAATAAATACAATATCATAATTTATTAAAGTGAAGGATATAAATAGTGAGTCAAGCGATGAGGTAAGGGAAATTTTATTAAAAAATTGTTTTACATGTTTTTAAATAATTATTTTTCTATATACATGTTATTGAAAATGTATTAATATTGTTCTTTGTTTTAATTAAAATATTTTATTTTAAATTTATTTTCAACTATATTTTTACATTTTCAATTTATATTGATTTTTTTAAAATGTTTTGTACACAGGTCACTTTTGGTTCCTTTTAATATAGTGCGAAAAAATATTTATTTAATTTTTATTTCACTATCCTATTTTGTTAACATCATACACATTTTTCATTATCAAGAATACTCTATATGTTTTTTATGGGTTTATAATGACTATATTATTTCCCACTCCTCTAGGTATTATTCATTTTATGATTTTTCATAGGAAAATGGATTTTAACTCCATTTTTACAAAAAGAAAAAAGTGATTTGACATATATGTTAAATATATTATTTTATGATATTTTAACATGGAAATGAAATATTGGTTGTTTTTTTATTTTGGTATGGATCTTGGATGTTTTATATGATAATGTGTGGGCCTGATATAGTTCTATTAATGAGTGATCCTGATATAGCTCTCCAACGTATTGGGTAAAATGACAACGTTAATGAGAATTAAGTTACACATAAGGGTTATATTAGAATACATAGTGATGGTTATTCATTTTTAAGGGTTTTTATTACGGTGAATGTAAGTATAATTTCCAAATAAATCTATATGGTTTTCCAATTCTTTATAAATGGGTTTAGATGAAATATTTTTATTTAATAATGTATGATAACCAAATTCAATATTAAAGTAATGTTTATATCTTATAATAGAGAATGGTTTGTTTCCATGAGTTCTCATGTCTTATGAAGAAGTAACATTAATGATTATTATTTTCACATTATTCTTGTTCAAAAAATGTTTTTTTTAAATATGTACTTTGAATTCGATTCCATTAGTACATCATAATTATTTTGAGTCCAATATTTGTTATATAAAAATTAAAATTTCCTTAAGGGTTTTGATGAGAGTTTAAACAGATTAACCAGTTTAATTTCTCTTTATATACCTCACTAAGATTTATCCTTATCATCCCACATATTCAAATGTTTTTCACATGGCTTAAGGATGTGTAGGGATTATAGAAATATCAACAGTGAAGGATCTTCAAAAAAGGTAAATATGTTCTAAAGGGAAAAATAGTGTAAACATAGTAGCATGTTTTTATGGAAAACAATTTACCCCTATGGAAATTTACAAAATATTATATAATGGTTTTACTAATTATCTAAAACAATAATCCTAAAAGACACTAGAAGTGTAATAAAATAAAAAAATTATTATAAATCATATAATTATGGGGTTGTTATATTACATGGTGTTATAGTTGGTAAAAATGAAAGGTTAAGATAAGTTTTGGGGTAAAGAAGATACTAAAAGAGGCTTTTAAGAGATTATCATTAATAGTTATATTACCATGTGTAACATTCTAGGTAAATAAAGAATATGATATTTTCATATTTATTAATATTTATGAATTAATTATTAATTTTACTTTAAATGGGATGCAATGTTTGGTGGCTTACCCAACACGTAGCAATGGGTTTTTCCGAGATCTTATGTCACACACAATGTGGAGTCATACTAAAATAATAATAATATAATATAATTAGTTTAAATAGTGGTTAACACCTTGCCATTGTACATGCGAATATTAAAAGAACTAATTATATTATAAATAAACCTGTTTGTTAGATGGTTTTACATTCACCCAATAAAATTTAGAGGATTAAACTGAGAATCAATCATATTTTAAGCATAGATACTCTAATATTTTTAAAAGGTAGTTTTACCTTCTTTTAGAGGAGAACCCTTTTTAAATATTGGTTTTCAATTTTATATATTCTATATAACAAAATAAACTTCTAATTTAGAAACGGGACGTCAAAATATACTTTGGGTAAATATTTGTTATTTTTCTGATAATGTTCATTTTTAATGAACAGTGAAAAATATAGCATTTCATGTCAAAACCGTCTATTCATATAATTTGTTTATATAGATAGATTATCCTTTAATTTTCTTTAAAGTTTAATTGGATTATAGTTTTTTCATTTAATCAAATTTTGGTCATTGTAAGTAATTTACTTTGAAATTGGACATAAACACATGTCAATCTTTTAGTAGGTTTATTTCTTAAAATCATGCTTTTTGGTTTTGAAAATAGGAATTAGTTGTAAATTAAATTCTTCCAATTTTGTGTTTTGAATTTGAGAAAATGGATTTTATATTTGGAATCATGAGGCTTAAATTGTGTAAATAGGTAACTTTTATTTTTAGACAATATGAATAGTAACTTTAGTAAATGTTTTATTTACCGTGTTTAAAGGGTAAATCTGGTAAATAATGGTAAAAATTAATATTATAATAATATTAAATTACCATTAAAAATGTGTATTTGATGAGATATTTCTGACCATGTTCTTCCTTGGATCGATTTTAGGACCCCATGGAGCCACTTGTGTGTTAAAATGACATTTAATGACATTTAATTTAAAGTTAAGGAAAATAAAAGATAAACATATATCTTTGACTAAAACAATTTTTATATGGGGTTATATAAGTGATCTATTCAACTATAAATCGTCATTATAAAGGTAAAAATATTTTCTACAACATGTTATTTTATTTATAAATTTTAAACATCAAATAAATAAAATTAATTATGACCCAATGATGAAGATGTGATTCCTTTATTAATAAGGGATTCAAATAAATGATACTATGAATCATAAAATAAAGCTAATTTTGATATTTTCATCTCATCCACAATTTTTTATGATAGTTACATGTTATCTTGTTATTAATGATGTTTTTTTGAAGTAATCATGTTATGAATTTTCAAAATGCCATTTTTTGATTAATGTCAAAATTGATATAATTCATATTTTGAAATATTAAATAAAATACATTATAAAATTCTAAAAAATATACTATTCGGCCAAATAGTTATTATAATTCTACGATTTTATTATTTACTATTTAATTTTATATTTTTTATATTTTGTAAACTATTTTTATTCTCAAAGTTTTAAATTCTTGATAAAACGGTAAGAGTAAAAAAGGGTTAAATAAAAAAGATAAGCATTAAAAAATATACAAAACCTATCTAATTCTTATCGGAAGATTTTATTTTGACTTATATTCATTTATCTTATAAATAATATAATCTTTACACATTTATAATAGAAATAAAATTTATAATAAAATAATAATTCAAGATATTTCTTAAGTGCCCCTCCTCCATCTTATAAAAGGCCACTACCTCTAACTCTTACTCTCAATTCTCAACACCCCATGAATCATCCTAACTCTAACCAAATAATCTCAAAAAATAACCCTCTTCCTCCTATAATCATTACCTTGGTAAGAAGGAAATTCAATAAAGCCTTTTGGCTCAAATCAAATGGAGTTACCCGATTTAGAGGTAACATCTTCACTCAAGTTCTTTTCTTTCATTTTCCTTCTCCACTCCCTATTCTATTCTTATAGATTGATTACATAGAAACAGAAGTATCCTCAATATACTAGGATTTTGTTATTATAATCATTATAACTACACTTCCACACACCCCTATCTAATGGATATGAACATACTCTTTCTCTGTATGGTGAACTACTGGCTCACGAAGCGACGATTGTTCGATTTTTCCCTACCACCTCTCATAGCGGACATTATGATGGAACAATATTCATATGTGATATATATTATATTTTAATTGTCTCAAATATTATGTATTATTAATTTATAGCATACCTTTATGGTTACCATAATTGGTATATATGATAATTTCGTTCGAGGAAGTGTAGACTACCGCTCCCTCAAAGTTCTATGACTCATTCATACTATACATAGAACGTATAAAAGACTAAATTAATGAGATTATGTAACATATATATCTTATATATTATACTATAATTATAATATACCAATGCAACATTTAGTTTTAATTCTATTAAAAATAAAAAAATAAATCAAAGTAGTGTTCATGCATTCGTACGACATTACAGTCTCCATGAACGGTGCATTTCATTTTATTATATCCAAATGTTATAAAAAATTATAAATACATATATACTTGATATATATGATATTTAAATCATTAATCAAATTCTAAAGATAATATACATTTGACAACATGGATAATTTGTAATTATAACAAGATCACTTGTGACTCAAGTACCGAACATCGACAAAATGACCAATATGAACTTGAATAATTATATGATTGTGGTAGAAAGGTAATAAGTCATATATAAGGAATAATAAACATGAAAAATATTTTTAATCTAGTAGAATTAACTTAATTTTATTATTCAGGGAGAAAAAGAATGAACAAGACAATTTAAACACAAAGTAAGGGACTTTGTCCCAATCTCTTTTCTTTAAGGCATATTTTGATTTATAGAAGACATTCCATTATACAGTGTATAAACCCCTTAGAATTTTAATTCAATTCAAAGGGAATATTTTCTCCATGAAGTGTTTTACTAAATGACAATGTGAATGTTTCTTTTTAATGTACGCGGTGACAACGACCTTTCTGCCACACCGAGCATTATTTCATATTTGGATTCCTTAACAAGACATAATGTTTTTTAAATGGAAAAAATACCTATAACCTTTTTATTTATTTTTTGTATTGAAACTGGTTTTGATAATAGATTGATTATTTCAATATATTTATTTGTTATCTTGTGATTGGAATGTAGAAATGTTATCTTTTCTTTAATCTTGTTCATTTGTAATGATTATGTTATGGTTCTTGGGAATTGTTTATGTATACGGGTGGTTACGTGATAATCCTAAGGTGGGTGAGCTTGAGATAGCTCTATAATGCATTGGGTAACATGGCAGAGGTAAATGTTAATGTTTCTCCGAATAGATTTTGGGAATATATTGTGATGGGTATTCCAAACGTAACTCCCTATGTAGCTGTGGAAGCTATAATGTAATTATGATATGGATGCCAGAAGTTACCTTTATGATTTGTGATTACTATATGATATTCATAAATCTTATGATATCATGAGGTATGTTAAAGATATTATGTTTTGTATGCATTGATGGATGAATGTTTTCTTTCTCTATTTTATAATTCTTGTTGAGATTTTTTATGATCATCCCATGTTTTGGAATTGTTTTTCACATGGTATAAGTAAGGGTAAGAGAAAGAAAGTATCCAATAATATTTATATCAAGAATAAAACTCTTTTTTTATTTAAAGAGTTTTAATTTTTTTGAAAAAAATGGATGGATTAGAAGTTCCAACCATGTAATATTGAGATGTAATGTAATAGTTATGGCATAATTATTAAAAACTATAAACCTGAAAAGATCCTCAATGTGAATTCTTGACATAACTCAAAATTATGCAATGTTTAAGGATGATGCCTTGTAGTTGGTATCAAAGGTCAGTTTAGAAAACTTTAGGAGTTAGGATATTGTTAAATTAATATCCATAAATTAATTTATTATAAGAATGAAGTGATATAACATTTATAGATTACCATGTTGCTTCACCTAAGATATTTCTATGTTGAGAATGGTTATTAATTGAGGTAACATGGAATATATTATGGGACGACATCAAGAGGAAAACAACCTTTCAAATTAGAATCATTAGATGGTCGGAATCATAACTGAACAATTTTTTTTAGTTACAACATTGTTAAATCCTGCTATAAATAATGGTCGAATCCATGCATGAGACCATCTAGATAAACCAAAAAAGAAAATGTCAGTATTGGAGAATTTCATGAGGCAACATCCCCCATCATTTAGAGGATCGTCTGACCCTGTTCAAGATGAATAGTGGATCAATGAACTGGAACTTATTTTTGATATCATAGGGTGTTTATAACATCAAAATGTTAGTCATTATATTTACAATTTTGAAGGTGAAGTCGATCAGTGGTGGTTTGTGGTTAAAAATATCAAGGATAGATTGGAGATTTATGCTCCTTATTGGGATTAATTCAAAGGTATGTTTCTTGAGAAATATTTTCCTAAGGAAGTTTGACTCAAGATAGAAAAATAATTCCTAGAATTGATGCAAGAGGTTGACTTAGTGGTTCATAATGCTGCAAAAGTCACTTGATTGGAATGGTATGCTTCAAATTTCATATGTGATCCTGATAGCAAAATCAATCATTTTTCAATTACTATTAAAGACAAATTATCAAAGGGATTTAGCTTATCATGGGTTCAAAAGTTAGGAAAAATTTATTTTATATGTGGAGAAGGTGGAAATGGAGTTTATCGATGAACATTTTTTCTTTAAAAAATAACATAATAAGAGGTCAAGGAGGCAGATGAATGAGAGTAACTCTTCAAAAATGTCTGATGGTATGAAACATAAGTTTATAGTTTGTGAAAAAATGTGGTAAAAATAACGTTGGGGAATTCATTTTTGATTTCTAGTATGTGCTTCTGATGTGGTAAAATGGGACATAAGGCTCTTAATTGCACTAAAAAAAGATCAGGGTAATGGTAAGGAAAAATCTGATTTACTATCAGTAAAATGATTTAAGTGCAATGAAATTGGTCATTATGAAAATGAGGGTCCAATGAAGAACTCAACTGAGGGAAATCAGTCATACTACAAGCATAAATGGGTGGAGAAATCCTTTTCAACTACTTTATTAGATGTTGGGCTATAAAATGATGTAGTACAAGGTACAATATTTTTTTATTCAAATTATTCCCATATGTCGTTTGATTTAGGTTCTACACATTCTTTCATTTATGGGAACTTTTATAGTATATTGAGAATTCCATCTCAAGATATGAATCCAGAACTTATGGTAAAAACCTTGGGAGTCAATGTTGAGACAAAAAGATGATATAAGAACCTTCATGACCTTTTATGTGGAAGTAATCTACCTGCAATCCTTATTGTTTTTCATTTGGTAGAGTTTGATGTTATTTTGGGTATGGATTGGATTTATGTTTATCATCCTATGATTAACTGAAGATCCAAAGAGGTTTCCTTTTAGAAATTATTTCATTTTGTGTACAAGAATGATCCATTACTTTTGATAACATATCAATAAGCTGAGAAAATAGTAAAATATGGAAATGAATGTTACCTTTAACACATTGTTGAAAATGAAGGAACTATTCATATTAATGATGTGCTAATGGTAAACGAGTATCTCGATGTCTTCTGGATGAGTTTACTGGTATAACACCTGACCGGGAAAGTGGAATTTATAGTTGACTTAGTTCATGATGCTAAGATAATTTCAAAACCCCCTTATCCAATGGATCAAATTGAACATTTAGAGTTAAAGAAGCTATTGTAGGTGTTATTAGATAAAGGTTTTATTCTACCTAGAAAATCACCATGGGGATCTCCAGTCTTGTTTGCTAAAAATAAATATGGTTCAATGAGACATTTCATTGATTATAGATCCTTGAATAGCATCACTGTTAAGAACAATTATCATTGACCTCATATCGTTGATTTTTCTGATCAGCTCCCAGGAGATCAATATATTTCAATGATTGAATTGTGATCGGGGAACCATCAGTTGAAATTAAAAGAAGCTGAAATTTTGAAAACCGAATTTTGTACTAGATATAACCATTATGAATTTGTATTTATGTGTTTTGGGTAAACCAAAACACTTATTTTATTCATGGATATTATGAATATAATTTTCTGTGAGTTCTTGGATAAGTTTGTGGTTGCGTTTATTGATGATATTTTGGTTTATTCTAAAATTAAAGGGGAGCATGAAAGTCATTTGATGGTTGTCTTTAAATTTTTTGAAGAAATGAAACTGTATGGACAATTCTGCAAGTGTAAGTTTTGGTTATGAAAAATTTCATTCCTTTTTCACATTGTTTCGAAAGACGACATGATTATTGATCCTACTAAAACAAAAGTTAATAAAGAGTGGAAAATACCCACAAATATAACCAAGATTCGTAGTTTTCATGGTTTATAAGGTTATTACAGGAGTTTTGTTGAAAATTTTACACAGTCATATAGCACACTGACTATGTTAACTCAGAATGGTGTTAAGTTCATATAGAAAAAAGAGTGTGATTAATGTTTTTAGGAATTTAAATGAATATTTTTGACTGCTCATGTTTTGGAACTGCCTTATAGAAATAGTGAATTTGTTATCTATAGTGATGCTTTGTTGAAAGGACTTGGATGTGTCCTAATGCAGAATGATCAGGTAATTTCTTATACTTTACATCAATTGAAACCTCAAGAGTGAAATTACCTTTCCCATGATTTGGAATTAATTGCTATTGTTTTTTATTTAAAAATATGGAAGCATCATCTGTATGGAGTAAAATGTAAAATACATATTGATGACAAAATCTTGAAGTATATATTCAATCAGAAATAATTTATCATGAGATAAAGGAGATGGATAGAATTAATCAAGAATTATGATTTCAAAATGCATTACCATCTTGGAAAAGAAAATAATGTGGCTGATGTTTTGAGTCGAAAAAGTAATGCTACATTAACCTTGTTACACTTGGAACAAGATCCTTTTGTTAACAATTTTATGAAATGTTCTATAGAAGTTGTTTGTGTAGAAAATTTCTCTATTTTGATTCAGGTTTTAGTATAATCATCCCTAGAAGACAAGATAAATCAATCCTGGAAAGATTATAGTGAGTTGTAGAAAAATGTAGAATTGGTTTAGAAGGGTACGTTACCTAAGTTTAACATTTATAGAGACTATGTTATGAGGTTTGGAAACCGATTACGAGTGCCTTGTGCTTCAAAGTTGAAGAAAGAGTTATTATGTAAAGCTTATATTTTTCCATTTTCTATTTATCCTAGAAGTACTAAGATGTACAAAGATCTTTGGGAGTATTACAGTTGGGATGGAATGAAAAGAGATATTGATGACTTTACCCTAATATGCTTTAATTTTCAAAAAGTTAAATAAGAGAGGCATTTATCTAAAGGGATGCTTTAGCCTTTGTTAGTGCCAAGAGTTGAAATGAGAAAATGAGTCCATGGATTTCATTGTGGGATTACTAATGAATTTTCAATGTAACAATGCAGTCTAGGTTATTATTGATCGATTAACTTAATATTCTCATTTTCTTTCAATTACAGAAACTCTGTGTCTAGATCAACTTTCTTTATTGTATATTATAGAGATAGTTATGTTACATGGAGTTCCCCTCTCAATTGTATCTGATCGTGATCTGAGGTTCACTTCCAACTTTTGGAAAGGCTATTATAACCATTAGGTACTAAATTAAATTTTAATACAAATTTTCATCCACAATCAGATGGGTAGTCAGAATGCACAATTCATACATTGTAAGATATGCTACATTCTATTTCAATGGATTACCAGGGGCGTTGGGATCAACATCTTTTTTTGGTTTAGTTTTCTTATAATTATAGTTTTCATTCATTTATATATATGGCTCTGTTTGAGGCATTATATAGAAAGTGGTTCACAACTCTAGCTTTTTGGGATGATGTTTTTAAAAGGAAGATGATGGGACCATAATTGGTAGAAGAGATGGTAGAAAAAGTTTAGTTGATTCAGAAGCACATGATAATGACTTAGAGTAGGCAGAAGAGTTATGCTAATAAACAGATGAAGGATATTTCTTTTGAGGTAGGTGATCATGTATTTCTCAAAATTTCTCTTTGGAAATGTGTGATGCGTTTGGGTAAGAATTGAAAGTTGAGTCTAAGGTTCATTAGATCCTATGAAATCTGGGAGAATGTTGAATCTGTTTCCTAGAGAGTGGATTTACCTCCAGGTTTATCCTAGGTACACATTGTTTTTCATGTTTCAATGTCGAGAAAGTATACCCTGGATCCATATCATGTTTTGAGTCCAGAGTATGTTTAGTAGGAAGAGAATCTTTCTACGGATTAAAAACAAGTCTAGATTGTTGACCAAAGATAGAAAGTGTTGCAGAATAAGGTAATTTATCAGGAAATGGTTTTATGGAAAAACCATATGGTGTAAAAGGAAACAAGGGAATCTGAAAAATCTATGAGGGATAAATACCCACAATTAATTGATAAGTGAATAAAATTTCAAGGACACAATTTCAAAAAGGGGGGAAGGGTGTAACATCCAATGTAAATAAGGAATATGAAATTTTTATATTTATTGATATTTGTGAATTAAATATTAATTCTACTTTAAAGGTGATTATATGTTCAATGGCGTACCCGACATACAACTATGGATTCCTCTGAAATCTTTTGTTGCACACAATGGTGAGTCATACTAAAAAAATAATAATATAATATTATTATTTTAAATGGTGGTTAATGCCTAGATGTTTTACCAGATGAAATAAAAATAATAAACTATATTATTATTAAACCTTTTTTTAAAATGTTTTTACATTTATCCAAAAAAAATTTGAGGCTTAAAACGAGAATGAATACAGTTTTAAACATAAATACACTAATATTTTTAAAAGGTATTTTTACCGCCTTTTGATGGAGACCCCGTTTTAAATCATGTTTTTTTATATTATATATGTTCAATTTGACAAATTTAACTTCTTATTTATAATATTGACATCAAAATTTACTTTCGGTAAATTTTTGGTATTTTTCAGATAAAGTCAAATTTTTAATGAATAGTGAGAAATACTGCTTTTAAAGAAAAAACTATCTTTTTATATAATTTATTTAAATAGTTAGATTATCCTTTTAATTGGTTTTAAGGTTAAATTGGATTTTATTTTTATCATTTAATCAAATTTTGTTTATTGTAAGTAATTTCACAGTGAAATTGGACAAAAACGCAAGCCAATATTTTGGTTGTTTTTAATTTTTAAAAACTCGCTTTTTAGTTTTGAAAACAAGAATTTATTTTAAACTAATTTATTCCAATTACATGTTTTGAATTTGGAAAAATGGATTCCATATTTGGAATCAGGGGGTCCAAATTGTATAAATAGGTAACTTTTAATTTTAGACATTATGAATAGTAACTTTAGTAATTATTTTATTTACCATTGTTAAAGGTTAAATCGGGTAAATAAGGGTACAAAATAATATTATATTAATATTAAATTACCATTACACAAGTACTAACTATATTATATGAGCTATTTACAACCTTGGTCATACTTGGGTTCATTTTAGGACCCCATTGAGCCACTTGTGTGTGAAAATGTCATTTAATTACTTCTAATTTAAAGTTAAAGAAAATAAATGATAAACATATATCTCTTACTAAGAACATTATTATATGGGGTTATTTTAGTGATATATCCATCTATATATATTCATTATAAAACTAAAACTATTTCTTACATCATGGTTTTTTATTTATATTTTTTAGACATCAAATAAAAAAATTTAATTACGACACAATGATGATGTAGTGATTGCTTCATAATAAAGGATTCAAATAAATGATATTATGAATGTTAAAATAAATATAATTTAGTTTTTTTGATGTCAACCATGAAATTTTGGGATGATATTTAATTTTATATTTTTATTAACAATGTTTTTAAAATTAATCAAGTTCTTATTGATTTTTAAAAAAGTCATGATATGAATAGTCTCAAAATTAACATTATTCATATTTTAAAATATAAAATATTAGTTATTATAAATTTCCAAAAAATATAATATTCTTAAAAATAGTTATCATTAGTCTAAAATGTTATATAAACTCTTTAATATAATATTTTTGCATGTTTTGGTAACTATTGTGATTCTCAAAGTGTTAAATGCTTGATAAAATAGTAACAGTAAAAAGGGTTAAATAAAAATAGGTAAGGATTAGAAAATATTCAAAACGTGTATAATTATTATTGAAAAATTTTATTTCAACTTATATTTATATTATCTTATAAATAAGTGAATTTTGACTCATTTATAATCGAAATAGAATTTATAATAAAATAATAATCCAAGATATTCCATAAGTGCCCCTCCTCCCTCTTACAAAAGGCCACAATCTCTAACCCTTACTCACACATCTCAAGCCCCCTTGGATCATCCAAAATCAATACAAATAAGCTCCATACATCCCTATATTCCCCTATAATCCTTACCTTTTTCATAAGGAAATTAAATAAAGCCTTTTGGATCAAATAAAAGGGAGTTACCGGATTTAGAGGTAACGTCTTCTCTAAAGTTCTTTTCATTTATTTTACTTCTCCACTTCCTATTCTATTCTTATTAATTTATTACATAACAAAAACAGTATCCTAAATATACCATAATTATGTTATGGAGAATATTCGAACTACACTTCCCCAAACCCCCATCTAATGGATACGAACATACTGTTTTTGTGTACGACGAACTACTACCTCACAAAACGATGATTGTTCGATTTTTTCATACCACATATCATTGAGGCCATTATTATGGAAATATATTTATATGTGATATATATTATATTTATATTGTCTCAAATATTATGTATTTTACATTTATATCTATCCTTTATGGTTTCCATAATGGGTAAATATGATAATTTCATATGAGGAAGTGTGAACTACCGCCCCCACAAAGTGATATGACTCGTTCATGATATATGTGGAATGTATAAAGGATGTGATTAATGAAAATAGGTAACATATATAACATTTATATTATACTGGAATTATATTATACCTATGTATCATTTAGTTTTCATCCCATTAAAAAATAAAAAGAAAAGAAAGTATCATTCATGTGTACTTATAACTTACCATCTCCTTGAACGGTGCATTTTATTTTATGATATCCAAATTTTATGGACTATTATAAATACATATATATGAGATCTAAATAAATATATACTAGATATATATGATATTTAAATAATAAATACAATTGTAGAGATAATTGAATTTTAACCACATAGACAATTTATAATTATAAAAAGATCATTTTTTAATCAAGTATTGAACATCAACAAAAAGACCGTTTTGAACATTAATAATTATATTATTGGGATATGAAGGTATTAAGTGATATGAAAGGAATAAAAAAAGTGAAAAAGGTTCTAAATCATTTATAATTAACTTTAGTTTATTATCCAGGGAGATAAAGAATGAACAATACAAGTTCGACACAAGGTAGGGGACTTCGTCTTAATCTGAATTCATTGAGGCATACATTGATTTATACACAACTTTACTTTATACATGGTATAAACCCCTTGGAATTTTAATTTAATTCAAAGGGAATATTTCCCCTATGAGTCATTTTACTAAACAATAAAGGGAATGTTTATTTTTAACATACGCAGTGACAACGACCTTTCTTCCACCACTAACATTATTTTATATTTGGCTTCCTTAACATGAAATAATATTTTTTGAAAGGAAAATAAACACAATATAACCTTTTTATATATTTTTGTGTTGAAAATGGTTTTGATAATGGATTTAATATTTTAATATATTTAACCAATTTCTTGTGATTACAATTTGGAAATGTTATCTTTCCTTTATATTTGTTCATGTGTTTTGATTATGTTATGGTTCTTTGGAATTATATACCCATACGGGTGGTTATATAATGAACCTAAGGAGGGTGTGCCCGAAATATCTCTCCAATTCATTGGGTAATCTGATATAAATAAATGTTAATGTTTATCCTAAGAGATTTACATAATATAATGTGATGAGTATTCCAAACATAACTCCCTATATAGCTGGGAAAGCTACAATGCAAGTATGATATGTATGCCACAAGTTACCTTTATTATTTGTGATTATTAGGTTTTATTAATAAATAATATGATTTCATGAGGCTTATGTTTTGTATGTATTGATGGACTGATGTTTTCTTTCTTTATTTTATAACCCTTACTGATCTTTTAATGCTCATCCCATGTTGTGAATTGTTTTTTCATAGGGTATAAGGAAGGGTAAGAGAAAGGAAGTATTCAAGAAGATTTATATCAAGAAAAAGAAAATTTGTTTTATTTGATGAGTTTTATTTTTGTGAAAAAAGTTAATAGAGTTAAAGTATCTACCTTGTAATATTGAGATGTAATGTAATAGTTATGTGCTAATTCGAAAAACACTCTAATCCTGAAAAGATCCTCAATGTGAATTCTTGACTTAAATGAAGATTATTTAATGTTTAAGGATAGGTCCTTATACCATGATATTGATTTTTAGGATTTATATGTTCATTCATTTAATACATGTTTATTTAGAATGGTTTAATATATAAGAAAATGGAAAACTATGTAGGAAAGAAACAAGAGAATGTTATCATCTTGAATCACCAAACTAGAATTATGGTATTAGAACAAATTAGTTTTTGGTTGTGCTAAATTTATCTACATTATAAATAAATGGTGTAAACCATGTGACAGATCAATCAAAATCTCTATTTAGGAATAAATCTATAGTGAATCATTTCATGAAATATCACCCATAGATTTGGTAGATCTTCATAATTAGTGGTAGTTAGAGGATGTGTAAATACATTGGAAAATATATTCAATGTTTTGGGATGTTCATAGAATTAGAATATTAGTCTCATAATTTATCAGATTGAAAGTGAATCAAACAAATGGGTGTCTTTGATTAAGAATACTAATGAGAAATATAATATTGATTGAAAAAATTGGACAACAGTTAGATAAATTTTCATTGATAAATATTTTAAATAATTTGTTCATATTATAATGGAAATAAAATAAATGGAATTTAAGATGAAGGTGGAACCAATTTATAAATATGAAGAAAATTTTATGATATTGGATTGTTATGCCCCAATTTAATTTTGAACCATTATAAAAAATGATCATTTTTTACTTAGGTTTGAAACAATGTTTGAAGGAGAAGGATAGGAAAAACTAGAAAGAAATGGGGAATAATTCATAGAATAAATCCAAATGTAAGATAATTAATATTTCATCTTAATATAAGATTTCTAAAAACCATTCCAATTAATTTATTTTGAGATATTGAAATTTTTAACAAAGTGGTAATATTAGACATCTAGGTCATGTCTGTAAAGAGAAAAAAATTTAATGGTCAGACTAGTTATGATAAGATGTCGATAAAATGTTTTAATTATAATGATATAGACCACTATGGATGTATGAATCTAAATAAAAATAATACTTATAGATACAATCACGATCATTGGGAGAAGGGTTTGGAAAATTTATCTATGACTACCTCAGGAAATGTAAAACAATAAAATGAAGTGATAAAAGCTCTAGGGTGCGCAATATTTTCCTACGATTTCCAATAGATATATTTACCTTTAGTTTAATTTAAATAAAGATTATAATATAAGGAAAAAATTCCATAAAAGGATTGAAAAATATGAGTTTTCTATTATTCCTTTTGGGTTAATGAATGCCCATGTTGTATTTATAAATGTTATGAATATAGTTTTTTCTTGAGTATTTGGATATATTTTTGGTGAGTTTTATTGATGAAAATTTGGTATATTCTAAAATATAATAAGATCCTAAAGAAACATATAAGGATTATTTTAAAAACCATAAATGAAAATATTTTTTATAGAAAAATCAATAAATATTAATTTTTGAAACAACATATTTCATTCCATGGGAGTATTGTTTCTATATTTAGCATAACTATTGAACCTTATAAATAGAAAGTAGTTGAATAGTTCCAATGAACTATAAATTTCAATGAAATTATATATTTTTTTAGAATATGAGTTCCTACCAATGGTTTATTGGAATATTTTTTTGGTTTTATATCCCAATGTCCAAGAAAATATAAAAAAATAATTAAATTCATCTAGAAAATAAATAAATAATGTGATGTATATTTGTAAGAGATGAAATGATGATTAGTTAATACTACAGTTTTAAACATTTTATCCAGAAATGAAAAGTTTTTTTTTAAAATGAGGTTTCATTGAAGGTCCTTAGTTGAATCTTTATGAATGATGATTGCGTACTTGGATTTGTACCACAGAAATAAAAAATCTAGTAGTTAAATTATCTAACACATGATATTGAGCTTATAGCTATGGTTTTTTTCTTTAAAAAGTTAGAGGAATATTTTATATAGGTCAATATTTCAAATATATAACAACCATAAAAGTTTCATGTGTATATTTACAATCAAATATTTTCACATTTTAAATGAATATGTATAGATCTGATAAAAAATTATGATTACACAATTAACTATATCAATGTGAATAAAACAAGATAGTTCATGCCTTGAATCCAAAATAAAATAAATAATTAAAGATGAAACATTTTTACCATGAACCATTTTTTATTATTTAATAAATCATGATTTAGAATTTTAATATCTAGAAGCCCATTCTTTATAGGACCAGATATCAATACAATCATCTCTAGAAGAATAAATTATGAAGTATTATTAAGAAGCCCATGGTTTGAAAATAAAGTTATAATTGGTTAGGGAATATAAATTGGATTCCTTTAATATTGAAAAACAAAATATTATTACACTTGGAATGAAGTTATGTGTTCTGATTGATATTTAGTTGAATAAATAATTAATGAGTGTGGATCACAACTCTCTACTTTCAATTCATCGTGGTAGCACTAATATGTACAAAGACATCTAAGAACATTATTTATAGAATGAAATGAATAAGATACTAATGCTTTTTATCATGAAATTTTTGACTTTTTTACATGGTAAAGATGAGAAACAATGAGGAAAGGGGATGTTTTATCCTTTTATAGTTCTCAATAGGAAATGAGATAATATAACCATGGATTTCATGGTGAGATTGATAATTGTATAGTGGTAATAATGTAATTTGGTTTGTTTTTGATATTTTGGGTGAATTAGGGAATTTTATTTCTATTCAAGAGACTATGTATTGACATAATCTTGGTAGAATTTATGTTTAATAAATATAAAATTTATATGGACTCCCTATCTTTACTATATCCGATCATGATCTGAGATTTACCTCAAATTGTTCGAATGGTCTTCATAAGTCCTTGGGTATTGAAATAAATTTCAATAAATCTTTTCATCCTCAATACAATGGATATTTATAAAAAAAAAATAACTCATAATGATTTAAAAAAATAAATCTATGCTTGATGGCATATTAGACATGTAATATGGAGCTCAAACATAAAATCAAAAAAAATATTATTTTAAATATGAACATTAAAACCTATATATGAAATTGGTGGGAATGAATAAGACTAAATAAATTAAGAAATATAAATCTTTAAAATATGTATAAAATAAATAAAATGGTTATATATTTATTATAAAATAAGATAAAAATGATTTTATAGAAATAAATGTCTTCTAAAAAATAGTATTTCTCAGAAAGGTATCTTAATCTTGCTTTTTTTAATATATTAAAATTAATTGTTACCAAATTAAGAAAAATTTATGTTATAAAATGGAATAAATTTTTTAATTCTCCATAAAAAATTATCTTAGGGGAAATTTTTTGGATTTGTTGGAAAATATTTATTATTTAGTGAATAGTTAAAAACATAGTTTTTCTGCATAAAATGTAATTTCTATTCAACAAATTAAGTAATAAAAAAGTATAATTATATGTCGAATATGATTTGAAGAAAAAAATGATTATTTATTTATATTTAATATACTTAATTACTTTTGAATTAGATTTATAATGTATTTTGGTATATTTTTATTCTTTGTTTTAAAAGTAGGATTTTTTTAAAACTATTTTAAATTCATAATGTATTTCCTTTTTAATAAATCAAAAAAAATCTAATGAGTAATGATTAAAATTAAATTTATATATTATTTATTTATGAATATTAATTTAAATTTATATAACTATCTATAGTAGTCATAAAGTTAATATAAAATCATATTTTTTCTTGAAAAATACCTTTCATGAAAAACCAGTTTTTCATCATGTGTGTGGGTTTAATTGATAATGAAATTCCACAACACCAATGAAATTAATTTGTAAAAATTGATTAAATATTTTAAATAATAATAATTTTTATTATATTATAATGTAAAAATATTTTTTCCATACTGAATAGTAAAAATATTAAAAATATATTACCATGGTTGAGAGAAAAACATGTTTATCAGGGGGTTAAACTAAAACTATAAGGGTTAAAATGACTAAAAAACTTGTCTAATATAAATTGTATAAACATAATTAGGTCTTGTAATATATAATTATAGATAATGGTATATTTTTTATCCTTTTTTAAGTGAAGAAAGCGGGAATCACTTTTTCATTTCAAAAATTATAAGTGCCCCAGTCACCTCACTTATAAAGGCCCCCCTTATCCTCTTATATTAACACAATTAGGCCTTTTTAGTTCAGGAAATACATACCCAAATACATTTTTAATTATATAAAACATACTATATTTTATTTTTTATTATAAATATATCCTAAGGATTTTGTGCTATCCTAAGGATGTGGTTCAAAGAAGATGTATAGTGCTTAACTAAGAATATATATTTTATTTCTTCTTCCACATCCTTAACAAATTCTTTAATTATGATGATATAATAACACTATTATATTCAAAAAAATGATATTTTAGTATGTTAATTTAATTACATATATCCATCTTCTCATCCATCAAATGAGAAATGAAACTGTCATTCATTTGTACAGCGGACTACAACCTTGCAAACTGATGTCATTCATTTTTCATCATCACCTCTCACTAATTATTATAATGATGGATTTAAAGTATAAATATGAAAATTCTAAAATAATTATACTCATGTAATAATTATATCACAAAAACAAATTCTTACTTTATCTTCCATGGGAGATACGCTAAATTCAATCTCTTCGATAGCTTTCAATGAACTCAACATCTAGTTTGAACAAAACATGATACTCTATTAAAATATTATTATTTAAACATTACCATTATAACCAACCCATTAAAGTGTCGGGTATTAATATAGAATAGTGATAAATAAATTATAAAAATTCTAATTTTTACACATATATAAAATAAATTTAATGGTTTTCTATTAATTTTAATTAAAATTAGAACGATTTTAAGGAGAATGAATTTTTTTCTGAAAAACATTATTTTCTGAAAAGTGGAATAATCTTTTATTGTTTAAAATATTTACAAATAATTATTCCAACTTTGAGAAAACTAATTTTATAAAAATAAATTATTTTTGTAAATCAGAAAAAAAAATTATTATGTGATTCATTTTTGGGATTGGTCTGAAATGTTTCATTTTTCAATGAACAGTGAAAATACGAAATTTTAATTGAAAACAACCTCTTCATTTTAATTATTTATAAAGTTAAATTATATTTTGAAATGTTATGAAAGTTGAATTATTTAATATATATGTATATATATTAAACTAATTCACTTCATTGGAAACATTATCATACTTAATTTTTATATAAAAACTTTGTTACCTTTTGAACATTTTCTCTTTTAAATCCTACATTCTCGTCTTGTCTGTGGGATTAATTAAAAATTAAAAAATTTCCACTTATGTGAATATAATTTTAAATAATTTATTATATATTTGGAATTATAGTAATTTATTTTATCTAATAAGGTTAACTTAATTTTTTGATCATAATTAATAATAAAATAGTAAACATTATCCACCACATTTAAGGTAAAAATTGATTTACCTAGGGTTAAACAAAAATTATAAGGAATAAATTTACCTAAAACATGTAAAAATATGATTTTTTTGGTTATATTTTGACTTTATAAGCTATATGTATCTATAATACTCTATTGTTTACCCTTGTGTAATGTGAAAAATGTGGGTATACATTTTTCTTCTAAACAATTACAAGTGTGCCCCTCATCTCACTTATAAATGGAAACCCCTTATCCAATCATATTATAGCCTTAAAACCATTGTTTTGGGAAATTGAAAATCCAAATAACTTCCAAAATTCCATTAAAAATCCTATAATCCTTGGTTTTGTCAAAAATTCATTCCAGTAAATCTTTAGGTATAATCCTAAAGAGGTGGTATAAGAATATGTAAAATTCCATGCTATGTGTGTTTATATTATTTCATCATACATATCTTAAATTACTATTAATACATTAGGATATAATAATATCAGTATCTTCCATTTACTTATATGTTTTTATGTTATGTTCATAGCCTACAACTAACCCCACATCCAACCAATATGTTATTAAGTCATTACTCATGTGCATGACATACTACCACCTAACAAACTGATGTTATTCATTTTTCCATTACCATATCTCACGGTTGAGTATGATGATGTATCAAAAGTATATATATGATATTTAAAATTAATTATAAATATTGAGTCATTATATCATATATAATTGTTTTTACTTTATATTACTTAGGGGATACGATAGTGTCACCCATGTTTATGGCATACTACCACCTCACGAAATGATGTGATCCATTTTTCAATAATGTTTTAAATAGAAGGTAATAGAGATAAATTTAATTATTTTATATGACATGAATTATATAGTTATGATATTAATGATTTATTTATCATTCCTAAAATATAATATATCATTTTCATTCTTACCTTTTATCTCACTGAAATATAATAACATCATTCATGTAAGTGTAGACAACCGCCTTCGTCAAAACAAATGTGAATCTATTTTTAAAACTTTAGAGACCCAAATATTGAAGTACATGGACATTACATTACTTTTTCCGAATACTTAACACATAACAAAAACAGACACACAAGGACCGTAATAGTTTAGTGTCTTTGGAAACCCAGAATATAATCTTCGAATTGTGGTGGAATATCTTCAACATCTCCCATAAAGATCTTCCCCGTTTTTTTTCTTACCTAAAACCTTTCTTTAAATCCTAGGGAAAAGAAAACATATAAAGGGTGAGCTCAAATGCTTAGTATGGGTATGCATGGAGAAAATAAAACAAACCATATATATTTGAACATAAAAACATGAACATAATGTTAAAACATTAAAATCTTGAGCAATGTCATAAAACATGGAAGTACGTAAGGCATAGATCATAATGGAAAATCAATCATGATAAAATAGCTTAGAAATAAAACTTTTAATTGTATAATAACATTAATTACATGATATGATTTCCATAGTAGCCAATACATTGCTGCCAAGACCATCTTAGTGGACAAAGTCCCTTACTGAACCGAGTTCACTCCTCGTTCCAGTCCTGTATCACTGAACCAGATTAACTTTCCATTCTAGCCATGTCTATCTCATGAGATATAAATCTTTACCCAATGCATTGGAGGGAGATATAGGTCCCACCCATATCATAATGAAATCATTCTTACGTGTTCCACAACATAAATATAAATCATTCATCATAACCCAACGAATAAAATGGGTTTCATAAACAGCATCCCATCATAACATAATCCATATAAAAAAATAGATATCATTTCATCATAAGAAAAGTTAAACCATGTAAAACATAGATACATTATACTTGAAACAAAAACTTATTAAATAATTTCATCTTAGATGGAAAGTAGTTCTGACAAAACACTTGAAATGAATTCTTGAGGAAAATTTTCTTTCTTCTTCAAAATGATTTTCTTTTCACAAAATGAAACTCAAATTTTAAAGAAAATTATTTTACTGAAAATAATCATGAATTATTGTAGATAAAGATTCATGAAAATAAGGCATTATGAAACCGTAAAAATACATTCACTCCGTATAATTTAAAAAAACATTCTCCTCGTACTTTTACTAAAAAAATCAAAAAGTACCTCGTATTGTAAACAAAAGAAAGATTCCTTACAAAACACAAATTAAAAGTCAAAGATGGTTAAACAAGCCATTAAACATATGTGTAGGAATATTAAAAAAATTATGAAAAACATTTTATGGGTATGGATGAAAAATATTACCCCCGTAAATACGTATGAATAAACAATCCTGGATAAGAATGAGATTGGGAAAGTTATCCATTACCTTATGTCTAATTTATTCCATATGTGTCCGAGAATGCTGTATAATGATTCAAATAATGTCATCTACTTATTAAAAAATCATATTCATTGTTATGATATCACATATGGTTCACGTATGACTTTATATTACCCGTTCTTTTGTAAATTTCATGTTAAAGCAGCGTTTTGGGTAAAATCGTTTTATTTATCATACGTGTTAGGACTTGTTGTTATTGATATTATTATTAATTATATCATGATTTAATTAAATCCAGAATTTAAATCATGATTTATATATCATATATATTTAGTATATATATATATATATATATATATAAATAACAAATAGATAAATGAAATGAAATACACCATTCATGGAGACGGTAGGTCGTACGTATGCATGAACGCAGTTTTCCTTTCCTTATTGACTTGAATGGAAGTAAGTAGATGACATACATAAATCTAGTAGAATTATTATTTCAAATATTTCATGATTACTTATTATATATAATTTATAATCATTCTTGAATTTTTAACATGCAAAATGAATATCATCCCGTCGTGGAGACAGTAATCCATACGTACGCACGAGCGATGATATAATTCTTATATTTATTTAATGGAATTGGAGTGAATCATATAATATCTTACAATAAGTATGATTTTATGATAATCATATATAGTTATTATTTACACCATTATACCCATCCATGTAAGGTGGTGGTGGAAAAACTGATTACACCACGACGTGGAGACGGTATTCCGTATGTACACATGTTTGGTGATTTCGTTTTCCGTAGGATGGATAGAAGGTGAAATAGAGTTGTTTCATATTTATAATAAAATATAATTATATAATTAATACTGATATTATTACTTTATAATGAAACAACTAAAGAATAGGAAGTAGAATAAGAAAGTAACATGAAAGAGTCAGTAGAAGAGATTACCTCTTCCTCGATGCACCTCCTTTAAACATCTTCTTAGGGCACTAGAGTTTGTCTTTTGAGAAGACCAGAACCTCTATGATATAACTAGAGAGGTTTAGAAGAGTAATTGGAAGGGTTTGAAAGAGATTGAAGGCTCCAAAGGGTGTGAAGAGAAGAGGGAAGGGGTGCCCTTTTATAATGGAGGAGAGGGGCTATCACGAACCGAATCGATCGCCACCAAAAATAGCACCAAACACGGCCCGTGACAAGGCCCGAAGGGCGTTACCATTCCCCACGGGATGACACAAGTTCCCGGGTATCATAAAATGAAAATTGGGAATGATTTACCCAAGTTTGTAAACATAAAACAACAAAAGAATCCAATGAAACAAATCTGGATTTTTCAAAGCAAACAATGTTTTACAGAAAATCAGAACTGAATTACATATTCTAAAACAACTCAAAAAGACTATAACAAAGGAACAAAAAAATGAACATCCCAATAACCTCAACATTGCAAGAGGAATTTCCCTCAATCCATCTCCACAACACCACATCATTAATGACCGGTGAAAATCTGAACTATTGGGACAAATGTTATACCCAAACCCGTGACAACAAAAACACCAAGTCTACTTACACACAAGGGTGTAAGTAGGGTGTGAGCCAATGCCCCAGTAGGATACCACCACTAAGATATTTTCTGTGATAAACATTCAAAGACGAAAAGCATTCAAGTTTTCAAAAACATATAATTTCTAGTTACAATTTCTAAAAGTTGCAACTTAAAAAAAACAGTTTTCAAGTGGGCTAATTTAAAGAATCAACACTTTTAAAATAAATTCAAAAGCTACTGAATTTTCCAGCCAAATATACCGTATGCCGACGGTAAGTATAAAGGATCTAATGAGCACAAGCAATAGGAAATAACCACTAGGAACTAGCTAGGTGTGGGTCCTAGGTACCTCGTATCTCGGTGAGAGTAACCACAAAAATTATCCGTTCTCGTGCACGAGCCACTAGTAGGGAACATACCCATAACATAGTGGTCCCTAATCATCATCATCATAGTTTAGTTAGTGTTGTAAGCGTCAATCCTGCTAAGTGAAACTGAGGCCAAACCCCACGGATTCACTATCATACTAGTACACGACCACCCACCTAGATACCCAGGTTTTCCCTTTGTGCTCAAACAATTTCAACAAGCCAAGAAATATACTTTTCACATGAAAATATCACTTCCACATCACACATTATCCAAACATCCCCATGCACATCACACAAGTCACAAATGTAACTTTTCATTCAAATTTATTTTGAAATCAAACTCACACCAAAATAGCCCACAACACTTTTTTTCATAACATCCACAATCCAACACATCCTTTAACAATTTTATGAAGTCCCTAAAAATAAGATAAACATAACATAATAGAACTATTCACATTTAAAATGGTTCATTTGAAAGTATAAACAATCCAAATCAGTTTTCCAATATGGTTTCACCTCTTACATAAATCATTAAACCACTCAAAACTTTCATAAAACAATTCTAAATAGTGCACCAAAGGTTTTCAAATAAAACCCATTTCAAAACCATATTTCAAGTCCAAAATCACACCAATACAAATTAAAAACAGAATTGGAATCCCCAAAAACATTTATTAAACAACTCCCATGTGTTATACAAACACCTCAACCAATAGTACAAAAGATCCACATGAAACGCACACGTTTTCAAAATCACTTTCAAGAAGTACAATAAAGTTTTACACCTTAAACCCTTAAAAATATCTTTAAGACCTAGTGGCACACCAATACCCCACCAAATCATAATTTTCATCCTTAACAAGATTTATTAAACAAAATTCATATGCTATAAAACAATCCCAAACAATACCCAAAGGGTTGCAAATGAAAACACCAAATTTTAAGATAGAATGAAACTATAAAAACAAATGCTTTACTAAATCCAACATAAATAGTTCACGCACCACACACAACATATTAGTAACATTAATAATAAGTAATTAAAGAAAACTAACTCATATATAAATGTTTACACATGGAATCACCTACCTTTTATGACGAAACCCTCAAAACATGGTGCGAAACATCAACCGCACCAACCCGGCACCACAAGGAATATAAATCCCGCCCTAGAACAAAATATTTGACCAAAAGGACACAAAATAAAACCATAATTTCGAAACTCAACTTCTGGACATGAGGAACTTCATGAAATGGTGAATGAAACCCTAAGGAAGGGGAAGAAATCAAGGAAAAAAACACTTACTTGAAACATCTTGAATAAAACGAACCAAATACACCACAATTTGAATTTCCAAGCAACCAAACCTGATATGGAGGCTCTAATGGTGGTTATGAGGTAATGTGGGGACTAAAATTGGGGCAAAAGAGCATAAATTGAAGGAGTTATGAAAGAAATGATTTACCTCTTCAAATCTGGACTATTTGAGAAATCCAGAGACGTTTCGCCCAAATTCGGGACACAAATGAGCTCCAAAGAGGCGAAATAGATATTGGGCGTGATCCTTAGGTTTTAGTAATCTAGTGAGAGGTTGAATCACCGAATAAAAGTAAAAAACGAATGAGATATTGAAATTTTAAAAAAATAATTTAAAGTAGGAAATGGGCTTACGGGCAGGCCCATTACCTTAATTAAAAACCCAAATCCATCATGATTTGGGATTTCTATGTGGTTAAAAGGGATATGGTGATTTTAATATATTAGGGTATGACAATTGGTAAGTGGAATGATTATAAAATAGTAAACATTGAAGGAATTATAGAAGAATCAAAATTTGTTTTTAAATCTGGATTTGGGCTCACAGTTTGGCCCAAATTTTCAAAACCCACCATTTTCACCAAAATGAGTGGTAAACCCCAGAAACAAATCAGGAATGGAAATTAAATGAATAATGAATTTAAAAAAAGTCATGGGTGTGACAATTATCCCCACCATAAAACTTTCCTCCCTTGGAAAGCCACAACACGGACAAAGAAAAAACCAAACTCAACGGAAATGCAGAAATAGACTCCTTTGCTATGCTTCGCCCTGAAAGGCCAAAACACCTCCAATGATTAATTATGGAAGGAATACTTCACAACCAAAACATACACCTCATTACTGAAATTATCAAGAACATTCAAGATTTATCCTAAAAATAAAAATCCTCAAAAACAATCTGAACAAGTCTCAAGCAATTTACCCAAACAAACAAGAACATCGAAGAAGGTTACACTTACCTTGATATAACTCAACCACTAGGAACTCTCCAATCCCAACATTTAACCAAGGAAGATGTATGTGGTTATATAGCTCCGAAAGAGACTACCCACATCCAATCAAAGACCATGTACAAAAGTGAGTTACTGGTACAAGGATACACAAATGGGCTCCCCAACCATAAGAGAAAACTTGAATTTTTTTTCCGAGAAAGAATCAAGACACTAACAGGGGAGCCCCGAACAAACTCCCCAGTACAAGGGGTAGAATACCATTAGGAATTTTCAAATTAATATAAATGAGACTCATAGTTAGTCTCCCCACCATAAGTACCATCCATCTAAACTGACCAATAAGGGCCGGCATAGAAAAACCCCAAAACTTAAAGAGTTGGGATGATAACACGGTTAGCCCGCACAGTTTGGGAAATTGTGCGCTAACCATGTGGATCCTTATACCTACATGGTTTTCTAGGGAATGGTTACTAATAAATGTTCACTCAACATGTCTAAAAATATCTAAAACCTTTCCCCCGAACCCAAAGGAAACCAAAGGGGAAAAGAAAGTCATTGGGAGATAACATGGGGATGAGGCCCGCCACCTCTTTCCACCGAACGTGAACAAATGAACCAAAATGACAACAACAGATGTTTAAACTATTACCATATCTCATAATAAGAATAGTTATTTGTAAAAGGTTAAAAACAACACTGGGATTTCTTCTGACTACGTGCCAGCTTCTCTCTGGGACCTATGGCTGGAGCTGGAATGATTGAAGCATCTTCGGCCTCGCAGTTAGGATTTGGAAACCCCCGAATAAAATTTCTTCTTCTAATGCTACAAAAAACTACATGAAATCCTTGATGGGTTCACCAAGACATAACACACCCCATAACTCACTTTCCCCTTACTTGGGATTTCACTGAAATAAGGGTATAGAGGATGCACTCACATCACACCTTGTTTCTTCAGGTGAGAAACAACAGAAATAAATGACACATATAAACACCTTCCTCTAAAAGAGAGGATGTCAAGATCTCCTGAAAGGAGAAACACTGCTAAAAAAATAGAATCAAAAAATATTGTACAAATTCACCTTTACAATCAAACAAGAACGCAACATCACAACGCGTTAACGAACATGACCAAAGCGACTGATAGAAATAATACAAGGAGGGGGCCTTATAAAACATCCCCAAACATGATAGCATTCCATAAAGTGTCCATAACAGCCTCTTGTGGCCATATTTCCAACACATGTGGCTTAACATAAATCCCTTATTCGAAGAGACTGTGATGGACTCAGAGACCCTCTTAGACACTATCCATATTGACAACCCTAGACAAATTCCACCTTCGAAGCATTAGGCAGCTTAAGAAACTAAGGTCTCTTTAAACCATCCATGAGCACTCTTCCGCAAAAAGAGGATCAAAAAAAACCAAGAATGTAAATGGTGTAGACGCATTCTACAAATCTCAAGAAAAGATTCCTTACATTGATCAACTGGAGGATTTTCCAACGGTGAAACAATCCGGGTTGCACTTCAGGTGTGCCCTAACCCTTAATGGTGGCGTACCCTATCAAACGGGAGAACCCAAGGACCCAACCAAGCTATTTAATTGGTAAAAACATGCCACAAAACAGATCCAAAAACATTAATGGAACCACCATAAAGGTGTCCGGAAACATATCTCATAGGATACTACTAACCTGTCCTTATACCCAGCTTACTGACCAAACACAAACCCAAAACACAGTTCGAACAGGAGGGGTTTATGGACTCAAAACATCCCACAACATCAACATTTTCCAAAAACACACAATATACACCATCCCAAACAATTCATCAAGACATCATGATTTTATTTAAAACCAATTCTTTGAAAACAAACTGTTTAGCAGTAAACATATCCACCAATGGTACCCCATGGGCCTCACACATGCATGTTTTTGTGCCACACCAGGCACCCTACTCATATACGTCTCGGCACTCATCCAGTCATGCCATCAACCATCCATCATCCCATATAACCCCATGCATGTGGTCACTCACGGAAATACCAAAGGTTACAACAAAGATTCTTTCCACTTTTCAAAACCAAAACGTTCAACCAATACTTCCTTTTTCTCAAAACTACTAACCAAAAAACCAATCATTCAAATGAATAATCACTTTCAATTCATATACATCAATTTCAAAACACCTCATCCAATTAAAACACCCTTTGATTGTTTAGAAAACTATATTGGAAACACTTTTGAATACCAACTTCAATATGGTTACGACTTTCAAAAGAGTTGTAAGCATACTATTTTCCATTTCAAAACAGTTCTGAAAATTCAGTTCCACCATTTCATAAATCAAAACATTCCATATTTATTTGAAAATAATTTCACAAAAACTTTACACTTCTTAAAACCAAGTCAGTTTAAAACCAAAGTTCCAAGATTTCAAAACTAATAAACACGAAACAATGCCAGAGGAAACTAGTTTCAGTGGGTGGCTTGGACATATGGTTGGCGGCCATATTCCAATCACTTCACTATCACAGAGAGTGTTCTAGGGAATATCCCCAGCTCCACATGGCTTTCTAGGCCATGCGAGCTTACTGATACCATTAACCCAACTCTCTTTTCATTTCCCCTAATCATTGTTAAACCATGAAAACCAAAGGACTCTGAAAGGTCCCAACTTCCCCTGGAAACTTGAATCCTGCCATGAGGTGTGGTGATCAGGCACACTACCCATAACTAGAATACCAAGTCCCTAGAATCTTATCTCCATATTTTGTTGACTCTTCCCTAAATAACATGACCCAAAGAGAGCGAACCTCCTTTGATACCATTTTGTCATGAACCGAATCGATCACCACCAAAAATAGCACCAAACATGGCCCGTGACAAGTCCCGAAGGGTGTTCCCGCTCCCCACGGGCTGGAACAAGTTCCCGGGTATCATAAAATGAATATTGGGAACAATTTACCCAAGTTTGTAAACATAAAACAACAAAAGAATCCAATGAAACAAATCTGGATTTTTCAAAGCAAACAATGTTTTACATAAAATCAGAACTGAATTACATATTTTAAAACAAATCAACAAGACTATAACAAAGGAACAAAAAAATGAACATCCCAAGAACCTCAACATGGCAAGAGGCATTTCCCTCAATCCATCTCCACAACACCACATCATGAATGACCGGTGAAAATCCGAACTGTTGGGACAAATGTTATACCCAAACCTGTGACAACAAAAAAACCAAGTCTACTTACACCCAAGGGTGTAAGTAGGGTGTGAGCCAATGCCCAGTAGGATACCACCACTAAGAGATTCCCTGTGATAAACATTCAAAGACGAAAAGCATGAATGTTTTCAAAAAACATGTAATTTCTAGTTACAATTTCTAAAAGTTGCAACTTAAAAAAACAGTTTTCAAGTGGGCTAATTTAAAGAATAAACACTTTTAAAATAAATTCAAAAGCTACTGAATTTTCCAGCCAAATATACCGTATGCTGACGGTAAGTATAAAGGATCTAATGAGCACACGCAATAGGAAATAACCCCTAGGCACTATCTAGCTATGGGTCCCAGGTTACTCGTATCTCGGTGAGAGTAACCACAAAAATTATCCATTCTCGTGCACGAGCCACTAGTAGGGAACATACCCATAACCCAGTGGTCCCCAATAATCATCATAATAGTTTAGTTAGAGTTTTAAGCGTCAATCCTACTAAGGGAAACTGAGGCCAAACCCCACGGATTCACTAGCATACCTGTGCACGTCCACCCACCTAGATACCCGGGTTTTCCCTTTGTGCTCAAACAAGTTCAACAAGCCAAGAAATATACTTTTCACATGAAAATATCACCTCCACATCACACATTATCCAAACAGCCCCATGCACATCACACAAGTCACAAATTTAACTTTTCATTCAAATTCATTTTGAAATCAAACTTACACCAAAATAGCCCACAACACCTTTTTTCATAACATCCACAATCCAACACATCCTTTAACAATTTTATGAAGTCCCTAAAAATATGATAAACATCACATAATAGAACTATTCACATTTAAATTGTTCATTTGAAAGTATAAACAATCCAAAATAGTTTTCCAATATGGTTTCACCTCTTACATAAATCATTAAACCACTCAAAACTTTCATAAAACAATTCTATATAGTGCACCAAAGCTTTTCAAATAAAACCCATTTCAAAACCATATTTCAAGGCCAAAATCACACCAATACAAATTCAAAACAGAATTGGAATCCCCAAAAACATTTATTAAACAACTCCCATATGTTATACAAACACCTCAACCAATAGTACAAAAGATCCACATGAAACGCACACGTTTTCAAAATCACTTTCAAGAAGTACAATAAAGTTTTACACCTTAAACCATTAAAAAAATATCATTAAGACCTAGTGGCACACCAATACCCCACCAAATCAGAATTTTCATCCCCAACAAGATTTATTAAACAAAATTCATATGTTATAAAACAATCCCAAACAATACCCAAAGGGTTGCAAATGAAGACACCAAGTTTTAAGCTATAATGAAACAATAAAAACAAATGCTTTACTAAATCCAACATAAACAGTTCACGCAACACACACATCATATTATTAACATTAACAATAAGTAATTCAAGCAAACTAACTCATCTAGAAATGTTTACACATGGAATCACCTACCTTTTATGACGAAACCCTCAAAACATGGTGCGAAACATCAACCGCACCAACCCGGCACCACAAGGAATATAAATCCAGACCTAGACCAAAATATTTGACCAAAAGGACACAAAATAAAACCATAGTTTCGAAACTCAACTTCTGGACCTGAGGAACTTCATGAAATGGTGAATGAAACCATAAGGAAGGGGAAGAAATCAAGGAAAGAAACACTTACTTGAAACATCTTGAATAAAACGAACCAAATACCCCACAATTTGAATCTCCAAGCAACCAAACCTGATATGGAGGCTCTAATGGTGATTATGAGGAAATTTGGGGACTGAAATTGGGGCAAAAGATCAGAAATTGAAGGAGTTATAAAAGAAATGATTTACCTCTTCAAATCTAGACTATTTGAGAAATCCTGAGAACATTCGCCCAAATTCAGGACACAAATGAGCTCCAAAGCAGCGAAATAGATATTAGGGGTGATCCTTACGTTATAGGCTTCGAGTGAGAGGTGGAATCACCGAAACACAGTAAACAACGAATGAGATATTGAAATTTTAAAAACATAATTTAAAGCAGGAAATGGGCTTACTGGCAGGCCCATTACCTTAATTAAAAACCCAAATCCATCATTATTTGAGATTTCTATGTGGTTAAAATGGATATGGTGATTTTAATATATTAGGGTACGCCAATTGGGAAGTGGAATGATTATAAAATAGTAAAAATTGAAGGAGTTATAGTAGAATCAAAATTTGTTTTTAAATCTGGATTTGGGCTCACGGTTTGGCCCAAATTTTCAAAACCCACAATTTTCACCAAAATGAGTGGTAAACCCCCAAAACAAATCAGGAATGGAAATTAAATGAATAATGAATTTAAAAAAAGTCATGGGTGTGACAGGGGCACCTTTGGTAACATAAGAAATATTAATTTATAATAAATTCATCCTCAGTTAAAAACCTCAAAAAATGACTCAAATCAGAATATTAGATAAGATAGGGTTGTTATCTAATAAACCAATAAAATTTAGACATAGTGGGAATTTAGTTTAGATATTATCAGCTTGATTTATCCTTATTTAATCTATTTAATTTTATTTGTGGTAATAATATTACACTTTTTAAATTTTTATAAATAATTACTTATGTGTTGTCAATTGTCCATAATTGGATAATTTATGAAATTTTCGACCATATAAATTTCAATTTATAATTTTTAAATATTTTTTAATTTTTAAACAATTTTGTAATATGTTAGTATTATAAAATAACAATAGTGTCAATTTTGACAATATTCATTTATTTTAATTCAAATAAAATCCACACATAGGATATATTCCTAAAAATATATTTAATAGATTTATAACATGTCAAAATGGTCTAGAAAATTCTTGGGGAACATTAAATAGTTCATATAATATTTATTTTAATATTTTTAAAACCATTAATTTGGTATATCTCTTAATAAATTAATAAGTACAACATTATTGTATAATTATTTAATATATTTATTTGTTGCATAAAAATTAAAAATAAAATCCTATAATGAATATAAATATAATATATTTCATAATTATACTTTTACATGAATTTATCATCTTAAAATCACATCATGTAAATTGTTATATTTATTAAATTATGAAGGTGATAACTTTGGAATCATTTAAAATAAAATAATATCAGTGTCATAATATTTTTTTAAGGATCAAAATGGTCACCAATTCAGACAATGTATTCTTATGTTTTATATATACACTACCAATAAGTATTGTTCAGGTTTTGGAGCCTTTTTATGTGTATTATTATTTCAATAAAAACTATATTATTGATTTTTCACTAAATAAATAATTTTGCATCATTAACGTATAAGATAATAAAGTAAATAAATAATTATTAAAAATTACAAATAAATTACCATGATATAGAAAAAAAAAATTTCTTTCAAATTAGTTTTTATAAATGAATTTATATGATGTATAACATTATATTAAAATAGTTTATTTATTAAAGTTTGAGTTAGACATATTTCACTTTCTTTTAATAAAATAAATTAAAGGTCTTAATCACATCCAAGTGGGTTCCAATAGATTCCATTTAGACAAAAATATGCCATAGGAAAAAATAGAATCATCCAATTATATTAATACAAGTGTTAGGCTAATTTTATAATATTATATTTACCCTTAATTACCCAATTTACCTTTAACTATGGTCAATAAAATTTACCGTAGTTACTATTAATAGTGACCAAAAATTAAAAGAAGCCTATTAACATAGTTTGGACCTACTGATTCCAAATATGGAATCAATTTTTCATAATTCAAATTACAGAAGTTGTAGAAATTATTTTAAAATTGATCCCGTTGTTAAGAAAATATGTTTTAAAAGTTAAAACATTGCAAAAGATTGAAATTTTTTTACCAATGAATTCAATGTAAAATTAATGGTAATGAAATACATTATATTAAATAGTAAAAAATATATTCTATTTATACTTTAAAACCATTCAATATTAAAATTTAACCATATAAATTATTGTGATAAAAAAAGATGTTTTTAATTAAAATATAGCGTGTTTTTACTATTCATTAAAATATCATAGTTTTCATAATTATATGAAACATTTATCCAAAGTAAATTTTTATATCCTGATTCCAAAGAAGAATTTGATTTTTTCAAATTTAACTTATATACTTGTCAAAATATATATTTAAAATGGGTGCACCGTCAAAAGGCAGAAAAACTGTATTGTTTTTGAAAAATAATTATTTTAACCGAAAAATTTATTTTGTTCTCATACCATGTTCTAAAAAATGTTTAATATGAATGATAATGTTATAAAAATCAAAATTTAGTAAATAATATTCATAATGGCTAGTTCATAATAATATTATAACCATATATCATTGTTTAGTTAAACCCGTTATTGTGTAAAACACAAGACATCAATTAAAAAGATTAATTTTCATAAAATCTTGGGTTGTTACATTCTACCCACCTTAAAATGAATTTCACCCTCAAAATTTGTCAGGGTTATAAATGGTTTACTACTTGAAATTTTCTTTCATAGAAACCCACATCGTAAAATGTAATACTAAAACACAATTTTAAAAATTAAAGTATGAAACATAACGGTTACCCAAATAAACACATTATTGGGTTTCCAAATAAGATAACATAAGTGAAAATATGGATATGGAAGAGAAATATAACAATCAACTTCTGATGAAGAGTGGTAGAGGACATGTCTATGAAAAATCCAATAGTCACAAAGCCAAAAATTGTGATGATCTAAAATACCATCTGATTCATCAGATACGAGAGCACTAGGACAACATTTTTTGTTTTCAAGATCATTTCCCTAATGTTGAAGAATTTTTGAATTAAATAAAAATACATACTTGATTTTGATAAAATCTCACTGTTTTTTGTGCCTTGAACAATTTCCACTTCATCTCTTAAATAAATTATGTTGAATTTGTCTTTCGATAGAATGATAGGTCATTCCGTCTGTCTCAAACTAAAGGATAAGAAAAGTTTTCAAATTTACATAAGTCCATATATGGTGAGGTTAGTCATATATGATTCTCAAAATGGACTTATAATTCATATATCATAACATTTAATAAAATAAAACTAGTTTCTACTAACCAGGGAATTCCTGTAGGCTAGAGGTAGGCGATAAAGGTCAATCGCACTTCGATTGTGGTTATGATTCCCGCATCCTTGTCCGATGTGATGGGTTGTCTCCCGTCCTACAAGTTGTCCTTTTTCTAAAACTACGTTATTATAATATCCCATCAATAATATTGAAAAATGTTCTAGCCTTAAACACTACTAACATATGTTCAATATAATCCATTCCAATCTTTAGGCTTATCCAAAATACTTCTTTCCAAACTCATAGTATAAAGAGAACGATTACTAAAAAGATCATATAACAAGCTCGTTAATACCATCATTTATCCCTCATATATCATATGATATATCTTGTTGGTAAAATTACAGACATGTGAAAACCTTAATCATGTATTCTCTTTTAAAATGAATACCCATTGAACCGTAGTGAAAACATGAATTTTGTCAAAATTTAAAACTTTCCAGATACCAAAATCCCAAAATTTTAATATACTCAAACCATGATATAACACTGTCCTTATATCAGTCATGAGATCATTTAATTTTTTCTTTATCCCTTCATTATGCGCATATCATCTTCATTCCAAAAATATTTCAATCACTTTTCTTGGTTACCAGTACCATATAATTATTGAAAACCAATACATAGATATTCCAAAATTACACGATACCATAAATGAGATTCCCTGATACTAATTTGAAATCCCACTACATAAACACTTAATCATTCCACAACATCATTGTCATACTCAACATCACAAATAGTGATCTAATGTGTCTTCCCTTTATCCTTTGCCTTAATATATTCTTCGCGTAGATCATCTTTAACCCCTGGATTAGGGAATTGAGTAGCATAATGCCCCATTTCCTTGTACTTCTAGAATTTAAGTGTTTGTGGTGTGTTCTCTGCAGTCTTTTCTTTATTCACATCATTAGATACCCCTTTCCCATTACATCGACACTCAGATACTCGATGACCTTCTTTTCTACACATAAAACAATTTCTAGTCCCTTTAAGACAATCTCCACCATGCTTCCTTTCAAACATTAAGAATAAAGAAACATTCATCTTCTTTTCACCATTGTTTTGATATTTTTCCTTTAACGTCATCTTTTGTTTTTTGTCAAAACCATGAGATGGATATGTAACACCAACTTCCAGCTCTACCTTGATAACACAACACACAATTTCTTCAAAGCTACTGAAGTCTCTTATAGGTAATTCCCATCAAAGACTTGGTTTAAATCCCCTGAATAATCGATCAACATTACGTTCAGGTTGGATGATAAAGCCATAGGCATACCTTTCAAGCCTAATAAAATTCACTTCGTATATACCAACAAGTTCATCATCCTTTTTCCGAAGCTCAAGGAACTCCTTTTCCATATTTGTTTGAAGAATATGAGGGAAGTACTTATTGAATAACAAGTTCTTGAACTCGTCCCATTCCTTTGAATCAATTTCATCTTGGGGCCTTGTATTCTTAATTAGAGTCCACCACTAGTCTGCTTCACCTTCTAAAAGGTAAACATCCGAAATGAATTTTTTATTCTATGGACAATGAAGTATGGAAAATATCATTTCAATGCTACTAATCCATTGTTATGTAACATGTGGATTAGAATACCCCCTAAAAGAAGGTGGACATTGCCTCATGAAGGACTCAATAGAATATTATTCCCTTCTATGCTCATTCGGAAGTCAAGAATGAATCATAGCATATGTAAGTATAGAAATAATATTTTCCACTCCATTTCCCATAAGATATGGTTGTTCAGAAGGAAAACCATTTCATTTTACATTACATTGATCAACACGATACCTCCAGGTTCCAGCCATCGTCTAAAACCCAAAAAGAAAAGTTTGAGAGGAAGAAATCATTCTAGGAAAACAACTTAATAAAGGGGAATTACTTTCAATATCTAACATCTTAGGTTTAATTCTATGATGATTACCAGAATCATAGTACTATAACCTATAGTTATACTTAACGTTAGGGACATCCCTAGACATAACATAGAAGTATCTCTAGGGATCTCACTAATGTTTTCGCATCCTTGTTTCCAAAGGTTGACTAAACCTTTCCTCTGATACCAACTCTAGATACCCAAAGTGTGATGTACATGAACAATACATTACTTTTTCAGAATACTTAATACATAACAAAAATAGACACACAAGGACTATAATAGTTTATTGTCTTTGGAAACTCAGAATATAATCTTCGAATCGTGGTGGAAGATCTTCAACATGTCCCATAAAGATCTTCCCCTTTTTGTTTTCTTACCTAAAAACTTTCTTTAAATCTTGGGGAAAAGAAAACATATAAAGGGTGAGATCAAATGCTCAGTATGGGTAAGCATGGAGAAAATAAAGCAAACCATATACATTTGAACATAAAAACATGAACATAATGTTTAAACATCAAAATATTGTGAAATGACATAAAAATGGCAGTACGTAAGGCATGGATCATAATGGAACATCAATCATGATAAAATATCTTGGAAATCAAACTTGTAATTGTGGAAAAAAATTAATCACATGATATGATTTCCATAGTAGCCAAGTCATTGCTGCCAAGACCATATTAGTGTATAAAGTCCCTTACTGAACCGAGTTCAATCCTCGTTCTAGTCCTGTATCACAGAACCAGATTAACTTTCCATTCCAGCCATGTCTATCTAATGAGATATAAATCATTAACCAATGAATTAGAGGGAGATATAGGTCCCACCCATCTCATAATTAAATCATTCTTACGTGTTCCACAACATAAACATAAATCATTCATCATAACCCAATGAATAAAATGGGTTTCATAAACATCATCCCATCATAACATAATCCATATAAAACAAATGTATATCAATTCATAATAAGAAAAGTGAAACCATGTAAATAATATAGAAATTATACTTGAAACAAAAACTTATTAAATAATGTCAGCTTATATGAAAAATAGTTTTGAACAACACTTGAAATGAATTCTTGAGGAAAATATCCTTTCTTCTTCCAAATCATTATCTTTTCACAAAATGCCATTCAATTTTAAAAGAAAAAGTTTTTTTAAAATAATCATGAAATATTGTAGAGTAATCTTCCTGAAAATAAGGCGTTATGAAACTGTAAAAATCCATTCACGCCATATAAGATAGAAAAACATTCTCCTCATACCTTTACCAGAAAAAAAATCAAAAAGTACCTTGTATGGTAAACAAAAGAAAGATTCCTTCCAAAACACAAAGTAAAATTCAAATAGGGGTAAACATTCCATTAAAAATACATGGTATAATATTAAAAAATTTATGAAAAACATTTTATGGGCATGGATGAAAAATATAACCCCATTAAATACTTATGAATAAACAGTCTCGGATAAGAACGAGATTGGAAAATTTATCCCTTAAATTATGTCCAATTTCTTCCATATGTGTCTGAGAATCCTGTATAATGATTTAAATAATTTCATTGACTCATTAAAAATTCATATTCATTGTTATGATATCATATATGGTTCACTTATGACTTTATATTACCCGTTATTTTGTAAATTCCATGTCAAAGTAGCATTTTGGGTAAAATTGTTTTATTTATCGTACGTGTTAGGACTTGTTTTTCTTGATATTATTATTACTTATATCATGATTTAATTACTTAAGGAATGAAAATCATGATTTATATATAATATATATTCATTATATATATATATAACAGATAGATAAATGAAATGAAACACACTATTCATGGGGACGGTTGGTCGTACGTATGCATGAACGCTGTTTTCATTCCCTTATTGAATTGAATGGAAGTAAGTAGATTCCATAAATAAATCCAATAGAAATATTATTTCATATATTTCATGATTACTTATTATATATACTTTATAATCATTCTTGAATTGTTAACAAGGAAAATGAATCTCATCACGTCGTGGAGACGGTAATCCGTACGTACGCATGAGTGATGATATCATTCCCAAATTTATTGAATGAAATTGGAGTGGATGATATAATATCTTAGAATAAGAATGATTTTATAAAAATCATATATAGTTATTCTTTACACCATTATACCCATCCATGTAAGGTGGCGGTGAAAAAAAAGATTACACCACGGCGTGGAGACGGTATTCCGTACATATGCACGTGCGGTGATTACATTTTCTGTAGGAAGGATAGAAGTTGAAAGAGGGTTGTTTCATATTTATAAGAAAATATCCTTATATAAGTAATACTGATGTTATTACTTTATAATGAATCAACTAAAGAAGAGGAAGTAGAATAAGAAAGAAACTTGAAAGAGTCGGTAGAGGAGATTACCTCTTCCTCGACGCACCTCCTTTAAACTTCTTCATAGGGCACTAGAGTTGGTCTTTTGAGAAGACCAGAACCTCTATGATATAACTCGAGATGTTGAAAAGTGTAATTGGAAGGGTTTGGCAGATCTTAAAGGCTCAAAAGGGTGTGAAGAGAAGCGGGAAGGGGTGCCCTTTTTATAAGGGAGGAGAGGGGCACCTTTGGTAACATAAGAAATATTAATTTATAATAAATTCATCCTCACTTAAAAATCGCAAAAAATGACTCAAATACAAATATTAGATGATATAGGATTGTAATATCTTCAACAAATAAAATATAGACATGTTGGGATTTTATTTTAAATATTATCAACTCGATTTATCCTTATTTAATCTATTTAATTTTATTTGTGGTAATAAGATTCTAATTTTTAAATTGTTATAAATAATAACTTATGTGTTGTGAATTGTATATAATTGGATAATTGATGAAATTTTCGACCATATAAATTTCAATTTATAATTTTTAAATATTTTTTTAATTTTTAAACAATTTTGTAATATGTTATTTTTAGAAAATAACAATAGTGTCAATTTTAACACTATTCATTTATTTTAATTTAAATAAAATCCACACAGGGGATATATTCTAATAAAAATATTTAATAGATTGATAACATGTCAAATATTTCTAGAAAATTCATGGGGAACAATAAATAGTTCATATAATATTTATTTTAATATTCTTAAAACCATTTATTTGGTATATCTCTTAATAAAATAATTAGTATAACATTTTTGTATAATTATTTATTATACTGATTTGTTGTATAAAAAGTAAAAATAAACTCTTATGAGGAAGATAAATCTCATAGATTTAATAATAATATTTTACTCCAATTTACCATCTTAAAATCACGACATGTAAATTGTTTTATTTATTAAATTATGAAGGTGACAACTTTGGAGTCATTTAAAATAAAATAATATAAGTGTCATAATATTATTTATAATGATTAAAATGGTCACCAATTCGGAAAATGGATTATTAGGGTTTATATATACACTAAAAATAAGTCTTGGTCAGGTTTCAGAGCCTTTTGATGTGTATTATTATTTCAATAAAAACTATATTATTGATTTTTCAGTAAATAAATAATTTCTGAATCATTAATGTATAAGATAATAAAGTAAATAAATAACTATTAAAAATTACAAATAAATTACCATGATAAAGAAAAAAATTTATATTTCAAATGAGTCTTTAAAACCGAATTTATATTCTATATTACCTTATATTAAAATAGTTTAATTATTAAAGTTTGAGTGAGACATATTTCACTTTCTTTTAAATAAAATAAATTAAAGGTCTTAATCACATCCAAGTGGGTTCCAATGGATTCCATTTCGACCAAAATATTCTATAGGACAAAATATAGTCATCCAATTATATTAATACACGTGTTAGGATAATTTTATAATATTATATTTACCCTCAATTACCCAATTTACCTTTAACTATGGTAAATAAAATTTACCGTAGTTACTATTCATAGTGCCCAAAAATTAAAAGTTTCCTATTAACATAATTTGGACCCACTGATTCCAAATATGGAATCCATTTTTCCTAATTCAAATCACAAAAGGTTCATGAATTATTTTAAAATGAATCCCGTTAAGAAAATGAGTTTTAAAATATAAAACATTTCAAAAGACTGAAATGTTTTTACTAATGAATTTATTGTAAAATTGATGGTAATGACATAAATTAAATTAAATGGTAAAAATATATTATATTTATAATTTAAAACTATTCAATATTATAATTTAACCATATAAATTATTGCGTTGAAAAAAGATGTTTTTAATTAAACTATAGCCTGTTTTTACTATTCATTAAAATATGAAAGTTATCCGAATAATATGAAAAAAATTTCCAAAGTAAATTTTTTTATCCTGATTCCAAAGAAGCATTTTATTTTGTCAAATTGAATATATAAACTTATCAAATATTATATTTAAAATGGGTGTGCCATCAAAAGGCGGCAAAACTACATTTTTTTTAAAAACACTTATTTTACCAAAAAATTTTATTTTGTTCTCATACCTTGTTCTAGAAAATTTTTATGATGAATGATAATGTTATAAAATTCAAAATTTAGTTAATAATATTCATAATGTCTTGTTCATAATAATATTATAACCTTATATCATTGTTTAGTTAATCCTAGTATTGCGTACAACACAAGACATCAATTAAAAAGAATTATTCTCATAAAATCACAAGTTGATACAAAAACCATGCCACATGGATGATATATAATTATTGTTAAATAAATAGAATGTTATTTACTATATTATTATAAAACTATAAATATAAATTAATACTTACCTCTTTTACATAATGGTAATTGAAAAATTGAAATGTGACCCATGCATACGTATAACCTATCATCTCTAGGATCGCAACATGCATAAATTTTCAAAAACATTAGTAATGATTTGTATTAAAATTATAATTGATTTATAAATATTATAAGTATCTATTTTTTATTATTATGGATATGATGTAACTATATAATATAAATAGTAATTATAAAATTCATGAAAAATCATGAATGAGAAAACAAGGAAATTAACATCAAGAAAATAATAATGTATTATTAAATAACTACTGATAAGATGTAATAAAAGGATGCTATATGATATTATAAATATTAATATGGTATTTAATAATTTAATAACAAGTTTAAAACAAATATATAAGAGGATAAAGTATGTTCAACCAAAAGGATGTGTTACGTAAGGGACTTCATCTCAGTTTCACTTTATCGAGGCATATTGTAATGTTGTAGACATAATTTATTTTATACAGTGTATATAATTCCTTTTTTATTTTTAATACATGTATTCCATAATAAATATAAGTATTTTATGTTTAAAGTTTAATTTGTTCATCCAAGGGTGTGTGACATAAAAATTATCAAGTGGTAAAGAATTTCAAAACTCAATTTCATTTCATTAGGTTATATTATTTTTCAATGGTATTTGATATTCATAGATTATGTGAGTGATGAATTCTGATTATTATATTTTTTATTTAAACTATTTTCATGTGGAATTAAATTTTATATATAAAATCGATACATTTATTAATTCTCACTTCAACATTATTATTTTTGCAATTGTTTATTTCACAATCTCATTTTAATCGGTATTTTTTATGGTTGAATTTATGATGAAGGAAATTATTTTATAATTTTTTAATAAACCATTTTTATTTATTCTTGAACCCTTACAACTAATATTACCATTATTCACTATTTTGTACTTAAAATGATTGGGAAAATATTTTAATAAATTATAACATTATTTTTCTCTTCAGTTGGAAATCATTTTTCTTTCCAAACCACGTTTTTAGAAATTTTTCAACACTTTTTGAAATGATAAATTAAAGGAAATTTTACCCATTTAAAATTTTTATAATTTTTTTGAAGGAATACTAATTCCATTTTCAAAACAATCCTCTTTTTGGTTTACTGAAAAGAAAATTGAATCTTTTTTTAACAAACTCAGTATGTACCAAACTCTACCTTCATGACCACTCTATATTTTAAAGCATAATTTATAATAGTAAAGGTTTATATTCAAATAAAAGGGTTTTCATATTTTTTTGAAAATTTTTAGTATTAAACGGTTTTTTTCAAAATGAAAAAAAATATTTTCCTCAAGAATGTTTTAAAGATATTTTTATGGTACATAAATTCATAAATAAAAACATCTATTTATCTTATGTATAATCCTCATAGGATATGTTGTATTGATACCATTAACTTTACATTGGATGGTTTATGAATATTTTTATATATTAGAGAAATTATTTTACATTTTGTATTCTATTTTAAATATGAATGTTTACATGCATTATGTTTTACCCTATTCGTATGAGGAATGAAATAGACATGTAAGTGATGGGAATGTCCTGCTACATCCTCTCGATGCATCGGTAGGTCTTACATGAAAAAATAGATTGGGTTTTGACCAAGGGATTACCCATTTAATAGATATCTTGGAAAATGTGCTCAATTGTATCAAATACATAAGAAGAAGGCATTGATGGTATTATGTTTCTTGTAACAGGGCCTTGAAGGAATGTTTAAAATGTCTAACATTCGGTATACCATCATTATGAATTCAGTTATTTATATTCCAGGCGAGCATTAAATATGTTTGAATATCTGTGGTTATGTTTTAATGAATATGTTAGTATTTATATGGAATTATTTTATATTCATTTGTTCTTACCATATTATTCTCATGTTACTTATTAAACGACACATGTCTGAGTTATTTACCATTCCATATTTATTATTCAATATTTATTCATAGCTTCTATTGTATTCATACCCTTACTATGTATCTCATCTCACCCATTTATTATGATTTATTTTTCAGATTATTTTATGAATTAATTTGTGATTAACATGTATAATATACTAAGTTGAATAATAAGATTCTCAAAGATTTTTTTAATTATACGTTTTAAGACGTAATATAAACTTTACTATGTATCTTTATTATAATGACTAATAAACTATTTTATCCTATGATATTCGATTCCTTCTATATTATTCCAATGAAAAAAGTTTGGCACCAGCTCCAGGATACTGAGGACAGGGTCACTATAGTTGGTATTAAAGGAATTTTAGTTGAATACTTAGGAAATAGTATTAGGAAAACATAGATTAGGGTTATTAAAAAAATGATATATATTGAGGATAAGTTTATAAGAACATCATAATGTTTTTTAAGGAAGATATTATGTGGGTTTTTTTTATATATATATATACTAAAAGTCTACATTGTTCTATAATATATGTACCTTGGATTACTAAATCTAAAAAGGGTGCATTGGACATGAATAGATCTTTAGCAAGTGCTTGAAAATGAGCCTTACAACTCACCTTGTCTGACACTCCCATGTGATATTCTTGGGTTAATTAAAATATTTTTTATAAACCATTATAAAGGATTTGAAAATATTTTTATGATTTGAATATATTCTGAAAGAAACTAAGTTTATTATTATGAAAATATCTAGGCATAAAATTTTAAATTTATGTTAAGTATTTCAATAGTTTTAGGATTATACATTATGTTTCATAATGATATATCCAAATATAGTGTATTTCATCATTTAGAAATGAAGCCTATAAGATGGAATGTGAGCCAAATTAATGAATGAAATCCAATGAGTAAAAATTATCATTTCTTTGATTCTTTTAAGCCAAACATTGGAAGGAAACTAGCCTCCCAAGTACTCTCATCATATCAGGAAACAATATCATATGAAAACAAGATAAATAAGGAATTATATAAGTATTATAGATTATAAGTGATGTAAGAGAAGAAAAAGATTATAGAGAATTAATGGATTATGGGAAAAAGGGAAAGGTTGATTGTTCCACTTGTGATACTTGTGGAAGAAAATACCTTTGAATATTATTTAGATGGAAATGACTTTTCTACATGTATAGAGAGAAATTTCACCATGCTCATGATTTCAAGGTTAAAAAACAATAAATCAATATGAAATGCTTCCAATATAAGTATACGGGGTTACTATGGACATTAATTCCCCGTAAATCAAAGGAATATACATGAATGAAACAAATTGATCATGATCAATCTTATGATATTACCATAGATGAAGTGTAATAATTAATGTGATTTTGTTTGGATTCAAGAATTATTTCATTAAAATATTTTACCAATAATATTCTAGTTATAATAATTATAAAATGTATAAGGATTGTACTGAAATATTTTTTCATTAATGATTTTAATGAATATGTAGAACGATACAGATGAACAAGAAACATTATTCAATGCCATGTTGAGCTTCATTGAAGACACATGATTGATGGAAAGATAACCCTTAATATATTTCTGATGTTGAGATATTATTATTGGGATAAATAGATAATTGATAAGGATAAATCAAATTGGATACTGTTGAATACCTTGAAAATAATTAATGATTTATTAAAATTTTGGTTTCTGATAGTATTGATGGAGTTAACAAAATTTCTAGATTTAATGAATATATCAAAAAATATGTTTTTTATTTATGAAAAATATAGGAATGAATGTTTTTAATATTGTTTTATGGTAATTCATGTTTTCACCATCATTCAAGAGAATACACGATAAATGTATTCACATTTTTGGTATGTGATGATTAAGAGATAGTAGATGTTTTGGGGGGATTAATGATAAATTCATTTAGGAAATTTAGGACCTTCATTCTAATGTTTTTTATATCAATATTTTATAATGGTCATTGGATTAACCAATTTTATAAATTGTTTTAGTTGAAATTCAGATGAGATGTTACTGATTAATGTATTACTTCACCATATGAGGATTTATCCATATATACTGGATAACCTATAATAATTTTTTTATAATAATAACTAGAGACTGATTCAATGAATTATCATTCTATTATAGATCTTATGATCCATTAAAATTGAATTTTTGTGCTTCGAGCATAAGAAAATTCACCGTGGATATTCATTTAATATAGTAATAAAAGATGTAGAAAAAGATATATGTCCAACCAAATTATGAAATTATGCATATGAATTGGATATATATCAAGTATGTTTAGTTTCATATATTTTCAATACAGATAGTAAAGGAATTCCTCTCTTATAGGAAACGTTTATTGAAATAAAATGTTATACCAATACCTTAATTTATATTGAAAGTATGGTCTTTTTAATTATCATAGATTTATGGTTTTTTGGTCCTTAGAATTCCATTGATCATTCACTTTCATGTAATAAATTACATCTATCATTATCTATAATTATTTACCGCTTTCTTCCATTTCCGTGTCTCCAATTTCTACCTATGTTCTCCTACATGGAAAGCTTATTATGTGTTATTCCATATGACATTTTTATTTCCCTTATATTTTATCAAGATGATGTTTTTAACACTTATCAGGATACGGGATTTGAGTAAGGGTATTTTCAAATGAAAAACCCTTGATTACCGAGATCATGATGAGGGTATAGTTTATTTAAGTGGGATAATGTACCACTATGTGATTTTAAATTATAAACAGAATATTTTATAGAAAATATAATATATAAAAATATAGAATGGAATATATCATCTGGAGAATATATATTAATTTATTTATAAATAAATTCAATGATTTCGATAGGTTATATTTCTTACAACACTAGGTTTGATCAAAACATGAAACTCAATTAAAATAATGTTAGTTAAATATCTCTATTATAAAATAACTGTTTTATTGAAGGGTATGAGTAGTAATAACTAAAATATGAAAATTTCATGTTTTACACATGTATAAAATAAATTCAATGGATTTATATTGATTATAAATAAATAATAATCATTTGAAAGGGAATTTTTTTTCTAAAAAACTATAATTTTATGAATGGAATATTAGTCACACATTGTGTACAAAATTTAAAAATATTTGTCATAACTTTTAGAAAATTTATTTTATAAAAATAACTTAATTTTTTAAACCATTAAATAGAAATCATCTTATGTTTATTTTTTTTGATTTTTCAAATACGTTTTATTTTATGATGAATAATGAAAATACTGATTTTTAATTAAAAACTTCTTTTTATATAAATTATTTATAAAGATAAATTATATTTTTAAATATTTTTATTATAAAATTTGTTTCATTGTATATATATTAATCCAATATAGTTTATTCATATAATTTTTAAATTTAATTATGATATTAAAACTTTGTGATCTTCTGAATATTTTCTCTTTGAAAACCCGCTTTCTCGTCGTGTAGGCAGAATTAAGTTTTCATTACAATTTACCATTTTTGTGAAAGGAATTTAGAAAATATGATTAAATATTTTAAATTAAAATAATCCATACTATAAAATAAGTCAAACCTAAATTTTTTCCATAATAAATGGTAAAAATAGTAATGATTATTTACCACGGTTAAGTTAAAAAGTGATTTTTCCGGGATTTTTTTAAAGAAGGATATATAACATTAATGACTAAGATCAGAATCTGTACATAAGCAAAGCCATGGAGGGAAATTGTCCAGCCAGAGCTGGTTGACATCGAAGGGGCCTGAGGCTGGTAGCTGATGAGCCTCATTGTTTCCTTCCCTTTTGGTAAAGGTTAAGATGCAGCAAGAAAAGCCTTGGCGAAGCGAGCAAATTTTACTAATGATGAGGCCAAATGACTGGTGTCCTACATCATTGTGGTTAACTACATAAACCATAGTGAGGTAGTCAGACTCAATGATTATATCAACCCATCCATGTTCCACAACTAATTTTTCAGGGAGTTAAACTAAAAATATAAGGGATACAAACGAAAAGGCCAAACATGTCTAAAATATATTTTATTGAAATATTTAAATCTAATATTGTAAAATACGTGAAAATAATATATTTTTGCCCTTTTCCATGTGAATTCTGTGGGTACACTTTTTTTCTTTTAAAAAATTGTAATTGTGCCACTCTCCTCACTTATAAAAGGTCACCCCTTATCCTTTAATATTAACACATTAAAAAACCTTTTTTTGTTTTGGAAAAATAAATACTCAAATATCTTCAAAAAATCGATACCCAAATAAATGATGCCTTTTGTTTTTTCATAAATCCATTGTAGGAATACTTTAGGTATAATCCTAATGTGGTGGTTTTAGAAGAGTTAATATTCCTTACTATGCATTTTTATTTTATTTCTTCCACCACCTATTACAAAAATTATAAAATAATTATGGTATAAATGAATTATTATATTTTATATACTAATTTTTTATTTTAATATAATGACCTAAATCTATCCACACTTCCATGAAATGGGATACAAATTCATCATTCTTATAGATGGATGACTACCACATCGCAAAGTGATGTCATTCATTTTTCCATCATTACCACTCATGATTGAGTATGATGATGGATATATATATATATAATTTATAAAAAATGTCTAAATTTGGTATAATTATATCAGAAATAAATTTTTTACTTTCCTTTCCATAGGGGATTCCATAACATCACTTGTGTGTACGATAAACTACCGCCTCAGAAAGCGATGTGATTCATTTTCACTAATGATGTCCATGGAAGGTAATAAATACAAATTAGATGATTATATGTGTTACAAATGAGAAAATTATAATACTCATGAAATATTCATTATTATAAAATTTAATATATATATTTATCTTATCATTTCAATTACTTGAAGGTGATAACATCATTGGTGTATGTGTGGGTTACCGCCTTCATGAAGAAATGTGACCCACTTTTCATTACAAAACCACATGGATGATATATATAAGCATATTTAATTAAATAAAATTATATATATGGTATTATTATAATTATTTATGGGTAATATATCGCTTACCCCATTTTCCATAATGATCTTTGAAAAATAAAATTTGTACCCATGCGTATGTACGACCCACCTTATCCATAAACATAACGTACATACTTTTTAGAAACCATTTTTAATAATTTGTATTAAAATTATAATTAATGTAAAGATATGATAATTATTTTATAATTATTATACTTGATATGATGGAACTATCTAATATGAACAAGAACAAAAATATTCATGGAAACTAATGAATTGGGAAAACAAGGAAATTAACACCCAAAATAACAAAAATAATGAAATAATTTCAAAAAATAGTTATAAAATGTTATAAAATGATGATATCTAATATTAAAAATATTAAAATGGTTCTTTTATTAGTTAATAACATCTTTAAAACCACTATACATGATGGTAAAGCATGTTAAAACAAAATGAAGCAGAAGGTAAGCGACTTTATCTCAATTTTTATTCATTGATGCATATTGTAATGTTATGAACATGATTTATTTTATATAGTGTATATAATTACAATTTTATATATAATATAATGATTAAAAAATATTTCATTGAATTTTATATTTCACTTTTAATTACTTCATTCAAGAAGATATTCCTTAAATGTTTTCAAGTGGTAAAGAATTTCATAACTCAATATCTTTTCATTGTGTTATATTACTTCGACAAGGAATTTGATATAATAAGATCATGTTTGTAATGAATTATGATTAACGTATATTATATTTACTATTATTTCATGTGTATTTATATTTTATTAAATTATTTATTCGTTTATTAATTTTCGTTTCAACGTTATGACCTTTCCAAGGGTTTATTTAAGAATCTCATTTTAATTGGGATTATTTTTTACTTTAATTTATATTGAGGAAAATTATTTAATAATCATTTAATAAAAAAATAATTTTACTCTCCTATTTTTATTAATGTTATTTTTCATGTAATAGTACTAATTGTCCACTTCATGTAACATAAAATGATAGAGAAAATGTTTTAATAATGTCCCACTTCATTTCTTTATTCAGATGGAAATAATATAATTAGAAACCATGTTTTCAAAAAACGTTATAAAAATGGTTTTAAACCTTCTAAAAATGATTTATTAAAAAAAAATTACCCTTTTTTTAATTCTCAAAAAAATTTTGTGAATGTAATATTTATGTAGATTTCTAAATAGGGCTAGTTAAGATTTTACTGAATAATTGAATGGAATATTTATTTTAACATACTCAACATCTACTTAATTTCCTACCATTATGATCACTCCATTTTTTAAAACATCATTTCTATGTTTTGAAGGTTAATTTAAAATATATTTTTTAAATGCTAATATAACATTTAATTTAAAATTTTGATATTGAAAAATAAAAGAATATTTTCCTTAAGAATGTTTTTAAATATATTTTAAGGGTATTTGTATCCTTAAATGAAAACAACCATTTATTTTACATATATTCCTCTTGGGATATATTGTATTGGTACCATTAAAATTACTATGGATATTTTATAATTATGATTATTGATTTGATAAATTATTAACATTTTATTTTCTATTATATATATAAATTGTTTTTTTTCATTATGCTTTACCGATTTCATATGAAAAATGTATTAGACTTATTAAGTGATTGATGGGGCTTGATATAGCCCCTAAATGAATCTATAAGATTGATTAGACAAAATAGATTGATTATTGGTCAAGGACTTATCCATTTATATATATGTCTTGTCCTAAGACCATGATGGTATTATATGTCCGGAAACAATGCCTCAACGATATTATATGTCTTAATAAAAGGCCTTGAAGGTTTGTTTCAAATGTCCTAAATTGTGAATTCCATAATTTGTAATTCAATTATTGACATTACATGTGATTATTTAGTTAGTTAAAATATCTATTTTCATATTTCCAATAAAATGTAATTATTTATAAGGCTTCATTTTATCATCATTTATTATTGATATATTATTATTAGGCTGTTAATTTAATGACACATGTTTCTATTTTTATACCTTTCCATATTTATTATGTAGTATTTATTCACATACTCTACTATTCTCATACCATTAATGAATATTTGAGATCAACCCTTTCTAATGATTTTATTTCCCTAGGATACGAGGTAGATTTTTTTGATTGATATGTTGGGATACACTATGGGGAATAATGACATTCTCAAAAAAAATTCATTTCTAGTTTTATGTTTTAAAATGGAATGTGAATTCCAAGAATGTATCTAGTTTACCAAGAGTAATAAACTATTAAATTAATTATTATATGATCCCTTTTATCTTATTCTAACATAATAATGTAGAAACTAGCTCCAGGATAATTTAGTCGGGATCACTCCAAACACACTGAAGCCATTTTGAAATATTGAAACGAATATCCCCAAAAACATATGACATGGACATAATAGAAAAAATATTTAAATATAATATTAAAATAAAAAATAAAAATAAATAAATAAAGATTATTAATCATATAAAAGGATCATAATAAATAAAATAATTGATATAAACATATTATAAGGGATTTAAAAAAATATATGGAAAGTCTATGATTTAGTTAAGGGACTTTGTCTCAATTTTCATTCATTGAGGAATAGTTTAATGTTGTACACATAATTTATTTTATATTGTGTATATAATAAATTTTTTTGATGTAATATAATGAATAATTCATATTTTATTGTATTTTTTCAGACTAAATTATTTTAACTAAGGGGATTTGACATGAATATTACCAAGTTGTAAAGAGTTTCATAACTCAATTGATTTTCATTAGGTTGTTTTACTTAATTATTACTATTTATATTATAATATTATATGTGTAACTAATTTTAATCATATTATATTATATTTCCACTTATTTTCTGTGGATTTAAATTTGAGATAGATAATCTATTCATTAATTTATTCTCACTTCAACATTTTGATCCATTAAATGGTTGATCCTATTAAACTGTATTATTTGGTACATATGTTTTTTATACACTAATATTTTTTATGAGTTTTATCTAATTATCCTTTTACATTTTATATCATGAAAATAACTATATTAATTACATTTAATGTATCATTTAATGTTATTGTTTCATGGGTCTTACTATTGAAGTACAACAAAGTGGAAATGGCTTTATATGACAGTGTCCTTTTTTCATTGGGATTGTTTATTCATGAAATTTAATTGAAGGAAATTATTTGATCATTTTATAACAAAACCTTTTAATTTTATTATCATATTCATGAAATTTTAATTTAATATTAAAATTTTAATCTCTTTAGTACTTAAAATAATTTAATAAAACATTTTTATGAGAATCTGACATCATTTCCCTCTTCAGAGAAAATTATTTTCTTCCAAATATATATTTTTGAAAAATGTTTTATATTTTTTAATATGATTTTTAATTCATTTTTAACCCTAATTTTATGTTTTAAAAAAAATTAAAAGCAATCTTCTGATCTTTTTCCAAACAAGGAAATGTTTGAATTTTACTAGAAATAAGAACGGATTCTTCATTTTAATGCACTCAATATGAATAGAATTTTCCAACATCTTAATAACACAATGTTTTGATTATTACTTCTTAATGATTAAATGTTTATTATAAAACAAAATGAGTTTATTATATTTTTATAATGTGTTAGATTTTAAACTATTATTTTTTGAAATGGATATAGTATTTTTCTCAACAAATTCATTAAGTGATATTTCAAAAATCATTTTCCATATAAGATGACTTCCTTTGATGTTACTCAATGTGAAATTTTTTACTTTCTTCAAGAATGTTTTTAATTAAATTTTAATGGTATCCCCATTTTTCTATGTTAAAAACTCTTATTGTTACTTATTCTCTAATTTGGATATTTTATAATGATACCAACCTCATTATCTCTTAAGATGGATTATAATTGTTTCAATGAAATTATTAAGTAACCAATTTAATTTCCATGGGATAATTTTTTTTCAAAGACATTATCATGGAAACCATTTATTTTCCATGGGTAAATTATATTATGAAAGTAATGATTGTTATTTTCTGTATTTTGTGATGAAATGAAAGCTTTATATACATAATAAATAGTATGGTTCTTGGACATTGTTTATGATGATGGGTGGTTTTGTTAAAAACCTAGGATGGATGGTTATGTTATTAACCAATGATTGGAGGGTCTGTGATATCACTAAAATTTATTATGTTCTTCTAAGATGGAAACCAATCATATTGGCTATTCCATTTTTATGATTTATACGAAGATAATGATATAAGATACCAATAAAATTTCTTTATGATTACTATGGGTTTTGATGTTTTGATTTATCAATATTTACATCACATGGCTCATGATTATTGTTTCATATGGTTATTGTCCTTATTAAAGCCTTAATCCTTGTTTTATGTATGTAGATCCATGTATTGGTGAGTATGGTTTCTCTTATGTTTTTATCTTTCACATTGATTATGTCATCATACCCTTATTATCATTTTATTCTCACTAATGAAAATACATTGTTAATGATTATTTCTAAAATTAAGAATAATTTCAGATTTCCCATCTCATGTTTCCTTTTCCATAGGTTATTATGAATAATATTAATTTTTTTTAAAATGTTTCTAATGTGAAGATGCGTGTGGGAGATGTTGAAGAATTATTATGGAATCTGAAAACATGGGTATAATTTAAAAATTACTCCCATGAATTCATGGGTATTATTGATGTAATTTTTTTACTAATTTTATAAAACTATAAACCTAAAATGTGTATGGGTATGTAAGTGATGAAATATTTATTTTTTATGTTTTATTGTTTTTTTTGGTCCAAACTGGGTCACCTTCATCATTATTAAAAAGAAAAATTTAAATTTTATGATTTTAGCACTAGATCCAAGAGTGTGGGTTTAGGGATGTTATAATTGTTATTATAGTAGGGTTTAAATAAATATAGATATTGGGATTTTTTTCCATTGAGGTTGTCTTAAGAGTTATGGATACCATCATAGGTCTCTATGATTAAGAATGACCATAAGTTAAAATTCTTAGAAACCCCTTTTATTTTTTAGGTAATTAGATCATAACGTGATTAGAGACATTATAGGATATATTTTATTAGGTTGAAGTATGTGTAATTTTTTAACTTTAATTATGAATTTAATTTTTTGGGGAAAATATATAATGCAATTTATAAGATTTAGGGTTTATAGGATCTAGGATTTTGATTTAACTATGGGAACCAAAGTTTTATCTTATAGATAACCATGGGATTGAAAAGTGATTTAGTGAAAAAGTTATTAATTTTATTTCAAAATATGATCAGCATATTTTTGGGATTGAAAGATGAATGTTATGATAAATAATATTAGGATAAAAAATATTTAATTTTGAGGTCATTTAAGAATAATTTAATTTCAAATTTGGGTATCACTTTCGAATTTTATAGATTAATGTATTATTTATTAATAATTAGGTTTATAGATTCTGGTAATTATCATACCATGTGCTAACCACTTTTTTAGTTAATTTATAAAGATATTTGTAATACATTTTTTCCATTCTATGGTTACGTGATCCTTTAAAATTTTATTTTTAGTGATTTATGTGTCACAACCCATCCCAGTGGGGCTCATGACATGACTTCTCCATGACTACCTCCAATAAGCTTGGGGTCAGTGACTGGAATCAAGTAGAAAGTTCCCAATAATGGGAGGAATTAGCTTAAAGTACCTATACATATGCATGAATCTTCAATCCATACAATGCTGAAATGTAAAAAAAACTGATAAAATGCATGAATTCAACTAAAATCCCACAACCAGAGTACAATAAGATGTATGGAAAAATAAAATAGGTCCAAATACAAGCCCACCACAAGAATCTTTAAAAATTTCTAACTAAAACTATAGAATTCCAACCTTCTACATGGAATAGGACTAAGTCAAAGGTATGGTCCCGGTAAACACCTTGGTCTGCCTAGATCTATCTATCCTCCAACCACTCTATGTCCTCCTAGGACACCATTAAATGGGATACAATTTTCAACAGATATGACATGTGTTGGGAAATCCCATATATGGGTGAGTATAATAATAATCAGTAAGACCCCCTGAAAACACTAAACATGAAGCACCAAGTATGGTTAGCCCCATACAAAATGTAACTATGTATAACATATAAAATAATGAATGATACCCCATATAAAATAAAGATATAATCCATGCCCTTTGGTGATTATAACCAATTTTTAGCCACATTACTATACTCAAAGAAAAACTCATTCTGTGAGAACTCACTCTTCAATCCATTGTATCATCGGAGACACTCGACGAAGAGGTCTAGCTCATTTGGGCCCTACCCAAAGAGAACACACTAGTCTGAGAAGAGGATTATTCATATAGAGGGGGTTACACATCGAACCACTGGGGGACACCATGAATCCAATCTGAATCATCACGATATATTGGGGATCACATGAAAACGATTCCACAAACCCTACTGGTGTGGCCCTTTAGATAATGGAACAATTATCTTTTCAGGTAGGTTATGCCAATTACACAAACTCTACTAAGGATAATAGTGGATCACACTCTAGTATCACATAGGGAAACCACAACTCTAACTAATACTCGACCTCTAGAGAGGATTATAATCCTGTGTTATGCATGAAATGACGCACTAAACCCTTGAAGAAATAAATAAGGAAACAATTTCAACCTATATTATTCCCAACTAAAACCCCATTATTGGTCTCAAAATGACTGTCTCAACATTAGGGTATGAATATTTGATGGATAATATATTGGACACTCAGTTTATTATTTATGACCATTTAAACGAAGCTTCCAGCTGACCTACTGGGGCTTACCAGCTAACCGCTATGGTAGGTCCACATACGACCCAGGCCAGTCACTTGTGAACCAACCACCATAGCCATTCCATCTATCGCGCCTGACTGGACAGTGCAGTCGACTGAATGATGAACAGTCGTGCAGTCGATTTTCCCACAAAAGCTCGAGCTATCTTGAATCCACAATAGACTACTATGATCAATTGGTACAGTCATCTGCACCGTAGCTACACCCTGGTTTCCTTGGATCTGACCCAACCCACACACCTGACCCGAACATCTAACCTATCCTGGACCGCTGACCTCAGGCAACCTAATTGGCCTTTTCTGCTCACCGCCATTCCTCACGTGACACTGCCACCAGACCCTCTGGCTCCCCACATCCAATGCTATGGTCACACACAACCACCTTCCATGAACCATCTCCTCCAATTAAATCTTTATTCCCTTCCATATACCCCCTTTTTCATCCCTTCCACTAATTGCTTGGACACATGCCTCTGCTTGGAGTCGTGTCCCCCTCCCCCCACTTTCCCAGATTATCCAATTTTTTTCCCTGACCACTACCTATTGACACACTGGATCCAATTTGGACTACCATATAGACCAAATCATACCTCCTACATTTTGTTCACCCCTCTATCACGTCGTTATGATCCTAGATCTACGATTTCAGATCCTTGTGCAAAAAATCGAAGGCATAATATCAATTGTTCATAAAGGGTTTCAAAGAGTAGGGGAGAATGAAGAGCACACAAAGAATGAATAATCATGGGAGAAAAGAATAAAAAATTCAAGAGGAAAAAAATCATGAATGATGTTTTTACTGATCCTGGTTTATCCTCATTAGAATGGGAAAAGAGCTGATCAACAATTCTTATCACAAATATTAAATCATCCTGATATACTCACAAAAATAATCTCATCCTAAGAATATGATCGAACCACAAATAAATAGTTTTAAGGATTGGTTCACATTTTTCATATGATAAAATAAGGAATCCTACATGGATTTGAACTGTTCAAGGAAAAATAATGATCATCGTGTCATCGTCGTTGTCGAGATCTTCTAAGATCAGTGTCTGTCAATATCTGATCTGAGATTCCATTATCACATGTTCGAGAGGATCTCTAGAGGTTTATTCCTATAATCTCTTGATAATTATAGGGTTATGAGGTTGAAACAGTATATTTGAAATACGGATTAATTTAAATATAAAACCAATCATTATACCACTACATAAACAAATAAAATAATTTCCTAAATAATTTTATTCATTTAAAATGTCTGGGATAATTTTTTCACAAACAACCCATGCTGACTAATGTTGAGTCAAACCTAGAGTAAAGATTCTTTTCTGAATTCAACAGTTCCCTCAGATTTCTTATCTGGGTACCTGTTTAGGATTTATTCTACATTTTCAAGAAAATTATTCATGCATGTTATTACATATTTTAATATTATTAATACATTTATTCTAGTATCACCACGTCTCATAATTGCATGCCATCATAACACATTTTCTTGAAATTAATACTTATAATATCTTAAAATTATACACAAGAAAATTAGAGACATTACATTATACAAAACATGGGGCTTTATGTCCCTGAAAATCCAAAACAAGGGCTACTCAAACAGATGGGGTACTGAGCAATAATATGAGAATCCTTCTCCCACGTTCTCTCTTTAAAATTCTTATACTGACACAAGACATGAACCAAAATAACTGATCACCCATGAAGGATTATCTCATTCCTATCATTGATATCCACTAGGATCTCAGCAAATGTTTCTCCAACCTTGATGTCCAGCCCACCCTAATTGATAACATGAAAAGGGTCATAAAAGTACCTCCTCAGCTACGACACATGGAAGAGGTTGTGTACCCACTCTAACTATATATGTAGAGCCCAGTGATATGCCCCCTCTATAACTCTACAAATTTTCTGGAAAGGTTTGATGGACCTTAAAGTTATCTTTTTACCCAATACAAATATTAGTAATCCTCGTCTAGGTGAAAAGTGGGGACCTGCTGGGTCACCCGTACAAATCCTCGAATAGTTTCATACCAATGGTGGAGTTATATATATTGTTTCATACAAACTCCATCATTTATTGGTGATCCTGTCAACTATGACCAAATTTTAACGTGTAATATCATATCATGTACTCCAGAACCCAAATGGTACCATCAATCTAGACATTCTTCTATAGGTGAAAAGTTTTTATCAAGTGTAACTAGTTCTTAAACACTTCCTATAATCCCTTCCTAAACTAGGATATGTTGCGACCATCACAATCAGAAAAAAACATTGTTGGAACTCCATTGAGTCAAAATATCTCATGAAAAAGGCCTCCCAGTGTCACTAGTAAACTATGGTCTTGGAGAACTCAGAAGTTATTCAACATGGTGGGGTTGTCAATGATTACCCAGATGTCATCATGTCCCCTAGATTTATGTGGTAATACTATTACTAATTCTATAAAAAATCCATCCAAATTCCATTATAGTAACTCAAGGGATTGATCTAAACCTACAGAGACCTGGTCTCAACCATCACTTGCTAACAAGTAAGGCATCGAGAAACAAACTCTTCAAATAATTTATTCATCCTTGGCCACCAAAATTAACTTCGTAGGTATTGGAACATCTTCTCCGGACATGGATATTCCCCCTAAGGGGTTGTATGAAACTCCTTCAGAACCTCATCCTGTAATTCCACTGGAACTACTATGCATCCTCTGAAAATAACGGCATACTCCCCACCTTTAGAATATCCATATGGACCATGACCTTTGGAAATCTGAGAAAATTGGGTCTCAAAGTTAGTATCAAGAAGTTTTTCCTCCCTAACTCATTGTATGAGGCGAGGGGTGACAACCATCGAATGGAGGTGATATGCTCAATCTACATTCATATATTATAAATGTATTGAGTCCCACTTCTCTGACGCCTTGTTTAGAAACAATGAACAAGATATTTTGCTAAGAGAATCTGCCACCATGTTTTCCATCCCAATAGTATAGACCATCTCAATGTCATATACCTAGAGGAAATCTATCCAACACCACTATCTCAAGTTTATATCCTTTTAAGAGAAGATATAATTGAGAATCTTGTATTCAGTGTAGACAAAAAAACACTCAACCATCACGTAGTGTCTCTACATATTCAAAGTGTTGACTACCACTACTAAATCAAGATCACAGGTCATGTAATTCTACCCATGTGGTATCAATTGGTGAGAAACAAAGGAAATCATTGCTTGTCATTACATCAAGACAAAACCAAGAAAATCCCTAATGTATTACAGAACACCACGTACTCGAATCCTTTCTCCGGTAACCTTAAAATGGGGTTGCCCATCAACATCCGTCTCAGCTCTTGAAAGCACAACTCGTAATTTTCTATCCAAAAAATAACGATTCCCTTTTTGTGTCAAATATTTCATGGGTGATAAAACTATTATTAATTTGGGTACAAACCACTGATAGTGCCTTTCCAGTCCAAGGAAACTCTATAACTCAGTAACAATATTGGGTGGCTTCTAATCAAGAACGGCTTCAACCTTCACTGGATCCATTACAACACCAGCCTCTGAGATGATGTGTCTTAGAAAAAGGAAATCTCGATTCTATAACTGAAACAACAAGATATTTACGTAAATATGGTTATCTAATAGTGTTACTTGAACTATACCTAAGCGTATCATGTTCTCCTCCTCAGATGCCGAGTACACTAGGATGGTATCGATGAAGACCACCATGAACCGGTCTAAGTACGGTTAAAAGATCTTGTTTAAGAGTCCCATGAACAGTTATGGAGTGTTCTTCATGCCCATTGACATAATATAGTACTCATAAAGGCCTTAATGACATCTAAAGGATGTATTCATCATATCCTTATCTCATACTTGCAGTTGGTGATAGCCTAATCTGAGGTCAATCTTTGAGAACCATCGCGCCCCTTTTAAATTATCAAAGAGGTCATCAATCCTATATAGTGGACACTTTTTCATAACTGAAACATAGTTTAAGTGCGGTTAATCCTCATATAATTCCAAAATCCCATCTACCATCTTGGAAAACAAAATTGAAGCTGTCGAGGGTAAAAAAAACTAGGCCTAACAACGTCCTACTTCTTCAAGTCCTCAAACTATACCATCAACTCACGAAGCTCTATGGGAGCCATCTATTATTTAGGTGTAGATATCGATGTCTTACAAATGTGTAGATAAATGTATAATTCATCTCCCAGTGAGGAGGTAATTCCAAAACATATTTGGGGAAGACATCCTCATACTCCACCACCACTATAGGAAACTGAGGGCTCATATCATCCACTTCACATTGGGTGTGACTATCCAAATAATGAGTAATTGGATACACCCTCCTATGTGTTAGTCCATATTATATTGTCTTTTTTTACATTTCACTAAAAAAGGAAAACATGGTTTCATCACTATAGGCACACCACACTATTCGCCTAAAATAGTCAATCGAAGCATGAACTGTGGATAACTAGTCCATACTAAGAATAACATCATAAGGACCTGATGCCCCAACCAAGAGAACCCAACTAAAACTATCACCTCCAAGAGTCTGGTCACAATATCGACACTAGTGTGTGATCATCGGGGACCCTCTAGTACAAATCTTCAAGAATAACGGTCATGTCATTAGTTCAACCAGAATCTTCGAGTATCAAACAAGATTCATGGTAAAAAATGACAAGAAATCTTGTCTATAAAAACTAAAGCTAAGTTATAAAATTAACAAAATATACCTCGAATCATTCCTGGAGCCTCATGGTAATAATAATCCATAGCCTGCATCTGGCCTCATCCCTATCCACATACTCCTTGATCCATGCACGAACAACTTGGGGGTGGTGGGTGTAATAGGTCAAACGTTCGACCACCTCTTACAACCCTACTGACCCCTATACCACGTCTGGTTCCTTACAGACCTCCCTGATCCAATCTATGTCTTAGTGGTCCCTCAACCTCCTCTCGATCGAATCTACGATGTGGTAAGATATCTCATTCTAGATGTCCCAAACCATCACATGAGAAACACCGCCTATCCCTTGGACGATTCGAGCTACCCATGATCCCTTCACTATTGACCCTAATTCATGTGATCAACTCCTGAAGTGATAGACCTACATGGATCCCTATAACTATCATTGGCTTCTTCCTAGGTCTCAGCTAATGGGTGACCATTAGTAGCTCCCACTACTGGCATCTACTCTTCCATAAAACATCCATCTAACAGGGATCACTCATGTACCCTTGCATAGGTAGAAATTCAAAGGGATGCCACAGATTCCCTGATTTCTTGAAGAAAGCCTTTATCAAAGGTATGATCCCTGAAGAACTGGTACCACACCATTTCCAAGGATCAGATTGAAATATCATTAACCTTCACTATATATTCATACACATTCATACTACTCTACTAAAGATGATGAAGCTCCAGTATGCATACTGATCACCTTATGACTAGATATAATTCAGCTTTGAATACATTCACAAAGCCTATCTAGAAGATGGATGTCTCATCATGTGACTGAGTCCCCATGCTCCACCATCTCCCAAAATAGCCCTGATGAAGACTCGCAACAAGGACTTCCATATAGTGCGCATGCGTCCTCCCAATGCGGAAAACAGTAGTGACTGTATCAAGGAAATCCTTAGCCATCTATGGGTCTGGATCACCCCAAAAGATGGGAGGTCACTACCTCTGAAACTTGTGTAAAGCACTCAACATTCATGTAGCCTCATCTAGTGTTGATGGAAATAGCTACTGCTCGATGGGTGGTGGTGTAGCTGGTAAACCACATTGAGGTGCTATAACGGGTACATACCCCTCTACCATGGCCTTTACATTGGGAAGATCATCCTCATGATCAGATGGTGAAATCCTGACTGGTTGTCTATGTGGACTCATCAAAATATAATTAATGATATACCACAATAAATAGAGTATATTTGGGGAGTTGGCTCAGAAAGGACATGGAATACCAAACCATTTGTATATAATGCATGTACCATTTTTTTTCCACAACTATGTTTTTCATGTACCAAGTCAAAAATTAGGTAACTAGAGTCCTGGTTTATGGATACATCAAATACTACACCAACATTGGATTCGATGGCCTGAAATATGATCTCGAAAAATAGAACACTATTTCCCCAATCAAACTGCACTGACTCCTTGTCTTAAGGTAGAACCAACCCCATTGATACCTAACGGTCATGACCCATCCAAAAGGGTCCCATTCCGTTACTACCCCAAGACCACCTCCAATAGGCCAGGGGCTAGTGAATAGCACTAAGTAGTAATATCCCACAAATGGGAGGCATTATCCTAACATTCCTGTACACACACATGCATCTCTATGAAACACAATCCAAAAATGTAAAAAAACTGATGGAATGAATTCCTACAACTAAAATCACACAACTAGAGTACAACAAGAAGTAAAGTAAAAGTAAACAGGTCCAAATACAAGCCCACCACACGAGTCTATACACAAGACTAACTAAAACTGTTGAAGTACAACCTACTCAAAGGGAGAGGACTAAGTCATATGTATGATCCCAATAAACACCTTGGTCTGCCCAGCTCAATCTATGCTCCACCCACTCTTGGTCCTCTAAGTACACCATCAACTGGGCCACTATCTTCATAAGACCCGATACATGTAGGAAAATCCAGTGTAGGGGTGGGTATATTAATACTCAATAGGACACCTAAGAAACAATAAACCTGAATCCACATGTATATTCAGATCAATAAAATATGCAACAATGTATAATAGATACAAGAATAAAAAAACTCAAATATTCTCAGGAGAGACTCCATGCCATCATCTGGACATAAAAAATTTACAGCCTTAAGAATATTCTCAATGAATATCTCATTATGGGAGAACACACTCCTTGAGCTATGATATCATAGGAGACACTAAAAAAATATTGCTATCTCATTTGGGCCCACCCAAAGAGAATGTACTGGTCTATGAAGACTGACATACACAGAGAAGGGGTCATGCCCATACCCATTTGGGGACACCAAGAACCCAATCTAGATAAACCCGCTATGTAGGGGACGACATCACAATGATTCCACCAATGCTACTGATGTGGATCACTAGATAGAGAATCAACACCCTACTCAAAGAGGTTACATCGATTCCAAATGCCATACAAGGGATGATAGAGGATTTCACTCCAGTCTCATGGAGGGACACCACAACTCAATCTATGATTTGACATCTATAAGCTATTTTGATCCAGTAGTGTGGATGTAATGTCTCAATGAACCCTTGAGGAAAGGGGACAGAAATTTACGAAACCTATACTACTACAAAATAAAAACCCAACAGTTTTCTCAGATGGGCGTCTCAATGTTAGGGTGTAAACATTATGGATGGATTGTCGATTGGATGCTTTATTTTAGAGTTATAACCATTTGAACGAAATTAATTCCAAGCATTCTAGGGCCTGTGGACCAGCCACTCATGGACCGAGCTTTGCAGTTAGTCCACTTGATATGCTAGATCAGTCATTGCGGTCGACTGCCCATGAGCCAACCCCTTGGTTGGGGCACCCATGACAGCTCGAGATGTCTCAGCTCCATGGTTGATCACTGTGGTTGTTCATCATAGTCGACCATAAAGAGACTATACCCCAATTTCCACAGATCCAATCTGGGTCTGACTTGGGTCAATCCTGACCCACCTTACCCCACCCATTGTTCTCGCTATCGTGCTTCATGTGGTGCCATATCCACATCCACCTCCGTCGGCCCCGTCATCTCCCGATATTCGCCACCACGATCTGCCTCTACTGGGAGCCTCTACCAACCACCTCTATCTGACTCCCCTTCCAGCCCCTCCATCGGCCACCAAGACTCACACCTCTACCGAGACTCGTACCACCCCACTTTCTCAGACCTATCATTGTCACTACCCTTAACACCACCTACTGCCACACTGGAACCACACCAGACCACCATCTCGTACATATCATGTTGCCTACACTACCGTCTCTACTCAATCATGTCATTCCAATCCCAAATCCAGGGTTTCAAATCATTGTGTCAAGAATCGAAGGTGCAACAAATGATTTTTCAGAATGGGTTTCAATGGGTGGGGAGAATGAAGAACACACGAAGAATGGTGAATTGGGGGAGAAAAGCACAAAGAAATCAAGATGTATGGACCTCGAATGATGTTGGTGTCAATCTTGGTTCTTCAAAATTATATTGGTAAAATAATTGATTATCAATTCTAATCACAAAGATTAAATCATCACGATAAACATGTAAAAATAATCCAATCCTACAAATATGATCAAACTACGGATCAATATATTGATGGATTGGTCTGTGTTCATCATAGGAATCCTGAAAGGGAAAAGAATTAAATAAATCATTATACCTGGAGTCATATTAATCAGTGATGAAGAACAGTCACCACATCTTCATCAATGGTGAGATCTTCTATCATTAGTGTCTATTAATCTCTGATCTGAGGTTACGTGGTCGCCTGCTCAAGTTTGTCTCTAGAGGTTTCTTTCTACCATATCAAGAGAATTAAAAGGTAATGAGTCTAACTATATATCTATTACATAATAATTCATTTAAATAGAAAACCTATCTCTACCATGATGTGTCAATAAATAATAGAGATTTTTTAATTATTTTATTCATTTAAAACACTAATGATATCTTTTTCACAAATGACCCATGTTAAAAAATGTAAGATCATGCCTAGGGAAAATAAACTATTAAAAATTCAATAGATCCATCATATTTCTAATATGGGATGCCGTTTGGAATTATTCCATATTTTCAGGAAAACTACGCGTGCATGCCATTATATATTTTAATATTATTCAAACATTCATTTCAGGCACACCGAGCCTCAAAATCGCACATCGTCTCAGTATATTGTCTTGAAATTAATCTGTATAATGTATAAATACAAAACATAGAAAATAAAAGATTTTACATAAGGAATATAAGAAAAATTAACTTGAATTATCATCATTTGATGAAAAAATGAGTTTTTGTGTGGAAATTGATTAAAGGATGAAATTTAACTTATCATGTAAGAATATTTGATTATTTATTTAGTATATATGGTAAATGAATTTCCCAAATCTAGGAAAAACATATTGAATAAAAATCAATTACCTTCATATTTATTGAATCAATGTTCATTTAATTTATAACAAATTTATGGATTTGAGGTCTTTAACTTTCTATTGATAAATCAATTTATTATGAATAATGGTCTCTATCACCCACCAAAATTATTTATTATTTTTTACATGTAAATATATTCAATTTAAACCAATTTTTCTCTTATTTGGAATCTTATTTTTGTGATTACCTTTGTCTTTATATTTTCAACTTTTTATGAGAAGGTTTTATTAAACCCATTTTATGATGTGAGATTCCAATAAAGGTATTTTAATATTTGAAACCTTTATTTACTAAGATGTGGCTAAAATTTTGAGGAAATGATTTATTAAAGGGAGGGCTATCACATAAAGGTTTTTGGAAAGGAATATATTCTTGATATAATACATGATACACAACATCAAACATTAATGAGCCATGAAAAATAAATTATTTTAAATATATTGTTTATAACCTCGCTGTCAAATTGGATACTGTGAATAGGGAAAGTAAATTACAAAAAATATGTGGTTTATCTATTTATAAAATAAAATCAAGGCTCATCTATTTATTATAAATTAAAATAATAATAATTTGAATTAAAACTAAATGTTTGTGTGAAAAATTTTATTTTTCTAAAAGGTTTTTTCTTTGTTCTTTGTGCCCATATATTAAAATTAATTTTTACAAATTTTATTAATTTTTCACTAAAAAACATATTTTTTTAATTCATCATATCAAAATTATCTTAGGGTGAAATTTAGGGCATTTTTTTTGTAAATAATGTTTTTTCATTGAATATTAAAAATAACGATTTTATAAAAATATCATTTATTTTCCATAAATTAATACATGTGGAACCATTAAGTTTTTAAAATTATTAAATGTAAAATAATAATTATTTATTTATACATAATCCAACCAGTTAATGATTAATCAAATTTATATTATATATTAGAATAAATCTATTTGTGGGTTTTAAAGTGATATTTTTCTAAAAACCGTTTTGAAGTATATAAAAATTATCATTTTAAATTTATTAAAAAACCTATAATGAGGAATTATTTATATTATTTTTATAGATTATATATATATATAAATATTCATTTAAATTCATATTGTGATTTTTAATTTTCATAATGTTAATATAAAATCACATTTTCCTTGAATAAAACCCTTCTTTTTTTTTTTCATGTCTAGGGGTTTAATTTAAACCATAATTCTTCAAATTATGTAAATTTAATTTGGAAAAATGTAATAAATATTTATAATTATAATTTTTTTAAATAATAATAAGTTAAACTAAAATTTTGGTCATAATGAATTTTAGAAATAGTAAAAATCTTTACCGTGGTTAAGGAAAAACATATTTTCTAGGGGTTAAACTAAAGTGATAAGGGATACAATGATCTAAAAAATGTATAAATTTCATTTTATGGATACATTAAGACCTTATAATGTATAATTATCTATAATGGTTCATTTTGGATTTTTTTGGCATGTGAATGACATGGGTATCACTTTTCCTTTTCATAAATTACAAGTGTGCCACTCACCGAACTTATAAAGGGCCACTACTCTCCTCTAATATTCGCACATTAATAACCTTTTATTTCATCCAATAAATTCACAAATAACTTAATAATACATTATCCACATCCTATGAGAATTATTTTGATCAAATACATCTTATAGATGTTTTTTCTTCTAAGTTAAGGACGTTTTCTAATGAAGAGGTATTATTCTTAAAAGAGTGTCTTTATACTATTTCTTCCTCCACCTCCATAAAAACATTTTAAATTTTGATTATATAGTAAAATATATATATATAATATAATTATATTTTATTATGTTAATGTAATAAATTAAATATACTTCCTATTCAATCAAATGGTAAATTAAACTATAATTCAGGTGTATGGAGGAATACTACCTCACGAACTGATGTCATTCATTTTTCATCATCATTTCTCACGAAGTATAATAATGATGGATTTAATGTGTGTATATATATATGTTTTTTAAATATAATTATACTCCTTTATTCATTATATCACATATACCATCTTACTTTCAATTCTACAGGGGATACAATACCATGAATCATTTGTACGGCAAGCTACTGCCTCACGAAGCGATGTGATTCATTTTTCATTATAACGAATAATTGAAGGTAATAAGAATAACGTTAATTAATATATGGGATATATATGAAATAATTATTATATTAATGAAAAATTTATCATTATTAAAATATAATATATATTTTATTTTTAACTTTCCAGTCAATGAGAAATGATAACATCATTCATGTATACGTATGGACTATCATCGCCAAGACGTGATGCGTTTATTTTTTCATCACTGAATCACATGGATTATTTACATTAGATTATTTATAATATAATATTATATTTATGATATTTTTATCATTATGGACAGATAAGATAACATTTTTCTTATTTTCATAATGATTGTTTCAAAATGGGAGTGTTACTCATGCATATTCTTGACCTACCATCTCCATGATTGTAACTAGTTCATTTTTCATAAAAATTATTAATTGATTATTTTAAAAGTAAAATTAACATATAAAACAGATAATTATATCATTATTACTATTTTTTATAAAATATAATAATTACCGATTTAACCTCATCCAACACACTGAAGTGATTTAGAAATAATGAACTAAATGTCCTCAAAACACATGATGAAGGATTAATAAATTTTGAATTTAAATATTCCATTTAAATAAATAAAAAAAATGAATTACGTATAACTTATTAATCTTTTAAAATATTATTATTAAATTAAATCATTTATATAAGCTTATTATGTAGGAGTTACAGTCCATACCTTAGAATTCTAGACTCAAGGTAAGGGACTTCATCTCAATTTTACTTCACTATGGAATATTTTTACGTTATACACCTAATTTCATTTATATGGTTTGTATAATTCCCCTTTTACTTGTAATATCTTGAATAATTAAAATTTCATTGTATTTAAATTTTCAATCAGATTTATTTCATTTAAGGGTTTTTTACATGAAAGTTACCAAGTGGTAATGGATTTCATTACTCAATTTCATTACATTGGGTTATATTAATTATTAATTATATTTGATATTATATTATTATATGTGTAAAGAAATTTTATTATATTATGTTTTATTTCCACTTATCTTATGTTGATGAAAATTTGATACACATAATTTAATCAATGATTAATTCTCACTTCACCGTTATGATCTTTTTAAGTGTTTCACATCTCAAATCAACTTCTTTAGGACATTTGTTATATTATTCACCAATATTATTTTATCAGGTTTATCTACTACCCCATTTACATCTAATATCAAGAAAATCCTTATTCTCATTATATTTAATGTATCATTTGAAATTATTATTTCATGTTGATTATAATTGAAGAGTACGAAAGTGAAAAAGGCTTTATGTTACAATCACATTTTAACAAGGATTGTTTATGCTTCAATTTCGATTTAAATAAATTTTTTGATAGTTGTATAATAAACCCTTTTAATGTAATTATATTCTATTTTTATTAAAAAAATTTAGTATTAATACAATTTTACTCCCTTTGGCACTTAAAATTATATAAGAAAACGTTTTTAATAAAATATGACATCGTTTCTCTTTTGAGTAAAACATTATTTTTCTTCAAAGTCAATTTTTTCTAAAAATTATTTCAAAAATATTATAATATGATTTTTTAAAATCATTTTTACACATGATTTTATTCTTAATAATTTTTTTTAAAAAAAATTCTTGTCTTTTTATGAACAAGGAATTTTATGAATTTTACTTAAAATGTGAAACAAATATTTGTTTTAACATACTCGGTAGGAATATAATTTTATGACATCATGACCACTAATGGTTTTAAAGCATCATTTTTTATCTTTCAAAGGATAATTTCAATGAAAATGATTTAATTATTTTTAAATAATGATTTATATTTTGAATAATTATTTTTAAAACGGAAAGTGTATTTTCATCAAGAAATGTTCTAAGTGATCTTTCAAAATCATTTTCCTTCTAAGATGAGATCATTTGACAATACTCAATGTTAAAAGGTTGTTTTCCTCAAGAGTGTTTTTAATTAAATTTTATTCGTATCTACATTAATAAATATCAACAAACCCTTTTGTTACTTATTCTTCAACTGTGATAGTTTGTAATGATACCATTCTATTTCTTTATCTGGATGGATTAAGATTACTTCAAGGAGATGTTCAGGGAAAACATTTATTTTGCATTGTTTAATTTTTATTATGAATGGAATTATTATTGTTTAATGAGTTTTATAATGAAATTCAATATTTATATACTTTTTAATTATACATTTTTTGCCCATTATTTATAATGAAGGGTAGTTCCATTATACCAATGTCTCGTGCAAGGCTGGGGTTATGAAAGGCGGCGGAGTGGTTTGGGATTCTCATGGGGTTGTGAGGCTGGCCTTCTCTTCTTGTCTGGGCATGGGTAATCCTATTCTGGTAGAGGCGCTGGCCATGCTCAGGGGGCTTGGTTTGTCTGCTCAGGAGGGTGTTCTTTAATCTCAGGCGAGACTGATTCCATCATCCTTCATGATTCTCTGTTGGGCATGTGTGGTGTGCCATGGTCCATAATGTACACTGTGAGGCAATGTAGAAATCTGATCCGGGATTCCATAATTATTTCCCACTCTCGGCGGGAGGGCAACAAACTGGCAGATCATTTGGCTTCCTTAGTGGCTTATCTGGTGGGCGGCTCCTGCCTCATTCCTACTAGTACATTAAAACCAGAGACAATAAACTTAATTAGAGGGGATGCCCTCGGATTACATTATTTTAGACCCCTGTAGGTTGGGGGATTTGCGTGTTTGTTTTTTTCGACTTTCTCTTAATAAAAATTTATGTTGGATTGGATTGGTAGTTCCATTATAAACCAAGGATGAGTTCTCAAGACACATCCTTGGGGCCTGTGCCGTGACTACCCCAAGCCAGCCTTCCATCGGCCAGGGGCTGGCGACTAGTACCAAAGGCATAAATCCCGTTAAAAGAGAAGTCATTACCATTATACAAGTGAACAAACATAATAGAGAACGCAATATGAAGTAAACACTAAGTAAACAGAGAACAAAAGTAAGTGATGGTAAAGTAAATGGGCCAAAATAAAAACCCAACTGAAAGTACATTACAACAGTAAAGAAAGTACAGCTGTAGTAAAGTAAACCAGAAACCACTAAGACTTCCTCCAGATATCCCACGTGAAGTGTGGGTACAAATGGTCTCCTCAGCTCCTCGGGTCTGGCCGTCCGCTCCATGTACGTCCCTCCAAGTGGTCCACCTCTAGGTAAAATCCCTCTCCACAAGACTCTCCCTCGATCATTGTTGTCTGTCATCTGCATCCAACACAACGTAGTGCAGGCATAGCCCATGCAGCGGTGAGTATACGATACTCAGTAGGGACCCGAGACCCCTGATGGTCTCTCAGAATCCACAAAGGATAAACCACAAAGGAAAGATACAAACACAAAGTGGAAACCAACTCTAGTTAGGTATATGCCCATACATATACCTAAGTCATCAATTCCAGTTCGGCTCCAACTCATGAGCCCAAGTATAACCCAGTCCACAAAGGAAAGCACAACCCAGTCTACACAGGATAGCAAGTCAATCACATCAATGATAATGACTGAAAGTCAAGACTCAGATCACACAGGATATCAAGTCAATCAAATGAATGATAATGACTGAAAGTCAAGACTCATCTCAAATAGGTATACTACTCACAAAGAGGGGTGGAGATGATAGATGTAGCCTCTGAATCATCTCACCTGCCGAACCCACATAGGATCCAACTAGAGAATTCGTCATTGGTGAACCCACGTTTGATTTTAGTACCGTAACCATCACTGTCAAACCCACGTCGTATCCAAGTACAGTCATCATTGCTACCAAACCCACGGTAGATCCAAGTACAGTCGTCCTCGCTACCGAACCCACGCAGGATCCATGTACAGTTGTCATCGTCGTCGCAGTCGCAGCCAGCTCTAGGGTTCCCGCACACAGCACGCTCGATTCTGGGAGGGTCTGCTCCACAATACAAGGGGGGTCGATACATCAACTATCAGGAAGTCTAGAGTTTATGTATCACACGGTTCTGTATCATCAATAAGAACTCAACGCGACAGACTGCGCGTCAATCAGATGCCCGGTCTGAGAGATATAGGCTTTTCTGTCCTAGGGGCCCGGTTAGAAATATGCTCATTTTTATCCCGGCCAATATCCAAATTCATCATAAACTTAATTATAGTATAGTTAAAGGACCGTCTCATCGAAAGAGTCCTAGTTACACAGACAGCGCGTCGATCGGACACACAGTGTTAGTGTTATTCCCGTTTAAGTGATTAACAGGCCCGACCCGTTTAGCACAGTGGGCCGACGGGTTGGGTTGACCCAGTTTGATGGGTCCGACCCATTAGGGGTGTCAGACCGGTCTAATGAAAATACTCAACTCAGCCCAAAGTGGTGCGGCCCGGCCCAAAGTGGCGCAGCCTGGCCCGGCGGGGCGTAGCCCGACCCGGCCTGGCGCGGCCTGGCTCGACGTGACGCAGCGCGGCCGGACTCGGCCTGGCCCGACACGGCTCGACCTAGCGGGCTCCACCGAAGCTGAGCGGGTTCCAGGGGGGTGGGGGTTTCTACACTGGCAGTGCTAGGTGGCCCCGCCCTTCCCCAAACTGGCCGGTCTTCTACCCACGCGGCCCTCATGGGCGGGCCGCCGATCTTCCTGCGTGGTGCCATCCTGGCACCGCGGTCCAGATCCGCTCGGCCGGCTGACGGGCCGGTCGGTCCTCTAGAACGGCACCCTTCAGGCGCCCTGACTCCTCTTCGCCCGGCTGACAGATAGGCCAGACGGTTCTTCTTCCGAAGTGTCCCATGTACCGGGCCGCAGTTCTTCCCGCACAACTGGCCTGATGGTGTGGACCTCCTTTATCGCGTTCCCGGCATGGCTCAATGGCATTGTGCCTCCTTAGTCGCATTCCCAGCATAGCGTGATGGCGTCGTGCCTCATCCGCCTTCAATTTTGGATTCTAGAATAATTAAACGAGAACAACGGAGGGTTTTCGGGCCATGTTCGTTCAGCCCGTACCCTCCGCGTAAAATGATAACAATTGACCATATTTACACAACGGTTTCCAACAAGTACGGGGTATGTAAAATAACACCTTCAAGAGTAAACCCCTACCTCAATAATCAATGTCGAACGTCGGCGTCACGGTTGACGGCGTCGCGAGATAAGGATTCGTAGACGTCAACGGAGAGCGTCCGAGGTGGAAGCAGCGTCTCCCCTTTTTATCACGGAGAGAAGAAAACAAGGCATGACATCATTGGTGAGTTCCCGAGTCGATGTATCCTCCCTTGTTGCGGAGGAAGAAGAGGATGGAGAATTCGGTGTCACCGAGTCGAATGTTTTCTTTGGAGAGTTGGCGTTCTTCATCAAAGGAGATGAAGCCTTCTACAAAACTCAAGAGCTCTCTCCCCAAAATCTCAACACAGCAAGCCAACCAAAAATAAAATAAGGCTTCTCCATATTTTATTAAATAATTCCATGCATTAAAATTTACAAAATTTTAATTCCAATTCACTTAGTTAATTAAACCATGAGTTGTCTAATTAATTAAGTGATAGGTTGGCATGTCTTAATGGAGCGAGAGAGGGAGAGGTAGAGTCCTCATTAAAGAAGAGTTAACAAGTTCATAAGGGGAGGCTTAAGGAGTTTTATGGAATGTGAAGGGTTGGGGATCATGTGGGCCCCACCTCACAAATATCCTCACATGGGTAGTTAGGGGCCCACCCCAACTCCCAAATGTAGGATAAAACCACTTAGATATAGAATACAAAACATTCCACATTTTTAATCACTTCTTATTTAATCCACAATTTTTAACATCTCCTCCCCCACAAACGAAACTACGGTAAAGGTCCCCTTAATAAATTTCCGGCATTTCCAATTAATCGATGCCCTCAGATTTCAATTCCGAGCACTTATTCAAAAGATAGAAAAACCCTCTCGTTCGTTTTCTGAACGCACCCAAGATAAAGTTCGAAAATTGATTCCGTGCACACCGGGCCTCAGAATCAAGTGCCGTCAGAAGCCACAGACTCGTAAAATTACAAACTATTTAAGAAAAACTTTCCTTGAAATTTACAAGTCTTTAAATGACTCCTACCTCAGGGATTTACATCCCTATAAAGCTACATCATAAAATAGGGAAACAAATGAGGGTATTGTGCACGCATCTGAGCCTCTCGCTCCCATGTACTCTCCTAGAGGTTCCCGTGCTGCCAAAGAATGCGTACCAGAGGAATCGACTATCCATGTAGGACCTGCTCCTGTTGATCCTCGATCTCCACCGGGACCTCCATAAAATTTACCCTGTCATCGATGTCTATCTCCCCGTGATCAATGATATGCGTCGAGTTGTGCACGTATCTCCTCAGCTGAGGTATGTGGAAGACGTTGTGCACCTGGTGCAACTGAGGTAGAAGAGCCAGGAGATAAGCCACGTCACCTACCCTGCGGAGAACCTAGAATGGTCCGATGAAGTGCATATATTACTTGATGCCCCGATCAAATCTCTGCAATCCACGTCGAGGTGAGACCCGTAAGAAAACTTGGTCTCTATCCTCGAACTCCAGTGGTCTCCATCTCCTATCAGCATAGGACTTTTATTTACTTTGTGAAGTCCTCATCCGCTCATGGATGATATTCACCTTCTCCATCATAGCCTGGACCATCTCTGGTCCTACAAGTGCTGACTCCCGAGGGTCAGTCCAGCATAGAGGTGATCTGCATGGTTGGCCATACAGTACCTCGTATGCTGCCATCCCGATGGTGGAGTGGTATCTGTTGTTGTACAAAAACTCCACCAGAGGTAGGTGATCCTCCCAACTGTTACCAAAGTCGAGAACACATGCCTGGAGCATGTCCTCGAGAGTCTGAATGGTCCTCTCTCCATCTGGACATCTGTCTGAGGATGAAAGGAAGTGCTTAGGCGTAACTGCGTCCCAAAAGCCTCCTGCAACCCCTTCCAAAGCTGGTAAGTAAAGCGAAATTCTCGATTGGAGATGATAGATTATGGAACACCATGAAGCCATACGATCTCCTAAACATAGAGGAGTCTCAATCTATCCACAGAGCCCTGCTCCCTGATAGGTAGGAAGTGGGCGGACTTGGTGAGTCGGTCGGCAATCACCTAGATAGAGTAGTGTCCTATGGAAGTACGAGGGAGCCCCGTCACGAAATCTATAGATATCTCATCCCATATCCACTCCGGGACCCCTATGGGCTGCACCTAGCCTGCCGGAACCTGGTGCTCCGCCTTCACCTGCTGGCAGGTGAGGCATCTTGAAATGAACTCTGCCAGAACCTTCTTCATACCCATCCACCAGTGCTGTCATCTGAGATCCGAGTACATCTTCACTACTCATGGATGTACTGCCAAAGGGGAAGTGTGAAACTACCTTAGCACCTCCTCCTGTAATGTAACTGGTACCATGGTACGTCCCCGAAAGAGGTGGACGTGCTCTCCTCCTACAGAAAATCCATTAGGTGACTGTCCTATGGATATCCGTGCACGTCGCGTCTCGTAGTCAACGTCCCCACGCTGAGCCTCTTTGACCCACTCAAGTAGTGGAGGAGTGACTGTGAGTGACTTTAGAAAGGATGCACCATCTCTATTCATGAAGAATATCTACAATGCGGATAGTTTCTCCAACGCCTCTCGAAGTAGCTGAATTCCCGATCTCCTACTAAGAGAATCAGCTACCACGTTCCCCTTCCCAAGAGTATATAGTATCTCAAAGTCATAGTATTGGAGGAACTAAATCCATTACCGATGTCTCAGGTTCAGGTACATCTGGGAGAAGATTTACCTGAGACTCTGGTGGTCAGATTAGACTGTAAAGTGCTCGCCCATCAAATAGTGCCGCCACATCTTTTAAGGCGAAGACCACTTCTGCTAACTCTAGGTCATGGGTAGCATAGTTCTGCTCGTGCTACCTCAACTGTCGTGAACCATAAGCAATCACTACCCGCCCCTGCATCAGGACACACTTGAGTCCGGTCCCAGATGAATCGTAGTAAACTACGTACCCTACTACCTCCTCTAGTAGCCTCAAGATGGGTTCACTGGTCAATCTATGTCTCTGCTCCTAGAAGCTCTGTTGACATCTATCTGACCACACCAAGGGTTTCACCTTCTTCATCAATGCTGATAGTGGTGATGAAACTCTAGAGAAGTCTGGCACAAATCTCCGGTAGTACCCAGCTAGACCTAGGAAACTCCGCACCTCCGTCACACTCCTGGGTGGCTCCTAAGAAAGTACTACCTCTATCTTCGCAGGATCCACCGCAACTCCCGCCTCAGAGATGACGTGCCCCAAGAAGTGGACCTCTCGAATCCATAACTGAAACTTTGAGATTTTACCATAAAGCTTGTGCTCTCAGAGTGTGTCCAGTACAACCCGCATGAGGTAGGTGTGCTCCTCCTCAGCAGACGAGTAAATCAGTATATCGTCGATGAAGACTACGAAAAGTTGAACGAGGTAAGGATGGAAGATCCTATTCATGAGACTCATGAACAATAATGGAGCATTGGTTATGCATAAAGGCATAACCATGAACTCATAATGGTCATACCGACACCTGAAGGCCGTCTTCTGCACATCCTCATCTCGAAATCTGAGATGATGATAGCCTGACCTATGGTCTATCTTCAAAAACCATTGTGCTCCCTTGAGCTGATAAAAGAGGTCGTCAATCCTCAGGAGTGGATACTTGTTCTTTACAGTCACCTGATTTAGGCGACGGTAGTAGAAACATAGTCATAAGCTCCCATCCGCCTTCTTGGAGAATAAATTGGAGAAGCCCAGGGTGAAACACAGGGTTAGATGAATCTATTACCCTGCAAGTCATCCAGCTGTACCCACAGCTCATGAAGCTCAGCAGGAGCCATCCGATATGCTAGTGTAGATATCGGTGCTATCCCAGGGTACATGTCAATATATAAGTCAACCTCTCTGAGAGGAGGTAGTCCTGGAATGTCATGAGGGAAAACATCCACAAACTGATCCACCACAACAGGAAAACTCGGACTCCACACATAAACCGCTCCGAGAATAAGACTAGACAACTGAGTGTGACTGAATTCCCTCTCTTCTACGTAAGTCCATCCTGCACTGCAAAGGCTCCCTTCTCGCCAGTGATGGTGAACCTGCTCCCATCTGTGCGGACACACCGCACTTTTCGCCTAATATAGTCAATATGGGCATGGAATGTAGATAACTAGTCCATACCCAAGATGACTTCGTAAGGCCTCGACGCCGCTACATGAAGATCCCAGCCGAAGCTCTCACCTCCTAGAGTAAGATCACACTACCGGGCCCAGTGTGTAATCGTTGAGTCTTCTCCCGTAGGAGTCTCTAGCCGTAAGGATTGAGCCAACAGCTTTGTCGGAATCTCCGAGATATGAAAAAGGGAAACAAAAATAAAAGAATGACTCACTCCTATGCCTATAAGAACTGCAGCAAGGGTGGAGTAAAAACAGATAGTGCCTCGAATCATCTCAGGTGTGCCGTGGTCGTACGACTCCACTACCTGAAGCTGAGCCTGCCTCTGTCTGCCATCTCCCTGTAGTCGGGGTGGGCCTCCTAGTGGTGGTGGTGGTAGAGCATCAAAGCGTCGCCCACCACCCGCTACTCGGCCAGCTCCTCTGCCTCGTCTGCCTGCTCCCTGCGAACCGCCACGGTCGAACCTCTACCTCTGCCTGGGTGGTCCCTCAACCGTCTGCTGCTCCTCTGCATGGCAGGTCGAGCAATCATAATCCATGTGGCCCTGCCCGCCGCATGCATACACTGCCTGCCTCTCGTATGACTAGATCTACTGCGTGTGCCCTGCACCTCTAAACCAGTATCCTAAGGTCTCCCACATGATGTCATTGTCCGCTTGGACCTTTGCGACATCTGGATACTACAGGGTGCAGAAGACTCTACTACGTGTCTCCCTACGGTAGGCCTCGCTGCTGGCGTAGGATCAACAAGGAAGCTCTCCACAAGAAGGGCTCTCTCCAATACTCCTTCCGGCGTTAGAATGATGAGGGAGATCATCAAAGCCTTGATCTCATGCCTCAGTCCCTGCTCGAAGGTCCGACCCTGAATGAATGGGTCTCGTACCATGCCCGTGGAGTAGCGTGAGAGGTCGTTAAATCTCGCCGAGTACTGGGCTACTGTCATGCTGCTCTACCGCAGCTATAGTAACTCCTGGATGCGCACCGCACGGAGGGTGGATGGAACGAACTCCGAGTGGAAGAGGCTCTCGAAGCTCGTCCGAAGTAGAGATGCCTGGTCATGCAACTGGAGAATCAATCTCCACCATCTACCTGTTGTTGCATGTAGGAGACTCGTGGCAAGGATGAACATAAGATCTGCTAGTGTCCCTACCAATCCGAATACTCGGACAATAGCCTCCATCCAATCATTGGATTCTTGAGGGTACGTCTCTCTGTGGAACTTGGGCGGCCACTGTCGCTGAAACTCGTGTAGCACACTCAGGAGGCATTCACTCTCCGCTGTTGGGGCTGGTGGTATCAGTGGCCCAGCGGGTATAGGTACCACTGGTGCCTCCGCAGTAATGGGGCCCTACACCGAGGCCTCGTTGCTCGGTGGGCTTCCATCTCGCACGTAACTATGAACCCTAGCTGGCTTCTGTCTTAGGGACAACCTGAAAAGAAACAGGTGCACGACTGTTAATATAGTATACCTGGTGAGCTGACACAATGTAATCACAAAGCAAACTTTTGAAACACACATGCAATCAATGTTTTCATGCACTATGTCAGAAATGAGAAGTCAGGGTCCTGGTGTATGGATATGTTAGCCGCCGCACCAACACTGGACTCCCTGGACTGATAACGACACTTAATACCCTTAAAAATATTTCATCACAGGAAGAATTTATCAAAGTCCTATGTTAAGTGGTAGAACTGACTCCTCTGATACCAATTTGTCATGACCCTTCCTCAGGGCCCATGTCGTGACTACCCCAAACCCGCCTTCCATAGGCCAGGGGCGGGAAACTAGCACCAAAGGGGTAAATCTGGTTAAAAGGGAAGGAATTTCCTTTATAAAAGTAAACAAAAAAAAACAGAGAATGCAAGATGAAGTAAACACTAAGTAAACTAAGTACAAAAGTACGTGCTGGAATGTATATGGGCCAGAATACAAACCCAACTGAAAGTACTGTACAATAGTAAAGAAGTATAGCTACAGAAAAGTAAACCAACAACCATTGAGTTATACTTATGATATCCCACCTGAAGGGTGTGTAAAAATGGTCCTGTCATCTCCTCGGGTCTGGCCGTCCACTCTGTGTACGTCCCTCCAAGTGGTCCACATCCAGGTACCATCACGCTCCACAAGACTCCACCTCGATCAGTGCTGTCTAGCATCTGCATCCTACACAACGTAGTGCGGGAATAACCCGTGCACGGGTGAGTATACGATACTTAGTAGGGACCCCGATACCCCAGAAGGTCTCCCAGAATCAAAAAAGGATAATGCACCATGCAAATTTACCAACACAAAGTATTAACCAACTCTACTTAGGTATATGACCATAAATATACCCAAGTCATCAATTCCAGTTCGGCTCTAAATAAGGAGCCCAAGTACATCCCAGTCCACATGGGAAAGCACAACCTAGACTACACAGGATAACAAGTCAATCATATCAATGATAATGAATGAAAGTCAAGACTCAGATCACATGGGATAGCAAGTCAATCACATCAATGATAATGACTGAAAGTCAAGACTCAACTCACACAGGTATACTACTCATTAAGAGGGGTAGAGATGATAGATGTAGCCTCTGAATCATCTCACCTGCCGAACCCACGTAGGATCCAAGTACAGAAGTCATCGCTGCCGAACCCACGTAGGATCCTAGTATAGTAAACATCACTGGTGAACCCACGTACGATCCAAGTACAGTCGTCATCGCTGCCGAACCCACGGAGGATCCATGTACAGTCGTCCTTGCTGCCGAACCCACGTAGTATCCAAGTACAGTTGTCATCGTCATCATAGTCGTAGCCAGCTCTAGGGTTCCCGCACACAGCACGCTCGATTAAGGGAGGGTCTGCTTCACGATCCAAGGGGGGTCGATACATCAAATGTCACAAATTTTAGAGTTGATGTATCACAAAATTCAATCTCGTCAATAAGAACTCAACACGACAGAAGACACATCAATCAAACGCCTGGTCGGAAAGATATATGCTTTTCTGTACTAGGGGCCCGGTTAGAAATATGATCGATTCTAACCTGGCCGATATCCAAATTCATCTGAAACTTACATAGAGTATTGAAAAAGTACTGTCTTGTTGAATGATTCCTAGTGTCGCAGACATCGCATCGATCGGACGCACGGTCTTAGAGTTATTACCGTTTAAGTGATTAACAGGCCCAACCCGTTTAGCCCAGTGGGCTGACGGGTCGGGTTGAACCAGTTTGACAGGTATGACCCGGTAGGGGTGTCGGACCGGTCCGAAGAAAATACTCCACTTGGCTCAAAGGGACACGTCCCGGTCAAAAGTGGTGCGGCCCAGCACAGCCCGGCCCGGCGCGGCCCGGCTCGGCCCGGCCCGACGCGGCCCGGCTGGGCGCCCGGCCCAATTGGATCAGCCGGCTGTCCGAGCGGGTTCCAGGGAATGGCCTCCCCAGTTTTATGCACCGGCGACACCAGGTGGCTCCACCCTTCCCCAAACCGGCTGGTCTTCTGCTCACGCGGCCCGCATCGGCGGGCCGACGGTGTTCCAGCGCGGCGCCCTCCTAGCGCCGTGGTCCAGCTTCGCCCGGCCGGCCGACAGGCCAGCCGGTCCTCTAGAACGTCGCCCTCTACACCCGGCCGGTCGACAGGCCGGCCGGTTCTTCTGCCTAAGTGGCCCGTGTAGCGGGTCGCTGTTCTTCCTGCACAACCGGCGTGATGGCGTCAGCCTCGTTTGTCGTGTTCCCAGCACGGCATGATGGCGTCGTGCCTCCTTTGTCGCATTCCCAGCATGTCGCGACGGCGTCGTGCCTCTTCCGCCTTCGATTGTCGATTCTAGATTAATTAAACAAGAAAAACGGAGGGTTGTCAGGCCATGTTCATTCGGCCCGCACCCTCTGCATAAAATGATATCAATCGGCCATATTTAAACAAAAATTTCCAATGAATATGTGGTACGTAAACATCCAATTTCAAAAGTAAACCCCTACCTTGATAATCGATGTCGAATGTCGGTGTCGCATTTGACAACATCATGAGATAAGGATTTGTAGACATCAACTGAGAGTGTCTGAGGAGGAAGAGACGTCTCATAGAGAAAAGAAAACAAGCCGTGACGTTGTTGGCGAGTTCCCACGTCAGTGTCTCCTCCCTTGTCACGAAGGAAGAAGAGGATGGAGAATTCAGGGTCACCGAGTCGAAGTTGTTCGTCAGAGAGTTGGCATTATTCAACAAAGGAGATGATGCATTATTCAATACTCAAGATCTCTCTCCCCAAAATCTGAACACAACAAGCTGACCAAAAATAAAATAACGCTTCTCCTTATTTTATTAAATCATTCCATCCATTCATATTTACAAAATTGAAATTCCAATTCACTTATTAATAAAACCATGAGTTTTCTAATTAATTAAGTGGTAGGTTGAATGTTTTAATGGAGTGAGAGAGGGAGAGGTAGAGTACTCATTAAGGTAGCGTTGACAAGTTTAAAGGGGGAGGTTTAAGGAGTTTTAGGGAATGTGAAGGGTTGGGGCTCATGTGGGCCCCACGTCACAAATATCCTCACATGGGTAGTTAGGGGCCCACCCCAACTCCCCCATGTAAGATATAACAACTAAGATATAGAATAAAAATTGTTCCACATTTTTATGCACATCTTATTTAATCCACAATTTTTAACTTCTCCTCCCGCACAAATGCAACTACGGTAAAGGTCCCCTTAAGCAATTACCGACGTTGCGAATTCATCGGTGCCCTCAGATTTAAATTCCAAGCACCGATTAAATAGATAGAAAAACCCACTCATTCTTTTACTGAACATACCCGACCTAAACATCAAAAATTGATTCCGAGCACACCGGGCCTTGGAATCAAGTTCCATTAGAAGCCAGAGACTCGTAAAATTCTAAATTATTCAAGAGAAAATTTTCCATGAAATTTCCGGGTCATTACATGAGTGGTTATGTTATTAAACATATATGAGGGGTTAGATTATAAACTAAGGATTGGTGGATTTTTGATATCCATCAAATGAATTTTTCTATCTAGAGATGGAAGTCAGCAATATCAGTTATTAATTTTGTAGGAGTGATATGATGATAATTACCCAAGATTCCAATATGGTTTCTTTATGATTTCTTCCAGTTTTTATGATTCATTTGATGAAGATTATCATCACATGGATCATGAATGTTTAATCTTATGAATATTATATTTGTTAAATCCTTAATCTATGTTTCATGTTTTATGATATATGTTTTTTCTCATGAACTTTTATTTTGTCGTCAAACCCATATACCCATCCTAATCTTTCTGGTGGAAATATTTTATTATTGCTTATGTTTACCCTTACTAATAATTTTATATCACCCTTATCATGTTTCTTTTTCATTAGTTTATGAATAAAAACGTTGAATTAATTATTTCTATAATGTATTTTTAACATGATGGAGTTTGTGGGAGGTTTTGAACACATAATATAGAATATTAAAATATAGGTAATGTTGAAATAATACACCCTTAAATTCATGGGTATTACCTTTGTAAGTTATTTTCCTATTTCCGAAAAACTATAGGCCTAAATGGTCCTTATTTATTTAAGTGATTCAATATTTCATTTTTATTTTTTATGTTTGGTTTGGCGAAAATTGGGTCCCCTTCATAAGTATAAATGCTAGAAATATAACCATTAGGATTTTATCACTTGATCTTGAAGTGTGGGTTTGAGACTGTTATAGAAAACTAAAATATTGGAAGATAAGATTAAAGATTAATTATGTGATTATTATGGATGTTGGGATCAATATATTTAATTGGTAAAATTTTATTATAATAACTGTTTTCATTCCAGTATACAGATAGAAGAATTTGAGTCATCATATAGAATATAGTGTCAAACATTAGTATATTGGAAAAAATACAATGAAATGATATTGTTAGGACTAGAATCATATAATATATGATTGAGAATGTAATTATTATTCACCAATATATGATGAAAGATCAGATTTGGAAGAATATTTAAACAAAAAATCAATGGAAAAATCATTCATTTTTGGTAGGAGACCATGTTTCTATTAAATAATATCTATGTAAAAGTGTTATATGTTTTTATAAATAATACAAAATTACATACATGGTTAACTAGTCGATTAAAACTTCCATATAATATGGAATAAGGTTAATACTGAGTGGCCTTACATCCATGTTTAGGTGAAGTACATTTTGTAATTGAGTGATATTTGTTAAGTAAATATGAACATAATGAATCTCACTTTTTGATCTTTAAGGTGGTACAATTCAAATAAAATCTTTCTTATGAGTAAAATCTAGTTGAAATTCTTGATCACTAAGTTTATATTTTTATAATAACATGACTCAATTAGTTAAGATATTATAGAAGAAACGCATGATTAAATATGTAGTCTGGGAATCAGAAAAATATTGGAGGAAAAATATTCCCACTTGTTTAAATAATGAATAATATTGGGAGAATGTAATCTAAATAATTTGGTAAGAATTTTAAAACATAGTTAATTTTAATAGTAAAACAATTTCATGCCATAAAAATATTCCAGATTAAATTTTATGGTGAAATAATCAATAAAATAATAAAAAAAATTAATGAAAATAGAAATAGTTTTATTCTATATAAATTGTTTTCATGAACAATATGATTTTATTTAAATGTTTTAATTAATATTTATGAAATTTAATTTTATTAAATGAAATTAATTTTTTATATCAACTAATGAAATATTTTTTAGAGTAATGTTTTTGGATTTTTCAAAAAAAATTATCTTTGAGTGAATAATATAAAATATCGATTTTTAGAAAGACTATATTTTCATTTCAATTATTTAAAAATAACATTCAATATTTGATTTATATTATATAATATATTAGTACCGTTTTATTAAATATGATCCAATTAATTCCATGGGAATCTGATAAAGATAATATTTTCAATATTTTTAATGTCTATTTAAACGATTTAACCCTCACCAATTTACCAATTTGATATTATTTGTAAAAATTTAGTATTTATAGTGTGTTTTGGGATGAAAAGATTAAATTGCATAATTCTGGATTTTTAACAGATTTTTATCACAAGGGTATTTTGGACATTTATAATAAAATAAATTTTAAAATTTTGTGATTAGAATTTCATTTGAACTATTATTTTATTTCCATCATCTTTTTCTTCAGGACCAGGAAAAGATTCATGCATCTTAATGCCCAAAAAATCAATGAAGTTGACAATTTTTCTGGGCAGACTTCGTGGACCCTACATTGTTAATGGAAATAAATTTCGGCCTAAACACTTCCAAATGATGCGATTCCACTTGGATATGAACGAGGACCCCCAGAAGCGTCTCCAAAATGAATTTCAAGCCGTTTGAAATTGTTTATCATGGCCCTTGAGTGATAGAGTGTTGAAGGAAACTTCCAGGAAGCTTCATCCAGAGAAAGCTATTTACAATAATGAAATCATAACTCCTTCAATACGCATCCAATGAATCCGAAATTTGGAGGCTGGATGGAAAACACATTTATGCACAATATTTATGAATAGGTCCACACTTTAATCAGCCATGTAATGGGTCAAAAACACGACAATGTTTTGATGATGAAATCTGCCTATAAAAGGAGAGGAGCTCCTACCTCTAAATCACATTATATTCATCACCACACCATCCATCACAAAGGGAGTTGTCTTGAGAGAGTGAAGGGGAAGGTATATATTTTTATCCTTAAGAAGATGAAATCATTTAAAGATTAAATAGGGAAGATGAAGGCTTCTTATGTGATGGAAGGCTAAGCGGAAAGTGGTTGCGGACGACGACACCTGACAGACACTCTCTTCCAAGTTTGGAATTTAATGTGTAATATCTTTTTGAATTTCTCTTGAAACTATATTTTTGAATGAATCTTGTTGTTTTCTTTCCTAAATATATTTTCAAAACATTTGTTTTGATCGTTGTTCCATATATAAAGTATAACAATTTACTTCGCTATCTAAAATTCTTTGGTGAGGTTTTCCCATTGAGCATAGCGAATTCAATTAGGTTCAATTACTTGGAGGTATTTAAGTAATTAAATCACTTATATAGTGGGAAAAAATAATATTGAAGTCTTAAATATGATGTATTTTCAAATTTGAGTGTAAACCAAGGGGTCCTTGGGGGTACATTTAGGAATTTAAAATAAGAGATATTTTTTTTATATTCAAGGAAGAGGGGAGTGTCCGAGAGGGTGAAGCTTGTCTTCGACTGCTGTTTTTATTCTTGATTTCAAACCCAAATTATCATTTCTTTAAAATTATTTCACTTTAGTATTTTATTAAAATTTTATTTTCTAATTTTTAATCAAATCCCCATTTTCATTTCTGCAAAAAAAATTAATAACAAAAGTGATAGTTTTGCAACTCGAACTGCAACCTACTCAAGAGACAACCCTGTGGTCACCACTGTGCTACATTAAAAGGGAAAATATTTATTGAGGGTTTTACAAAACAACAAATTCTCACATCAGAATCATAATTAAATTTTTTTTGCGATGTATTCATTTTTTAGCTTAATAACAAATTTTTATAACAAATTGTTATTTATTTTTTTACATAATTATATGAAAATTCATTTCCTACACTTATATAAATTTAATATTAAAATTTTTATTTCATATTTTTAGACATGAGACTAAAATATATCAATTAAATAAAATCATTTCTTTCATAATGGATAGTTATCTTGGTAAAAATTAGTTACCATAGTAAATGGTAAAATGGGTTAATTAAGATAAAAAATAATTTATAATGCAAAAAAATATTAAATTAATTATTATTGGATGATATTATTTAGAATTGTATGAACCTATATCTTATGTTCGTTTTTTCATGTTTCATTTTAACTTAATTTTTAATTAATATTATTTTTAACGTTGTATATATTATTGGATTTCCACTCTGCTCACTAATAAAAAGGCACCTCTTCTCCTCACTAATTCAGAAACTTTGATCACTCCAGATTTTTAAATACCTTCTCAAACCCTTCAAAACATCCTTACCATTTTACTATAGGTTTTTTTCTCCCCAAAATACAAACATAGAAAAATTAAAGCGTAAGTTAAAGGTGGGTTTTCCAAGAAGTGGTATAACTCTTAAAAGTGTTCTTTCATGTATATTTCTTATTTTAACTCCTTTAAACCTAAAAAAACATTCCTATATAATAAAGTATGAATATTAAATATAATATAATTTTATTATGTTTTTAAAAACCCTTTTCCATCCATTGTTACATCCTATAGGATTTAAAGACTTTCCTTATGCATACGTGTGGACCACCACCTCCACGAAACGACATATTTCATTTCCCATCACCCCTTAAAAGGACTATTTACAAATATTTAATTAATGAATATATAATATACTTATCAAATTGTCATTATCATATAAATATAATAAATTTCATACCTTATTACCTTTCCATCTATTGGAAAATAATAATGTCACTTGTGTTTACATGTGGACTATGTCCTCTAGAAAGTGAGGTGAATCATTTTCCATGATTCAATTGCATGGATGGTTATAAAATTATATGAAATGTGTGAAATTGATAGTTTTAACATTTTTAAGATTGTTGTTAAAAAATTCCTCAAGGTTCCATATCTGTGTTTTTGGGGTGATTGTGTCTATTGACAAAGCTATATAACTGTGAATCAGTAAGATTAGTGTTTCCAAATAATATGTTTAAGGTGGAACAATTTAATATTATTTTCATTTTTTTTCAAAATCTGGATTTTTTTTGTATGGAAAATGAATGTCTCTTCAAAGGATTTTCCAAAGCACAATTCATAGACTGGGAAGCGCACTTTTGGTACTGCGTAGAGAAAATATTTATCAAAAGTCTCATAGTTCATGGGAGGCTAATTATTTAATAAGAGGAATGTTGAATGTTGATTATGTGGTGATTATGGCCACTAAAAGGTTGTTTTTTTCCTTTGTGGAAGCTAACAACTGCCTTGATGGTGAAGGGTGCTATAAAGATTGCACAACCAAATGTGGTGAATGTTGTACTGCATCATAGGTTTGAGTATATCATATTAGAAGGTTTTGTGGGTCTATCTTCTTATATAAGGTACCTTAATAACATAATTAATTAGAGAAAATTTCATTAGAAAATTTCATTACTTTGTGATTAATTCAGCAATTTCCAAAGTGGTTACTGGGGGATTATTTCCTGAATGGTGAAGTAGTTCACATAACCAATTTATAGAGAGGATTTTGTGGGGATATTTATCCTAAAAAGTAACAGGGAATGTGTATAATAGGGATCCACTAAATAAAAAGGCATCCATTGAATAAGAGTATTTCATGGAATAATATGTATCTCTAGAAGAAGAGGAAGTCCACAGAATAGAGGCCGTCCGTAGAAGAAGAGGAGGTCTGTGAAGCACTTGTCTCAGACAGTTCAATCTTATTCCAAGAGGACTCGGGGAAGTTCTTAGAGGATTAAATAATGTTCTAAGAGTCAATAAAATATTTCATGAAATTAATTTCTGAAGACTAATATTATGTGGAAATGTGGAATTTATCTATGGGTGAAAATGTGACTATAACAGAAAAACTATATATAACTGAGGATATGTGCATTAATTAAAAATAAGGGACCTTAAATTACATAAAATATGTGTGGATCCATTCAAGTGTAGTGACAAAAGGAATTGGAATATGGTGATCCTTTCCACCATCAGTGAGCTAGAAAAAGAGACATAGGGAGGGACCCTTGGGGAAGTAGTGAGCTGGCCCTAATACTAGTTAAGGTAGTGTGCATAGTCAAAGAAGTGATCTAGCCTGATCATTCTAATTTGGAAGTGAGGCTTAATTGATTTGGTATATCTTCAAATTTTCATTTTTTGGTCCATGGGTGTATCCTAGTGAGTGTGGACGAAGTAAAATTGTTATGTCATGTGCATGATTTAAATTTTTTATATACATTCATATGGGAATGGTATAGAAGAGTGTTTTGTTTCATGATGAAAAAAGTTCTCAATATGAGATTTTATTAATCTATCATACCTAGATCCACCAAGTATGAGGGAATTTATCCTAGTTGGTATAACCAATATTTTATAGATTATGGAACTATGACACCATTTTCCATGGTCAATCCACCGGGGTTATTTTGGGGTTACAAACTGAACATCTCGAAAACATCCACTATGAACTTAACCGATTTAGTAAATATTTAATGTGATTTGATAAATAAAATAAAAACTATTATGAAAAAGGAATAAAACTAAAGTATTTTATTATGTAATTAGAATATTAATAACTTTAATTTTAAAGAATGTGATGGATGTTTGTGTTGAGTTAGTATAAAAGTTACTATATTTTTTAAAACATTGTTTTTAATGTTTTAAACTCTTTAAATTACATATCTATTTACATAAAAATGATTAAATAGTGTTTTTAATACTAATCCAATTATTTTTTTAAATACAAATTAAATCATTATTCTATTTTTTAAAAAAGTTCTAAAAATGAATATTTTGAATGATTTTTATACAGTTCACTTTTGACCATTTTTTAGAGAGTTAAGAAAGAATGTATTTTAGAACATACCCAATAACCTCCTTTTACAACCATCAAAAAAATTATTAATTAAAAACATTAATCGATAATATTTTAAGTGTTTTTAATAAATAATTGTTTTCCCAATATTCTGAGAATCATTCAATTTAATAGTTTTAAAAGAAGAAGGATTTTTATCCTTTTTTTTAAATAAAAATATACCACATAAGTATAGATGAATATTCAATACATATCATTAAAATCCTAGAAATGACATTAAATATTTAGTTTATTTATAATATTAGATTCATAAAAAACTACTACAAAAATAGATCGACAATATCTCCCACTGTGTTTTTCACAACCATCACCTTTCATGTACATATTATAAAAAATATCTTCATATCCTAGGGAAAATGAAACATAATAAAGGTTGCTATCAAATTATCAGTAAGGGTAAAAAAGAGAGATATAAATAAATAATAATTATTAAGAATAACATGAGCATAAGGGTATGATACCATTTTCTTAAAATTTTAAAATCATACCCATAAATTCATAGATCATAATCAGAATTCATGGAATAAAGCACAGTGGTTCATAAGACATTAATCATAGAGGAATCAAATGAAATTAATCATGATCCCATAAAATTGGTATAATATCATTTCCTAAAATAAATCCATAATGTGTGGAATAACAATAATATAATAAATATTATGTAAATACTACCCACCATGACATTAATTACATGTTAGGCTTGGTTTAAAAACTCATGAACCTATATTGTGATAATAAAACATGTAACTACTTTGGCATTTAGATAACCACACATGAAACCATGTTGGGCTTGGTATAGCCACTAGTATACCCTATTTTGGGCTTGGGATACCCTCTAGTAAACCCTTTAATCATATAAAACATTAACATGTTCTCTATTCATTATAGGGATATAATTGACCCACAAAACATATAATTTTAATCAATTAAAATTTCTTCTATATGATTACAGAAATATTCATCATTTTATAGTAACATAACCCATGGAAAATAAAACAATTTTCCACAATATTTCATAATAATAATAATAATAAACCATCAATAGAAATACTAAATATGGAAAAATCTCGTCATATCCTCATTAATTCATATGAAACATCAAAATATGTTGTTATAAATGAAAATAACATTAATAGATTATATAAAACATTGTTGAGAAAAATACCATTTACATTACAAAATATACTATTTAAAGTCTAAAAGTTTCCAAAATTGCAAGGAAACAATTTTTTTAAAAAGAACCTTGTAAACTTGTAAAGGGATATTAGAATTAGTGATTAGTCATGATGATGCGAAAATACATTTATGGGGTTTATGTAAAAATAAATATCCATGTAACAACTTTGGAATAAAGTGCCTTAATCATTAAAAAAGAAGATGCATCTTAAAAAAAGTATTAAAAGGAAAAAATTGGAAAAAATGACTTTAGTAAATCAATGGATAATATTTTAATAAATCATGAAAATATTTTTTAAAATTTATGGATATAGAATAATATATTTCTGACTGAATGGACAAATAAATTTAGTTTTCCTTAAAAATATTATTTCAGATTTTGGAGTACATTGAGAGATTGAAATGATGTTTTTTAATTTTATATATGTAACTATAGAAGTTTAAAATTAATAATATTTATAATATATATCATATAACTTCATAGTCATAAATTTAATAATAATGAACCCTAACAAAAAATGAAACTATAATGAAAATCCCTTATTTCTACTGTAACTTTTAAGTCACAAGTTCCATGATAGAAATAACATAAAATGATTCATTAAATACCATGAAAATAATTATTTTTAATATTGAAAATATCAAATTTTATTGGATACACCTCATAAAATAAGGTAGGTGTATAATATAACATATTTACGTAGGAAGACAATTATAGACAATAAACCATTAAAACAATGGTAACTTTTGAATCAAATCCACATGGATGAAATAATTTTAAATATAATATTAAATAACATTACTTAAATATTATAAATTATATAATGTATTAAATAGTAATTATATACCTTTAATAAACATAAATAGGTGCAAAATAAAAAAACATGTTCCAATGAAATAACATTCTGGTGAATAACCCTTAACTTCTGTCCAAATTGATTTTTAAGTGATATAAGATCATGTGTAATAACTTTATATTTAATATAATTATATTCATGAACAATTTAAACAATTTAAATATCATCTATTATCAACTTATGTAATTTCAACCTTAGTTAAATAATAAATATTTATTAAATTACTCGTTTCTGGGTGAGAGTTATTACATTTTTCATGAATATTTCGGTTCGATATCTATGATCCCTACACTTTGATCATGTTTAAATTTTATTTATAACATTAATAATTGTATAATTATTATATTTAATCTTTATATACTTTTTTTCCATTCATAAGAAGTGGTGATGAAAAATGAATTTCATCACTTCGTGGAGACGGTATTCCATAAATACGCACAAGTATTGATTCTAGTTTTCTATTGATGAAATGAAATAATGTAGAATAATAATTCACCTTTAAATAAATATTATTATGTAATGAATATGACGTATAGTCATTAAAACTATATTTATTACCAATAATGTAAGGAGTAAATGAAAAATGAATCACATTGCTTCATAGTGGTGTTAGTCCACACATATACACGAGTGAAATTATCGCCTTCCAACAGATGGGGTGGGAAGAAGGTAGATAATATATTATAATTATAATTTCATAATTAGGTCATAAATGATATATATAAACATTAAATTTGTCAACAAATCTAACCATGAATTATGGCGATGGAAAATGAATCATATCACAATGTGGAGTCGGTATTCCACATGAACGCAAAAGCGATACTTTCATTTCCCATAAAATGGAAATAATATGGGTAATGATTATTCCATAATCATAATAAAATATCATTATATGTATAATAATGTATTCATCATGCTATTTTGTATACATAAGTTTTAAAGGAAATAGAAGAAGAAGTAAAATTAAAAGAACTCAATTATGATTTATACCTCTTCTTTGAGAGACATCCGATGGTTTACAACTTATGATTAGAAAGTTTGGTATTTGGAGAAGAAAATTAGATCAAGATGAATTTAAGTAATATATAATTGTTTTAGGGAAGGTATTGGCTGTTTTAGAGTGCTAAAATTTTGTTAATAAGGTTGGATAATGGGTGCCCTTTTATAAGTGAAGGGAGGGACAAACATGGAATAACTTAAAAAGATTTCATTAATAAATGTTCACAATCAAGAAAAAGTGAAAAAATATACAATAATTTGAATATAATAAAAAATATGTTATAAATATCTTCAAAAGATAAGAATTATTCAAGTATATGTGGCATTCTGACTCTTATTTATTAGTTTGATCCACCTTAGTAATCCCGTGTAAATGTTAACCATGGTAAATACATTTAATGATTTCACTGTTCATTTGACCAAACATTATGTTAAAACTATTAAATTATATTAATAATAATTATTATTAAAAATATGTAATCCATTTTACTAGATAAAATTCCAATAAGTGGATTAATTTAATTTTTAATAATCACACAAAACACAACGAAAAAACTTTATTATAAATGAATTTTTATGCATAAAAGTTGATTTATTCTTATTACATGACTAGTATAAATCATAATATAAATGATAGAATATTTTACTGAATATTAAATTTTATAATTTTATAATTAGTTAAAAAATTTATGTTAATTACACTTTTTAATATTAAAATCCATTATGCACATAAAAACAGTTTTTAGAGAAATTGAATTTTAAAAAATATTTTTATACCAATATCTAGTTCAATCATGAATATTATGTAATTAATTATATAATTTATACTTAAATTAGAATTATTTTAATTTATTATGTAATTAAATACATAATGTTACTTTTTAATTTTTTATTTATTGAAAACAAATGATAGTTTTACAAAAATCAGTATTTTTTTCTATTCATAGAAAAAATTAAGTTTTTAAAAAAATCACAGAAAATCAACTAAATATAATATTTAAATTATGAATTTAAAAATTATATTAATTGTATAAAATAAAATTTCTCAACGTGGTATAATTTAATTATAATTCTATGCATAATATGTAATGAAAATAATTTTTGAGGAAGATATATTATTGAAGCATAAAATGACTTTACAGGAAATTCAGTACTTATTTATTATCAATTGATAGGTAAATTTTAATTTTTTAAAACCATAATAAATAATATTCATAATATATTTTTTACTATCAATTTAATGACATGGTTATAATGGTCACATTGAAATAATATTTTTTTTATTATATATTACAGATTCCATCATGCTTAGGGTTGTGTGTTATGAAAGTTATCAAGAATATTATTAAATTAAAAAAAACCTTATGGGTTTTAAATTATAACCCCTTAAATAAATTTCATCCTCAAAATATTTATCAAGGTAGTCAAAGGATTAGTAATTAAAAATATCATTGTTGAGAACCGACATCATACAGAGGTAAAATAAAGCTTCATTTGAAAAGGGGAGGTGGGAAACCTAAAGGAAACCTAGAATAACACAGAATACAGTTAAAAGATAATGATAAAATTACACTTATGTGAAAATAAAGATATGGTGGGGAGATGAAATGTTCAAAGAATAATAGAGAGTGACAAAGAACGCAGTCATGATACAGTTAGAGACTATAAGAACCTTAATCCATGAGGGGTTAAAGGACATTCAAATATATATAAATAACTTTAAAAATAAAAATAAATTCAATATAAAGGTCCTTTTTATTATAGTTGGGGAATTATTTTACTTTGGAATGTGAGAAAATATAATTTAGTTATTTTGTTAAATCTATAAATACACTTTCCTCTTTGGTTTCACGTTTCAATTAGTTTCAACCCTTTTGCAACCCATACTCTAATGACGAATGAACTATATGAATTTTTCATGTGTGAAGAACTAAAATAAACATTTAATAGAACATGATATCAATAAATGTGCGAAAAGTTATTCCTCTTATCTATATTCAGTTATTGAAACAAAAGAAATTATTACATGATAATGTAACTAATATGAATGAAGGATCATTTAAACTATTAATCTCAAATATTTATAGAATAATACCCAGATATCTACTTAATTATTTCCAAAAAGTCAAAATTCCAAAACTCCTGAATCAATCCTATCCAGTTTTCAAAAAACAAAAATAAAATTTTAGAAACAATCAGGTCACAAAATTTTTGAAAATATATTTAAAATTAATCTATAAAACATATAAAGATTTTTATAATGTCAAATACCAAAAACCTGAATACCTTGATCATATGTTTTCTTAAAACATTCCAAAAACCTTAATAATTGTAAAACCTGAATAAAAACATACATGATTCCGAAAATATTCTTTATCTTTATTCCTCAAATAAAATTACAAACTATCCACCATCTTCTATAAATCCAAAAATATAACAAGCTTCATTATAAATAACTTTTTCATGAAATCACTAATAAATTTATAGGTCACCAATACTATCCATTGACATTTATCAATATCCTTCATCAATTTATCAAAAAAAAATATTTTTATTTCAAAATCAAACACATTTTATTGGTTATCTATCCCACCCTCTTGTGTTTTCCAAAAAATATCACTTTACCACAAAATCAACTATCTATATTATGATACCATTAACATATGTTAAAAAATTCATTAATGTAAAAACATAATAGAAAAATACTTATATTCTTCTGAATTCTTATAGATAGAATACTATAGATAAAACACTTTTTTAATATAACTCTCAAATCCTAATACATAAGCACTTCCATCATTCCACTTCAACTATTTTCATTGAATATTCCCTTCCTTATAGTAAAGTTTATCCATTGGATGAAGGAATTGACTTAGTTAATTCCATGTTCCCCAGACATAATACATCGAATGATAAATTGTACATTATAATATACATTATTTACCTGCATTAAAATATTCATTTTTCATTGAAATTATTTTTTTATTCCTTTTTTTACACACCAAAGTACATCTTCCAATTCCTTTTAGACTTTTCTTTGGGTTCTTCTTTCTATATTTTCAAAATGTAGGAATTTAAATCTTTTTAGTCATAGTCTTAATAAAACTTCATTTTTCCTTTTTGGTTCATCCAAAAAACAACTTATGTTCTTATTTTAATCATATTTTGAGATATCTAGTTCAGTATAATTACAATAATTTTTGGGCAATCTTCAATTTTATTTGGGTACTCAGGAGGATAATAATTTTATAATCTCTAACTTTTATCATTAACAAAATTACAACTTTATATAGAAATTATACAAAAAAAATCATATTATGAGCTATAGAAATCAGAGTGGTAAATCATATAAGCGTGAAAATCATTCATATGATTCATGAGTCATGATACTATATTTACAATTTATGTTAACTTACATTTGACCTTATTTATCCCAATTAATCACTTATTTAAAACCTTAAGAATTGTTTGTATGGATAATTTTAATTGACCAAATCATATCATATTGGAGTTTCTAGATATGTGTACAATATTAGGCCTCTTGATCATGCATTAGTGACTATCATGTTAATTAACTATTAAATGTTTTTACCCTAAGGTGAATCTATGACACAATTGTGTACACTAGCTAGTATCAAGCCATGGATGTATTTTCTGGTAAAATCGCACCACATTCTTCATCAAAACATATGGTGTTATCTTATACTTATTATTCTCCAAAGGGTTCTCACTAATGTTTTCTCATTATAGTTTTGAAAAATAATTAAAACCTATTCTGAAACTAATTCTAGTGGGAAAAGTTTTTCATATATAAAAATTACTTCATTTTCGTTGTATATTCAATAAATATCATTTCAAACCATTCCATAATTATAAATTTCTAGTTTCTTTAGAAATAAGAATACATAGAAAAATAGTACATAAAATATCTAAAATATCTCCCACTAGGTTCATCAAATATATAAACTTTCTTAGACATATCATAGTTAAAACTTCTCTTCATATCCTGGGGAAAATAAAACAAAATAAACGGTGACGTTGTATTATATATAAGGGTCAAATTTGATATATCAATCAATGATTATGTTTAAGCATAACATGAGCATAAATGTATGATAACAAATGTTTATTACATAAAAATCATACCCATAAATTCATTGATCATAAGAAAAAGTCATGGAATAAATCTTGGCAATTCATAATACATGAATTTTAATGGATTCAATGAAAATAAGCTATGAGAGCATAACATTGTCATAGTATTATGCCCTAAATGAGTGGCATAAAGTGTTTCATAATAATTATCATAGAAATATTATTTCATGGATACCAACCAAGACAATCATCACACGTTAGTACTGAAATAACCACATTTGTACCTACTTTTGGCATGGGATAACCTCCTGTGTACACTTTTCGATAGTGGTATAAACACACGTATACCCATTTTTGGGTTTGGTATATCCAAAAATATACCCTTTTATTTCCTAGAACATTAATCATAACCAAATTAATTAGAGGGATGTAATGGAACCACCCACAACATAATCATAATAATTTCATATGTATGCCATAATGCCATGAAAGCATTTATCATTTTATTATAACCTAACCCATTGTAAAGGAAATAGGTTTCATCAATATTTAGTCACCGTTATAAACAACAAAATAGATAAATAATAAAAATAGCAGCATTGGATCATATCCAATATAATGTATAATAAACATCAAAGGATGTTTTTATAAATTAAAATACATTTAAAAGATCACTAAACCATTTCTTGAAGAAAATACACATCCCATTATTATATCTCATATTTAAAATAAAAATGTTTCCCAAATATTGAGAAACATTTTTATTAGAAAATAACCATGAAAACATGAAAATGAGTTTTGAAAAAAAATTAGTTTTCATAAAGCAGGGAAATTAATTGTAGCGGTGTATATGAAAATAAATATTCTACTCACACCATTTCGAAAAAGTACATCGTTCAGAAAATAACAAGATGATTACAATTAATCCTTTTACAGAAAGTAAAAAGTATGTGAAATTAAATTATTAAATCATTGTATAATAATAAAATCATTGTCAAAAACATTTTATTTGAATAGGTGGATATGGAAGAAATGATTCTCGGTTGAATAAAAAAACAAATTTTGTATTCCTTAAAAAAATATTTTTGACTTTTTAGTACTTTGAGTGAGGAAAATGAAATAAAAATATTTAATTTATAGAAATTAATAGATGATACGAAAATAAATTTTATTTTGGAGAGATTAATCATATAAATTCATCATCATAAATTCATGTATAAGGAATCCCATAAAAATGAGATAGTACTATAAACCCCTAATTTCTTTGCTAAATTTTGAGTCTGAAGTCCCATTAATGAAATAAAATCAGATGAAACATTAAATGACATGTACATAAGGATATATAGGATAAAAAATATCAAATGGTTGTAAGATATAATTCATAAAAGAAGATAGTTATACAGCTTAACATATGTCTGAAAGAAGACAATTTTAGACTATAAACCCTTACTACTTTGGTAACCTTTGAATAAAAATATCCTTAGACAAAAATATTTAAATTTTAACATTAATACCATTAATTAATTTGGATAAATTACATAACCTATCATATAGTAGGTTTATACACATCATAAAAATAACATATTCATAACATAAAACATGTCTCAACAAAACAATATTGAGATGAAAACCCTACTTTATATATTAATTGATTCATAATCACTAAAAAATCCAATATAATAAATTTTGATTTATTATAATTCTATAAAAAACTATTTATACAGGTAAAATATCATATATTATCAAATTATAAAATATTAACACATGTTTATTAATAATTCTTCATTTAAATCATCATTTCTATATGATAATTGCTTCATTTTCCATGTATGTTTCGGTTAAAACATCATGATAATATCAATTTTATCATGTTTTAATAATATAAAAAATATTAATAACATTATAATAATTATATTTAACAATGATATGATCTTTTATAACTATTAATATAAATTAGTTATGAAAAATGAATTAAATCACTTCCTGGAGATGATATTCCATACGTATGCATGACTGATATTTCCAATTTTTTCTGGATGGAATGAAAGAAAGGTAAATAATAATTATCCTTTAAAGATTAATTATTATATAATATCTATAATATATATATATATATATATTAAATTTTTCTTACTATTAGTCATGTAATAAGGAAATGAAAAGTGAATCACATCTCGTTGTGGTTGTGGCAGTCCACCCGTACTCACGGGCAATGTTATCATCTTATAATGGTTGGGATGGAAAGAATGTACATAAGATATTATTGTTTGATGAAATTAATAACTTAACAATTATTATATATAATATATATAAATAAATCACAATAATAATCCATGGAAGATTGGGAAGTAAAAATAATCAAATCGCTACGTGGAGGAGGAAGGCCACACATATTCCCATGCTATATATTCATTTCCCATTTAATGATTTTTTTGTAAAATGGTTGTGAAATAATAATAATAATATCTAATTATATATATTACATTGTATTAATCATGTTATTATGGAAAAAAGAAGTTTAAGGCTGTTTGATGAAGGGATAAAATTGAAATATCTCGATCAATACAATTAACTCTTCTTTTAGAGACCTCATTTGTATTACAAATTAAGCCTTGAAAAATTAATCTTTGGAGACAAAAATGGGAAGAGGATTATAAGAAGAAATCTTGGAAGGATTTTTAGTTGGAATGTTTTGATATATAAGGACAAAATTGTGGGAATACAGGAGGTTAAAGGGTGCCCATTTATAAGTGATGTGAGGGATACACATGGAGGTACGTGAAATATTTCAATAATATATGGTTAAATTCATGATAAAGTAATAATTATATCAAGATAATAAAACATAGGGTTTAAATATGTTGAAACAATAATAATTATAAAATTTTATAAAGCATTTGTACCATTATATCTTAGTTTAACTCGCCCCGATAACCCATTTTAACCGTAACTTTGGAAACCATATTTTACTATTTTTACTATTCCTTATTACCAAAACATAAGTCAATATTATTAAATTATATTAATTATTCTTATTAAAAATCTGGGAAAACTTTTTATATTTTTAAATTATAAAAGTGGAATAATATAATTTTAAATAAGCACACAAAACACTACGAAAACCATTTTTTGGAAAATTAATTTTTTAGCATAAAACAAGATTTATTATTATTCCAAACATAGTAAAAATCCTAAAATAATTTTTAAAATATTTTATTCAATGTATAATAATTCAGTTATATTAAAATAATTATTCAATAGTTATTAATTTAATATATTTAGATAAAAACACATTGTGCGCATAAAAATTATTTTTAGAAAGATATGTTTTAAACCTAAATATGAACTTATACATATATCATGTATAATGGTGATTACAATGTAATTAATTATAATATCTACAAATAAATTTTAATTATATACATTTAAGATAAAATTAAAAACATAATCAGACATTTAAATTATTTTATTAAATGAAAATATATATTTGTTTTATAAAAAGAAGTATTCGTCACTATTCACTGAAAAATGAATCTTTTTAGAAAAATTATAAAAGTCACCATAAAATAATATTGAAATGTTGATTTAAAAAATTATAATAATTACCTAAAATAAAATTTCTAAAAATGGTTTAAATTAGTTTTAATTTACCCACATAAAATGAAATAAAACCCATTTTTGATGATAATAAAATTTTGAAGCATAAAATGGAATTACTGAAAATTGGGTATTTATCTACTATAAATCACAAATTAAATTTTAATTATTTTAAATTTTGATAAATATTATTAATTTTTTTACAATTCCTTATTATTTTTAGGCAATAATTATCATATTTATATTTTATAAATTTTATTGTATATGGTAGTTTATTTAAATCTCCGTGTTGGATGTTAAGAAATCCATATGGCATGGAACTACATTAAACTAAATTTACAATGTGTTAAACTAACCTATTTTGGGTTTGAAAATATTTTATTTTGAAATTTAATACTAACCTAATTTGTTTGTAAAAAATTTCATTTTCTTATATATGATTCTTTGAATAAAGTTAGTTACAATTTTGGTTCAATAGAAATATTGAATGCTTCAATTTTATGATTACAATATAAATATGATGTTTAAAGGAATATATTATGTTTTTTACTATGTATAGAATTTTATTTCATTATACTTTATATGTAGTTGTTGAATTTATTTTTTTTCTATCTCATAAAATTTCGACCAGCTACAAAAGGTGACATATATATGACATTTTCATCTACCAGAGGAGAGATGGCTCATATCGAGGAATGTGTGTGTGTATATATATATATGATTATATAAATATATATTTATTTAGATGTTCCATCCTATGAGAATATGAGGGTCCTCTGAAGAGAAAGGTCTTAGGCATGCATATACAATTCTGCCCTTTAAGGGGAGAGTGGAATCCTTGGGAGGGTGACAGGCAAACATACACACACACAAACACACACACACACACACACACACTCTATCTCTACCTCTCTCTATATTTTTATATATATGTATCGTATAGATAATTTTATAAAAAATTAATCGTTGATGAATTTAATATTAATGGAAATAGGTACATTATAAGATTTTATCATTTCTTGAAGTAGGTTTGGTTGATCAATCAAAATATTTTTAATGGTATGATAATGATTTTTATATGATTACTTGTTTAGTCACTAAGAATATAAATTTTATTTATATTTCATCATTATTTATGATTTCAATGTTTTATTATTAATACTTAATTTTTATGTGAAGATTGTAAACATGGTTTTATGATGGACTGGAAGAAGTTTCAGAAAAAAACAATTACCCTATTTCCATAGTTTCAAACCATGGAAATAGGCATAACCCTATAGTATTTGTAATAGGGTCCATCTATAGATATGTTTTTGAATCACAGCTATAGGCTCTATGTGGACATGGACCATATGGATAGTGGCCATATTCAATGATAATAACACATATTTCCATTATTTTGAAACCATTTAAATAGGGGATACATAGCCATAGTCCATGAGGACCATGGCCATAGTATATGGACTTCCCATATGTTTCCATGGTTTATTATATAGTGGATATATATGAATAATATTAAAATGGATCTATATGGTTTTGAACCCATTTCTCATTATAAAATACACTATTCACTTTACCACAACTTTTCACTGGGATATATATATATAATTATATAAAAATATAATTTTTAATATTCAAAAAATACATATATTTTAATATAAAATCTATTTCTATGTTTTTGAAAATAATTCCCATTTTTATGGTATTTCTTTTGTTTTATGAAACCATGCAAACATAATTTATTTGTTAATTAAATTACAACCATGTGGATTTGAATACACGGAACATTTTACCACTACATCTGATGCGACTTTGTTAATATATATTAAAATTTAATAATATATGTATACGTATTTATAAAATAATAAGTTTTTATAAAATAATTTTTTCTACCTAAATATGATAAAATGAACATAGACACCATATAAAGATAATTATACCACCACTAAAAATTCATTTCTTAGTATCGGTTTACTAGCAGTGGTTCTAGTAACTACAACAAAATAAATGATGATAAAAAACAATATAGGGGTGGTTTAATAAAATAACTGCAATATTTTTTACATTAAAAACTAAATATAGATTCAATTAAACAACTGCTAAATGTTTTAAAAAATTTAAAAATTCCTCCTGTAATGGCCCAGACCCTCATGATCCATCCCTTTTCCAAATTCTACGATCATAAGGGGTCACACTCCGTTCGGTGTGACCGATCGACCGATCGGTGCAACCGATCGGGGCGACCGATCGGTGTTATCCAGCCTTGATTGGTTTTCCGTCTACAGTTTCTCCCGTAACCGCACTTTCAGGCCTTTTTAACCTTTTTAAGAATTTCAAGGCCTTTTTTAAGCCCATAATTAATATCTAAAAATCCAGAGAAACCTCCCTACTAAATAACAATTAATCCAGTCATGTGTAACCACCCAACCGCCTGGAAGAACCAAAATCCGACTTCCAAGGCATTTAAATTTCTTATCCCGTAACATTAGGATCTCATCTATTTATCACGCTGGATTTTTCTTCTCCTTCCTCTTGGATAGTCTCATCTTCCTTGTGAGTTTGAAGTCCTTTGTTCTCGGGGAATGTGGTGCACCTGTGCCAGATCCATGCAAGTCGCTCATCCCCTGTTCCTAATGCGTAGAGAAAAACTTCGATTGTTGATCAATCATGTATGGATGTTATCCATCCTCTCTCCTTTTGTGTATCATGCAGGGTGGGCATACTTTTGTGTCTGTGGAAATTGATGAAACCTAACTTAATGAAGATAATGAACGGACCTTTAACGAATGAAGGGGGGACCGATGTTCTGCAATACTCTTTTTATGTTGTTATGTGGTGTGAATTGTATGAGCCAATGCTTACTGAAAACCATGACCGATGGTGGTATTTCCTTGCGCACAAATGAACCTAGGTACCCCTGTATGTTTAAATAATGGTAACATGGAATTGGTTAATTACGTATACTCGGTTAAATAAATTTAAAGCACCATGATCAACCCTTTTCTGTGATAACCCCGGTTAAAGTACAATTGCATTGAAACCATGGAGTTTGTTAAATCTTTTAAATCTGAAAATACCTGCATGGGCCTGCCTTGTGTTGGTGGTAGTGGTTTGGTTGTTTTTCCTTCACAGGCTGATTGTGGGTGACCTTATGGTTTTATTGGATGGGGGATTAGATTTCTGGCGTGATATGGGTGGGGATGGGATCCACTGTTGTTATACATTCACTAGTTGTGAATTTGGGGCTGTGTGGTAACTCTGTTGATATCACGAATTGGGGTGGAATCCTCTGTTGTTGAGAAACCGCTGGCTCTTGGATTTTGGGTACATGGGGCTATGTCTCGGGGTTTTCTTTGGTTCCAGTACTTCGATGGATCTCACTTATCCCTTTTTTGTTGTGACTTTGCAAGAGAACCGGGTGTAAATGCTTAAATTGATGTATAGATGTTTCATTCATTTTTTCTTATGGTTATGCCTATTAGTTGCCCTTTAGTGAAGAATTCACCATAATGGGATCACTTGAACATGAAAACAAGAATGAGTTAAATGGGGAAATTGGTTCTGAGATGGATTGTGACGTGGGTGTGGGTGGTGTACCTTTCATGAATGAATAGTGATGTGGTGTTTGTGCTTAGGCTTTTTTAGAACCCAAGGTTGGGTTGAGTGCTTGTTTACTTATGTATATACTTGTAGTTTTTATGTTTCTTATTTGCGCCCCACCCAAGTCGAGCACTTAAGTGCCGAACACTCCCATTTCATGGGGGAGGGTGTTTTTTCCAACACTCCTATGAGTGGCTGGTTATTAACTCATTTCTGCTCCCTTTCCCGAATAGCCCAAGACCCTTGGGTAGGATGTGATGGCCTGAAGTCCATTATTAGCCCAAGAATCTTTGGGAAGGGTAGTTGTGGTGGTTGACCCAGGTGTTTGCGGGTAGGTTGTTTCCCAAGTGTCTTCAGGACAAGGCCCAGGTGTCTTCGGGCATGTCATTAGTTGTTCTAACCCAGGTGTTTGCGGTTATGGTTATGCGTGGTGGTTGTGGTCCAAGTGTCTACGGGCGGGATAGTGGTTTATGGCCTAGGTGTTTGCGGGTGTGGATTGGCAGTGGGACTGCGGTGAGGTTGTGGCCCAGGTGTGTGCGGGCGGGGTTTGGCAGTGGGGCTGCGATAAGAATGGTGGGATTAGTTCGATGCATAGGATGTCATCAATAACCAGGGGGAAAGCAGTGCGGGGTACCCAAATATCGATGTGCTATTTCTATACTTTACATGACTTGAGTTATTTTGGGGAGTGTGCCTCAGTGAGGTTGGGTGGATAGATTTTTCCTGGTCGGGTGTTTGGTTGTCTCTTTTTCCACGGGACAATAGAATATCTCCTCACTTGTGCACAAGAGTCTTTGGATTTCCATACTGAGTATACTTGTATTCACACCATACATATATAAAACTGCTTTCAGGTTTCTAGGAGGATTTCAGAGATCGTGCAGGGTCGTACTAGCTTATACATTTGGGGCAGTTGCTGTTGTTGTTTTCCTTTTCTTGGAATCTTTTCACCTTTAGAGTTTTGTGACTTGTATCTTTTACCTTTGAACATGCATGGGAATATTTTACTTTCAGCCATACTTGCACTTTCAGTTTTGGTGTTTTGGGATTTACTATCTTATCTCCCCATCCTATTAAAATAAAAAGGATAATTCCTTCCATTTATTGTGTGATTCTATACCCTTGGTGCTGTTTTCCACTCCGGTACCTATTGAAGGTGGGTTTCGGGGTTCATTATCTCTCCTTCAACTTAAAGAAGGAAGGGCTTGGAAATCTACTGACCCTTCCCTCCTTTTGGTGAAGGCGGGTCGTGACGGAATGGTATCGGAGCAGGTTGAGAAATAGGATGGATTCTGGAGGTAGGCACTGTGAAGATTGCATGGGATGGTAGGGAAATAGTGTTGGGTGACCTTTGTGTGTGAATTAGGCTAGGGAATACTGGCTAGGACATGAGATTTTAAGGACCCCTGATTCGATGCAAGGACTCTGGACCTACCGAACGACCAAGTGAGGCCATGCGGATTGCAGGGTAGAGGCCCTAGGAAAGATACATGCATCATAATGACTTGTGTTCTTATGTTTCATGGGTGTTTTGGGAATTGAAATAAATAAGAAGCTTAAGGAATTATAAGAACAATATTCTACACTACTTGGGCTTACACATTCCTTGTTTACCTTACAGCTATGGCTCCTGGGAGGCGACCATCGGTGGTGCGGGTGATCGAGGCCCAGGAGGTGGACTTGACTGATCGGCAGAGGGTAGATCGAGAGGAGGAGGACGACTAGTGGAAAAAGATGCTTCGAGCCTTCCAGCGACAAACTCTCAAGTAGTACAAGGGCAACACCTCTGACATTGAGATGGAGGGATGGCTAGGGGAGCTAGTGATTGCTTTCGGCTGGATCCGGGCTCCGACCGAGTACTGAGTTCCTCTAGATGTTAGCCAGACGCGTGGAGCACAGCGTCAGTGGTAGATGCTCTACCTGGGGGAGAGGGGAGAGGCTGATGTGGCATGGGCTGATTTTGAGAAGGGGTTTCAGGAAGAATTCTTCTATTCTATGATGAAGGTAGAGAATAGGCAGGAGCTACTCTCCCTCCACCAGGGGAGTATGTCAGTAAGGGAGCTGGGGATAAAGTTCAAGGACCTCCTCTGATTTTCTCTAGACCTCTTTCCAGATGAGGAGACTCAGGCGAGACTTTTAGAGGAGGCGCTCTGACCCTCCCTCTAGTACGTTGTTACCCCCTTCACCTTGCCAACATACTTGGAGGTCCAGAAGAAGGTCGAAGTGGTGGAGGGGATGCAAGTTCTAGGAGGTGTGTCATGATAGGGGATTTAGCTAGGCCCATAAAAGGGAAAGGATGTCAGCACCAGACCTCCAGCATCGGGACCCTCTAGGTTCCGACCAACAGGGAGCAGGCCGCAACAGTTTCAGTTCCGGTCCCCTGGTCCTCACCCTTTCCCTTCGGGCCCAGGACCGAGGTGCTTCGTCAATGGGATCCATGGACATCTCCGAAATCAGCGCCCGAACTGAGCACAGTATGACGGTGGCGGACATGCCCAGTACCCGGCTCAGCAGCAGCTTCCAGCTAGGCCCTTTCAGCAGCATCATTAGGGGTAGCGAACTCCTGCTCCTCTGAGGTTAGATGCTGTAGGGGGAGGATGACCTCAGGGTGCTCCTTAGGGACCTCGAACAGGGTGTGGTTGGGGAGGTGGCTGAAAACTGAGGGGCAGAGGAGATGGGCATGGACATTTTCATGCCGTGGAGGAAGCAGTTCCTGCATTACCAGAGGTTCTTTGAGGTACGATCAGCTTGTTCAGTACCCTCTCTTACTCTTTGCTCGATACCGAAGCTTCACACTCCTTTATTGAACCCAGTCTGTCCCGTGCTCTAGGTCTAGATGTTGAGAAACTTCCAGTGCCCCTGGTTCTGAGCACACCAGTCGGAGGTTAGAACGACTTTTTATATGTTTGTAGAGGATGTAGACTGATGATAGGGCCACATCAATTGGTCAGGGATCTACTAGTGCTACAGATACAACCATATGATGTCATCCTAGGCATCAATTGTCTATTCTCTGTGTGTGCCGTCATCGACTGCTTCCGAGGAAGGGTGGTGTTATCAGACTTGGGCGGCCTACGTGTTACTTTATCCGGAAAGCGTGGTGGCCAAAAGGGCATCGGGCGAGAAGAACCGCTCCTCTCCTTTTTAGCCGAGATGTCAGTAGAGTCAGTAGATGATGAGATGGTGGAGGTACCAGGGATCATCAGTGAGTTTATGGAAGTCTTCCCTGAGGAGGTGATGACTCTACCCCCTCGACATGATATCGAGTTTGGGATAGACTTGTAGCCTAGTGCTCATCCGATTTCAATTGCTCCCTACCGGATGGCACCTTCAGAGTTACGGGAGTTGCGGATTCAGATTGAGAATCTGATGAAGAGGGGTTATGTCCGACCATGCGCATCACCGTGGGGTGCTCCGGTCTTGTTCGTAAAGAAGAAATATGGTGGTCTCAGGTTGTTCATAGACTACAGGAGGCTGAATCAGGTAACGATCAAGAATCACTACCCTCTTCCGAGGATATACGGTCTTTTCGACTAGCTGAAAGGGGCATGATGGTTCTCGAAGATAGACCTACGGTCTGGGTATCACTAGTTTAGGTTAAAGGAGGGAGACATCTCGAAGTAGTCGTTCAGGTGCAGATATGAGCAGTTCAAGGTTGTAGTCATGCCTTTCGTCATTACGAATGATCTAACTGTGTTCATGGGGATTATGAACTCCCGCTTCTGGGAGTATCTGGATCGGTTCATAGCCGTGTTCATTAACGACATCCTGATATACTCAAGATCAGAGTAGGACCATGCTGAGCACCAGAGGACGGTTTTGGGGGTCCTCCGACAGCACCAACTCTATGTGAAGTTGACGAAGTGAATGTTATGGATGCGATAAGTGCACTTCCTTGGTAATGTAGTGTCCGAACAGGGGGTAGCGGGGGACCCATCAATGGTTGAGGCGATTGTTTCTTGGGAATCACCCATGAATGTGGTAGAGGTTTGTAGTTTCCTCGGCCTGGCAGGTTACTACCAGAGGTTGGTACCTAACTTCTCTCAAGTTGCATCACCTTTGACAAACATGACCAAGAAGGACCAGTTTTTTGTGTGGAGTTCGTAGTGCGAGGCAGCCTTCAGCTATCTGAAAGAGAATTTGGTTAGTGCCCCAGTGCTGAGACTACAAGAAGAAGGGGCAGCATATGAGGTATTTTGTGAAGCTTCAGGGAAAGGCCTCATATGCGTGTTGATGCAGCGACTAGGGGTGATCTCTTATGTGTCTAGGAAGCTACACCCTCATGAGCTTAATTATGCCACCCACGATCTGGAGCATGCAGCAGTCATTTTCTCATTAAAGTTGTGGTGGCATTACCTCATCGGAGAGTGCTTTTTGGTCTTCACGGATCACAAAATCTTGAGGTATATCTTCTCCCAGTGGGACCTAAACTTATGGCAGTGAAGGTGGATGGAGTTCCTCTAGGATTACGACTTCGAGATTTCCTACACTTCAGGAAAAGGGAATGTAGTGGCCGATTCTTTGAGCAGGAGGTCGTAGAAGGATGCGGTCCGAGAGTCGGCAGACGCTTGAAAGGTGATGTTGGAGTTGGATTCCTTGAACCTAGATGCGAGGATGGATAGTGGTAGAGGTTCCTTGTATCAAATGATAGTGTAATCTCCTCTGTTTTGGTAAGTGGAGGAGTCATAGTGGGGAGACCTAGAGTGCGAAGTGATGCGCGACCGAGTTGACCAAGGCGATGCTCCGGAAGGGTGGGAGGAAGATGGTCAAAATCAGATGCTCTTCCAGGGGAAGAAGTTTTTTCTAGAGGCAATGCATGTCAAGGTTCATAGTGAGTTCCCCAACTCACCCCTAGAAGTACAACTGGGAGTTTCCAAGATGTAAAATGGTCTGAGGAGACTGTTTTGGTGTCCAATAGTAAAGCGAGCAGTGGCAGAGTTTGTGGCCAAGTGCCTAGTGTGTAAGCAGGTAAAGGCTGAACACCGTGTTCCAGGTGGGTTGTTGCAACCTTTAGATGTCCGCAAGTGGTAGTGGGACGACATCTCGATGGATATCATCATGGTACCACCCAAGGTGCATGGGGGCTGTGACGCCATCTGGGTAGTAGTGGACCGCTTGACGAAGTTGGCTCACTTTATGGCGATTAAGGAGTCGAGTGTAGTGGATGCTCTAGCATAGAAGTATGTGGACGGGGTAGTGCGGTTTCATGGAGTTCCAAGTTCCATAGTCTTGGATAGGGATGCACGATTTACCTCACAAGTCTGGAGGGGTTTGCAGCATGCTTTCGGAACCCAGCTGTGCCTTAGCACTATCATCCACCCCCAGACAGATGGGCAGACAGAGCGCACCATCCAGACCTTGGAAGATATTCTCCGAGCATGCGTTCTGGACTTCAGGGGATCATGGGTGCGAAACATGCCTCAATTAGAGTTCACATACAATAATGGCCATCTCTCTAACATTGGAAAGGCTCCATTCAAAGCCCTATATGGAAGGTTGTGTCACTCACCCATGTGATGGACTGAGGTTGGGGAAGCAGGTGTACCTGGACCAGAGGTGGTGCAGAGCACAAAAGAGAAGGTTCAGATTATATGAGAAAGGATGAAGGCGGCTCAGGACTGGAGGGAGTCATATGACGATGAGAGGAGGAGACACTTGGAGTTCGAGGTTGGGGACCACATGTTCTTGAAGGTCTCCCCTAGATGTAGATAGGGGAGGTTCAACAGGGGAATTAAGCTTTCTCCCAGATTCATCGGACCCTTTGAATTGTTGCGACGGGTCGGTGATGTGTATTATCACATATCGCTACCACCGCCGCTACTGAGGATACACAATGTATTCCATGTGTCCCTGCTCTGATGATATCAGCATGACGTTTCACACATCCTCGATCGAGGAGAGCTAGATATCGAAGACGATGCAACCTTCGTGGAGCAACTAGTGATGATCGAGGGCTGTGAGGAGAAGGTGCTTCCTGGTAGAACCATTCCCTTGGTTCGTGTATTATGGAGACATGGTGGGCTTGAGGAGAGTACCTGGGAGAGGGAAGCATAGATGTGTGCCCAGTACCTAGAGTTATTTTGAGTTTTATCATGATTGGTTACTACTTATTTACTGTGTAATGCTTTACCTTGTTGACTATGGATGTGCAATTCCTTTTCTGTGGATGTGTGTGTGATGTGTCCTAAAGAATGGGGAGGGGAGGACCTGGTCCCTAGTTAAGATGCATTAAGGAGGATGCACCTAAACTCATATAGGTGAGTTAGTGCCGCCCAAAGAAGATAGTATCTTAACATGGAGGAAGAGAGACCCCTCTCCCACAAGACAAGACGGTTTGGCCCTTGTTTTGCGTGGTTGCACGGGGAAAGGAGTAGTAGGGTGTTTGTGTTTGTGTTTGTTTAGGGGATAAGGTGATCCTGTGTCGGAGAGGTTCACTCCTGATAGGTATCTTTCGGGGTGGTTGTTCGGACCCCCCCCCCTCTTTCCTTCGGTCTGGGTTTTGATTCTTGAGGATGAGAATGGTTTGAGAGGTATTTGATGTAATGGCCCAGCCCCTCATGATCCATACCTTTGCCAAATTCTATGTTTCTAAGGGGTCGCACCCCGTTTGGTGCAACTGATCGGCATGGCTGATTGGTGCGACCGATCTTCGCGACTGATCGGTGGGACCAATCGGCACGACCGACCGATCGGTGTTATCCAGCCTTGACAGGTTTTCCTTCTACAGTTTTTCCCATAACCCCAATTTTAGGACTTTTTAAACTTTTGAAGCGTTTCAAGGTTGTTTCAAAGCCCATAATTAATGTCTAAAAATCCAGAGAAACCTCTCTACTAAATAAAAACTAATCCAATCGTGTGTAACCACCCAACCGCCTAGAAGAACCATGATCAGACTTCCAATGCGTTCAAATTTCTTATCCCGTAACATTGGGATCTCATATATTTATAACGGTGGATTTTTCTTCTCCTTCCTCTTGGATAGTCTCCACTTCCATGAGAGTTTGAAGTCCTTTGTTCCCGAGGAAAGTGGTGCACCTGTGCCGGAGCCCTGCAGGTCGTGCATCCCCTGTTCCTAATGCGTGGAGAAAAACATCGATCTTGATCAATCAAGTAGGGATTTTATCCTTCGTCTCTCCTTCTGTGTATCATGTGGGGTGGGAATGCTTTTGTCTCTATGGAAATTGATGAAACCTAACTTAATGAAGATAATGAACGAACCTTTAAACAATGAAGGGTGGTGTGACCGATGTTATTCTATACTCTTTTTATGTTGTTATGTGTTGTGAATTGTATGGGCCTGTTCTCACTGAAAATCATGGCCATTGGTGGTCTTTCCCTGCACACAAATGAACCTCGGTACCCATGTATGTTTAAATAACGGTAATAGGGAATTGGTTAATTACGTATACTTGATTAAATAAATTGAAAGCACCAGGATCAACCCTTTTCTGTGATAACCCTGGTTAAAGTACAGTGGAATTGAAGCCATGGAGTTTGATAAATCTTTTAAATCTGAAAATACCTGCATGGGCATGCCATGTGTTGGTGGTAGTGGTTTGGTTGTTGTTCCATCATGGGCCGATTGCGGGTAAACTTATGGTTTTCTTGGATGGGGGCTTAGATTGTTGGGGTGATATGGGTGGGGATGGGATCCCGTATTGTTATAATTTCACTGGTTGTGATTTTGAGGCGATGTGGTTACTCTGATTATATCACGAATTAGGGTGGAATCCTCTGTTGTTGAGAAACCATTGGCTCCTAAATTTTGGGGACATGGGGCTATGTCTCGGTATTTTCTTTTGTTCCAGTACTTCAAGGGATCTCACTTATACCTTTGTTGTTGTGACTTTGCAAGAGAACTGGGTGTGAATGCTTAAATTTCTGTTTAGCTGTTTCTTTCCTTTTTGCTTTTGGTTATGCCTGTTAGTTGACCAGTAGAAAAGAATTCACCCTAATGGGGTCACGTGAACATGAAAAAAAGAATGGGTTAAATGGGGAAATTGGTTCTAAGATGGATTGTGACCTTGCTATGGGCAGTATACCTTTCATGAATGAATAGTGATGCAGTGTTTGCACTTAGGCTGTTTTCGGAACCCTAGGTTAGGTTGAGTTCTTGTTTACTTATGTATATACTTGTAGTTTTTATGTTTCTTATTCGTTCCCCACCCTAGTTGAGCACTTTAGATCCGAACACTCCCATTTCTTGGGGGAGGGTGTTTTTCCCAACACTCTTATGAGTGGCTGGTTATTAGATCCTTTCTGCTCCCTTTCCTGAATAGCCCAATACTCTTTGGGCAGGCTGTGATGGCCTAAAGTCCATTATTAGCCCATGAATCATCGATTGGTGTAGTTTTTGTGGATATCCCAGGTGTTTGCTAGCAGGTTGTTTCCCAAGTGTCTTCTGGATGAGGCCCAGGTGTCTTCGGGCAAGGTAGTAGTTGTTCTGACCCAGGAGTTTGCGGGTATGGTTATGTGTTGTGGTTGTGGCCCAGCTTTCTGCGGGCGGGATAGTGGTAATGGCCCAGGTGTGTGCGGGTGGGGTTTGGTAGTGGGACTACGGTGAGGTTGTGGCCCAGGTGTGTGCGAGCGAGGTTCGGTAGTGGGACTATGGTAAGAATGGTGGTATTGGTTCGATGCATAGGATATCTTAAATAAACAGTGGGAAAGTGGAGCGGGGTACCCAAATATTGATGTCCTATTGTAATACTTTACTTGACATGCATTATTTTTGGGAGCGTGCCTCGGTGAGGTTGGGTGGGTAGATTTTTCCTGGTTGGGTGTTTGGTTATCATTTTTTCCACTGGACAATAGAATGTATCCTCACTTGTGCATGAGAGTGTTTGGTTTTCCCTATTGAGTATAATTTTATGCTCACCCTACATATATAAAACTGCTCTCAGGTTTCCAGGAGGACTGCAGAGATCGTGAGGGGCCGTACTAGCTTGGACCTTTGGGGCAGTTGCTGTTGTTGTTTTCCATTTCTTGGTATCTTTTCACCTTTAGAGTTTTGTGACTTGTATCTTTTACCTTTAAACATGCATGGGAATGGTTTACTTTCAGCCGTACTTGCACTTTCAGTTTTGGTGTTGTGGGATTTACTATCTTATCTCTCAATCCTATTAAAAGAAAAAGGGTAATGCCTTCCATTTAGTGTGTGATTCTATACCCTTGGTGCTGGTCACCACTCCGGGACCTATTGAAGCCAGGTTTCAGGGGTCATTATCTCTCATTCAACATAAAGAATAAAGGGACTGGCAATTTTCTGAACCTTCCCTCCTTTTGGTGAAGGCGGGACGTGACACCTCCCCACTCCTCCCCGACCCCCTACCCCGTCCTCTTCCTCTCCCCTCCCAGGTAGTGACCCAGAAATCGCCACCTTGTCATTGTCACCTAACCCCCCACTGACCTACCTTCTCCATCATAGGTGGTGACCCCAACCCCCCACCTCTGTGGGGACCCACACCCCCCTATAACCCCCTCTCCCAAGCTTAGATCCTCTCCTCGGTAGTGTCGCCAACCCCCGCCCCCGTCATAGTAGTGACCCGCGACCCCCACCTATTTGATCTCCCTCTCTTAGGATTCCCCTCTCCGGAAACCCTTTATCCCTTCCAACCTCACTCTCACTCTCCCCTCAACTATGTTGACACACCTACTGACAATATCCCTAACCCCGACTCCCATAGTGACACCCACCAACACCCAACACCCCTGGTTTCTATTTCCTTGACCCAATCCCCCTTTATAGAGACCATCATGACCCAAATCCTCTTTCTGGTGCCAGCCATGACCCTGAACCTCTATTGTGTCTAGTTTCATGACCCTGAACTAGCTATCTGTGATTGGTATGACCCGTAACCCCTACCTGATACTACCATAACTCCACCCCCCATCAAAGACTTCCATGACACCGACCCATAAGGCTATTTGATTCTAAAACACTCTATCATTAATATTTTTTGAATTTATGATATTCCTTTGTCCCCAATTTTTATATGAAATTAATTGTTTGTTTGATGTACTCTATTTAATTAAATTAAATTTATGCGATTTCAGAGATCTTTAATGAAATATTTATTCACTTATTTGAAGTTAATGATTTATTTTTGGGTTCATTTATAATTTATTTTTATTTATATTAATTATTTGATTTATATATTTTCTTGTTAGAGATATTGGCATGAAAGATTGAGATAATTTTGAAATTAGTTTTGTGATGGTCATAAGTGTGGTCTAAATATTCCATGAAAGGAGATCATTTATATTCTTACCACTCTATGGATTTTTTTATGCAAAGGTTAAAAAACATATATATTTATCTAACATGGATGAAATGTAATAGTATGTTATGTATATAAGTGAATTTGTTTTCTTATATATTGAGAAAGTCGTCATTTTCCAATTATTATAGTGATCCCTATTGGATAACAACAATGAGGGGGTATCTATTTCATATAAAATATCACTTTGTTTTTATGTAGGTAAGTAATCTAATTTATCGTTAAATCAAACATAGATGATAAAAATGTGGTGGTCATCTAATTTATTTCCTTATTCATCAATTTTTGTAATAAATAATAATTTATTTGATTCTTATTTTAATATTGTAACTTTAGTTAGAAAAAGTTCAATATTTGATTCATATTATTTTCTTTTATAATTGTTATGATAGATGTTAACAACAATGTTGGGTGATATTTAATTTTGATTGTATAGGATTGATTAACAACTTATATCGTTATATCTAAATATATTGGGAGAATAGAATCCAATACATATGGATAAAAGTTATATTAATTCTCCCTGAAACACACCTCAATATTTCAAGGGTTGGAACATATTTTTATTATCAAATTCCAAACCAATGAATAAATGACATAATAATTTGTTTATGTCCTGATTGAAAATTCAAGACATCATTGAATAGAAATGAAGTACATGAGAATTTGATATGGAAATAGTTTCCCAGTAGATATTAAAATTGTATTTGGCTTGGTGATCCAAATGTTATGGAAATTCAAAATAATGAAAATAATATCATCAAAATATAAAGTGACAAAGTATGGGAGAATTAAGTTCAAAATTTACTGAATGAAACATTCAGTTTTTTAGAATATAATGTACAAGATTTTAATATATCTACAGAACCTGAAATTTATCCAATGTTGGATAATCATTATTAGAAAATAATTGACCAAAATAATTATTTATATAAATTAGTAGATGTTGGATAACAAGAACTGTATGAATACTATGGAAAGTATTTGAAGTTTCCTTTTGTACTAAAGTTTTATCATATCAAGTGTCTCTGGGGAAATACTAAAAAATAAATATCCATGATTTTAGTGTTTCTTTGTGATGTATTTAATGAATATAATATCCCTTAATTATTATATTAGATGAAAAAAGTCATAAAAATCATGGACTTGATTATACAATGATATATGCATGCTCTAATGATTTCATTCATTACTGGGGAAAAGAGTCTGATAATGAAGAATTAAATAGATTTCATACATCAATATATAAGTTAATGAAAAAATGAGAGTATAAATCATTGAAATCCTAGAAAGAAACAGTTGAAAAAAACTCTTACAAAAAGTTATTGTGTTACTTTCCCCTAAAACCATGCATGAAAATATTATTCATGTTGTCTAATATTACATAAGACATGAAGTGGAATGCCCAGGACAGTAATTATGGATTGATGACACATCCAAATGATTCATAACCATAAAATTTGCTTGTTTATCTATATCCATATTTTTCTTTAGATCCTATGAATGTGTGTTTGTGATTGGTTTCTCATGGTTTTATCCCTTTTGGTACTTTTAGCACAAATTATAGCATTAGGCTAATTATTTTGAGTCCCTATAATCTACCTCCATGGATTTGAATAAAGAAGACTTCATTCATTATTTTGATGATTATTCCTAGAAATAAAATTCATGTAAATGAAATTTTGGTATACATTCAACCTCCAATCAATGAATTATGTGAAATATGGGATGATGGTATAAAGAATATGATTCATCAGTAAGGAAACTATTGAAAATTAATGCTCCTTTAATGTAGAATATTAGTGACTTTTCTGGAATAGGAAATCTATAAAATGGGTACACTCATACTGGTTTGAGTTGTCCAATTTGTAAATTTTATTTTTAACCTCAATGATTACCTCATAGAAGAAAATGGATTTTTTTCTATCATATTCATATTCTTGATCATTATCATAAATTCAGGTTTAACAAGATATGATTCAGTGGAGATATTGATGTTTGAAAGTAACAGAAAGTGTTTTCATGTTTATAAATCATGGGACAAATAAATTATAATAAAGAATCTGGAAAATGTCACAAGTTTGAAGAAGTGGAGAAAAGGGTATGAGGTATAGTATACAATGAAGCTAGAAAAAAATGAAGCAAAATTGTATAATTTTTAAGAAGAATTATTAGGTTTTTAATTTTATACATCATAATATTGACAAAATACATATTAAGAAAAACATCTATGATAATGTAATTTATTTCATTGCTTAATGAGAATGGTAAATCAAATGATCACATTAATTCTCATATGGATTTGGAATCATTTAATATAAAGCATGGTTTGTAGGAAAATGAGAATGGAAAGTACACTTAAGTTAATTTTACATAGAAAAATCAAGAGAAATACATATTCCTTAAAATATTAAAAAATGTAAAAGTGGCAGATGGATATCAATGTAACATATCAAGGTGTGTTGACAAAAAACCTCCAAAGTTACATGGATTGGAAATTCACTACAGACATTTTTTTATAGCGTAATTGTTCCCATTGGAAGTTCATAATACTTTAACATAAAAAGTAACTACAATTATAGTTGATTTTCACACCTTTTGAAGAGTTTTTTGGAAAAAATCAAAATCCAACTTAGCCTGAAAAACCTCAGGAATGATTTTTTTTAAAATATGTCATATGGAGAATTTATTTCCCCTTCCTTCATCACAGCCATGATTCATTTGACCTTTTATTTTTTTGAAGAAGCTAAAGTTGGTGAACATGTACACTATCAATGGATTTATCAAATTGAGAGGTATGTGGATATTATTTTTTATTTTCATTGGTGAATTCTATTTTCTAAAATCATTGTGTAATTTTTTTAATATGATAAGTATTTTTTTCAACATTTAATTATGTCATTTAAAATTATACATGAGGATTAATGATCAACCTAAAGGCTCTATTGCTAATGATTACATAAACGAAGAGTGCATGACTTTATATTCTAGGTATTTTGATGGGATTGAGACATGATTCAATCGTGTTGGACATGATGATTTCATATCCACTATTTATCCTTTAGAAAATAATCCAATGGTATATCCAAATATTGGAAGACCAATTTAAAAGGGGTAAAATTTCACATAGAGTAAATTGGAGTTACTACAATAACATATATATGGGATATTCAATAGTATTTTTGAAGATATATTTATTGAATAATTTTGACTACAAACAAAGAGGACCTTAAGGGTTCGAGCTTGAAATCAACTGGAATTAACAAAATATTTTAATAAGGATATTTTTTAGTGGTTTTCTCAAAATGTAAGTAGAAACTCTTATCCATATTATTTATTTGTAGTTAATTTTTCTATGTTAAAAGTAAAAAATTATATATTTTAATCAATATAATTAATGTTGAAAATCGAGCTGAAATACTAAATGATTTGATGTTTTTTCTCAAGGTCTTCCAAGGTAGGCTATGAGATTCCATGACTAAAATATTCATGGATTTAGGTTTCATATAATTTAACATTAATAAATCCAAAAAACTAAAAATAGTGTTGTACTTACACTTAAAGAGGTGACATACTAAGGGAATATGAATGATATAATTGAGTTAAACTATCATGGATAGGTTTTAGTTCTCTTATTCTAATGAAAGTGGGTCCACATTGAAAGTGGTATAATGAATGAATTATCAAATTTTACATATGTCAACTTATCTCGCTTGATAGATACATGCGAGTGTGCAGAGGATGAAAAATATATCGTGTATTAATACTAGAAGATAATTTATTATATGGATAATGAAATAAAAGAATATTGGAGTTATTTTTTACACATAAAGAAGAGATACTTATATGATATAACTGATAAATATTCATTGGTACTTTGTGATAGTGGACCTCTTCATCCTAAAAACATTGAATTTTTTTATCTTAATAACAATAAAATAGTAGAATGTGCAAGAGAAGAAGAAAATTAAGGACTCATTGAAATAGAGTTTGAAAACAGTAGAGATAAAGGAAATAAAGATAATTGAATATATAAACTGGTATTGAAAATATATTACAATTTCTCATTGATAAGTTTTTCCTACATATATACATCGTTATTGTTTTTTTGTAAATATATCCAAGTTTTTCATTTTTTATACATTGTTATTGTTTTTTTATACCTTAGCCATTTGAAATGTAGAAATTCCAAGAATAAAAAAATATCACTATCTTATTTGATCAACATGTCAGAGAACACCACCACTACCATCATCTTCTATAGATCTTAGTGATTTTATTGTACCCAAAACTACTTGTAAGCCACATATTTCTATAGATTTCATTGGTACCCCACCACCAGATTCACCTCTGGTGATGGAGCATTTGGTCACCCCTCTGTCTAGGGAATATTGATATGTTACCATTATCAGTATGTATGTCATTTTTCAGAAAATCATTATATTGTATTAATTGTTTAATGAATTATTCAAATAGATAAAAATAGCCACATAAGGGATACATATATAAAAATGGTAGATGTATGAGACATAAATGAATTCATGATTATCATTACATTTTATGTGTTCGGTGTGCCTACCAGTGATGCTATCAGACTCTATGGGAATATTCTTAGGTATCCTATTTATGTGATGATGATATTTTCCCCTAATTATCATGATTGGAGGAATATTCCTACATCCTGGAAAAAAGATGTATTTGGTATTCATGTAAAGGTAATAAAAATTTAATATTCCTTGATTACAAATTTAAAATAGAAAATTAATGTTTTTTAATTTACTTATAAATTGTTGTGTTTTTTATTTCAGGATATTTTTCATTCTGATGTCTAAAAAACCATTTAAAGCTATGGACTTTGAAAAAATTGGGAATGAAATGGAGTGATTTTATAAGGATATTATGGCATGAGTTTAATGAAACATCATTTAAATTATGAATGATGTATGAGAAAGAGCCTAAAGGCATTTGTCGTTATCAAAATAAGCTCTTCACTAATTTCAACAGAGACGAATATCATAATGCAATTTCAGATTTTATAATATCTTAATGACATAAACATAATAAAATCACAATTTTTTTAATGATGATATTTTTTTAGGAATTATCTAAAAAAATACTGTGAATAATAAGAATCAAGTCATTCCTCAGATCACTGGGTCTCAATGTTTTTTGGGGAAAATAATAAATTTGGTTTAGTTTTTTTAGATTATTAATTATTGAATTTTATTATAACTTATGGTTTTTTATATGTTGTTTTTAATTTTTTTATAAAGGCTAATGAAGTAGGTCACTCTATTGGATAAATCGAGATACAGTTTAAATTGTACAGGAAACCCAATGGAGGTTTTGTAAATGACCATTCCAATGACGTTGGGGTATGTAATTTTCAATAAAAATTCATATTATTTAATTACTATACTAACATTATATTGATAAATATATTATAACAACTAACAATCCTTATATCCAATTAAATATGTGTAGATACATGGATCATAATATGATAATTATGTGTCATTTAATGCATCTAGCCAGCCATAATTAATTGAGTTTATGGCTAGTTTGTTGTTACAATATAATATTTGTTATTATGTTTTTTATAGTAATGAAATAAAAATAAATAGAAATTAAATATTTATTAATTAGATAATATTATGAGGTTCCAAAATTTTATAAGATCATTTTTTATATTTTCATATAAATAAGTTAAAATTCAAGAAGTCTGGTATGAGAACCCTTCACAATGATTATTGGATTCCCCGAATGATGTAGTTTGATTTTTTTGTGAAAAGAGTATCCCAGATATGTATTTAGGAGGGATTACAAGAATAATTCAAAAAATCTATTTGGTAGGGAGGAATCATCGATTACTACTACAACTGATAGAAGATCTAGTAGTGTTGTTGATCTAGAATCACCTAGAGAGATTTCAATATTGGAATAAAGATTGAAAGAACAATACTCTTATAGGAAAACACTGAATTAGTGGTGGTAGGAAATTGAAAATTTTATAGATCCTATATTTTAGTGGATGACTAGAATAATCCCAAAGGAAATTTCAAGCCTAATAGATCATCATGTCTAATTGCATTCAAAATTCCTTAGATCATTCACATGTTTTTATAGAATACATAAAGCATCTATAAACCAAACCAAAATAGATATTTTATAAAGAGAATATAAATTTTGAGTCATAAAGACCAAATCATTTTCCATATTGACATATTGTTGATTACTCAACATAAAAAATTAATCATAGATCATTATCCATATGATTTCAAATAATCTGAGCATGTTTTCTCAGTTTTGACTTGGTACACACTTATTAATGGTACAAAAGCCTTTAAACCCTGTTTAGGTGGTCAGCACCATAAAATGAAGTCTTTCTCCACCGAAATTATGATAAATTTATCATAGATAGAATTTTTAAATGTAAGAATCAAAGGCCCAATATTTTGAATTAGTGTTTTCCCGTTATGGAAATAAACATGTTTTTAGTGTTTCAAAACACTAAACTATGAATCAAATGGTCAGAAATATATAAAATGACCTTATATAGATGCAAAATGATGGTGAAAATTACTTTTAGTTATTTTAGTTTTGTATAAGTTGAAAACCTATCAGTCCTACATGCAGTGTTGTCAGGACGACTCATTAAACACTTCTTAAAGGCCCAAAATCCTTTTAAAAAAAATTTAGACTGTCAAAATAAGGAAAATGATGTTACATTTCCCTGAAATTAGAGTATAATGACTATTGATTGAATTTTGAAATGCAGGAACATACTTCACATTATTCTGAATTATATTTTTCTCTTTATGTATGTAAATGTATTTTTAGTGCTTGGAATAACTCTAATGTACATATAATGGTAAAAAACCAATTGACCATAGATTGATGTAGAATTGTGGTAAAATTAATTTTGAGTTATTTGTGACATGTAAACCATGAAAAAAAGTCATTTGGACATTCTTTATGGTCAGAATGACTCAGTAAAAACTTCTTAATGGTAAAAAAGCCTTTCAAAACAAGAGTTGGGGGTGACAAAAATAGGAAAATGATATCAAATTTCCATAAAATCCTATGAAAATGAATATAAAATGAATTTTGAAATATAAGAACAAAACAAATTTCATTCAGAATTATGTTTTTCTTGATATGGTTGTAAAACGAGTTTTAGTGTTTGAAAACAGTAAAATGTGCATTAAATGGTAATAACCATTTAAAATGACCAAATATTGATGTAAAATCATGAGAAATACCATAATGAGTTATTTTTGATGTGTATGAACATAAAATAATTCAATATGACATGTAGTGTAGATGGAATGACTAAATAAACACTTTTTAATATATAAAACCTTTAAAAACAAGTGTTAAGGGATCAAAAGCAAGCAAACGACATTAGGATGACCTAAAATTAGAGGAAAAACAACAATAGATTGAATGAACAAATGTAGAAACTAGAATCACATCATCATGAGTTACCAATTTATCGTTATGTATGTAAACAATTTTTAGTTTTGTAAAACACTAAAACATGCATGGAATGGTCAAAACAATAGAAAATGGCCTCAGATTTATGTGTAATCAAAGTAAAACCAATGATGATTTATTTTTTTATGTGTTAAAATAGAAAAAAAAACATCAATAATAAATGTGGTGTGGCCATAATGACTTGGTAATCACTTCTTAAATATAAAATTTCTTTAAAAAGATGCTTCGGGGGTGGGGGGGGGGGGGTCAAAACTAGGAAAATGATGTCACATTTCTATGAAAGAAGTGGGAAAATACCATAGATTTAGTTTTGAAATATAGGAACTAATGTAAAGTAATTTCAAATTATGGTATTCCTAATATAGACATAATAGTGTTTTTATTGTTTCAATGCACTAAAATGCTCATGGAATATTCAAAATCCTAACAAAAAACCTTTGATTAATGTAGAATCATGTGAAGACCACCGATGAGTTATTTTTGACATGGATTTACAAGAAACACATCAATCTTATATATGGTGTGGTCATAATGACTCAGTAAATACTTCTTAAAGGTACAAAATCCATGAAAAAACATGTGTCGGAGGGGGGGGGGGTCAAAACTATAAAAATGACATTATATTGCCCTAAAAGTAGGGGACAATGACCGTAGATTGAATTGTGAAATGTAAGAACTGATGACATAAGATTATGAAATAGGGTAATACCATTATAGCTGTAAATAGTTTTTTAGTGTTTCAAAACTCCAAAATGTCTGTGGAATGTTAAAAATCATAGAAAATGTCTTCATATTAACATAGAATCATGGGAAATCCAAAAATGAGGGATTTTTGATTTGTAAATGTGTTGATGGGGAAATAACTTGGTAAACAATTCTTAAAGGTATAAAATACTTTAAAAAGAAGTGTTGTGGTTTTCAAAACTAGGAAAAAGACATCATATATCCCACAAATTAAATTAAAATGACCATAGATTGAATTTTAAATGTAGAAACTGATGACAAATAATTATGAATGATGGTTTTCCCATTATGTTTATAAACTTTTTTAAGTGTTTTAAAACACTAAAACATGCATGGAATGGATGAGAAATATAAAATACATCAAATTTCTGTGGAATCATGGTAAAAGAACTAATGAGTTATTTTTGACATGTATGGATAGAAAATATAATTATATGACATGTGGTGTGGCTAGAATGACCCGTTAAATACTTTTTAAAGTTACAAATGCCTTTAAAAACAAGTGTATAGAAGTCAAAACTATAAAAAATACTATGGATTGATCATAAATCATTTTAAAACAAATTTAGATTGATGTGTGAAATATCGGAACTGGCGACATACCATTTTGAATTATGATTTTCCCATTATGGCTGTAAAACCATTTATAGGGTTTTAAAACACTAAAACAGGCATGGAATGGTCAAAACCATATAAAAATACGTCATATTTATGTGTAATCATTGGAAACCCACCTATGAGTTATTTATGACATGTACAAATGGAAAAACATCAATCTGACAAGAGGTGGGTTAATAATGACTTGGTAAACACTTTACAAATTTACAAAAGCCTTAAAAACAAGTGATATATGGTCGAAACCTAGAAAAAAAGATTGATTTTCCTGAAATTAGGAATAAAATACTATATATTTAATATTTAAATGTATGAAATGACAAAATTCCATTTGTAATTATGGTTTTCTCTTTATGGATGTAAACACAGCTTTAGTGTTTTAAAACACTTACACGTGAGTGGAATGGTCAAAACCTTTATAAACGACATTTTACTGACATGGTATCATGGGAAAACCACCAATGGGTAATTTTTGACATCTACATGTAGACAAACATCAATATGAGATGTGGTGTGGCTATAATTACTCGGTAAACACTTCTTAATGCTACAAAGCCTTGAAAAATAGGTTTCGGGGGGGGGGTCAAAACTAAGAAAATGACATCTTATTGCACTAAAATTAGAGGAAAATAACCATATATTTAATTATGAAATGTTGTAACTGATGAGATATCATTATAAATTATTGTTCGCCTAAGATGACCATAAACAAATTTTAGTGTTTTAGAACACTAAAAGTTTTATAGAGTGGCCAAAACTATAGAAAACAACCTTAGATTTATGTTGAATCATGGTGAAACCACTGATGAGTTATTGTTTATGTTTACAAGTAGAAATCATGTTAATCCAACAAGAGGTGTGGGTGGAATGACTTGGTAAACATTTCTTAAAGTTACATAAGCCTTTGAAAACAAATGTTAGGTGGTTAAAACATATAAAAATATGTCTGATTTCCCTGAAATCAAATGAAAAAACCGTATATTGAATTTTTAATTTTAGGAACCAATGACACATCATTTTGAATTTAATCATTCCTATTATGGCATTATATGCTATTTAAGTTATTTAAAACACAAAAACGTCCATGAAATGTTCTAAACCATAGAAAAAACCTTATATTGACATGGAATCATGTGATAACCACTATCGATTTATTTTTAAAATATTGAACATGATATGATATCAACACCATTACAATTTTTTTATTCAATAAATGTCAATCACATCACACATTGATTTGACAATTAATTAGAATATTTGCATATCAATTTTAGTTTCAAGAGTTGAATCATATCTCAAATAGGCATGTTTATGATTTCAATGTGTTTTTCATTATATATTATTTATTATGTTAAAATATTTTTCATTTGATTAAAAAAATAAAAAAAATTCTGTGTAGCATTCTGAATATATTCTGTGTCCTTTATCCTTTACATTTATTTTATTAAATGTTATGGTTTTCATTGTTGTTGATAGATTCCACAAGTAGGTAGAAGGTTGGCCATTCCGATCCGTGTAATTATTCAGACGATAGTTGTGATGGTTCGTAGTATTTGTGGTATGTTAATAATTTATCAAATATTATACTATATTTATGATTTATTATTTTCAGTTTTATTTTTTTTTATTTTTAAATTGTTTACGAGATGACATGGTCAGTTTTAGTTGATGATATGATGTGGATGCAGACGAATATAGAGGAGGTCGTGATGTCGACATATATTGGTCATGAGTTCTTGGACATATTTTATATGAATATATTGATTACTAAGGTATTGGTTGAGTGATGTATGGGTTAACTAAGACTACAGTTATGATGAATACAGATGTTTTTGTATATCACTGTGGATGTATAAAATATATATGTTTCATTTATCATACATTCATGTTTTAGTTAATTTCATGTATGTATTTTTATATTAACAATTTTTCAATAATTATTTTTAACAAAAAACTAAGATTTAGTGGAACTTTTTAATAACCTCTTCTCAGTACATTATTAAAAATATTTTTAGTAGTGGTTACCCTTAACCACTGCTAAAAATAACTACCGCTAATATATTCAGCAGTGGTTAGATCCATTTTCTTTATTTTCCCCTCGGATTTTTATAAAACAACTACTAAATAAAAAATAAATCGCTACTAAATGCTCCAAATATGACATATATATAAACCATTGAGAAATTAAAGAAACTACAACTAAATGATTAGAAACCATAAAATACATGGTAGTTTTTTAACTATCATTATATTATTATAACATGGTCTAAAATGACGCGGGTTCAAAAAATTACCACTGATAATACCTTTTTTGTAGTACACTTTGATTAATTACACCTTATAATTAAAAATATATATATTTTTATATGTATATATATTGATAAATATACACATATAATTATAATTTTTATCTTAAAATAAAATAAAAATAATATATATAGTTACTTCCATGGCTTTAGAAACGATGGCTGTATGTAATGCCACGTTTTCATATTTGCATGGTTTGAGAAATCCATGACTATAAGTGAATCCACCTTGGACCTTTTCCATAGTTATCCCTAACTATGACAATTAATGATCATAAATCCCTTTTTTTTTCAAATCATGGCCATAACAATTTCAAGAAATGCATATTCTATTGTTTTTCAAACCGATGAAATATTTGGACTTACTACCATAGTTTTTTCTAACTATGGATATATCTTGATATACTACCATTTTTTCCAAACAGTGGTAGTAGGTGTTCTTGCAATGATTTCAAAAAATAATTGGGGTTTCCCACCATATTACATCACAATCCTATTTTCACTATTTTAAATAAATTGTTTTGTATGTATCCATATATCTACATTTTCCTCAATCCATGGCTATAGACTATACCAAAGAGGCCTACACCCAAAATTTTTCAATAACCACAAAATTATACCACACTATAAACATTGTTTTCAAAATTGTGGCTATAGATATGTTTCTATAGGACAATTTTTATTTGTTTTTAGTGGTGACTTCCATTGGGTATAGTATACTCATACCCTACATGAAACTCAAAACTATGAATAATATAAATGAATAACATGTGTTGTATACCATTCCCTGATAAATGTTAATGAATAATTATTTAACTATACACATATATAACAACACTAAGTGGAAGCCATAAGACCCCCTACACTATGGTGTATCCATGAGAAAAATTAGTCACCCAAATTATTGGGTGAGATCCACCTCAAATCCCGGAATATGCTACTATCCTGGGTAGTAAATGGATGAGTATAAAAGAGATTCTGGTATGATATAATTTCTAAGAGGATTAGGAATCATGGTGACACCATATTGGTAGTGAATATTCCTTTATATAGTCTGTTATGACTCTCTTAGGTATTTATAAATTAACTAATACGTTTCTCATCTTTTGATTTATTCATATGGTTATGATTTATATAACCCCTTTTACTATCTTACTCTATAATATATTTTATCTTATTATACATTTACTATCAATTCTACACATTCATGGAAGATAATTTTAATTTTAATCAATTATGTTTTCTCATCCATAAAAATCTCAGGAAGATATCATAATCATACAACATTAATTACAATATTACAATATAGCCAATTTAGTGTCAATTATATCACTATATCACATAAAATTAAATTAAAAAAATTAAACATAAAAAATGAATTTGGAGTATATATATCTTATATCATAGGATAAAAATATATAAAACCATATTATATGGGCCAAAACAAATTAGATATATAAGGGTTTTAAGGAACATATCCTTTAATTTCCCACTTGGACTAAGTCCTCATAGATTCTTTAACATTTAACCTTTAATTATATAATGTATAATAACTTGTAAAACCATTTCCATAAATCATTTAATAGTTTTGAAAACGCATTTGGAAGCTATCATAAATATTAATTTATATAACATAAGAAGTATTACCTTCTGGTTACCTATCCAAAAAACCTTTTGGATAATCTCATAAACACTTTTAGGGAAGATCTCTGCGTTTTATGAAACCCTTCTCCATATTTATTCAACATAAATGTTTTAAACCATATTCCTTTTCAACATTGAAAAAAATATTAATCCAAAAATTAAAAAATTTATGCAAAGTGTTTCCACTAGAAAAGCATTAGTTCTTCCAAAGATACTAAGGAATATGGAATCATCTCAATTAAAAACACGTGCCCCTATATTTTTTCCACTAGTAATATTATATAAAAGAATTAAGGTTTCACATAATTTCATTGTCTAAGAGATCAAGTAACCATGATACATTGATTTTATCAATCCCGATAACTACTCATGAATTATCCATTGTTTGAAAATAGAATTAGTTGGTCGAAAAATACATCACAAGTCAATCATCTAATGGACAATCACATCACATTCCATTCATCCAAAAATATTAGTACATTTTGTGTCTTATCTAGGAAGGACCACACACTTCTATATTCTATATCTATTAAGAGACCATATGTAATACAAGTCATATGAGATGAGAAATCCCATATTTTAAAATCTTAAATTAATGAAATGATTAATAATATACCCAATAACCCCTCATTAGTTTATAATTATGGATTTTGTAATAAGTAAATAAAATATGAAGGTTCTCTTGATAGGAATACAACCAAACTATATTAAAAGAAAATACAAATATGATCCATCCACCCCCATCATAACAAATACAGAGTGTATTTCACTTATATAGACTACATCATGTGCTACATGGTGCCAAAAATATGTTTTTTCCTTAAAATAATATTCAATTTCTCTTATATGAAACCATTATCATTATAAAATTAACATTTCATAAAAAACTACAACAGTCTATCGATGAACATAATTTTTAGGATAACTGAACATTTCAATCGGAGAGGATAATTAATATTTCCCTTCTTGCGTATATTCAACCAACCTGAAATCATGTTAATGTTGAGGCTATATTATATATAACATGTACTATATATATTCCAAAAATAATTTTTGAATTAAGAGAACATACATAATCACATTTACCAATCTCTCACATACAATAGACACCAAGATCAAAATTAGGGTTTTCACACTACTAGGATTTTTTTAAACACATTAAATATATGTGTAATTATTAACATATCTCTATGTAACCCCTTGATAAACCCTCCCTCAAAACTACATAGTGAGTAATAACTATGAAGTAAAATAGATTGAATAATAAAGAGGCATACAAATCGTATTCCTAATTTCTAACTCTTTAAACATAATTTTTAAGTGCCTTAATTCCATATCATCTAATAATATGATGTCAACAACTTATGTTGTTTAATTGAAACTCTTTCAATGTCTATTTTCATCATCATTATTTGAACCCTTTAACTCAAACTTTTCCATTAAAATATTTTAGAAAAAAATATTACTCATTATATTAACATCTCATAGGCATACCCTAAACATTTTAGGATATTAAGTGTCATTGACTTTGTATCTTAACTGGTATAATCCTTTATTTATTAAATTTGAAATTCTATAAGTGAAAAAATACTCCCTATATCCTCTTAGAAACTATAATTTCTTAATAATGTCATTCTAATTGAAAAAAGATTTGGTTTTTGGAAACAATACTTATATTATTGTATGAGTGTATTAACAAATAAACTATTTATCTATATCATATTTTATATTCCATGTACTTACATAATTATTCTCATAATATGTTTTTATTTTTTTAAATATTCTTCTAATGGGTGGTAGGATTAAATTTCTAATTTTGTATCTCTTAATTGAATAATATACATTATCCTGGGTAAAATAATTTTACCCTTTTATTATTTTAATAAAATTTATAGAATCTAATAAAACACAAACCATGTGTACTAAAATTTCATCTCATATTGTTCATGATAACTCATTATTTAAAAACATGTGTCATCCCATTACCTTTCTGTCAAGTAGAAATTAAACAAATATCATTTTTCCATTTTTTTATATCCAGGTCGGGCAGAGAAGGAGTTGGGAGGATACATATAATGTTTATGTCAGATATTTTTTGGATTTTTATCATAAAACATGTTGCTTTGTAGCCTACTGTGGAATTTCACACCACGTAATATGAGTTCATTCCATGTAAATTAAAAAATAATAATTAAACAAGTTTAATAAAAGATTAATGCTTTTTTATATTTTTTGGGGATTAAAATTTTACAATGTTTAATTGGGTTACACATCATGTAATGTATCGAGTGTTATTTTAAAATATGAATATCAAATGAAAATTATACTTCATCCTCTACAAAATTCCTTTCTCTCAACCCATGATCCATCCCAATGTGATTTTGGATCCCTTAAAACCTTTCGGGTTGTTTCATTCAGTGATTGATCATTTGTTCAGTTCTGGTGTGCCTTTTTTTGGTTGAGTTCCTTGATATTTTTCACTGTTATTATTGATTATGAGTTCCATTGTGAGCATTGTGTTTCTGTGAGGTAGGTTGGTGGTTCATTCCTAATGAAATTTTTTTATTAACTGTAAATTTATTTATTTAATTTTATTTATTTGGTTTAAATTAATAATCAGGATTTCAATTACATTACTTTCAATTGGTTTGTGGAAAAAACCCAATTCTATTGAATTGGGTTATATGGTATAATAAAATTGAATTCTAGTAATAAATTTTGAAAACCCTCAATTACATTAAATGGGAATGTGATTGTGAAATTGATGAATAATAATGGAGATTAAAATTATTGTATTTAAATAGCTAAATTTATGGAAATTGTTTCAAAGAATTTATTAACTTTAATTGTGGGAATTTATTTATGGGGATTTTATTGTGAAATTGAAATGAAAATTTATTTCAAATTAAAATTTTCAAAAAACCGATTTAAATGTTCTATTATAAACCTTTGGGTTTTATCTTTGAGCAATTCATGTTTTGATTAAAAACCCGTTTTGTGGTTTTAAATGGAAACTTTTCATTTTGGAATTGAGGGAATATGATTTAATTTTAATTTATGATTTCTTGATATAAATTTCCCATCATTAATTGGTACTTTATCACATGAAATACTATGTAGATAACGAGTTATTAGGGAAAAAGACACTAGGATGGGAAATTCTTAATACCATATTGATTCTTTACAACTCTAACATAAACTATTTGGCACATTTTATACCTCAGTAAGATGGAACAGATTTCTCTTTTACTAGTGTCTTGGAACATGTGTACACATTATCGTTATCATTATATAAGAGGGTGAGGATCCCATAACATGGAACTATCAAACCCCTTGGTTCATGAACATGTGGATTTCTTGGTTATATATGTGATATAAACATATGCTAGTGTTTTAAAACAATTTCACACCCCTTTGAATTTATAGAATCTATTTTATATAAAACTTTTTGATAGTCCACTGGTTGAAATGATTTTGATCATTTGAAATGTAAAGAATGATTTGTTTAAATATTCATTTCAAATTTCAACCTAGTTTATTTAAAATTGAATGCTATTTATTTGGTTAATTTAATGTTTTCATATCTTATGAAATCCATTGTAAGACCCTATCATGCTTTTAGATTATACCCTAACTATACATTCTATTGTTTGTAAATTATATCCTTCCAGTTTGGAGAAGGTGTAAAACAGCACTTAGTGGTGGTTCTAGTTATTAATCCGTGGACATGGAGACTTACACCTTCTCGTACTAGGGGTTTTGTCCTATTTTATTGATCTTTGATGTAGTACATTGGATTTTCATAACTATTGGACTTTTGGAACACTTATCACATTGGAATTTATCTTGTATTCAAGATGACTTGTTTATCTTTTCTTCCACATTATTTGTGGTAAAACACATTCCCATATTAATTTTTTATGATGAAAGGTGCTTGTTTCTTACTCATGGGGATCACGAATTCCCTTTGGGATCTTTCATTGCCAACTTGGTTATTGTGTTACTAGGGAACCTATGCTAGTTTGTGACAAGGTGTTATTAGAGCTCAAGGTTGATCTTTTTTCTTATAGTTAGTATACATTACATAATATTATTATAGATTTAGATGTATTTGTGATTGAGTATATAGACAACTCTAACAGAAAACCTGTAGTCTCCAAGGGTAGTTTTGGGATATATATCTTGAGGATTAGTTTTATTCTTTTCCATACATTTGATTTGGTCAGATTGAAATCCAAATCATGTTTATTTTATCGTCTATGATTGAATTCCCTTATCACTCTCATTGAGTGTTATTCAAATATATTAATTTTTTTTATATTGTGTGGCACCATGCCTCTAATAAGATGTGCGGATTCTAGAGAATGTTGCTGATGAAACTCTATGACAAATTTCTCTAGTTGATCTGATTCGGGTTGAGGTGATTGTGCGTATGGTCCAGGCTATAGGACAAGAACATCCACTAATTCTCTTTCAAGCTCTATCTGTATAACTTATGAAATAAATTATTTAGATTAGTTATCTAGAGTTTCTTCACAAGAATCCACCACCATTCGAAGGCTCTAATGAGCTTTAAGAGGGTGAGGAATGTTTGAGAAAGATTTAGCTCATTTTTTGGGTAATTGGAGACACACGAAAAAATCAAGGTAATGTGTCCCACCTTCATGATTGAGGGAATGAGAAGAAGATGGCGGGACACAATGGTGACGGTGAAGAAGCATGCCATCTTAGATTGTAAATACATCAATGTTTTTTTAATCAACTAGATCTCTATGGAGTAAACTATGTTGGCTAAGGAAACTATGTTTTTCAATCTTGAGAATGATAAAAATACCATGATATAATATGAAAACAATTTTTATGTAATTGTATAGTTTGAACATGAGATTGTAATGAATGAGAAGATGGAGGCTCAATAGTTTGAATTGTTAATTCAAAAAGATATACATTATTAGGTTTTCATATTAAAGCTTGATTCTTATTTTGATGTGACAGATACAGAGATGTAGGTCAAAATAGAGATGGATAGAAAGTTAGGGTAATCAAGATTTCCTTTTTCGCCTAATGGCAGTGTGAATTACTCTAAGGTAAAGAGGAATCATGATCATAATCATGGTGGTTATTAATAGCAGTATTTTTTAAACATAATTCATTCTCTAGTATAGGTCCTTCAATTTTTTATATTTGTGAAAATCTAGGACATTAATTGATGGTTTCCACTGGGGAACCCAAGAACTGTGGATCTGTTGGGTGATAGGGTCACTTGCAGAAGTTCATCCAAATCTATTCCACCTAGTGCAGTGGTACGAGATCATCAACACCTTCTAAATCTTTAGCGTAATTAGATGCTTCATGAGTAAAAGGGTTCTAGGTAGATGCATCTCAAACGAAGCTTCTTCACACAATAGAAGAGTCTCTGAAGGAAGTAGATACATGTCCATCAATCGTGAGAGGTACCATCACTATGAAATATTCATTAGTGACTACTTTATTTATTACTGGTGCATCTCATTCATTTATTTTAACCATCATGGATAATCTACTAAATCCTCCCATGGATCATTTATCTTATGTAATAGATATTACTAGACCACATGAAACGAAGATAGAACAATGTATTCATAGTTCCACCTGTTTATTATCTCTATAAGATGTTTATCATGGTTGGAGATTTATGGTTCATGATATGAAACCACATGGAATATTATTTTAGATGGATTTTTCTATGGACAGTAATGCGTGAATTTATTGTTATCTTATATGGGTCTCCCTTACAACACCTGATGGTGTATTTCATATCTTTCAAGGAGAATGGGACCCAAGTTAGAGAAGATTCAGAACATCTTATCCAAAGTTGGGGGAGTGATATTTGTGTTTTATTTTGATATGGAGAAAGAATCTTTGAGTTGTGATCTCCCTCTAGTTGAAGTTGAGTTTCCTGACGTGTTTTATTTTTACATCTCTTGTCTGCCACCGGTAATGGAGGTTTAGTGTTCTATTTATTTAGTACCCATTACACAACCAGTTTCAATTCTTTATTACCACATGGAACCAGCTAAAATGAATGAAATGATGACTTGGTTGGATGATATTCTAGAGAAAGTACTTATATGCACGATTGTGTCACCTTGGATGGTGCCAATTCTGTTTTCCAAGAATATTGATGGTTCACTCCACTTATGTGTTGATTATCAAAAACTCAATTGGGTTATGGTAAATAAAAAGAATCTATTTCCATGGAGTATTGATATATATAATCATTTGAAATGGGAGAAGTGGTTCGTGAACATTGATATTCATCCTAGATACCATCAGTTGAGAATAACGAAACATGATATTCAAATAACCACATTTTGGAGAAGGTATGAGCAATATGAGTACCTTATTTTTTCTTTGGTTAACCATTTCTTCTACAGTCTTTATGGTTTTGATGAACATGATATTCATGATTATATTGAGACCATTTTGGTAGTATTTTTGGATGACATCCTAGATTATTATATGTATGAATAGGATAATGTGCTTCATCTGAGAGTAGTTTTGGAATTTTTGAGAAATCATCAGTTTTGATCCAAGATATCGAAATATGATTTCTAGATTTGGGTAACGAATTTCTCGGTACACATTGTGTCATAATTTTGATTATTATTTGGTCATGATAAGGTGATGGATATTATGAAATGGGAGAAAAAATTAAATGTGTTCATGATTTTGATCTTTTTGGGTTTAGTTGGGTATTTTAGCTAGTTTATAATGGAAATTTCATCGTTTCTTTTTTTAATGACCACTATAACATGGAAGGGAGTGATGTTTTCTTGAAATGAGAAACAACAAAGTTATTTTATCGGTCTAAGACATATTTTTACTACAACGGTATTGTTGAATATCTCAAAGGCTGGGCAAGGCTATGTGGTCTAATATGATGTATTGAATTTAGGTTTGTGTTGTGTTATTATGTAGGGTGATCATGTCATTGCCTATGGATCTAATCAACTTATCCCACATGATAAGAATTATTCTATTCATAACCAGATAATTATATCTATTATGCACACACATAAGGGTTGGTGATATTACCGTTATAGAGAATTTTATTCTCTATATTCAGACCATAATATATTGAGTTATATCTTCCCTAAAAAATGTTGGAATCTCCACCAGAGGCATTGGGGTGAATACCTACAATATTTCAATTTTTACATCACATATACCCTGAAAAAATCAAATGTCATCATGAATAGTTTGAGTACACAACTTCCAACTCCAATCATGAAAAAATATTCAGAGGAGTGGAACTTAATGGATCCCTTTGAATAGTTGCATATTGGAGTCTAGAAATTAGGGGATGTGGTTTCTCTGTATAATATTCAGTTATAATCCACTCTTCAGAAGATGATTTTTCAGGATTAGATGATTGATGATGAGTTCCAGAGCATTAGAGACTCTGTTTCTGGTGGAGAGATCATTTTTAACATTTCATTCTCCACTAATGGAATTCTATGCAATTATAATCTTCTTGTTCTTCTATTAGTTGTAATGAATGATTTTATGGGGGATTAACATAATTCCTAATGGGTCATGTAGCTAGATTCCACTAAGATCTCTATGATATGTGGCAACAATTATGGTGTCCATGTATGAGATAATGCATTGCTAAGCATGTGTCTCACTTCTATACATGGGAACATGTTATGGTCGAACACCAAAAATCCCTATCTTTTTTTTTCACATCCAATGCCAACTTCAAATTGGGATGCGATTTATATGGAACTTTTGGTTGGGTTTCCATATACCTAGAGAAAGAATAAAACAATATGTGTTGTGGTCTATAGAATGATAAAATCAATTAAATATATATTCATTCGTGATAAAAACAATGTTAAGGAGTTTGGAAATCTCTATGTAAAAGAGACTATTCAATTTTAGGGATCCTTTTGAGGCATTGTGTGACTGGTCTAGAAGATCTCTATTGTGTTGGTCAGATATTGGTGAGAGTTCCTTGGTTGGACAGAGCTTTGTTCAAGACTTGACAAAAAATATTCAGTTGATTCAATATATAATGTCGATGGTATTGAGAAGGTATAAGTCTTATGTTGATCACTGCCATAGACCATTTGAATCTTCAGTTGGTGACCATGTATTCTAGAATGTTTCACCTTGGTCAGTTTATTAATTATTTAGGAGGATTGGGAATCTTTCTACTCATTTTGTGGGACCCTTTGAGGTTGTCGAACAGGTGGGAAAATTGTATTATAATTTACCACTTCCACCGTAGGTGATGTCAATAAATAACATGTTCCATGTTTCTCAACTATAAAAGTATTTATCTGAGCCATCTCATGTTCAGAGATGGATTGATATGGGAGTTAAATACAATTTATTTATGACTAAATGGCCACTAAGGTGAGTTGATTCTAAAAATAGGGTACAACATTGGAGGATGATGCATTTATTTCAAGTTATATAGAAGCATAATTGAGGTTTTCATGAGACATGGGTATGTGAGGTGATGATATGAGAGTTGTGGCCTCACCTTATTGATATAGATGCTTCTTAACATGCTTTTCAGGGACATAAAATTTTTATAGTGGGGAGGTTGTAAGATCCTATTACATTTTTGTTAGGTATTATTTAAAACCTTGTCATTATTTTCCTTTACCGTTATCTCAGTAGAGATAAAAAAGAGTTCATAGGATACCTATAATAGTGAAGTCATAGATATGTTGGATTTTACTCAAAAGAAACTTGTTTGTACTATAGCCTACTAGGGGTTGAAACACTATATAATATGGTTACACTCAATGAAAATTCTAAAATAATAATAAATCCATTTTTAATAAAAGGAAAAGGGTTTTCCCAGGATTTTTGGTTTTGATAATTAAACAATGTCTAATTGGGTTATAAATTGTGTAAAGTAATATGTTTTGTTTTTAAATGTAGTTTGGATTAAAATTATTCTTTATCTTATCCAAGATTCTATTATCTCAACCCAAGATCCATCCCCAGATAATTTTAGAGCCATGAAACCCTTCTAGGTCATTTTCTTCAGCGTTTGATCATTATTACTGTTACGGTGTGACGTTTTGGGTTGAGTTTCTAGATCTTATGTGCTTTTAGCATATAGGCAGTTTCCATTGTAGGATTTGTGTTTCTAAGAGGAAGGTAGGTGGTTCTGTCCTGATGCCCAATTTTTATTAACCCTAAATTTGATTTATTTAATTCAATTGATTTATTTAGAAACAAATGATTGATTTCAATTAAATTTCTTTCAATTGTTTTTTTGGAAAAACAAAAATCTATTAAATTAAATAATTTGGTGTGGAAAATTTAATCTTGGAATGAAACTAGGAAAAACTTCAATTATATTGAATTGGATGGTGATTTTGAAATTGATGGAAAATTTTGGAGATTTAAATTGTTTAATTTAAATTGGGAAAATGGAGGAAATTGTTTTTATTAAATTATTGAATTTAATTATGGGAATTTAATTATGGGAATCAAATTGCGAATTGATTTCAAATTCATGTTTTTGAAAAATAGTTTGAAATGTTTTTGACAGAAACCTTTGGGATTTATCATGGTAAATGATATGTTTGGATAAATTTTTTTTTGTAGTTTTAAATGGAAAATCTACATTTTTGAAATGAGTGAATGAGATTTAATTATATTTTAAGTGTCACAAACCTGCCCAGGTACCCTGGTAACACAATAACCATGCCAACCTTGACATAGCCCAAAGGGTGTTCCCAATCCCCACGGGTCAGCGACTAGCACTTGGCATCATATAACATACAAGTGGGAACGATTTTTCTATAATAATGCGGAATAAAAAGATAACTAAGAAGTATGATTAATAAAAGAAACTCCACTAGGAGTGATGTACCAGGATAAATCATGTCATAAAAACCCCGATGTACTACATCCCAATAACTAAAAAGCGGAAAACAACTCCAAGGTCCCTAAGGACAGTACTCTCCAATACCAAATCTCAGCAGCTGTATCCACATCCTAGAGATCCCTTCCTTTTTCTCAAACTTAGAAGAAGAAAAACAATAAACACATAAAGGAAAAGGTAGGGTGTGATCCTAATCCAAGTAGGATACTACCAAAGTTTCCTTAACAGATCCCAAATATAGATTATCCAATAAAATATTTCAATATTAATGTAAACAGGTTTGGAAATTCAAAAGAATATTTATACAAAACATGCTATACATTTTCAAAATGTTGGAAAAATAATTTATGAAAAAGCTTTACAATGATGGAATATTTTTAAAATAATGTCTTAAACAAAAAATTTATATCAATCAGTTTGAAAAAATTTAGAAGGCTTGTAAAGTAGTTCAAAAGCCTTAGCAAACATTATATCTCACAAATAAATAGTCAAGTTAGAAATATGGTCATATCCTAAAAGGTAAGATAGTATTAACCAGCTATAGGATTCCACACTCTCTATGGGAACTCAACATAATGTCTATACACAGATCCCTATGATATTGGCCAAAGGAGACTCGTCACCAACCCATTCGGGATGTGACCCGCCGTAAGTATGTTTTAGAACGTTGTTGTATCGTAGAGTGTATACAATTAACTCATTAACAACCTAAGGCTTGCATGAACTATTACATGATGGTAGAATTATTTCAAGTCTTCTTAAAATACAATCAATCCCATTATTCCATTTCAAAATTTCCAATTTCTTTCCATTTAGAACCAAACAGGTTTTATTTAAAAACATGCCTTTTTAAAAGACAAAACCACAGGGTTGCTATCAAATACTTTTAATCCATTTTCACCAGTTTTAAATCCATTAAAAACCAATTCCATCATTACACAATTTATTTCTACAATTAAATTCAACAATTTAATTGAAATCATTACCATCAACTAAACAATTTAAATTAAAAAATTTAATTAGTCCAATTTCCATAAACACAACCAATTCAATGGAATCAGTGGTTTTCTAAATTTCCATTCCCAAACCTTTTCAAATATCCCAATTCACGATAATAGAGTTTTTATCAATTTAATTGAAATAATATTTGATCAGTCTAATTTAAATCAACAATTGAAATAAATCAAGAAATACAATGATAATCAATTTGGGAAGTCGGGATGGAACCAGAAACCTCAAGGGCATTGTTGTCAGTGGAAATGATAAACCACCCATGTGTGGTTCAATACACCTCCTAACGACCTTATTATCATAATTGTCGACACACCAATGATCAACGTTCATCAAGGGTACCTAGAACTAAAACATCTATTGTATTTCACAAGGAATAAAATATTACATCCGATTATATTTTCTCTCTCGAGGATAATATATGGATTATCATATTATGTTAACAATTTCAATCATAATAAACATCCATATGAATAATTATAAACCTATTTAAATAATCATATCCATATGTTTTATTTCACATGAAAATAAAATATCACATTCGATTATATTTTTTCTCTCCTGGATAATTCTGGAATTATAATTTTAATTATCACATGCGATGATACTTCCACTATCCTCAATAAAATTCCAAATTATCATTTTATGTCAACACATATATTCACAATATATTCCTTATAATAATTATAAATTACATATGATATTATAAAATCTTTAGATTAAAATGATAACACTTGTGGTAGTCCTTAATATTCATTGATAATTTAAATAATTATCCTTTGATAAATTCTTTTAAAAATTATCATTTCGAAAACTCACAATTATCTCATGATTATTCATTTTAATTATAATTTTATAAATATTTATAATTATCATTTCAAAAAAATTAGTAATTATTATTTGATGATTCTTTATAATTATTATTCGATAAAACATAATTAATCTTTGATAATCCCATTAAAATGTTTATTTGATAAGTTGTTGTGATTATCATTTGAAAATTCATAATAATTATCTTCTGATAAATTTATTTAAAAAGATCAATTTAGAAAGTGGAAAATCATATTTAATAATACACTTCTGAATTCAAATAAAAAAACATTATTTAGGTTCTTCTCATTGAGACGAGTCCAACGACACCGATAGTGTGTAATTCCAACCAATATCATAGAAGTTATTGAATTTATAAGAGTAGAAGAAATAATTGAAAATAATAATAAAATGTAAATAAATAAATAAATAAAACATACCATCTTCAACCCTATGAAACTTTTCACCCCTCCATGGAAGGTTCCTCCCCTTGGTTAGATATGTCACACAATGCTTGGTAAAGGAGAGCAACGACCACGTTAGTGTAATGAATCCGATCGAATTTGACCTACACACATGATGAAAAAGGATAGGATATTTCAATGAAAACCAAAATATGTTGGAAATCATAAATTCTGAAACCCCCTATTTAATCTAGGTTTCCATCGATGGTTGATGGTAGAGTTGTTAATTTGACTCATTTAATGTGTTCATGATTTTTTTGGGATGAAATGGGTTAAAATGGCGTTTTTTGGAATTCAACTGATGTATCAAAGGTGGAGTTCTATGGAAGAAGATGAGTGAAACATTCAAACATTTTTTTAATTCTTTTAATATATTTAATAATTAAAAAAAATAAATGATACCACAATCCCATTGAGAATAAATGTCATACTGTGCCAAGGGTAAACACCCTATTCCGGACCCAACGGTAGTCTCAGATTTCTCAAACGATGAGCGGTTTGAGATATATTAATGATTTTTTTAACGAATACTCGGAATACTTAACTAATTAATATAAAAAGTGTTATTTTTTTGAATGAGACATCCAAACACCTGATGAAGACAAATGTTATACCTTGTTTATGGTAAAAACCATGTTCTATACCCAACAGTGGTCTCAGATTACCCATACGACACACCATTTGGGATATATTTAATTATATTTAACAAATAATATATTAAATTTTATTTAAAAACATTATCTCACAAATGAGGAATCCAAATGTCCAGCGGCTTCAAATGTTATACCCCTCCTAGGGTAAAAACCATATATCAGACATAACTGTGGTCTCAAATTTCTCATACGACGGACCAATTTGGAGTTATTCAATTATTTTGAATAAATTTCTCATTCATAAAATAATATATTTAAGATTTTTATTACATACTATTTGAGACTTTGCAAATCTCAAAAACTCATACTTAGTGTTTAACTCATAAAATATTCAATGGAATATTCTAGAGTATTAATTAGGCAGTTTACAATTACGCGACATGTTTTACAAAAAAATACTTTTCATTGATAAATCATTTTTTTACTTATTACATTAAAAATTTAACACATGAGGGTTTAGAAATATCTTATCAGTAACATGATGTTACAATATCCCCACCATAGGAACTTTCTGTCCCCAGAAAGTCTATGAAGAAGCCTGCACGTCAAAAAGACAAGACCATTGTCTTCTCACCAATGCCTCCATCTGTCACATCTCAAGAGAATTAGAACCATGATTCCATATAATATGAACCAGAGGTATCATTCTCCCACGATGTACCTTGGTCTCATAATTAACTACCACAACTTGTCATTTAGTCATAGATAAAACAGGTTCCACTTCAAGATCATGATAACTCAAAACATAAGATGGTTCAGATAAATTCTTTCGAAGTAGAGATACATGAAACATATTATGTATCAATGTCAGATGCGATGGAAGTTCTAAATGTTAGACAACATTACACACCTAATCAATAACCTCAAAAGATCCCACAAAATAAGGAGAAAACTTCCATTGCCTCCCAAACCATTGATGACCCATCCAAGGTAAAACCTTCAAGAATACATGGTTACCAAAACTTCTACTTCGAGTTGTAGAATGTCTTAGTGATTCCTAGGTGCACAACCCCTTGTAAATTAAGATAATCCCCCATTATATCCTTCTTTGTAACTAACAGTGCAACATAACAGTTCTGATAACACAGAACACCCTCATTGGAGAACAACCACTAGACATCAGTCTCCCCACCACAAAGAGAATATTTAATGATTAGAGAATTCATTAACAAGATTTATTTCTTTATGAAACATTTCAAGTAGAGAATATGTTAGAGAACCATCGGATTTGATGGTGGAGAGAACCAGCAGAGCCCCAGGTGACACACATGTGTGAATAATGGCTTTCTTAAAAAAATCGTCTTGGTATGACATTAATTCTTTCAGTTAAACTGGAGACATTTAGTAAGAGGGAAAGAAACTGGTTGAGTTCCAAACATTAATTAAATAGAAAACTCAACATCAGTTACCATTATAAAACCATGGAAGTCAGACAGAAAAATTTCAAGAAACATAATGATGACTGGAGGGAGATCACTACTCATCGAATCTCTCTATAGATTAAAAGTAAACACTTATATAAATTTCCCCAAATCCAGATAAGATGGTTCGACTCTGATCATCCTTGGGTCACATTCATCTTGAAAGACCAGAGGCACACCACTAGGTGTAATAATGTAATCATGTCGAAGATAGAAATCAATCCAGGATTTATTGGTAACGAGCCAATCCATCCCAAATATGATGTTAGTAGATTTAATGTTGAGTACCAAAAAACCCCAAGTATGTTTGACAACTGATAGAGAGAATTCTCAAGAGGGATTATGGAGGCCCTTCTCTCTCTCTATACCAAGGGGTATTGTATTATACATTACACTATATAAAATCTACATAAGATGATTTAGCAGATTAACAGTACGAGTTGAAATAAGTGAGTGAGATGCACTAATATCAAAAGAGTAGTCACTACGACAAATCTATAGTAATAGTACCACTCACAGTTGTTGGATCAGTATCTGCTTCCACTGGGGACTCTTTCACTTCATGAAGAAGCTTCGTTCTGGATGCAGGTGGCTATAACCCTTTTGTATGTGAAGCATTTGATTCCTTGCAGTTTTTTAAGGATTTGATGATCTCATGTCACTACGTGGAGTGGGAAAGATGTAGCATAACTTCTGCAAGTCCTACAAATGTCAGTAGGATCCATATTTCTTTTTTTTACTCAGACATGAAAAATTCCATAGCTTTAGCCAACACCATTGGCTACAGATAGAACTATCTGGTGAAAAGAACCTTGATGTCCCTACAATCCAATCCCTTAGGTTTTTTTGTCGTCACTATCATGTCCCACCGTCTCCTTTTTGGTCCCTCCAACACAAAGAGAGCACACTTCACCTTGATCTCATCCATTGTCTACAAGAACTAAAACAAATGTTCTATCCTGCCCATCTATTCCTTAGAATGTTGAGGATCAGTGGAGCCTTTGAAAACTGGTGGTCTCTGATGAAAGAACTATTGAGAATAAATTTTGAAGAACACACCCCATTTTCCATAGTTGAATCCTAAATGGGGGCTAGAGTTGGTGCCTATACCAATGCTTGGATAGTGCACACAATCCCTTCAACTTTGCATAGGTCCACTTGAAGATTCACTCATAGATGTTCTGAATTATCCACTTCTTGTATCTGATTCAAATGTATTCTAAGAGGAATGATGTTACACAACATCAGTATAAAATAAGGAATAATTTAGATTAACACTCAGACTGAGTAATGAGAGAAATTATTCTCAATAGGAGGAACAAAAAATATTTGGATTTCACTTTATCCAAATCACAATAGGGAAACTACTGGAACTAAACCACAAGACGTCTTTCCATAACCACCCCTGGTGACTTAAGGTTCACTGTAGTGAGATCTAGACAAGCACTCAATCACAACTACCTCCTATGTCTTGATAAGAATACTCAAATGCATACTATCATCAAGGAAAGATTCTTAACCTACCTTTGATACCACTTTTTCAAGAACCATCCCAGTACCCTGGTAACCCGATAACCGAGTCGGCCCGGACATAGCCTAATGGGCGTTCTTGATCACCACGGGTCGGCAACTAGCACCTGGCATCGTATAACAAACAAGTGGGAATGATTTTTCCATAATAATGTGGGAGAAAAAGAAAACCAAGCAGTACACATAACAAAAGAAACTCTATTGAGAGTGTTGTACCAGAATATAACATGGAATAAAAATCCCAAGGTACTACAACCCATGTACTAAAAAGGGAAAACCAACTCCAAGGTCACTAAGGACACAACTCACCAAGACAAAAGCTCAAAATCTGTATCCACATCAAAGATATCCCTTCCCATTTCTCGAACCTAGAAGAAGATAAAATACAAACACCCAACGAAAAATGTAGGGTGTGAGCCTAAGCCCAGTAGGATACCCCCAAATATTCCATAACAAATTCCAAATATATATTATCCATAGAAAAACATTCAATTTTAAAGTAAACAGGTTTAGCAATTCAAAATCATATTTAAACAAAACATGCTTTAAATTTTCAAAATGTTGGAAAAATACTTTAAGCAAAGTCTTTAAAATGATCCAATATTTCTAAAACAATGGATTAAATAAATCATTTATATTAAACATTTTATATAAATTTGGAAGGCATGCAAAGCAGTTCAAATGAATTGGCATACATTATATCTCACATATAAATAAACAAGCGAGAAACATGGTCATCAAACAAAAGGTATGATAGTATTAACTAGCAATAGGATTCCATACTCTCTATGTGAACTCAGAAAAATTTGTATACACACGTCCCTATGACAATGGTAAAAGAAGACTTGTCACCAGTCTGTCAGGGATATGACCTGCTGGAAGTATGTTTTAGAACATTGTTGTAGCGTTGAGTGTATCCAATTAACACACTAACTACCTAAGGTTTTTATGCACTCTTACATTACGAGAAAACTATATTAAGACTATTCAAAAATACAATCAATCCCATTCTTACATTTCAAAAGTTCCAATTTATTTCCATTTAAAACCAAACCGGTTTTATTCGAAACCATGCCTTTTCACAAGATAAAACCATTGGGTTGCTATCAAATAATTTTTAGACATTCTCACCAATATTAAATCCATTAAAAAAAATTCCAGCATAACACAATTTATTTACACCATTAAATTCAACAATTTAATTGAAAAAATTTCTATCAAATCTACAATTTAATTCATCCAATTTCTATAAACACAACCAATTCAATGGAAACATGGGTTTTCTAAATTTCCATGCCAAACCCATTTCAAATATCTTGATTCACTGGAATTGAGTTTTTATCAATTTAACTGAAAGCAAATTTGAGCAATTGAATTTAAATCAATAATTGAAATAAATCAAGCAATCCAAGGATAATCAATTTGAAAAGTTGGGACGGAACCAACTACCTCAAGGACATTGATGTCAGTGACAATGATAAACCATCATGTGTTGTTCAATACACCACTAAACGACCTTATTATCATAAGTGTCAACCCACCGATGGTCGACGTTCATCAAGGATTCTTAGAACCAAAACATCTATTTTATTTTATAATGAATAAAATATTACATCTGATTAAAATTTCTCTCTCCAGGATAATCTCTGGATTATCGTATTATGTTAATGCATGCAATAGTAATAAAATTCCATAAGAATATTTTTAAAACTCATTCAATAATGGTATCCCTATATTTTATTTCACAAGAAAATAAAATATCACATGTGATTACATCTTTTCTCTCCTATATAATTATCGAATTATCATTTTAATTATCACATGTGATGATACTTCAACTATCCTCAACAAAATTCTAAATTATCATTTTATCTCATCACATATGTTCATAATATTTTCCTTAGAATAATTATAATCCACATATGATATTATAATATATTTATATTAAAATGATAACACATGTGATAGACCTTTATAAATATTCATTGATAATTTAAATAATTATTCTTTGATAAATTCTTTTAATAATTATCATACGGAATACTGATGATTATCTCATGATTATTAATTGTAATTATCATGTGATAATTATTTATAATTATCATTTCAACATGAAGTGGAAATTTTCATTTGATGATTCTTTTCAATTATTATTCGATAAAAAATAAATAATATTTAATTATCTCCTTAAAATTATTATTTGATAAGTTGTTGTGATAATTATTTGTAAATTCTTAATAATTATCTTATGATAAATTTATTTAAAAAGAAACATTTGAAAAGTGGAAAAGAATATTGAATAATACACTATTGAATTCAAATAAAAAAATGATTTAGGTTCTTCTCATCAAGATGAGTCCAACAACACTGATGGTGCATAATTCAATCCAAAATCATATATGTTATTGAATTTAGAAGAATAGAAAAAATAATTGAAAAAATTAATAAAAGGTAAATAAAAAATAAATAAAACTTACCTTATTCAACCCTACACAACTCGTTCCCCCTCAATCTAAGGTTCCTCCACTTGAGTAGATCTGTCTTGCAATGCTTGGGAATGAAGAGTAGCGACCACGTTAGAGTAATGAGTCTGATCCAATTAACCAACACCCATGCTGAAATAGGTTCAGCTATTTCAATGAAACTCAAAATTCATTGGTAATCAAAAATTCAGAAACCTCCTATTCCATCTAGGTTTCCACCTATAATTGATGGCAGTGATGTTAATTTACTCATTTAATTTGTTCAGTATTTTTTTGGGTTGAAACGGTTTAAAATGGAGTTTTTTTGGAATTCAACCAGTGTATCAATGGTGGAGTTATGTTGAAGAAGATGACTAAACAAAGGAAACATTTTTTAATTCTATTACTGTGTTGAATTATTTAACAAAAACTAAATGATTCTAAAATCCCTTTGTGAAAAAACGTCATACTATGTCGATGGTAAACACCCTGTTCCGGACCCAACAGTGGTCTCATATTTCTCAAATGATGAGCCGTTTGAAAGATATTAACGATTTTTTAATGAAAACATAGAATAATTAACTAATTAATTTGAAAATTGTTATTTTTTAGCGAGGAATCCAAACAATTGATGCAATCAAATGTTATACCCTATATATAGTAAACACCACTTTCTCGACCCAACAATGGTCTCAGATTTCCTATACGATGCACCATTTGGGAGATATTTAATTTTTTTAATAAATAATATATTAAATATTATTTAAAAACATTATCTCACATGTGAGGCATCAAAAAGTTCGACACCTTTGAATGTTATACCCATCCTAGGGTAAACACCATATTTCGGAAATAACAGTGGTCTCAAATTTCACATAAGACAGACTACTTTAGAGTTATTAAATTATTTTCAATAAATTCCTCACGCATAAAATAATATATTTAACATTTTTATTATGTCCTCTTCGAGACTTTTCAGACCTCAAAAACTCATACTTACAAAGTGATTAACTCAAAAAAATATTTAATTGAATATTATGGAGTATTAATTGGGAATTTTACCATTCCGTGACGTGTTTAATAAAAAACAACTTTTTACTGATAAAAGATTTTTCTCACTTATTAAATTAATAATTTAACACCAGATGACATACAAATATTTTAATATTAACAAGATGTTACATTATGGATTCTTAAAATAAACTATCCATCATTGATTTTTACTAGAACACATGAATGCCTACACCATTAGTGAGTTATTGGGGACAATCATACATGTATGGGAATGATCTAGACCCAGAATATTGATTTACAACTCTAACATAAAATGTTTGACACCTTTTATTCCTCAGTAGGATATCAATGAGACCACATTAACTAGTGTCAAGGGATGTGTGAACAAATTACCATTTTCACTATACAAGTGTGTGGGGATCCCATAACTAGAAACTATCATACCTATTATAAGATGACCATGTTTCTCGATTGTTTATATATTATATATAAATATATTCCAATGTTTTTTGAACTTTTTTACATGTATTCAAATTTATATAAACTATTTTATATAAAAGTGTTTGATAAGATATATGTATAATGTATTTCCATCATTAGAAATGTAAAGAATTATAAATTTCAATATTCATTTTAAATTCCAAACCTTTCTATTTAAAATTTAAATCACTTTACTTGGTTAATAAAATGTTTTCTTCTCTATTGGAATCTATGTCGAGACCCTTCTAGGAATTTAGTTCACACCATACCCATTCCTTCAAGTGTTTGTAGATTATCTACTTCTAGGTTAGAGCAGGTTTAAAACACCACCTAGAGGTTGTTGTAGTTGTTGATTGGTGGGCATGGAGACTTTTTTCCACATGGATTTGGGATTTTATCCTTTTTTGGTACTTTATTTTCATAAATTGGGGTTTCAAGCCTCTTGAATTCTACTACAATTCTCCCAATAGATTTTATCTTGTGTGCATAATTACTTGTTTATATTTACTCCTATAATGTTTGTGGAAAAAATAATTACCGATTTAATTTTCTATAATTATAGGTTCTTGTTGATAACCCTTGGTGATTGGGAAGGCCCTTCAGGCTATGTCAATGTTAGATCAGTTATCAGGTTACAGGGGTACCAGAGCAAGTTTATTAAAAAATATCTAATCATATAATAGAAATAAGATGAAAATACAAATCCTTTATATTTATCAATATAATATTAATTTATTCCATTATAATCAAATATGTGATTCCAAAACCCATTACTTCACCTTTTGAAGAAAAAAACATGACCCATCAACCATTTCATCACTTTTGATCCACTATATACATATAACATTTATAAAGTTTACATTTTTATCATATAGACTTTAGAATCATAGTATTTATTTTTATAACATAAATAATTGACATAGAATATCCTTTGAGTTTCTCAAACCTAATCAGGAATTTTGAAAAATTCCATCACAAATGGAATCATTTCTCATCCTTCTAAAAACTACCCTTTGATTTTAATAACCTTTACTAGAAATTTTTAAGAATGTTTTCTTGGATTTTCAGATAATCTTTTCTCTTTGTTTTTTAGATTTTACAAACTTTTATTAACAACACATTAATAGGGTCTTGATATCACATTTCATGCACATTATTTATCAATATTTTATGAAAATAGTGTACAAATTTGATGAACTCATTCATGTTTTTGGAACATTTCCAATGACGATTCTAGATTGAATACAAAAATCCAGAAGAAGACTTAAAGGAATATATCAACCTATCCAATTCATTAATGTACAGAATAACATTGAGTAAATTAGAATATAACAACGTTATTTTTGGTTATTTTACATCTAATGATATTTAATCATTGAAATATATCTTCTATTATTCATATAAGAATCTAGATTCACTTATTTGAATAATTTTAATATTTATTTACATAGGAATTAGTTACTGTAATAGATAGAATTTTATTCCATCTTAAATAAATTATTAGGTTTATATAGGGTTCTATATATTTCATTCAATAAGATTATCTTTACATGAATTAATCTCCAATTAATTTTTGATAATGATGATGATGAAATATATCTATAAAAGAATATTTTATTAGATGAGTATCTTGTTTTACATTAATTTAATAAGGATATTTATTAACTGTTCTCCAAATAAAATGATCAACCATTTTAAAATGAATCATTTAAATTTGTTCTCCAAGATCAATATTTCTCTTTAAATTGTGTCACATTAATATTTCTATCATCACATATACATATTTTTAGATAAACTTGTTAATTATATAATATATAACTCTTGGATAGTTGATAAGATAACACTTTAACCAACTCCATCACATGTATTAACTAATGGAAATTTCTCTAGTAATATAATATTATTTGAGTCTATTAGCTTAGTGTAATCTAAATATAATTCAAACACAGGATCCTAATCTCATTGGTCACCCATTTATTTATTTATATAAAAAAATATAATATACGTCCACCTTGATTTAGCATGACCCACCCTATTAGATGATCGAGGTTGTGATAAGTGTTTACATTATAAGGAATATGAAACATGATATTTTTAAAGGTGATTTGATCTCACCATTTTATACCATGTTATTTCCTTAACATGTATACATTCTATAAATTATTTAATTTTAAATAATTATCTGTCAACAAAATTAGTTTGTTCAATCCATATTGCTGTGTAACTCATTACAGCAGCCATAACTGGTGTTATTAAACAAAATTAAAAACCAATTATATTATACACCTAAAAATACCTCCCACACATAAGGTATTTGATTCCATTTTATATAAATTATTAGAACCATATGAACTGAAAAATCCTCTTAGGAGTAAGCATGGTGTGATGGATATCCAAACCCTGAATTTTCTAAAGAAGAAAAAAGTGTCTAGGATAGTAAGTAGTTCAAAAAAAAGTCACTCTAAATAAGGATACATTACTCAATAGATACCTAAATTACATTATAAATCTAATTTTTTTTATAAAATACAATAAGTATTTAAATACAAGCTCATTATTCAATAAAATCCTATGTCATGGTAGAAGAAAACTAAAACACTTATTACACCCAACATGGGAATTACTAAATGGTTGTATGAAATTATATAGAAGTAGTTTATTATATTAATGTAAAACAAAGAGAAAATCATTATATAAAAATTATATTTGTGAATAAAGTATTTAATACACTAAATAAATTAGTAATTAATATATCTAAACATGAGATAAACAATTTTTGATGAATTCACAAGTGAGGAAATTATAAACATTTTATTATTTCCCATGATATATAGACCTTATATAATTAAACAAATATTTAACAATTTTTTCCAATATAATCACGTTCATATTATCTTTTTATATGATATTTAAATAAATATATAAAATTAAAAGTTACTGTCTCGTAGAATTCAATCAGTAACTCTGGATACACCGGATCCTGTGCTTTCGATTTCGAAAGGAAAACACTCTCCCACCCATTCAACTTTATATTATTAGATATAATGGAAAAATATATAGTGAAGAAATTTGGATGAACCATCCTTTCTTTTTAAACCTTCCATTCATATATTTCTTTTACAGACAACATTTATTTTTGAGATGAAGATTCAACAGACATTCAGAGCTGGGGAAACCTTGACGACACGAAACAAGATTATGTAAGAGGGTCCTAGCTTTAGCAGGTGAAGGCTTGAGTTTCTATGTGGGAAAACCATCTGGGGTCCATTATATAGGCGTTTGTGGTGACAGTTCAACTTCTATACTCAATACTATGGTTGAATTAGATTTTGATCTGATCTGACGACTTAGAAAAATTACCAAAGAAGAATTTTAATAGATTCCAATCTTTTAAGGTTTTTAATAAAAACATTCGGATTCAAGGAAAAGAGAATACGAAAAATTTAAAAATTGATGAAAATACCAACAATTAAAGGATAATTATGAAACTTTAAGAAAGGAAACATACTTTTCAGATTTCTAGGAAGATTATTTGAAATGAGGAAAACTCTTCTTGAAGAACATTAGATTCCGAAAAGTTTGATAACAAAAATTTTCACTACGAAAATCTCCATTATGAAAATTTTAAGTACAAAAATCTTCATTAAAAAAATTTATATGAATATATTCATTACGAAAATTTTAAGTACGAAAATATTCATTACAAAAAATTTAAGGATGAAAATTTTCATCAAAAAAATTTTAAGTACGAAAATATTCATTGCAAATATTTTAAGGATGAAAATATTTATTATGAATATTTTAAGTATGAAAATAATCATTACAAAAATTCTAAGTATGAAAATATTCATTACGGAAATTTTTATGTATTAAAATATTCATTATAAAAATTTTGAATACGGAAAAAATTTGACTATGAAAAAAATTTTAGACTACAAAAAAAATTTAGACTACGAAAAAATTTAGACTATGAAAATGTTTTTTACTACAATTTTATTTGAAATATAACTAAAAAATGTACTCCCCCAATAAAAAGGAGTTCATTACTGTAAGGATATTGGTTTCAATAGGAATTTAACATGGAAGATTAACATACTGTTATCATTCCTGATTTTTTTAATGTATTAAAATCTATCAGAGGGTAAATATTTTGTGAAAATATTAGTAAGATGACCTTGTGTTCCGATAAATTGAAGAATGATATCTCATTTTTGTGGTGATCCCTATGTAAGTGATGCCTAATATATATGTGTTTTTCACGAGAGTGTTGTGCCGGGGTTTTACTAAAGGTAATGACCCTAGTTTTATAACAATAAATTTGTGTTTTGGTAAAACACATACCATTGTCTGTGAGTGTGTGTTTCATCCACAACACGTGAGCCAAACAACTTCCAGCTGCTATATATTCAGTTTAAGTAGTGGAAAGTACTATTGGGTGTTGTTTATTTCATGACCAAGAAACTAATGAATCTCATAAGAAATGAGAAGTTTCAGATTTACTTTTCATATCCATTATATAGCAACCAAATTCAGCATCTAAAATACGTTTTAAAATAAAATCATTTCCAGAAGTGTAAAGGAGTCCTAGATCCATAGTTCCATTTAAGTAGTGAAAAATCCATTTCACTGCCTTTAAATGAGATTCCTTAGGATTGGATAGATATCTTTCACATAAGAGTACAGAAAATATTATGTCTGGACGACTAGCTGTCAAGTAATGTAGACTTATTATCATACCACTAAAAGATGTTTGATCTACAGGTTTCCCAGCTTCATCAAGATTGACAGAATTTGAGGTACCAATGGGAGTACTTATACTCTTAGTGTTTTCATATACATATTTTTTGAGAATATATTTAAATACTTATGTTGGGATATATAGATTCCTTTTGGTCATTGAGAAATTTAAAAACTAAGGAAAAATGTTAACTCACACATCATACACATTCCAAACTCATATTTCATTAGACGCGTAGAGATGTTAGTGAAAGATTGCTGATTTGACCCAAATATAATTTCATCAACATAAATTTGAACAATCAAAACATTTTTCCTATCTTTATTCATGAAAAGGGTTTGAACATAATTTCTCACAACAAAATTATTTGTAAGCAAAAATATTGTAAGTCTATCATACCAAGCTCGAGGGGATTTCTTAAGTCCATACAAAGCATTGGTATGTTTGTAAACATGTTTAGGATGTTTTTTATCATTAAAACCAAGTGGTTGTTCGACAAAAACTTCCTCTTGAACAAAACCACCACAGAAAGAATATTTAACATCCATTTGGAAAAGATTGAAATTGAAGAATACTACAAAGGCATGTATAATACAAATATATTCAATTTGATTCATTTGGACCAATAGAGCTCAATGTAGCATATGTTCAGCAGAACCCCAAACCTCAACAATCAGGCCATCTTGATAGAAACTTCAACCAACCCCATTCTTATCCCTTATCTTCTATATATAACACTAACTTGAGATATGGGAATCCCATTTCTCATTCCCCTCAATACCCTCATCAAAACCCAAACCATTACCAATATGGTCGAGGTGTCAGTAACTTTCAACAACCATATATTTTTATTCCTCAACCTCAATGGAACAATCCTCCTCCTTGATTCCACTATCGTTGTGAGCATTCCTAATTCCCAAACCAATAAAATCTCGTTCCCAAGAACCAAAATCAAGGTAATCCCAATCTGGGACAATCCTCTTCTTCCAGGAAACCGAGGGAAAAATCTGTTGAAGATCTTTCCTCCTTCACCCATTCCAGCCTCAAGAACATTGAAGCCCAAATTGGTCAACTTTATTACCACCTAATCCAACAAAAACAATCAAATTCTTCCCAACCCTCAACTCAACCATTACCCGACCCCATGGGTAATGTAAGTGCCACATAGATTGGGGAAGGAAATTGTTATTCCTCAAGATATGTCATATATCCTCCTTTTAATGTTGACTTAGAAAATGAAAAGAAAAAGAAACTAGAAAAGGAATATGAATCCATTACCTCACCACCTTCCATTCCACTTAAGAGCCCAATTACTTTTCCTCAATCCATTTCAAAGCCAATGGAGTCCGCTGAACCCGATCCGGAAATGCATGAGATGTTTAGACGTGTTGAAGTCAAAATTCCCCTATTAGAATCCATAAAAAAATCCATAATTATTAAATGTTTCTTAAGAAATTTTTCTCCCCAAGAGGTATATTAGGACCTTCACAAATGTTTCCACTTAGCACTCTATTCCCATAAAGTACAACGATCCACGGACCTTTACGGTTCCATGAAAAATTGGAAGTTCCAACTTCAATGATGCACTCATAGACCTAGGAGCCTCAATTAATGTCATGATGAAATCCATCTTATCCAACATTGGTCTAGGTCCCTTACACCCAACATATGTTTTCATTATTTTTTCCAATCGAAGCACTGATAGTATTGAAGGTATAATCGAGGATACCCTAGTTCGTGTGAATGATCTTATATTCCCTACTTATTTCTTTGTCATTGACATGGAAGATTAGAAAAACTCTTCATGATCTCCCTTAATAATAGGAACACCATTCCTAAGGGTAGCGGGAACCAAAATTGATGTCTATTCAGGCATCATATCTGTGGAATTTGGTGACCAACTAGTCAAGTTCAACATTTTCCAAGCCACGCAATACGTATCTAAGGATCTCTCTGTATTCTCAATCCATGAATTTGAGGACACTTTGAGAATCAATTTAACCACATTACATCATGTTCATCATTTTCTAATGATAAACGATCTTGTAAAAATAGAACCATGATTAAACAAGTTATAAATGGTGAAGTTGATGTTGTTATATCATTTATAGACTCCATCAATCTATAGAAACTTGAAAACTCTCTAAAGTCCCACATCAAATGTAATCTCTACTGCTCCACCTCGGATAGTATTAAGTAAAATGGGTCTATATCCACTAAAATCCCTTCCTCTATTCCTGAGTTATCAATCCCACAAATGAATGATGAGACAAATCAGAAACCTCTTCTTGAATAGCTGAAATATCATTCCTTTTCCATGATCACTCTTATCCTGTCATTATCTCTACATCACTTATTGAAACTAATGAGTCCAAACGTGTTTAGGTGTTAGAGGAAAACAAAATGCCTTAGGTTGGACCCTAGATGATATACTAGGAATCAACCATTCCCTTTGCATTCACCACAACCATCTTGAGGAATCATCCAAACCAATTATAAAACCAAAAAGAAGACTCAATCCACTCATACTTGAGGTAGATAGAGAAGCGATCACCAAGATTCTTCAAGACAGTATTTTCTACCCAATTTGTCAAAGTGAATGGGTTATTCCAATTCAATTTGTACCTAAGAAAGGTGGGATAATTGTTTTCATAAATGATCATTGAGAGGTAGTCACAAATCGAGTGAAGAACTAATGGCATGTGTGCATCGACTATAGGAAACTGAATGTTTACACAAGATAAGAACACTACCCTCTTGCATTCCTGGATCAAATGCTAGAACAATTAGCTAGTAAGTCGCACTATTTATTTCTTGGTGGATACACCAATTAATTCCAAATCCCAATCGCACCTCAGGACCAAGAAAAGTCAAGTTTCATATGACCCTTTGGAACATATAAATATAAGAGAATGCCTTTTTTCTTTTAAAATGCTCCTGCAAAATTCTAGATGTGTATGATGAGTATCATTTCTGAATTCATTGAACACTTAATAGATGCCTTCATGGTTGAATTTACCATTTACGGTGAGTCAATTGAATCGTTCTTGCATTCACTCTCTCGAGTCGTTCAAATGTGTTTTAAGTGTAAACTTGTATTAAATAATGAAAAATGTCACTTCATGGTTGAAAATGTGATTGCTCTAGGGAACATAATTTCAAAAGAGGGTATTGATGTTGATCCTGCCAAAATTGATGTGATCCAATAACTTCCTAATCCAACCACTATTTGAGACATCCATTCATTCCTTGTCCATGTGGGTTTCTATTAGAAATTCATTTATAACTTCAGAAGGATTTCCCTCCCACTCAATGGATTTTTCCAAAATGATGTCAAATTTCATTTTGATGAGGTTTGAAAGAGAGACTTCATTGAGCTGAAAATTTCTCTTACATCTGCCCTGATAATCCAACCCACATATTGGCCTTACCCTTTGATTTGATGTGTGATGCTTCTAATAGAGCCATTGGAGCTGTTCTTGGTCAAAAAAGATAAAAAATACCTCTTGTCATCTATTATGCCTCAAAAACATTGGAGGAAACTTAATCTCACTACACTATGACTGAAAAATAACTTATAGTAGTGTTTTTTTCCTTAGATCAATTCCGGACCTATCTCTTAGGTGCCAATATCATCATCTTCACAGACCATTATGCTATAAAGTTATTACTCATGAAAAGTGATTCTGAACTGAGGCTAATAATATGGATCCTAAATCATTAAGAGTTTGACCTTGAAATCCAAGATATACCATGAAAAAAAACCTTGTGGATGATCACATGAGTAAAATTTCTAATTCTTCCCTTTCAAAAATCATTGATCACAAATTCCCCATTGAGAACCTTTCACCTTCCATGCAAAAAATACCATGGTATTCCCCAATTTTAAATTACTTGGTTTCTGGTTTTTTTCTTGAAATGTTTTCAAAGGAAAAAAAATGAAGTTGAAAAGTGATTCAAAATAGTATTTTTTGGATGAAAATAAACTTTTGAAAACTTGGGCCGACATGGTAATAAGGAGATGTATCGATGAAGATGAAAATTACTCCATCATATAATTTTGTCACTCAATGTCAGGTGTTAGACAATTTGGACCACAATGGACCTCATCAAAGGTCAATGACTCTGGATTCTTTTGGCCTTCACACTTCAAGGAATCATATGAGTTCTGTCAATCATGTCCCACTTGCCAAATTTTTGGCACAATTTCAAGGAGAAATGAAATGCCCAAAAAGCCTTTATTTTTTTGTGTGATATTCAATGGTTGGGGAATCAACGTAATTGGACCATTCCCCCCTTGCAATGGATTCTCATACATTATTATTTCAGTTGATTATGTTTCTAGGTTGGTCAAGGCCAGGCCCACTAAAAAGGATGATTCACATACTATTAGTGACTTCTAAAAGACACACATCCTCCACCAATTTAGCACAGCACGTGCTGTGATAAGTTACTTGAGAACCCATTTTTGTAATAGAAGCATGGAATATATTTTGAAAAAATAGGGTTGTAAAAAAAAATTCAACTGCATATAACCCTGAAACAAATCGCATGACTGAAATTTCCAATAAAGAAGTGAGAAGAGTTCTTGAGAGAATTTTAAATCCCGCCAGAAAGGTCTGTCGTCAAAGACATGGTGAAGCACTTTGGGGTTATCAAAATGCCTAAAAACACCCATTGGGATGTCTCTTTTAGGTAACTTTTTGATAAAGTATGTAATTTTCCAATTTAAATCCAACATAAGTCCTTTTAGACTATGAAAACCTATAATTTTCATTATGAAAAATCTTAATGATTGTTGTAATTAGATGAACTAGAGAAACTTCGACTTGAATCCTATAAGAATTAAAATATATACAAAGAAAAGTCTAAGGTAATCCATGACAAACACATAATGATAAATGTATTCCATGTAGGTGAAAAGGTATTTCATTTCAACTCTTGATTTCAACATCACCTAGGTAAGCTTAATTATCATTGGGAAGGTCCTTTTATTATTTCTCATGTTAACCCTTTGGTGCAGTGAAAGTACAAGACCCATCTTCCAAAAGGATGTTCACGGTTAATGGAAATAATGTAAAGCATCACCATGAGATGGATCACAATCCATGAACACCATCGACTTCCACTGGACCCCCAACATATGTAGTTGACCCATCATAGGATGGAGTTGGCAACCCGCCAAATTCAAACCAGGGGCGCTTCTTTCCCTTTAACTCATATTCCCCCTCACACACTCTCTCTCTTTCCTTTTTTTATCCTTCATCCCTCAATATAATTTTGATTTTTTTACCACTTTATTCATTACATTTTATTATTTACTCTTTCTATTTTGTGTGGGTGTGTAATTTAAAAACACTAAAAAAACAAAAATATATAAAATTCATAAAAAAACCAAAAGAGTAATAATTACTCACCATCCAGTTTTGAAATTTTGTCCAACCATTTTGGGGAGTCAAAAGACATGGTTTCATCTCAAAAATCACATGTTTTCATCTTATATTTGGATAAAAAATATTGCGTCAAACACATAAAATTTTTAATGCTCAATTTTTTATTTGGAAACTGATTTCTACTACCCTGGATGAACACTATTTTCTTTCATGCCAAGGTCACCTATGGCCATTTTTTCAAAATTTGTGTTTTTCAACCCCATATGTGTGCCTTGAGATTTTAGACCTTAGATCTGAATTTCCTACTTTAGTGTACATTAATATGATAAAGGAATTTTCTAAACCACATGATAATTACACTAGCCAAATTTCCTCCCATTTCCCTTACATTAATCCTCCTTTTGAAAGCCCCATCGATCCTATGGAAACCATTTTTTTGATATCCACATTTAAATCCCAATACCTTTTCCCAACCAATATCAACGTATATTTTCATTACATAATTTTTTGAAATTTATGTGTGGGGGAATTAAATCTATTTTGGGTACCCTTTGGTTGAATTTTACGATGTTATCTTATGATTGAGGGCATGCATCAATTTTAGTGTGGGGGAGAGGTTGTCATTCCATGAGTTTTGGGGTATGTAATGTACTTTAATTTATGTAATTTTGTAAACGTAATTGAAAATTGTTTTAAAATAATAATAAAATAAAAAATGAAAAGAAGAATGGGTTGTTTCTTGGGTGGGTCAAAAATCCATCTTCCTCATCCTTTTATATTGTTATAAATAATACAATTAGTGTAGTGAGAAGATCAATCAGGTGTTAGGTGATGAGTGTGAGATCTATTTAATGTTCAAATTTCAAAAAATACCAAACAACAATGAACACTTATGTCATTGGGAGAAGTTTTGTGGTTTGTAAATACTTCATCTTCTCATCCACTTCAAATATCCTTCCACTTTTTTGTGTTATTTCACATTTTCATTCCCTCATAAATATGTGTTTTCATTTCCATTCATGTCTCATTCAAAAAAACGTGCATTTCTTTTCCATGTTGGGGTTTTACACCCCTTTTCATATCTTTTGGATATCATCTTCCTACCATCCCATAGCCAAAGAAAAAACCATAAAGACCTCTTGATTTTTGAGAACTTTATGATAGGTAGTGGAAGCATAGAACTATTACAAACTCAAAGAGTTTCACTTTTTGTTGGTGAATGAGTAAAGCTCCATAAATTAATTTTATCATCTTGAGAGGTGTATGTTTTGTGTGCCACTATTATCCATTTTTAAATTTGAGCATGAAAAAATGAATTGTTTTTAGAACATTGTTTCTATAACTACTTGGGGTGGAATTCATTATGGATGAGTGAAATTGTCTAAACCGCCATAGATTAAGGAAAACAAAATTTTAATATTTTTGGTGAGTGAAAATGATTTTGTTATGGTTTTATATTTTTTGTATATGATGACAAGAATAAGACTAAGTTTGTAGGATTTCATGTTATTAATATTTTCATAACTTTTTATATACAAACTTTATGGATTTTATATGAAATGTGCATAATTTGTGTGACATATTAATATTTAAATATTAAATATAAATTTTGAGGACTATTTGAATTCACCCTTATTCATGTCTATTTAATGTTTTAATAATAAATCTCACCCTAATTATTAAAATTTCAAGATTATTCTTTTTAAGGGTTTCATAATCAAATTAAAACATTTCATTAGCAAGAAACTTTGGCCAAATCATCCATTTGGAGGTTCATATGGTCTACACAAGAAGACCCAAAAAATATGTGAAGAAACTAGACCAAACAAGATGATTGAGTTACTCGTCTAAATCTTGATGCCCAAATTTTATGAAACCCCGCCATATTTTCTTGATTCTCCAAAGGAACCATTGATAAAAAATTTACGGTCCAAGTACAAGAACAAGGAGCCCATCTTATGCATTGAATTCCAGCCCACCATTCTGACCGGGAATTAAAATCAGTACAATTTTTTGCACATGTATCTTGATATAGACATCAAATAAAGCTACAATGTTTCAGTATGAAAGCCAATATATGGGCGGATAGCTCTGTTTAATAAATTGTTCAGATTTTATGGTATATTATTATTGATAAACCGATTACATTTTGGACTTCTAAAAGGATTGAATTGAAATGGGTAGATTACTTTTTTTAACAAAACCTCTATAACGTTTTCTCATTATGTTCAATAGCCACCAACTTTTCATAGTAGTCAGAGGGGATAAATATATACATCTTTTAAGAATATCATATCTCATGATTATCCATTGTAATTTATCAATTTGGAGATGCAAGTAGAGGGTATGTTTTGGAATGTAAACAACCCACAACATGAGGATATAAATACATCCCCTCATCTGCATGCAAAAGGATGGAATTTCAGAAGAGAGGAAAATTTATCTTCATGACCAAAGCCTTGAAATAGGATTGTTAGGACCTTACATAATCATGTTTTTACTTGAGAGACAATTCCTTCTCCCATTGTTTTAATTTACTTTTGCAGTTTTCTTTGTTTGTAATTTCTCAAGTGTTTATCTTTGTAATTCTATTTCAATGAAAGTTTCTTCTCCAATATCTTTTATTCTCATTAAACATATGTTTTTTAATATTAATGTTCTTAAAATATTTTAAATATAGTTAAAACCCTTTCCCTTCTATTGCATCCTCATTCAATCGAAAGTCTTTTTTTAACTCTCTTCAACGATCATGTGTGTTCGACACACTACTCTTTTCATATCCCATTCTTTTTGTTATCATTATAATTAATAACCATAATCATATATTACTAGATTAATAACCATATTAATGGATGAGTAAATCCACCATTTGGGTTAGTCATTATTTAGTGATTTTAAGCGATTGATAGATTTTGCTCGATGAGTATTCTTTAATTTAACATTGTGTATGTTGGACTTAACATGTCATGGATTAATGAATTGTTTTGTTTAACATGTGGTTTCCATGGATTATTGGAACCACAAATACACTACCATCAACATTCTCTTATTGAGATTATAAACCCAAGTAAAGTTAAGGCTTGGATTAAAGCCTTAACACTCAGGAATTCCAATCAACATTATCTTGTTATGTGGGTGTTAATATAAAGAAATATAAAGAAATTATCAATGATATCAGAAGATTAAATCCCTAAAAATGAACTCACCCTAATCTTTATCAAATTTTTAAATCAATATTTATCAATCAATCATTTCAATTAAGCTCTGCAAACAAACCCCCCAATCAATATTCAATTAACTAAAACAACTGACTATTAAAAAGTATAATCACCAAGGATTCGACCCGAGTGCTACTATACACATTAACAGAGCATCATAACCATAAAGAGTCTATAGGAAACAATCGGCCGCACTTTTTAGTGGATATTCCTAATCTAGAAACACAAATGGTGGTGAAAAAGGATTTTTTAACCCTAGATGAGAAGGCTGCGTGTGCTGAGCTCTGTGCTGGGAATGCTGTTTGGTTTTGGTGTTGTGCACATCTTGACTGGAGTTACAGATCAAGGAACACTGATGAATGATATTACTATAGCATTGTTGACAATATAGATTTCTGGAGACGTAGGGAGGATCCATCTAGTGCTATTCACCATCAAAATCATTTAGGGGTTTACCATATCTATAGTGTTAACCAAGGAATACCCTTGACTGTCACATGAAGAATCCTCCACTAATAGAAGAAATCTAGAGGGAACATCAATATCTGGGGGCATGAAGTCACAGAGAGTATGAGATGATGAAGACATTAGCATGGGAATTTTTTTCCCTTGTGTCACCGATGCCTGATCTTATGGGAAGAGGAAGGATGAGCCGTTAATACAGAAGTACTGGCTGCAGGTGATGCGGTGTCTTCTAGAGGGCCGGGTTGATTTAGACATGCTATTATAATACCATTGCCATGAGGGACTATTTTATGATCCATACAGTCATCATACTTCTGGTATTTGTGTTTAGAAACCGAATGGCACTCACCCTCATTTTCACTGTTGTTGTTTGTCTTCAAGTATACACCCTCCACTTATGCCGGAGATGGGACCAACCTGAATTTGTTGTTGTCAACCTGGTCTTGAAGCTAGTTTTTAAACACATATCATTGTTTGAGGGTGTTCCCCTAGATCCGGTGATAAGGGTAGTAATTTGGGAGATTATTGAAATTCACTTCTTCTGGTCCCCTTCATTTAGGAAAACGTAGAAGTCTATGTTCCAAGGAACACCGTAAATATCCAGTGACCTAAGCCTCATTAAATGTGTAGGTCCGATTTCTCCTGTTTCAGAAGGGGACATTTGGAGCCTGGCCCTGATGAGGGTCCAGAGGATCCAATCGAGAAAGAGGGACCTGGTTATCTCACCTGGGTGGTGCAGGCACATTATATAGGGGCACCTGCGGATTCTGAGGTGGGAACTGCTGGTTCAGAGGCTGCGGATGAGGTGGAGGTCCTCTGCGAGGCTCTGGATGTTTTACCACTTGTAATAAATCCATTTTCCTAGTGGATTCTATCTATGAAACCGTGGGAGGATCATCCTTAGCATTCCTTATTGCGGGGATTGTAGCAGGAAATGGTTGTGCTCACTTGGTCTGCTGCAAGCTTCCACTAGACACTGGGCCTTATCAGTGATGTCTTGAAATCCTCTAGGGTAATTTTGGGTAATGAGAGAGGGGACCTATTTGGTCTTGAGATTCCCCACACACATTTTCATCTACTGTTTTTCAGTTAGTGACATATCCAAGGAGTAGGTAAGGCCTTTCCACTGGGGAAAAAATTCCATGATGCACTTGTCAAGCCTATGTTTGAACTTTAAGAGGTATGTAATACACATATTCAGGGTGGTAGAGCTGAAATGGTAGATAAAATACCTAAGGAGGACTTCCCAATCGGTGAATAACCTGATGGATAGCTGGTTGTACCAGAAAAATGCATGCCCTTCTAATGTCAATATGAAGCATCGGATTTTGGAGGCTTCTTGCTATGATGGAGTTCCCAGAATGGATCCACACATTTATAACAAGTGGGATAGATATGGTAGTATCTCACACATACTTTAATGGGGGAAAAGGTGGGATTTCCAAAACAAAGGGGTGAGGTATTATCATCAACCCTCACCAGATATTTCTTTCCATTAGGCGAGATCGCCACCTATCGAGTTTCCAATGCCTTGAGTTGAGCAATGAGGGCCACCATCGGATCATCAAGGAGGTGGTTCCTATCTAGGTGAGGATCCTTGGCCACCAGTGCGTTGGAATGTTCTTCGACATGTTAAGAAATCCCTACGACTCATGGAGTTGCTGGTGGGATGACCCTGTGGAATGACTAGGGGAACCAGAGATGGGTCCTAGGGACTATCATGCCACTCAGTGGGATTTGGAGACACATACTATGACCACTTTCCATAATTACCAACCTCTATCCTATCTTCATGTGATGGATGGTTAAGGTCACCTGTAGTCAATTTTCTAGGCGGAAGTGGTGCCAACCACTATTTCCTTGGTATAGGATCACTGTAATCTAGGTGTCGCTCAATGACACATTTAGAAAGTAGTTAATTGACCATATTCATGTGCTCTTTGAGGTGTTGATGCAATAAATTTTATCGGGATTTTCCTTTATCTTTTTTACTGAGGCAGACAAGTCATAGGATTTGACAACGTCGAGGTTCTATTTTCCCTTTTCGGGATTCTCACTTAGGACGAATGCCTCAGTGGTTCTAGGAAGAACTCATATGTTTCCTTGCTAGAGAGTAACCCTTCACGACAGATATAGAGGTTGTGGGACTCCCCTAGTGGTTATGTTTTATTCAAGGAGATCTGTCTCTGTCTCTTCCTTTGATAGGTCATCCAAGTTAACCAAAACTCTACCTGGAGGCATATCCTCGATATCGTCTGGGAAGTTAGGTTTGCACCAAATAGAACTAAAATAGAGGGCCGCATACTTCCACCAACCAAAGATATCCACATGGGAGTAATCCTCCTTGATAATCCTACATGTCACTTTAAAGATCTTGATTCATCGTTGTTGGAGGGTCCTATGGTGGCCTGGTGACTCAGGGAATTGGGCCATAGAGAGTGCGGCCAAATCGATCAAATGACACTATTGAACAATGTATTCTAAGTGTTCTCGAATCATTATGTAGGCCACTCATTCATGATGAAGATGAAAGTGAGTCGCCCAGATGGTCTGGCGAAAGCATCCAACTTTCTCTTGGGTGACCGATTTCGGTGCACTGAAATTCGGTGCTTCGACTGGCCAAAACATCTCCAGGAAATGGTCCACTGTAAGAATGTCCCTCATGGTCCTTAGTATAGACTTGGGGTCTGGCCCTTGGTTTCCCCACTCATCAACTGGAGGTGGCAATAGAACTGGTACGGGTACAGAAGAAGATTACTGAGAAATATGGTGGCCAATGGAGAATACGACGAGCAGACTGACAAGCTACCACATCTTGTGCTTTCCTTCGAAGAGTGCAATGACGTAGCCACCACATCGCGATAAGATGAGCTAGAAACCATATTCTCTTGCACAGGGACTTCTGCTGCTGGAAGTGGACATACTATTACTCATCCACCAATGGTCCCCATAATAACTCTCAGTGATCTATAGTCGAGGTAGAGAGTCCTACTAGCGATGATGGTGGCGATTGCATGACCAGCCCCTAGGGAGATGCCAAATCATCATCCTTCTGGATGTATCTACGAAGGAAGGTAGGGATCTGATGGACCGTGAATTATAGAAGAATGTGGATGATATTCCTCATCCCTTCCCCAAACCCATATAGAGAAGAACATGGTGGGGGTTCTCTTGCGGAATAATATTTTTCCTCAGAATCAGAGAACCAGACAAGTTTAATCTCAGTCTGAATATTCCCGACATTATTTTTATGTTGGTAATGACCTGACCTTCTACTGTAGGATAAATCTTCAGGAAATGGTATATTTTTGGCTCAAGGTGGACATTCGGCCGAACTGGAACTGTGGAGAAGAGGACTTGCTCCTAGGTGAGCCGGGGTGTGAGGAACGCATGGAAAGATGTCGAAGAGAACATGGGGAGGACCTCCATGTCCACTGGCTGACATGTGGAGGTAATATCCACGTAAGTGCTGGATTAGGTAGGACCACTTCTGGAGTTGTGGGGAGCATGGGTAGGGCCCCCATGCATATTTCTTCTGGAAATGTTAGTGACAAGAGGGTCCTCATTCTTGTTAAGTAGAACAAAACTAGGACCTCCATGCTGGGTGTTTATGAAATGAATACAACCTCTTCTTCTCTAGTTTCTAGGATGAGTAGGACCTTAGTTTTCCATTATAATGACATGGGAGAGACCCCCATGCTGACGGTTGATCATATGCATAGCATATTCACACTAGTGACCTATGACAGGAGGAACGACTCCATACCTGAGGTCACGGGTGCAGAGGAGGCTTCCATATTGAGCATCAATAGAATGCGGGAGACCCTCATTCATATTAAATCTGGCATGGAAAGGACCTCCAAAACATGCTTTGTAGTGGTATAATCTTGCATTATCATTGGTGATGGTACGAGGAGGACATCTGCACTGGGTGTCATTGCCACAAGTCAGCCCGTCGAGGGGGCTACACACATCAGTGACCAGGAGAGTCAACCCAGCCTGTCGGGGGGGGGGGGGGGTGGTTGGGGCCTCGATCTTGGTCGGGAATATGAGTTTGTCTGTTCAGAATACATAGGGTACTGATGGTATATGTCATTTGGGGAACAGTCCATTGTATTTGTTGATGTTGATGCCCCTTAGTGGGAATCCTCCTCAGCTTGCACCCGATGCTGGAATCTGGTCAATTAGACTAGGGTTGGCGGTGCAGGTGCATAGCACAACTGCACTATGGAATGTTTGGCACAGTGGAGGTACTCACGTGGCATAGTGGGAGCCCTCCTTAGGAGTGCCTGAAATGGAATCCTGGCCAGTCTAGCCTGGACATCCATCCCCTCATCGGCGTTAGGGAGGGAGTCATTGAAGCGTTCTGGGTAGAGGCTCCCGAAATAGTTATGCGTTAGAGTGGGGAGAAATGAACCCTACACGACCCTTGGGGGAAGCGGTGGTGAAGAGGTGTAGAAGCCTCTAAGTCTTGATGGGCCATATCCCAGGTTGGGAGATTCCCCTTCACCTCCTACCGTCGAGCGAGGTCATTTATCACCCTTATCGGAAAAAATTCAGAAGGGAATACAGGGCATGGGTGCCCACCATCCATGGACACAGAGGCTTCCATAGGAGGGTTGATGCCATGTGGGGTTTCCACATTGACATTTCCCTTGCCCCAACATCTGTTGGTGGGTGGTGATCTATTTTATGTGGTGACAAAATGGATCCTATAAAGTAGGGAGATTGATCTATTAGTGCAGAATGAAGGAAAGGGACGTCCAGTGCCCTAACACCATTCCTTCTTCCAAGGTTGATAATAAGGTTCCACATTGACAACGTCATGAACCGGGATGTCCAACATTTAACTACCCAAATTGCTGGTGAGTTTCATGTCAGGCCCACTATTTTCATGGTCGGACCCAACACTATATATATGGTTATGGTGACCTGTTAATCCCCTAATGTTTCAAATTCTATAAATCTCCACACTGAGGAGAATAATTTCATGTCGGGTTAACCATTTCTATTTCTGATGAATTCACTAGAGCAGACATCCATCTGTTTTGGAGGACACACATCTAGTGCCCCATATTCCCATGTTCCAAAGGCGGGCCTCATCCATAACTATTTTAGGGATGTTTTCTCTTGGATTGAAATGGGATTATGGGATGTAGGCTAATCCTTTCATGGATTCCTCTTCAGAACCCATCACCTAGTCCGAGTCTCCCTCATAGACATAAGACTTTGTTCATGAAAATCATCCCAGTTCCATGTATACATGGAAATGGGTTAATTTCACTACATATATCAGGACATTCCAAGGGTACAACTAGGGCAGCAACCTTCGGTCGGGGGTGTAGTCATGTTGGACATCGCCACGCGTGTTTGGATGATGGAACACTAGCGCGTCTAGGATTCTTCCACTTATGATAGGGCTTCTCAAGGGCATGGAAGCCCAACACATCCCACATCCACTGCAGGGAATTATATGCCATAGGCATGTCTCTGAGGTTTTCCTCATCTTCCCATGTTTAATATAGGGTATGCCGCGAGTTTAACGTCCAGTAGAGATGGATCTGTCTGATCGTAACACTGATGGGAGTGGGTAAGATGAGTGTAACCCCTGGAGGGAACATTGATTCTAGGGATAACGTGTGGTTAGTTTCACAATTGCTACTAAGAGAAGTAAGAAAGTGGGTGACGTGGTCTCACCAAGGTGTGGCAGCTTGAGTAAGAATTAGGATGGATATGGATTTATGAGAGTGGGTGCAGAGGGAGATAGACCTGATGCGAGGGAGATTGTGATGTTGGTATTGAGCCTAGAATAAACTTCCTATGTATCCCCATGGTTTGAAATCAAAGTCCACATAGTTCAGTGAGATGATGGGGATCCTGAGGACGCGACCCATATGGATGAGACTCGAAGGAAGTGGAACCTCTAGGTTGGGACATGACCATCTGAGAACACATATCCTCGATCGAAAGACCAGGATAAGACAATGGTGATTGGATTGAACCTCAAGAAGGATTCTTATGTATCCTTGTGGTAGGGAATCAAATTCCCTGTAGTTCAGGTTAGGGGTATAATAATAGGGTGGCACCTAAGACAAAGACTCGATGACATACTGGGGCTTACGTGTGGTTGGAGGCCTATGGTTGGTCTAACGCATGAGGGGCAGACCATAGATGTGGGTCCCAACAAAGGGGGATACAACGAATTACTGTTGATTGCGGACTACAGCAAATTACCACTAGTTGGGTGTAATAGATTACTGTTGATTGGGATGGACAATGTTTTACCGTAGGATAGGGATCATAATGACTTACAATCAGATGGGAATCACAATGGAATACTATCAGATGGGGATCACAATGCCTTACCGTTAGATGGGGATCACAACACATTACCGTCGGATGGGGTTGAACTTCATAAGGGATTCATACGTACCAAGACTTGGAGATAGGGATCAAATCCCACATAGTTCAATTTGGTACATTTTAGCGTCTTGTTGGATGAAAAGGGGGCATACAGTTTAACATCATGAGGGACGAAGGTGAAAAAATGTTGTGTGGTTGAAACTAATAGGTTTTGGGCTTGATACTTATGGAGGATTCCAATGTTCCTTGCTCGAGAGACAAGGATCAAGGTCCATGTAGTTTGTAAGGGGTTTGGTGAGCCGACGTTAATGGTTTGGGACCAGCAGGTGTTAGGATTGAACCTCAGAGAAACTTCCTAAATTCCTTGCCTAGGAGAAAATTATCAAAATCCATGTAGTTCAGAAGTGTTTAGGTGAACTGACGTGAATGGATCGGGATAAGAAGGTGTTGGTCTTGAACCTCTAGTAGGATTCCTATGTACCTTTCATAGGAGACAAGGATCAAAGTCCACGTAGTTCATAAGTGTTTTGGTGAACCGACATGAACGGGTCGGGACCAATAGGTGTAGATATTGAACCTCAGGGAGGCCTCCAATGTACCATGCCTAGGAGACAATGATCAATGTCCATGTAGATTAGAAGTGGTTGGGGATTACACAATATGGTGGCCTAGAGAGGATGTCAAGGTTGGTGCTTACTCTAAGACCATGTGAGTCATGATCAGTGTGAGAAATAAGAGGTAAAAAAGACTTGACAATCACATCACCTAAGGTGTGTCCATGGGATGTGGAGTGGGGATTACCTATAGTTAGCATCCCAAAGATGAAACAAGGGATTACACGTGGGTAGAAGAACATGGAGTTGAAGATTGGGACTTACTCTAGGATGGAGGCCTGATGGAGACAAATCCTAGAGGGAGAGGTATGTGGTATCGAGGATCCCTGTACCCCTCTCACCTCTTAGTTAGTGGAACCGAAGAATTGAGGAGGAACATGGGGGCTTCCTCCTACAAGAAAGGATTGGGACTTACACCAAAATGTTTTCCCTTCCCCATGGATAGGAGTTTCTCTAGAAAAGAAGATCTCATTCCATGTGAGGAAGATCTCACTCCCGTGGAGATGAGTGCGTGTGGAGGATTTCTGAGACAAGGTACCCCATGTATTATGAATGAGGAGAGGCCATATTTTAATGTCATGTGATGAAGATGATGGTTCTTGGTAGTTTAACATCCTACAGCTTAGGTTAGGCAGGTTCACTCTGCACCCCTAGGACTTGCATAACTAATACCTGTCCACCCTTGAATAAGGAAAGACAACAGCATTGTTGTTGGGAGGGTGTGTCGTGGAGTGATCCACTACGGGATCCATATTAGTGTGGCTATGAGAAGAAGCAATATGCATTAGGATACCTATGAAGAGAAGCATGAGTCTAAGGAACACATTGTGGAACACCTCCCAAGGGACCTTGAAATCACTTCCTACAAACATAGAGGGATGTATTGGAAAAGGGGATTCATAGAAAGGGGTTTCACAAGAAGAGGTATTGTGAATCTCTGGTTCTCCATGTAGTGGAGGTAATTTTTGTAGGGGTATTCTTCAAAAAGTGGGTGGCATAGCCTTGGTTTATGGAATATGTTCACATGGTGGGTGCTCTGCAAAGTAGAAAGGCTCTTGTGGAGTAGGGATTTGAAAAACAAGGATTCCATAAAAAGCATTGCACTGTAAAGTATTATGCCTCACAAATCATAGTTACCATACCTTGTTATGTGCTTCACATGTGCATGGAGGGTACTTTGCAAAGAACAAGTGCTTTTCGAATACCCGAGTATCCTTAGGGATCACTTTTCTCTGTGAAAGAACATGGGAACCGTGAAGGGCATCACTGTTTGTAGTGGGGTAGTGTTTACACTAAAGGAAAGGAACATTGAAATGCTAATGTACATTGAAGAGCTCATTTTTCACAGAGAAAAATGTGATTTGTGATTTTAGAGATGATAATGAGAATTGTCAGATTATCCATACTTTGGGATTTTGTGAATGCCTGTATTTATTTGCAAGAGGCAGTACAAAGTAGGGAGCGCGTGACAGAAAGCCATGTGGCGCATTGTAACAATAGAGGAGCCTCCCACCTCTTTGATTAACTATGTATTCACAATAATCTTTCATAATGTGGAGCCTCTAGCCTCTTTGATTTTCAGTAGCTTCTCAATTATCTTTTGGATCGCAGACCCCCCCGTCTCTTTGCTTCACAGTGGCTTCACAAACGTCTTTTGGATCATGGATCCTCCTGTCTCTTTGTGTCACAGCGGCTTCAAAATCTTCTTTCTGATCATGGAGCCTCCCACCGCTTTGCATTGAAATGTCTTAAAAAATGTATTTCAGATCGTGGAGCCTCCCACCTCTTAGCTTTGTAGTGACTTCACAAAGGGGGCAGCTTCGCGCCTGCTGTGGTGCTGTGGGGCTCTGCGAACACTCTTCAGGAGGTAGCCTCAATGGAGTTGGTGTCCTCTTGGAGTTTTCATTACCACATCACATATTTTGGAACCAACTGTGGTCAAGGATTTTCATCATGTTTGAGCATGATGTTATATGATATTTTTATAAATATGATTTGGGGTATATTATGATGAATCTATTATTTTATAATTTTTTTCTATAATTCATTGAATCCATGGTTACTTTAAATTATATTTTTTAAATGATTTAATATTTATAATTCATTCATCATTTGATTATGTGATTTATCATAAGAAAATTGGATATTTTATTTTTTTCCTATAAGAAAATTACTCATAGAAGATCTATTCTGAATCTAGGTGAGGTAATTGTGAGATAATTTCTACATGTAAATCCTCTAGTAGAACTCTCATTGGTGGATTTGGTTATCCAAAAAATTCAAACTCTTAGTCAGGTGGCAGTTGGAAACTAGGGATGAATGGCGTATCATTACTTAGAATTTACTAAGAGGAATCCAAATATCTTCCATCATGAAATGGAACCTATGAATCAAAAGAGTGGATCAAATTGATTGAGAGGATATTCTATTTATTGAAAATTCCAAAGGACTCTAATGTGGGTTTTCCACTTAAATTATTGAGTTACCTAAAATAAAATTATGGGAATCTATCGTGAAAGTTATGCTACATGAGGATATTATGTGGAATTATTTCAAGAAGGCCTTCAACCCACAATTTTATCCTGAAACATGTGTATGGAAAATAATTGAGGGTTTTGACGATGTATCAAGGGTATAATTCAGTTTTTGAGTATGCCACTTATTTCACCGAGTTGGTTCACTTGTCATCAAATATTGTTTCTAAATACTCTCTTAAATCTCAATGTTTTGAGATGGGTTTTAGGGATAATATTTAGTTATTGATAATTATCTTATGACTACTAAACTTTTCTAAGGTAGTTGATAAATTTTTTTTTGATGAGGTAGACCTATCATGGAAAATAAGTTTAGGTGGATATTTAGTTGCTATAGGATATAACTTGGGTGTTTTATTTGGGTAGAAAAGGATGAATATGGGTACATAGTTCACATCAAGTCCAGTTTCTAGGTATTCTCTTGGATAACATTAGGCAGTCTTCTATAAATATTGTATGTCTAGTCATACCAATACTAATTGTATGGAATCACCCAAGACATGTTCTGGTTGTGGAAAATATGGTTAGCTTAATCATTTTGTCATAAAAATGTTCCAAGGTAGTAGAGCTAGATCCACTATTGCAAAACGATAGATGGTTTATTATGATGTATAAAAGGGTGGTGGATATCATTGTAATGAAAATTGTATACTCACACTATACTAAAATCTCAAAGAGAAGCTAAGAAATGATGTTTTTATATAGTAGAGTATGCACCAAAAGGATTTTAAGTAGGGATGAATATTGTAAGAGGTATATTGTTCATTTTATCTTATATGGATCAAATTTTAATACAGGTGCACAAAATTATTTCATATCATATAATTTGATTTATGTGTTTCTATTTCACTCAACGCACATGTAATTCATATTTGATCATTCCTTGTCTTTGGGGAAGAATAAGGAACATGGTTTTAAATATCCTTCATGTTAGGTGACTATTTCCGACCATGACGTTTTTTGGGAAATATTAGTTATTGTTATTAATATATTTTTACATATCATTGGAATTAATTATATAATCAATATAAAGGACTATATGGACTATTATCATCATCAAGTTCATTTTTTCTCTCCTAGTGGGGGGTCCCTCATGTCTTTTAAGGTGATTGAGATTAAATATTTTGGATATTTGGGCCCACTGTTCCTTATACTGGTGTGATATTTTCCGTTTATTTACATTTGATTAGTCTACTTACTGTAGTAGTAAGTTCAAACACTGAGGTCTTTTTTGAGGCTTTAGGGGGTTACATCCCTAGAGAGATGTAAGTTCCCTATTGACCTATATCATGGGATGATTCACATTTATATAATATTATTTCATATGGAACATGATGAGATAATAGAGCTTAATTATTTGCTTACGGGTCTTACAGCCAAGGTATTTATTCATTCTTGTGTGTCACCTTTTTCTTCGCCAGTTCTATTTGAATATAATTCCAACGATAGCATCAGACATTGTGTTGACTACCAAAATATTATGTTCATGAAAAATATGGAAAAAAACTACTTTTTTTAGTATTTATGATCTCATTAATAAACTCTTGGGAGGAGGATGTTTTTCCTAATATTGAACAACTATTGGGGCACCATCAATTGGGAGTTTCAGAAGAGGATATATATTTTAAAATATTTAGATGTTGTTATAGGAATTTCGAGTTTCAATTTATTACATTTAGTCTCACTAATGTTTTTAAATTATTTATATCAATGAACTACTGAATCTTTCATCAATTCCTATTCTATTTCATTGTCCTTTTTTAGATGATATTTTAATTTAATCGATGTCAAATGAGGGGCACACATACCATTTAAATATAATCCTTCAAATATTGATGGAACATCAACTACATAGAAAGATTTATAAATGTGAATTTTGGTTATAAGAACTGATGTTTTTTGGGATATGTTATATAAAAGATGAGAATATTAGTAGTTAATAAAAATATTTGGGTTGTGACACATTATCGGAAATTCAAAAATTTTGTTTAAAATTAAGAGTTTCTTGGTTTTTTTCTGATTATTGCAGGTTGATTGTTCAATATTTCTAAAATATTATATATCAAATGATATAATTTAGCAATAAGGGTTTTACATTTTATTGTAATGATAAATTTTTGATATATTTTAAGCAATTTAATTTGAGGTTGACTGTGTAACAACCCAAACTTTTATCAATGAAAATTCCTCTTAATCGAATTTAATGTATTATTATGTAAAATGGTTATATAAAACATATGAACTTCTTTAGTTTTATGTGTTGGAATTTTATAATACCATTATTAAATGTTACTATAGCTTTTATAACCGTTGAACATTGATTAACTTATTAGTATAAATATAGGGCTTAAAAAATCCATTTTACTCAAACAAAGGAAGTGATGGCCTCATCTAGTAGAATTACTCAGTACGAAGCCCAATTGTCGAATCTCAGAAAGGAGGTGGTTTCACTATGATTTTATCTTGACCAAGCCCAAGATGAGCTTAAACAAATTATTCTTGGATGGAAATGCCTCTGTGAGAAGTGGAAGTTGATAGATATTACCACCCCAGCAATGTTATCCAAGCCATCCCAAGAGTCTGTCACCATCACACACCTTACCCTTAGGTATTATGCATGTGTTATAAGGTGTTATGTAACAAGAACCTAACCTATTGTTTATGTGCACTATTGTTTGTATATAATAATGAATATACATTCATTTTATTATTGTTACTTTGTAAAGAGTGTTAAACCAAAAATAGTATTTTAAGATAATATTAAATTAAGAAATCTATTTTGAGGAATTAATGTATTTTTTAAAATAAATAAAATTTTAATAAAATATTATTACTAAATTAATTTTTATTAAATATAAATGATCTTATAATTTTTATGATTAAAAATGTAGTTTTTATTATGTTTGAAAATCTATTTTTGTCAAAACCCATTAATTTTTGATATAATGTCAGTTTTTATTTTAAAAGAAAAAATTCTCAAATTTGGAAAATTATTTACATAAACTGAATATTAATTTTGGAATCATCACATAAAAATTATCCAATGGTGCAATGTTCATCATTTTCTGAGATATTTGAATTTTTGGGTAGAAATTAAATACCGTTTAATTATATAATGTGTTTTATGACATCATTATGGCTCAACAGTGAAGTAATAATATAATATAAATGGGATATTCAGCCAATATATGTTTCTCCATTTAAAATAGATGAGATTTTAGGTTTGTTTTATTTATTTTTCAATGCTTTAGTGGACCCTCCATGACTTATGAAACCTTTTCACTTTTAAATTTATTTTCTTGTGAGTGTGACTGATCTCCATATAAGAAATTCAATTATTTTAAGATGATCGGACATTGAAATTAAAAAATAATATTTTCCACTCCCCTTTGGAAGGAAAACATGGGATTGTTTGTTGTTTTTATTAGATTAATATGTAGTGTCCACAACCTAAATAATAATGAGTTTCCCCTATTTTCCTATATAAACCCACCGAAACTCCCACGTACTCTTCTCACAAAGCCTTTGGAGCTTGAAAAAACACTTCACCATTATTTATAGAATCATCCCATGGATCCCAAAGCTCCCAATAAGTCTCTCTCAAGCCTTTGGGATCACACTTCCATGTAATGGATTTCTTCCATTCTTATTATTTTTTCCAAATTTCCTTATGTTTTTATAACCTTTTATTTTCAATTGCACAAGTTGGGGTATGATTTATCACCTCCCACATACTTCCATACTTATGTTTAATGATGATATAACCCTTTATATCTCATTAATGACACCCATGTACACCCTTTACCATGTCGAAATACCGTAAGGGATTTATATCTCCTCATTTACATTCAAGCAATTTTTTTTATGAATTTAAATTCCATTACATATGATGGGACATGTATCTATATTATTCCTTTACTTTCCATTTCATGTACATATGTTGATACACTACTTTATCTCTCATTAACCATTTTTATTAATTTTTATGTTACACCGTTATGCTGCCGAAATTAAATCGTGATTTTCCATACCAGAGTCATTGTGTAGTGAATACCATACCCATTTGTCTATTAAGGGTATTCACCATTATGAACATTTACATATTTATTAGAGAGTTTAATTTAATAATTCCACATTACATTATTGTTTAATAATTGATTATGTCTAATGAATCCATGTTATATGATCCATGTGGAACACATATGCATGAAATGAAATGATTAAGAAAGGTACACCCTGATAGTACTCCAATGCATTGAGTAAAGATTAGTATCATGATACGTCTGGTGAAATGGGGGGGGGGGGGTTAATCCGGAAAATTCAAGTTCAATAATGTTTTACTCATGATCCATGTGCAATGAGCCTTTTCTAATGCTAATATCATGTTAAATGTTGTTTCCACATTTCCGTGTTATGATAATCTTGCTATATCATGCCTTATGTTCATGTATCTCTAAATCTGTATTGTTTTACCTATTGAATAATGCGTAGTATATTCTTTAAGTTAATCCCTTTTTATTCCCTTACTGGGCTTTATAGATCACCCTTTTCTTATTCATGTCCTCAGGTTATCCTATCCAATGATATGTATGATGGAATGTGTGTGGTCATGTAAAATAAATTATCATTTAATTTGTGTATTTCATGTTTTAAGTTTTTATGTAATATTCCTAATCCCCAAATACACTAGACATATTGATCTTATATGTTTTATCAAGTGATGTTTTTATATATCAAATTATGTTTAATTGTGTAATATTGAGCAGGGTTGTTACAGTTGGTATCATAGGATAGGTTTAGTTATTTTTGGGATTATGATTAGAAAACCATAGTGAAATACTTAAGGATTAGACTATGGGTAATAAAAAAATCCCTAAATTTTGGTGAGTATTGAGTAAGTGGTTTATCATGAAAATACATCCCAGTCTGGATACGAGTAGGTAGAGGAAAATTTGGCATAGATGTATCCTAGGGGTAAAACCTGAAAAAACTGTTTTGATCTCGACTTGAACAAGAACCAGTGACTGACAATGGGCCATACTGAACTCTTGGTTATGACACTCCCAAGGGATATTCATTGGTAAATTCATAAGATTAGTGTGAACCATTAGTAAGGGATTAAAAAATGCCTCTAAAAATATATGTTAGGATGTAGATCATGGATAACATAGATTGAAGCCTATAAATTCATAATTTAAGGAAATTAAAATAATTTATAAGTAAAATATTTTTGTATTTGGATTACTATTTATGGGTTACCCCTAAAATTCCTTTTATTATAACCAATGGATGGTAATAAGAGGACTCGGGCTAATAATCTATGCCAAGATCAATGTGATGACTGTTCTAATGAGATTTTTAATCCGATGGGAGTGGGAATCGCAAAATTTTTCATGATACTATATCAGTTAAATTATTTTTATAATAGAAATAGGGGTCAAGAGGAACATTAAACCTCCCCTATAAAAGATCAAGTCTTTATCAAGAGCTTCATGATACAAAGGCCTCCTTCTTTTGATGGATCATCTCATACCTCAATCATCGAACAATGGATCAACACTATTGATAAGATATTATCAATCCTTCAATGTTTTGAACAAGAGAAGGTACTTCTGGATAATTATCATAAAAAAGGCGTAGCTGATAAATGGTTGAAATTGGTCAAAAACCTGAATCCTATGGTGGGTATTGAGGCATTTCAGGGGAAAGATTTCTCAAATTTTTTTTCTACAAATAATTTCTTTGCACCCTCTGACATAATAAAGAAAGAGACTTATTTTACCTCATGAAATAGGATGATCAATCCATCATAGCGTATGAGGAAAACACAACAAGGAACAAATGATACGGCTTTATATTTCTCATTACCCTCAAATAAAAGGATGGACACTACTTTGGTGGTCTAAAACCTATCGAATGGAAATCCCTAGAGATTAGTGACTTCGAGAGCTATGTGGAAAATGTATGATGTTTCCTCAAAGTCGAAATAGAGATCAGATAATCTCGAGGGTATCATGGGGATTAGAAGAATAATGTGGAATTAAATTCTAGTGGTCTGATGGTTAAATCGAATGGTGATAAGAACATATAGCACCCCGCATGCCAATGGTGCGGAACAAAGCACCATATAAATTTCCTAAAAGGGATGAGGAAATGCTTTAGGTGTGGAAGAGAAGGGATCCTGGCCATTAATTGATGACAAGGAAAACCCGTGGCTCCAATAGAAGAATGTAACACTTCATTCTATTTTCAAAGCATTTTTCATTTATTTAACTACAAAGTACCAGGGCACTTCGTAAACCAATGCCTTAATCGAAGGGTTTTCGGAGGCAACCAACTATCTACAAGCTATCAAGGGAGGGATTTTTTCCATCACTACCCCTGAAGTGAACCCCAAAAACGATGTGGTGATGGGTACACCAATTATTCATTCAATAATAGTGAAAACACATTGTGATTATGGTTCTACACATTATTTTATATACCAAAATTTGTGTAAAACAATCCCAACACCACTATAAGTTATGGAAGTAAAGATGCCAGTGAGAAAGGAAAATGGGGAAATCATTGCATCCCATGAATATAACTCCTCCCCTGTCGTAAATTATGGAGTAAACATCCTGGAGAAACTCTTTAGACTTCTTATGGTGGGATTTTATGCAATTCTTATCATGGATCGACATTACTTATATAGAGGCAACAAAAATTGTTGTGAGAGAGAAATTCCTCCCCATATGGAATGTTGACCCCCGATTCTATAAAAGTGCTAGAAGGATGATGAATCTTCTTTAGAACCATCATCTAAAACATGGATATTAATGCCCTATGAACATGTATATTTGGCTCAAATTATTGAGTCTAATGAAAAAACCATCCTTGAAGACATAGCTGTTGTGAGGGAATTCTCTGAAGTGTTTCATGAGGAATTACCTAGTCTTCCTCCTAGATGAGATGTAGAATTCTCAATCGATCTTATATTTGGGGATTGCCAATATCCAACACTATGTATTGAGTGGATTCTATAGAGCTTGAGGATCTAAAGAAACACCTATATGAGAATCTAGATAAAGGGTTTATACACCTAAGTGCTACAACATGGGGTGCACCAGTACTCTTCATCATGAACAAGGATGGGTCAATGTAAAATCACAATAAATAACATGTATACTCTTCCATGAATTGATGACTTGTTAGATCAACTATGTTGAGAAAAATACTTCTCCAAGGTGGATCAATAGTTGGGATATTATTATGTAAGGTTAAAGAAGGTCGATTTCCCGAAAATTGCTTTTTGAACAAGGTATGAGCACTATGAATTCACAGTAATGCCCTTTGGACTCACTAATTCTCTAGAAATCTTCATGAACCTGATGAATAGAGTCTTTATGGATTACCTTGAATTTTTTTGGTAGTCTTTATAGATAATATTCTGATATACACCAAAACCATGAAGGTGCATTAGGAGAATCTATGAACTTTACTAGAAAACTTGCAAAAGGAGAAGCTATGTACAAAGTACAACAAGTCTGAGTTCTGGTTGAAGGAGGTCTCATTTGTTGGGTCATATCATCAAAAGAAAAAGGGATAACATTGATCCATCCTAGATAGCTACAATTGAGGGATGGATGAGGCCAACCTTAGTGAAGGATATATATATCTTCTTGGGGTTAGCTGGAAATTATCATTGATTTGTGAGAAATTTTTCATGATTTTAAAAAACTCTTACTAATTTAACTTGGAAGCGAGGTATGATTTCATGGAGTGATAAATTCAAAGAGAGCTTCACGGAGTTGAAAAGGAGGCTTATCACTATGCCAGTGCTCACACTACCCAAAAGTGGAGAATTTTTGTCATATTTAGGGATTCTTAAAAGAAGTCCCTGGTTTGTGTATTAATGAAAAATGACAAAGTCATTTTCAATGTTTCAATGAAATTGGAATTTCATGAGAAAAACTATCCAGCACATGATCTGATGTTGGCTGCAATAATCTTCACTTTGAATATCTGGAAGCATTAACTCATTGAGAAGATGTGTGAAATATAGACAGATCATGAAAGACTCTAGTATATATTCACAAAGAGAGAGTTGAACATGTGCTAATGAATATTGTTAGAGTTGATCAAATTATATGACTGTTCAATCTATTACCACCTTGGGAAAGCGAACCAGGTGGAAGATTCTCTATGTGGAAAGTACCCTATAATTTTATCGTTGATGATGATAACAAAGTATCCAATATTCTTAGATTTAATGATCATGGGCATGAGAATCATAAAAGAGGGGAAATCATCAATTGTTTCTCAAATTATTTCTCAACCGTCTCTTTTGGAAAGGATAAATTTTTCCCAAAATGCTGATGTGGGAATTCTGAAGAAATTGGAAACTACCTGAAATGTGGAATCCTCAGATATCCATGTTAATGAAGAAATAATTGTGAGATTTGGGACAAGACTATGCATTCTATCAAATCCTGAGTTAAGGATAGATATTTTGGAAGATGAACATAGTTATAATTTATCCATTAACCCAAGAAACAAAAAGTTATACCGAGATCTCTGATAGAATTATTTGTGGGATTACCTGAAGAAGGAGATCACTGAGTAAACATCTAAGTGCCTGGTATGTCATAAAGTGATGTCTGGGAGGTATAAGTCTACGGGGATGATTCAACCATTACCCATACTATCCTAGAAATGGGAGAACATCACCCTGGAATTTTTCACTGGACATCCGATGAAATCCAAAGGAAATAATTCTATCCGTGTTGTTGTGGATTTTCTTAAAAAGGCCGCACACTTCTTTTCAATTTGAGAGGATTTATCATTAGATCAACTAGCATGAATATATATCAGGGAATTGTTAAGGCTACATGGAGTACCACAATATGTTGTATCCAATCGATAACCCAGATTCACCTCTATGTTTTGGACGAGTATTCAACATGGGCTAAATACTGAGCTGAACATCAGTATGTCTTATCATTATCAACATGATGGCCAATTTATAAAGACTATACAAACACTTAAGTACAGGTCTAATGCATTCTCAGTGGAATTCAAAGGCATATGTGATCAATATCTTCCTCTAGTTGAGTTATTTTAAAAAAACAGTTTCTACTAAAGTATCTAAATGGATTCTTATGAAGCCATGTATGAGAAGTTGTGTAGAACAACATCATTTTGGTATGAATTTGGGGAGCTAAATCTCCTAGGGTCAAAAATGGTTGAAGAAATGGAGTATAAGGTTAATACCATCCATCATCACATTAAAGGTGCTTAGAGTAAAAAAAAGTGCTTTGCTGATAACCGTTGACGATACCTAGAGTTTAATGTTGGGGACATGGTATTCCTCCGTATGTCATAATATAAGTGAGTTATGAGATTTTGGAAGAGGGGAAAGCTTATTCCAAGGTACATCGGCCCTTTTTAGATCCTTGATTGCATTGGGGAAATTGATTATTCACTATCACTCCCACTAAACATATTTCAAGTAAATGATGTTTAAAATGTATCACTCATAAAGAAGTACATAACTGACCCATCTCATGTTCTAAATATAGTGGTGGTACCAATGGACAATCATCTCTCCTATGAAGAGAAATCGTTGAAAATCATATATCATAGGGAAAAATTTCTACGAAATAAGATATTTCCCCTCTCCAAGGTGTTGTAGAGAAAAAAAAAGTTTGAAGAGGCAATGTGGGAATCAAAGGAAGTTATGAAGTTGAGTTACCTGTATTTGTTTTAGTGTGTGAAAAGAAAATTTTGCGGGTGAGTTTTCATGAGGGGGCATATTTTAACGACCCAAAATTTCGTCAATGAAAATTTATCTTGGAGAATTTAATGTCTTATTATGAAAAATGGTTATATAAAACATTCTCACTTCATTAGTTTTAAATCCTTGGATTTCCAAATATCGTTAAGAAATGTTTCCATTCCTAATATAGCCATTGAACATTGATCAATTTATTTGAATAAATACAGGGATTTAAAAAATCCATTTTACTCTGACAAAGGAAGCGATGGCCTCAACCAGTTGAATTGATCCTTACGAAGCCCATTTGTCAGAGCTCAAAAATGAGGCGGTGTCCCTGGGCTTCGTTTCTAACCAATACAATGTCTATCTTCAACAAGTTGATATTGAACAGGACTGCCTATGGGAGAAGTGGACGCTGGTAGAGATTACCACCCGTGTGATGTTATATGAGCCACCCCATGAGTCTTTCACCATTGCACACATTACCCATAGGTATTATACGAGTGTTATATGGGGTTATGTAACAAGACCCTAGCACTATGATTATATGTATTATTTTATTTATAGAATAAAGAATATTCATTCATTTTATTGTTATTACTTTGTAAATAGTTTTTAAGGCAGACATAGTATTTTTAGTTAATATTTAATTAAGAAATCTATTTTGATGAAATAATATATTTTTTAATTAAATAATATTTTAATAAAATTTTATTACTAAATTACATTTTATTAAATATAAATTATCTTAATATTTATATGAATAAAATTTTAATTTTAATTAAGGTTTGAAAGCTTTTTTTGTCCAAAACCATGAATTATTGATAAAAAATCAGTTTTTATTTTAAAACAAAAAAAGATACACATTTGAAGAAATATAAAGATAAAATAAATATTATTTTTGGAATTAGGATGTCAAAATTATCCAATAGTGAATTTTTGACAATTTTCTGATATAGTTGATTTTTTGGGAAAAAAGTAAATATTGTTTAATTATATAATGTGTTTTATGACATAATAATGACCCAATAGTGATGTAATAAAATACTTTAAATGATATTTTCTATCAATATTTTATTCATACTTTAAAATAATGTGATTTTAGGATTTTGTTTTATTTATTTTCAAAAGATTTAGTGGACCCACCAAAACATATAAAACATTTTTAATTATTAAATTGATTTTCTTGAGAGTGTGACTCACCTCTACATAAGAATGCCTAATATTTTAAGATGTTCAAACATTTTCCTCATAAAATAATTTTTTCCACTCACCTGTGTAAAAAACCATGTGAAAATACCATGTTATTGTTTGCGGTTTTGATTAGTTTAATGTCTCGTGTCCAAAACCAAAATAATAATGAATTTCCTCTCCGTTCCTATATAAAACCACCGAATTTCCCACTTTATATCCACTAAAATCCTATGGAGATCAACCAAAATCTATCCTCCTCTCTCTAGAATCCTCCCATGTTTCCCCAATCCCCCATTATTCCTCTATAAATCCTCTCCCAAGCCTTTGGGTTCACACTTCCAAGTGAGAGATTTCTCCATTCTCATTTGTATCCAAATTTACTTATATTTTTATGCCCTTCTATTTTCAATTACAAATGTTGGGGTATGATTTATAAAATCCCCCATACATCCCTCCTTATGTTTTAATGACTATATACCCCTTTTATCTCTCATTAATCTCTCCCATGTACACTTGTTACCATGCTGATATTCCACAAGGGATTTCTCTCTCCTCATTTATATTTAAGCAATTATTTTGTTGTATGAATATAAATTACAATACATATGTTGAAACATGTATATATATGACCCCCTTACTATATATTTCATGTATATATATTGAGACACCCCTTTATATCTCATCAACCAAATTTCAGAATTTTTATGTCACTCTATTATGCTGCCGGAATTACATTGATATTTTCCAATCCAAAGTCATTGTGTAATGAATACCATGCCCATTTCATAATCCAGTGTATTAACCTTTATGAAAATTTATTTATTAATTATATATTTACATGTATGAATTCCAAATTCCTTTATCATGGAATAAATGATGATGTTTAATGAATCCTTATTTTATGATCTATGTGGTACACTTATGCATGAAATGAAATTATTAAAAAGGGTGTGCAATGATAGCAGACAAATGTATTGGGTAAAGATTAGTATCATGATACATCACATGAAATTTGGGTTTACTCATGCGAATAAAAGTGTAACAAGGGTTGAATCATTCCAATTCATGTGAAATTATGGTTTACTAATGCTTTATGTTCAGTGAGCCTTGGTTCATGATAATATCAAGTTAAATATTGTTTCCACATTTCCAGGTTTTTATAATAATGCTATATATTTCCTTATGTTACTGTATCTGTTATGCTCAATTTATATTCCTTTTTCTTGACATTTATTATATTCTTTATGTTATGCCTTTTTTCTCCCTTACTCAGCATTATAGTAGACCCTTTTCTTATGCTTGTCCTCAGGTTATCCCATGCAATGCTAAGTATGAAGGAATGTGTGTGGTCATGTAAAACAAGTTTCAAATAATGTAGTGTATTTCATGTTTTAAGATGTTATGTAATGTTCTTAAACCCCAAATACACTATTCCTCTAGATCTTTTATGTTGTATCAAGTGAAGGATTTATGTAATAAATTATCATTATGTGAGAAATAAAGAGAAAAGTTGTTATAGGCTTTGACTCTAATTCTGATTCTTCTAGAAATGTATTTGGGCTATGATATATTCTATGATTCCATAAGAGTCTGATTGTGGTGTGTCTTGATACAGGAAGAATAGGTGGTGGCCTATAGATCTCACCAATTATGTCCCATGGCATTGAGTTCACACTTGTGATGCACTATATCAAAACTTTTTACCATTATCTATTTATGGATTTATTTGTGATGTATTGAGATAATAAGATTATAATGTATATTTTTATATATAGTTATATGAACATGTAATAGATACATTTTGTTGAGTGTCATCAGAATTTCTATTATTATATATCATATACACCATAAAAAAATATGTTCACAGACACAATGAGTAAGATGTTACCAACTCAACATTTTATAGAATTATTCGAAGAGTAGTATATGATGAGTTTTTTCACTGAGATGAACTTTGGAGGGGAAGAGGATATTGGAAAGGTGTTCTTATCTTTTTTTAAGGAATAATCTTCACATTATGATCATATATTTATCTAATTGAAAAGATAAACTAAATTTTATTAAATAAGTAAAATCCTAAATGGTGGGGAGAAATGATGTTCTTAGTCTTGGTCTCCTATGGATGATTTGAGTTTCTAAGACATTTTGGTCATTTTGATATACATTAGGAAGGAATTGATGGATAATGGAAATATTTCTTGTTAGTATATACACTCTCAGACTATTATGAAGTATAATTATATGAGACATTGATTTTTGGAGAAGGTAATGTGGTGGTTGATAAAAGAATTTGTGTCATGATTTAGTACATTATATATTTTTAAGGAGAAACCCTAGAGAGAATTTAGTTGTTGTAACATTAACCGATTAATATCTAGAAGTGTAATTAGATATATATGTAATTTATTATCAATTTACCAAAACTCATAGTGGTGATAATGAAATTTGGGCGACCATCCATCAACTTATGAAATCAACCCATTTACTCTATATTAAAGAGGTGAAAAATGTGGAAGACATTGAGCACTTGTATTTCCAAAAATATCATAAAGATCTATAGTATGAACTCAATAATTGTTTCTAAAAGATACCCTCAGTTTACATCCTTGTTTTGGAAAGGTTTTCAAGATTTTATGGACACCCAGTTAAAATTAAGAAATGAGCATCACCCAGAAATATAAGGGCAGACTGAGTGGTCCATTTTGATTCTTATGGATATGCCTTTGGTGTGTGTGTTTGATTTCATAGGTTCTTGGGGAAATCATAATACATTAGATGATTTTCCTATAATTTTATTTATCAATATTTGATTAGAATGGATACATTCAATTAACTGCATGGATGTCCATGTTTGTCTCCTTTTTTTGGAAACAATTTGGAGATAATTCTTTAGTTGGGATGAGCCTTATTCAAATGATAATAAAAAAGTTACAATTTTCCCTTTGGATATTGTTTAATATATCGGTACAGTGAATTAATAGTTATAGTTTCTATCTTTCTTGACATCTATTGATGAAGTGTTTCATGTTTCCTAGCTTATAAGGTATCAATAAGACCATTCCCATGTGATTGAATGAAAATATTTTGATCTCTATAACAACACGTACGTGTTTGAATAATAAATTTATATCACACATAACTAAAACAGGATACTTCATGGTAGAAAATATCATTTTTCATGTACTATGGTAGTGTAGATGTGATAACCATGAGACATGGTTGTGTGAATTGTTGATGAGGAATTAATGACTTTATCTTTTTTTGAGTCCTTAATATTTAGTTCGTTTAAGGGGTATAAATATTTCATTATGGGGAGAATTATGATACACTCTTGGTCAAAGGTATTATTTATTTTGATTTCGGATTATATCTTTTGAGGATATATAACATTTTATGATTTAGGGATTTATTTTTTGGAGTTTTGGCAAAAAAAATATAGACAAAAGGTTTAGGTGCACAGTTAGTACTAACCATGTTGTAACCTTGTGGTATGACAGTGTGAGTCCTAGTGGAGTTGCACATGGTTTGTGTGACATTTTTCATACTATGTGAGACGAACTGTGTAGGAGTCTAGTAGTTGATTCTAGTTTGTTTCAAATCATGATAATGTTTTTCAAACCATTTAAATCTCTATAGGTGACCACATTCCTTTTTTTTCATTGTACATTGGTAACCACATTGTTGGTGCATGGTTTGTTAAGACACAATGGTAAATAGTGTGCCCAGATCCTAATTTTTTTTTGAATTTACCATAAATAACTAGTTCATTTTTTGTATAATACTCTCATAATTACTCATAGTTATGATTTAATCTATTACCAATGCTTTAGAAATCGATCACCTTCAATACTTGGTAATTTCAATTTATTATTGGTTGATCTCTTCAAGGTATGTTCTATGTTCGATCTGATCACCTCTCATATTTGTAGATCAATCCTTATTATCATTTACACAAATTACATTGGAATATAATTGGTTTATTATTTCTATATATAGATGGTATTATTGGGAATTGATGATGTGTTTATGGATCTAAGTTTATGAGGACCGAATCACCTCATCACTAATATTTTTTCTTGAATGTGACTAGTTTCCCTCTATCGACGAGGTAGGCATCTCTATAAAAAGGTTATAACACATGGATTACATTATTTTCTTGTAAATTAATTTATTTTTGTTTGTGAAATTTATTTATTTGATATAAATTATTTTTATTTTATGAAATGAATCATGGGTGACATATAAAATTGGCTATTAAGGGGTCTTTATTTTAAAAACAGTTTATGAAATTTATGTGTATGATGAAATGATTAAATGAATATTTAGACACGAAAATATATTTTCAATAATGAGAGTGATGAAAATTTTATAGGAATTGTTTTATATAATTGTTAATATGGGTTTTCAATATTTTTTGGAAAAAACATTAGATTTGGATCTCTGGGTGCAATGGGCTATGAACATATGAAGAACATAATGAGTTTGGAATTATTGGGGATTATTCTTGTGATATAGATTGAGTATGGTAGGGAATGATACCAATAAGATTCATTGTATTCTTATAATAGTTTTCCTTAATTTATTAGAGAACATACTCCCATTTCTTAGAGCAAACTTTTTCCTGGCATTATAATCAATGTTATTGTTTCATGGTTGATTTCTCTCATGCTTAGGATATGATATTTCCATAGATGATTATATCATTCCCTTTACCCTAATATCTTTCTTTTAGTTTTCATATTCATTATTCAAGTTAATATAAAGTTATTTAAATTAAATCAAAGGATTTTTTATAAAATGGTTTCATTTTAAATATATTTATACTTTTATCTGTTTTAAAGCTGATACTAATGGTTTGATCGAGATATAATTTATATAGTTTCACATTGGTATCTGATAGGGTGTTTTCATCACACCCTATATATGCATTTGAGTATATAAAGATATATTTTTTTAGAATATAGAAAATTTATAGGGATTCATGTAGTTTTTTGGCTACTCGTGGTCATTGTCTCCTAAATGAGATGGGTTGGTGGTGACAATAGGTCCCATGAAGACCGAGGTTTTTTATGGATTTTTCAATACTTTAAAATTTTAAATTCTCAATTTATCTGGTATTTATCATGGATATGTACATGAATTTTGAGTTATAATCTCTTTTTAAATCTCTTTTTTGTTACTCAGGAGTTTGGTTTTAGTTTATGTGTGTATCTACACCTTGTGGTTTGTCATCTCAGGTGACATGTCATGTCAACAAGGGATACATTGCTACATGAATGTATATTTTTGGAATTCTTTCACATGGAGTTTACTTTCATGTAGGTTATGTGATATGGATTTTTTAGGTACCCCCAATGGATATATATTTTGATAGAAGACTAATTTAGGAGTTCAGTTTCTACATTCAGCTAAATATTATGATAAATATTTGGCATGAATGTTTGAATAATCTTGTATGATTCTAATGAGTTTAAAATATATTTTAAATATATTAAACTTATCCATTATAATTTAAATCAGATTCTATAAATTTGATGGTGGGTGTAATGACTTTTGGAAATCTACCTCAGATCTATTTGGGCATCTCGACCAGGTCATTATAAGGCCCAAGAACATGATAGTCCAACACAGTTTGTTACTTGTCATACAAATGTATAACATTCCATGGTTCTCATTATAATGGGGTATTATATATCATATAAATTTAATAAATATAATAAGGACAATATTTTTATGTCCAAAAAATATTAAACAATATGTAATAAGAACAAAAATTATACACACACACACACACACACACATAAATACATATACATGTTTTGACAATCTTAAGTATACGATAAAGTTGGTTATAAGGATCAAAATCCTACCTACTCCCACTTTCCCTAGAGGAATTTTTAATTTATCCCACCATTTGGATCTCATATCATATTCATGATGATGTTGTGTTATTTATTCCAAAAATGGTCTTCCAAAATTCAAACTGTAGCTACTCGACTAGCCTTGACAGCCTGTGTTTGCATAAATCATACCAAGATTTAATCCTAGTATATAATATTATTTTTCTATTAATGTATCATAGGATTATTAAAAAAACTAATCCTATGGTATTATCATGTTACACATATTTCAAAACCATATTGTTCTAAATAATATAGAATAATTACATATCAATTTTATGAAAAAAATAAAAACTGTTTAACAATATAATCTATCTATAGAGCAATAAGATATGATAATCACCCCATAAAAATATAACATGTGTTACTTTGTTATAAAATTAAGGATTCACCCAATATCTTGAAATATTTTTGAATACCCTTATTTCATGTATTTAAATAAAAACATGTGACCCACAATTTTTCTATAATATTAAATATATTGAAGAAAACAATTTACATGTAATGATACTAAGAAAAATATCAAGCTTCCCATAAATGTTTCTATACCATTTTCTATTTCCTCTTCCAATGGACTTTAATAACACATTAAAATCATGAAAATTTATACTCACCAGTCTCCCTCTTTAAAATTGTATTATTTGGTGGATGTTTCATAAATTCTATTTACATTGATCCTACCAATGAAATATTCATATTTATTCATCCTTTTCACCATAATAAATATAGATAAGTTATTCCTTATGTCATTATCATCATTGAGAACCATATCCAAATGATATGGAAGCATCTTATTCATATTATTAAATTTTCAATTATGATTAAAATAGGAAAAACTATGTCATCAATTTTAAATAATGAGATCTATGTGTAATTAATATCGATCAAAAAACTAAAAATACTAGTAATTATATATACATAATATTCTTGAGTATATAAGGATCATCCACGATTATATATTCCAACTTACACATGAATAGTATGTTGAAAATCTTATTTATATCAAATTACCTTATCTTAGAAAAGTTTCTATGAGATGTGATTGCATGTTGTGTCCATTAATGTCTGAATGATGTGATTTAGGTCGATATAAATTTATGAATATATGATGAGATTAAGATTTTATGCATAGTCAACATTCCTCATTAAGCCTTATAACTCTCCCATACTAGCCTTGAGTGGTGTCTCATTAGGTATAGGGAACTATAATAAATAAAAATTCTTCTATTGGTGTAACAAAAATCCCAAACCCTTATACCACTCATAGAAATTTATACTAGAAAGAACACTTTCATATTCTATAATTGATGATATTGATAATGAATGTTTCATATTCCTAGAAAAGTTATACAATAAATTCAAAGGGTATATTATCACTTTATATTGATTTCTATTTTAAAGATATTATTTACTTATTAGTAATTCATATGTCCAACTTTTTTAATAAAATCTCGAAAAACCTGACTATTGGATTTGAAATATATTTTCACTCATATATTCTAGTGTTAAATTATTCATATTTCCCTTATTTTAGTAAAAAAAATAGCCATGCCACTACTCAAAATTATTTATGGGGGTATTCAATTTCAAACATACATATCTCAACAGTCTTTGTTCTTTTGAGTGGATTCACATTCTTTAAATATTGGGCCTACATTTACACTACACTTGTCAAAAAAATGAACCATATAGGGTATAACTATTAATGTTGATGAATACATGGTTATGTAAAATAAACATGTATGGTTATAACTCCATGATAATGGAAAAAATCAGGGCTATTTATAAAAAACACTTTGATCTATGTTTTCATTCTAAATTAAATTATATAATTAAGGTTGAGACATAATATGATCATTTAGGGATATTATATTATTCACAAAAATATTGTATTATTTATTATTTCCTATTAACTATTCTACGTAATAACATACAAAAATAATTTACCATATATAATAAAAAAATATTATGTGTACTCTATTTTTATTTGGAAATGACTTATAATATATCTAATCTATGTGATCCCAAAAAATAAAATTAAACATTGATAGATAAAAATTAAACCGTTACATTATAATGATATTTTCAGAACTTGGATTGTTTATTTAGTAGTGATAAACTAATGTATTTCCTGGGGGTTAGTACATGATCCAATCTGTACCTAACATGCAACATCCTCCATTCCCACATAATCCTCCATTTTTTAACATCCATCAAATCATTAATCGAATCACCACATCATGTAAACTCATACTATTACACAGATACTTATATGACGGGGGGGGGGGGGCTATGTGAAAGAGGTTACATAAAAACAAAATTACCGAAATTCCATACATGATAATGGAGGGAACGATTATCCATAAGAGAACCTTATTAAATTTGATTTATATTTAAAAAAACCCTTTCATAATTAAAATTCATTAATTTAAAAAACAAAATATATATAGGTCATTTTAATGAAAATGATAATTTTACAAGCAATGACTAAATAAAACTATTTTAAAATACCCCACATTCCTATTTCTATATTTACAAAAATTAATATTTTTGAATTATTTTACATCATACATATTCCTTTATAAAATTTAATATGATTTAATGTAAAATAATTTAAAAATAACATTTTTAAAATTTTAAAGAAAAGTATTTATTAAAAATTAATTGAGTTAATCTTTATAAGACTATAATAAAATAAAATGGGTGAAACTAGTCCTCCACAAACTAGTTTGTGACCACTAATGTGATTGGAACTCTTCTTGGAACATTAAAAGGGACACCAAGGTTTCTTTGGATAATGAACAGGCCTATAAAGGTGGTGTATCGATCACTCGACATGATGAATCTTAGATTGTTATCCATATGGCATGCGTCTGATGGGAGATCTTGCCATCATGTTTGAGTTCCATGTTTTAATTTATTTTTTACACAGTGGTTTGATATAAAATATTTATGTAGGTTTGACTATCCAATACAGAAAGATTAATATCAATAAATATTAATGTATCAAATAAAATATATTTATTAAAAAATAAACATAACCTCTTTGGTACCATGTACCGAGTCCGGGTATAGTCGAATCCTAAAAGGTGGGGTAAAAATTTAAAATTTATCTTAATTATGGATGTCTAAATATGAAAAATGAGAACAATATTCTTATTCTAGTATTAAATACTAGAATAATCAATTTTATTATATTATTATATTGTGATTTGATTATTAAAGAGTGTTAGTGCCAGCATTTCCCTAGGACCAGAAATTGAATCCATCTAGGGATATATAAACATTCTCTACATGGATTTGGATGTTAGTCTCACTCTTTTGGATACAATCATGAAACAAATAGGTCAGTCCAAAAAATATATTTCTAACAAAAATAAATTTGTCTTATATATATCTCTATATCTTACATTGAATAAGTGACATCTTAATTTATATACCAAAAAAGTGAGTTGTGGTGATTAACCCTAATTAACATAGAATAATGACATTATATATCTTGGGTATTAGAATTATGAAATAACTAGTAGGTCTATACTTTTTTTTAAATAAAACTAAACTCCATTTCATTTTTAATTTTTTAATTTTATATTAAATAATAATATGTTTTATTTAAATCATAAGTAAATAACTGCAGTATCAATTAAATTGTATTTAATTTATCAGTTCATAAAGAAATAATTACATAAGTGATATGGTTAAATAAATCGTATATGATAATTATTATAATTATATAATTATATAAAACTAAACCATTAAATCTGTTCATGATATCACAAAATAAATATTCACGTATTCAGTAACTCCAAAAAATTTAATGGATTTATGTTAAAAAATAAAAATCCCTTAATTCCAAATCAATTATTAATTAAGATTGAATTATGATAAACATAACATCAATAGACATTTATTCAGTAACTGTATTTGATTATTTTCAAACAAATCCAATTTTACAAAATCAAATGAGATTTTGGATAATCATTGTATGAGACACACCGTGTCTCTTTCTTAGTGGCCTTGAGTCTAACACATAAGCCCAAAGTGGTATTTAGAAACACATAATTAACTTTATAGAGAAAGTGAAAATCCATATTAATGAAACCCTTCCTTCTAATGATTAACATGTAATATAATCCTTCTTCTAATTGATATCTCATTAACTGAGATGCATCCTTGTATCATCATCTATTAATTCTTGTAATATCATTATTTAACCTACCAAGATGAATTTTTTAATGATCATAATAGAAATATATTTATATCGGTAATTTTTATCTAAATTAATGGTGTCAATATATCATCCTCTATAGCTTATATACTTTTATTAACAAAAAAATTGGAATGGAACATATATAGTTTTACAACTGTGGGGACCTGAAAAAATAGGTCCCTGTAGAGTTAAAAAAATGATTGTTTTAAAAGTTAATGGAATAAAAATAAATTATGATAAAACACATATACCATTTAAAGGTAAACCAATAGATTCCTTTTATTAACCCAAAATGTTCCCTTTTTTAATATTTATATAGAAAAAAATATATACCTTTAACCATATGTCTACATCTAAAAATGATATAAGTGACCTACCTATATATAGAGAAGGGAGAGGCTAAATACTTCTGTATAAGAGTTGAGTGTAGTTGAAACATAATTAAAGAAATTTTGTTACTGTTATGTAGTTTATAACTATGAAATAAATCCATAATTAACCCAAAAGTGACTTCACCATGATAAGATAAATGTTTATGGCTAGATAAACTAATACAAAGTGGTCTCTTATCATCCAACTAACAAACATGATTCCATCCTAACAAGAACCATCATTATTGTCATTTAATTCTTCTAATGGTGGGTTTAAAAATACCCAATATACTCTATAAAAAAGTATATAGATATTTGGGAATATAAAGAGCATCCAAATATAGGTTATTAGGAAATAACAATGTTTTCTGTCATATATATACCAACTTATTGATCGCCCATAGTTAGAAAAATTATATTTCTAATCATCTTTTTAAAATAGATAACCAATCTATTCCTCTAATATTAATTCAATATGGAGGGATGTCGAAGAATATTTTATAATATTCTACATACAATAGAAAGAGGACCATTGTTTTTTCTAAAATATCCAAGACTATTGAATTCACTATCATCACAGGATGTTTTTTTTATTCTTATGAATTTAAAAGAAGAACTAAAATGAGCAGAGGGTTTTTGGTATTCCAAAATAAAAAAATGTAATGAGAAACACATAATATTTTTTCAATAAATTTATTTGGTCATATGGTTAATTAAAATGTGTTTTATCACTATTTACATTTTCTCAAAATCACTTGACATAATAATAAAACTCAACAGCATTAAACTACATACACCATATTGTTTTATTATATATTAGAATAATAATATTCTAAAGGATTATTTAACATATTAATATCCTATTTTTTCTCCTTAGTGATTGGTTAATAACACTCCATAATCAAGAGAATGAACATGCTCATACTGGTATGGTGAGTGATTCAAATAGAGAGATGATTTTAAGTTCATTTAGTGGAATTGTATATCTAAAAGTATGGGATATCAAGTGAAAATAACATCCTCTACACTTCACCTAAACTACTACACCATAAATAGAAAAATATTATATGATTTTAAATATATATTTTTCAATCTTTTCCATTATGATTCCCCTCATAAAACCCATTTTCTATTAGTACTTCATATCCCTGATTTATGATATAATTAGAACTATAAATGGGTTTAGAAAAAAAATAAAAGGGTGAAATAGAGTAAATAACATATCATAGATGAATAGAGCATAATTAACATTGAACAATAGAAGTTATAAAAAACATAATTGGTGAAACCATGACTGATGGTCATGGATTAGAATCCTTTTATAAAGGGGTAGGGGGAAATATTTATAGAATCATAGGTGTTATATGTTTCCTCCTCATATTCGATGGAGTGAAATCCCTTCTTCATTAGACGAAATCCTTGTCTATAACTTAAGGGTCTAAATTATTTTATAAATACATTCTATATTATACTACATGGTTGAAATTCATCCCATGATTGATGAATTATTAATTTTTTATGGTTTCCACATGAATTAGTTGAGTGGGTATTTTATGATTTTTCTTAAATAAATAAATGAGTTTCATGTAAATAGATTCTGATTTTTTAAATTTCATTTTTTAATCTCATTCTGATTTCACTAAATAAAAAATGTTACGTATCATAACACTAGGTGAAAAACCTTTGTATTCTACATCAATAGGGTTTCAAAAACACCAATATATTATGTATAAACACTCTCTAAAAAGAATACTATTTTATAACATATTATACAAATTTAAAAAACACTATCTTCTGATGTATTACATTCCATAGGAAAATATCAGATTTATCATCTCCCTTAGTGGAATGCTCATTTTTGGAAATCGCAAAATATCATATAAATTTATATTTTATCCATAAATATATGAGATATTATACCAATAAGGACTAGATTTTTTAATCATGATCTACATTTAAAAAATAATGTAACACATGGATACTTCCCCTAAAACCTCACACATCATCTCTACTATGTAACAATATGTTAAAAATATTTTAAATAACCAATCATATCACTTAATTCATCAACATGTCATATGTATAAACTCTAGTTGGGAAATATATGTTATAGATTATTTATAATCATGAAAAAACTCATATACCATCTATTTCTTCAATAAAAAATTATAAGTGTCATACACATCCCTTTTTTGGCCTAAAATATATAGGCTATATATAATCTTATTATATGAGAAAATGCTACATATGATCTATTTATCCTATAATTTCTAATGAATCCTTCAAATAGACACCACTTTTCCTATTTTACTCAAAATTATATAATTAAGGAAAATAAAAGACTTGTAATAAGAATATTTAAAGCTATTAAAGAATTTAAATAAATAATTTAAATAATAATTATATTCTTATAATCAATTTATAAAAAAAATCTGAAAATCAATGTGTAGATTTCTTCAATAAATGTATAAAATGAAAAAGATGACTAAAGGTAAATTTTGGATCCATTAAAAAATTCTTTTAAAAATAAAAAAGGGAAAAATTTATTTAATTTCATAGGATTTAATTAAATTATTATCTTAATTATTATTAAAAATAGTTATTTTTTCAGAAATGTTGTCTCCCATCTATTATTCCTTGCTTCATGCCTCCAAGATAACCTAGTTACCAAAAATTTTTGAAATGGGAATTGCCAAAACATTTAAGGAATATAGTTTTTTGAAAGTATAAAAAGGCTAAATTAATCTATTGATTTTCCCAAAATGGGTTTGGATCCCTATAATCATATTTCAAATGGGTAATTCCTAATCTCTTTTCATGAATAAATTGTGCATTTCTCTATTGTTAAATAATGAAAATAGCAGCTCTTTTTGGCCAACAATATTTATCTTCTTTGGATTTTCATGTTAGTGGATAATGAGTATGTCAGAAAAAATTCTCATGGATCATTTTTTGGTATTTTTTATTGAATCATATAGTGTAAAAATATAAAAAATAGGCTTTATAAGTCATACCACGATGATTGGTATTGTTTTCGATAAATAAAATAAAATCTATAGAATTTTTTCCATAGTAAATAAATGATGGCACATCCACATGGATCACACCAAAATAGATCATGTATGGGAATAAAATTATATGGGTAGAAATATAATTCCACCATGAGGGAAGAGACCACATCATAATGGACTAATAAAAATTTTAATTATATCTAACATAAGATTAACTCAAAATTTTAAAATATTAACTAATATTAGATTACATGACATGGGTTTAGGCCATTAAATGAGTTTTCTATGCCATAATGACATGTTTTAGTGGTAGGTAACATGTAGATTAGTTTACTACATTAAGGAATCTACATGGATATTATGCATGGGGCTATTTGGATTTGGCTATTTAATTACTTCGTAGGGGATGCATGTCACATCTTGATAATCCCTATTTGTGTTTAAATCAAATCCATATAATAATTAAAATATTTTTTCTCAAATGTAAATTATTTAGAGTGGTAATTACAATGTCTAAATGTATTAGGAAATGATAATTAGTGTTTTCCTAGAAGTATAGGATGTAACATAAAAGGAATCATATACCAAGATGATCTAGTCAAAGGTGAACCTTGAGTTTTTCTATATGATATTAATATTGGAATAAAATATTTTTAAATTTTAGTTAACCTGATTTAAATAGTGAAGGGTTTATTCATGTCATGTTGGTGTCAAAATTTGACTTAGTATAGATATGAGTTTTTGAGCGGAAAAAGGAGTTGTATCTTGGAGATGGTGGACATATTATAATCAAGTCAAGTCATGAATATTTTCTAAAATTAAAATTTCTAATATTTTAGATATCATAGTGTATATTATCATAGTAGTTATTAAATTATATTTTAAGTATTAATTAGATTAATTTTACAATAATTTTCAGGGTAAATTAAATATCTAATGTGAGGGAAATACTAAGATTCTATCAATACTACAGATATTTATTTTTCTACTAAAGGGAAGGATGTTTGTGATTTAGAGAATAGGGATTCTAGATCAGTGTTATAAAGTTAGTGAGAAGTTTGGATTAGGTCTATGATTATATCTCATTAGAGGATCATAGAGATCATCATATGGATAAAGTAGGAGTACATTGATAGACCACTGATGGTGTGACCTCTTATTTGTTTGTGAAGGTTGAAAAAATGTCATTTGGAGGATAAGTTGTATTTTTTAATTATTTAGAGTAGGGTAGTCTCTATATTTTGTTGGGTTGTAATCATATAAAGAAATTAAATCAACTGTAATTTTTTTTAAAAAATTATTTTGTTTAGTGATTCCCTAACCATTACACATCACTACTGTAATATACTTAAATTATCTGAGTGAGGGTGAAATGAGTTAAAATATCTTGTTTCATTCTTTACCATTTTTTTTCATTTTTGTTAATTATGAGGGAGAGAAAAGTTGTTACTAATGGTAGAAAATGATCTTTAGGGCGATAATTTCGATGAAATTGATATAACCCGATTTGATCTCATATTTAGGTATTTACTTTGTTATGGTTATACTTGTGGTTTTAGAGATAAAGGTTTTTTGTGGAGTATTCTCTCTTAGAATTCATGGGTGTGATTCCTAGATATAAGTGATTTATAATCTTTTATGAAAATAATTTTCAAATATGGATGAATTGGAAGAAATAGTATTATAGATATTTCTCAATGGATGTCTACATGGCTTCTTATACAAGAGATCGAATTTAAAATAGAGACTAATTTTTTTTCAATGAAAATCACATGGATCTTGATGACAATTACCATTAAATAAATATGTTAGGAGGTGTTTTATTCAACAAAATATACCCGAAGGTGATGTCTTAAAAATCCATAAACTCTATGTGGTAGAAAACAACTCACCATATATGAATGTGATTATAAGGTATATGAATTCAAATTATAGGTTCTATGAAACATGTCACTGAGTTATAATTAATGCAACAAAATGAATCTATTGATGAATTATTTGATAGGGTGAAAATTATTAGTGATAAAATGAATAGAATTGGATAAACCCCCCAACAACATCAAAATTATTAAAAGGATCCTAAGAATAATTCCACAACATTTAAATCTAAATGTCTCAATGATTGAGGTAAAATAACTGAAGTAGGTGATGCTGGATAGTCTTCAGAATAATATTACTGCATAAGATATGTGAAAAAACATTAATTAAGAAATTCACATATGATAATAATCTTGAAGAAAGGGATGTTTATGAGGTGGTGAATTTATTTTCCTCAAATCTCAATATGGTATAAGGAAACTTAAATGGGAATATTCCATTTTCTTTCTTTATATATGGAATAGTTGGGAATCTCACTAAAAAATATCCAATGAAATTATGAAATTATGATGAAGGTGAAGTTCTCCTAAATAAATCCTAAAAGGTTGTGAATGGAAATAGAAATTAATTTTATATATTTTTCTAAAAGAATGAATTGGATTCCTAAGAATCTGTTATCTTAATGAAAATTAAAATGGAATATATTTATCACTAAAATACCTCAATGAAACATGTTTTTTAGGTCTATCATTGTTAAACCATAATTAGAGGATAATGATGATGAAAAAATTAATATTAAGGGAATGATAAACCTAAATGTTTAGATATAATATTAAATAAAGGGAATTCATATCTTAATTGAAAAAAATAATGTTTAATGGAGTAGTTAATGATTCTAAAGTATATATATAAATGTAAAAAAAGAATATAAGTATATGTTTACTGATGAAATTGAACATATCAAGTATATAAAACTAATAAACATAAAATTTTTAGTTGAGATAAATATCGAAATATATTATAAATTATGAAATATCAATACATTAACTGATTATTTTAAAATATATATATATAATATTATGTAAGATTATGTCAATGTGTTGGTCATGTGATAGATGCTCAATTATCAATAGAGAATTACAACGAAAAATTAGATTTTATGGGCTATCGAAGAAGTTAAGTAAGAACACATAGAGTCAATGAAGATGTAAGATAATTAAACATAAACGTATTGTTTAAAAAATAAATGTAAATCTATTAAGAGGTTAAAAGATAAGAAAAATATATATTTTTATTAATAAAAGGATGAAAACACCTCCTCCACATAAGAAGACTAATTTGGGTTACTTATTAAAGTTCTAAAATACAAAAAAAATTAAACAATAAGGACACACAACAATACACAAATAATATAGTGTATTGTTTTTGGAAATATTGGGAATAAATAATATATATTTTTTATAATGAAATAACCCTTCAATCTATAAGATAAACAGAAAAATGTGAGAAACAATTCTTAATGTTGGTATGTTTTTAATGTCTATTTTTTTGTGAGAAGGGTTGGAATACAAAACTATTAATTTCTCATAAAAGGAATAATTTTATAAGATAAAGGGGACCCAAAAAAAGAGATATTTATAGTTGGAATCATTATCAATATTGATGAAAACTAATAATAAATGTTCAAAAAGATAATATTAGGATGAACCAATGGAGTTGGACATAGAATTATAATATTCACTACTAAATGAAATGAATTATTAGAAAAATTAATACTGAATAATGAAAATGTAATTGATATTTCATTAAAGGGATGTATTATATTTTAATGTAGATACTTGATTTTGGATTTACCTCCCATATTAAGTGAATGTAATTTCCTATTTTAAATATAAAATATGAAAAATAATGCTTCCTTTCAATGTGAATATCATGAAGGTATATATATATATATATATATATATGATTTTATACAAAAATGAAAAAATTGAGTTAAATACATGAGGTTCTTATATTTATTATTAGTTGAAGGGTTTGGTCATAATTATTGAATTGTATGTTAATTTTATGACTCTATTATTGTATTAAATTTTGGCAAGAAGTCTATCATTTCCAAAGGAAGATACAATACAATCATGACATAAGGAAAGTTCATAAAGGGGAATATCTACCACATTAGTGGATAAGAATATATTTATTTTCTAACCAGTGAAGAATATAACATGTTATGTCATAAATTTATTAGGCATATAATCTAAAAAATTAATTGAAGGCATGGAAAAAATTGAGGAGATCATGAAAATACTAAGCTCTCACATGAAGTCACTCAAAAATGTGATACTTCTAAAAATATAATGATTATTTCAAAAAATTACAATTCAATGGATAAGAAGTCAAAAATATTCTTTATTTGGTTCACATTGACATGTATAGGAAAATATCATCCAATTCCATTAATGAAAAAATGATATATGTTTTATTCATTGATGATTACAACAAGATGGAAGAGCTAACAATGACTTCTCAAAAATGAAATCAGATGAAGTGTGTTACTTGTTATTAGAGATTGGAATATATATTATGTGGGATAACAATGTCTAAAATTATAGTCTAATAATGGAATATAATTTAAAAATAATCCTGGGAGTGAGTACCTCTAGAATCATTGGATAAAACAACTTATTTTACTGTTGATAAATCCTCAACAAAATAATCTTATAGAAAAGAGGAACCAAATCAGTTATCACATGTTCTGAATGATGATAATTAAAAATATTATACAAATGAATTATTGGAATAAAATGGTCCTAACAGTATTATTCAACAAAAATTTATCTGTTTGTGTTTAGATAAAGAGAAGAGACCTTATAGAATATAGTATCGGAATTAGAGAACATTGAAACACTTTTGAATTTTATGGAATTAAGTTATTTTTTATCATTAAGGAGATGGACCACAAGTTTAAATATCATAGGGATGAAGATATGTTTTAGATAATAATATAAAATAACATCCAAATTTTTCTAAACCAAAAATCTTTGAAAATCATTTAAAATATAAGAAATCACTATTGTAGAAAATGAGAATAATTTTCAAACTAGATAGGAATTGATACAGAAAATTTGTTATGAGATTATTAAGGAAACTGAAGTTGAAATTTGAATCCCATGGGAATCACATAGGTATAATGATTATTTATAAGAGGACACTAATATTAAGGTAAATTATGTAAAATCAATATCTATGAGAAAGTAAATTGGAATAGATGAATGCAATGACGAGAACACTTTTAGTATCTAGATAACCCTAGTGTGAAAAATTATGAATACTCCATATAAAACATTATTAATATCTCATGTACATTCATATAGCTTTAAATATGTTTTAAAATTTTATAATTAGGTAAATGTGATGAATGAATAGCTTGACCAAATTGAGATGAATCAAATTTGAGAAATTGATTGAATGATTGAAGACAAAAATTTCATCCAAACCAAGGGTGTTTTCCATAATAAACTCAATGAATATGGAAAAAATATATTGAAAATATAATTGATTGTGTGAATGTGATGTACTAAATCAATGAAATTGATGTATTTGAGAAATATTTCCTTTTTTGAAAATTCAATTGTTTTCATTAATTACAAAAGAAAAGAGATTATAGGTGTTCTAAATGTATACAAATATACATTATTTAAATTATTCCTTGAAGAATAGTTGAATATAGAACAAAAATATTGATTTCTTATTGATGAATATGAGATCAAGGTAAACCAATTAATTGAGATATTGTCTGGGATAAATAAATCACTAAAGAAATGATAATATTACCATGATAGGTAACTGAAATTTATTGGATTCTAATGAGGTATAGTTGACCATAAGATCTAAATCAATATGTCTAATTATCAATGGATGTTGGTTTTAATTTATGTGGGATAATTTTTTTTATAAGATCAGATGAAGCATAAATCATTTTTCTTATAGAATTCATGACAAGTGAGTTCAAGATGTCTTTGATTTATGAGTAAATGTTTTTCCTTGGTCTAAATTTAACACAAGGAAAGAAAGTAAATTTTTATAAAATATTAATCTTACAAGGAGGTGCTAAAGACATTTTTAATGGAGTATTACAAGGAAATCATGAAACTCATTTCAACCTATATGAAATTATCGAGGTAAATTGATGTAAAAAAGGATGTTGTAATGGATGATTGCAAATTAATATTGAGTTTAATGCCCCAACCCTAATAACCCAGTGTCGGTGGATTATTACATAACATTGGCATGATCACAAGGGATAAAATCCTTAATGCCTAATCAGTTTAGTATCCTTTTAAGTAATAGATACATACATAAATTTTACATTACAATATTAAATCAGAAACAACAAAATTGTGTCTCCTTTTAACACATTCATCTCCCTTAGACTATACCAGTAGATCAGTAATAATATACTTCTTTGCATCCTAGGAAAAATAAAACATAGAAAGGGGTGAGCTTAGATGCTCAGTAAGGATAAAAATACAGAGGATACATTCATAAATAAGCACAAACAATTATGTCAATGTATAAGAGTAGATCAAAATCCTTTTAAACATAAACATAAACATATTATGGTAATGATAAATCAAATAATTTCATTTACATAATCAAATGGATATTCTACTCGTCTAATATTCACATGTAATATCAATAGCCAATTTCATAATGATGGAATGCATAATGGTTGACATCACAACAACATAGTCAAGGCCTATTCCTTGATAAAAATAAGATTTTGTCAAAGCCTTGTTCTAATACACTAGTTTGTCTCATGAGACCTACTGATGCATCAAGGAGCTATAGCGGGCTTCACCCGTCACTTACTAAGTCCAATGCATTCGTCATATGAAAAGGTTGAAACCTAACATAAAAATTCATATTAAAACTAGCATACTAAATGTTAGTACTTTAACCATAAACCATGAATGGTATAAAAATAACACATCCATATTAAAACATATCACAAATTTTTTTATACAATATACAAGATTTTATAATAATAAATTGACTTCAAACAAGTGTAAAATCCGTCAAAGGATGTTGACATAGATGAAATCAAAACTATTTGAGAGAAATAATTTTCGTTCTATTTTGAAATCCTTTAAAGGTAACATAATTATAAAATAAAAATTTTCTTTTGAAAACATTTTTATAAGCTTGTAAGGGAAGCTTCGATGATGTTATAACAGCGGAAAATAACAGCACTCGCCATATTAGTTAGAAAAACCTTCTTTCCTTAATATTGAAGAAAAGGTCATAAATGACCTTTTCTAGAAAATGATGGGAAGAATCCTTTATAAACATTCTATTAAAATTAAAACAAGGGTATAAATGAATTTAACCCATATTCTATGAAATAGTAAAAAAGTTTTGAAATACAATTTTAAGAAACATGAATGTGGATGATAAAGAGGTCCCAATAGATAAACATGTATAAACAACCTCAGATAATAAAGAGATTGTAAAATCATCCCTTACCTTGTACTTTTACTTGATTGAGGGTACATTAAACTCATGTATGATAGTAAAATCTTTTATATTAAATTATACAAGAATAACATACATACATATGATATCATGTATGATCTTCTAATATTTCATTGTTAATAATATTTCTATAGTATCATCATTTCGAGTGTTAAATGATTTGTTTTCCTTTATCTATTTTGTTATTTAAGTCATGTTTTTTTGGATAGGATGTGTTTGATTCATATAAAAAATGGTTTTATGTTCTTAAACATTATTTTTAATCAAAAAATGAAAATTATTCTTTAATGGTTACAATGGGGAATGAATTTCATTGTGTTTGCGGAGACGGTAATCCGTACGTATGTACGAGAGAAAATATCATTCAATTGATGGAGAAATTAAATATAATTTATTAGTATATATTATATACCAAATCCTTAACTTATTATATTTATTATTTACATCATTTATACACATTATTATACCCATCCAAATAATTAATTGCTTGAATAACAAACTACACCACGATGTGAAGACGATAAGCCATACGTATGCATGTATGGTGACTTGTCATTAATAGAATATATAGAATAATGAATATGGTTGTACCATATTTATAATAACATCATAGTACATATAAGGTACTAGATTCATTATTTTGGTAAGGAAACAACAAATAAAGAGGAAGTGTAATAAGAAAATAACTTTGAAATAGGTGGTGAAATTATTACCAAATCAAATGTAATTGGATGGTATATCTTATATACCGAATAATTAACTTATTATATATATTATTTACATAAGTTATACACATTATTATACCCATACAAATAATTAAGTGTTTGAATAACAAACTACACCACAACGTGGAGACTGCAAGCCATACGTAGGCACATATGATGACTTGTCATTCATAGGATGGATAAGCTAATGCATACAGTTGTACCATATTTATAATTTAATCACTTTATGTATAAGGTACTAGAGTCATTATTTTGGTATGGAAAGAACAAATAAAAAGGAAGTGGATGAAGAAAATAACCTTGAAAGAGGTGGTGACATTATTACCACTCATTCGGGTATTTTTTTTGAGTTGATCAAAATGGATCCATTGGTTGGATTTCTGATCAAATTATAGACTCTACGTCAAATTTAGTATACTTGGGAGGATATTTGAGTAGGGTTTGGCCGAGACAAATTGATTTTGAGTTGTGATTTTGAGAGAAAGGGAAGTACCCTTTAATAAGAGAGGTGAGGGTCACTTTAAGAAAAGCCTGAAAGATTATTTTATTATAAAATCATATTCAGTTTATAATGGCACCAAAAAGATTTATTTCTACACTAATGTAGGGATGGGTCAAAACCCTCTCAACCAACAGGTTTTAGAAATTTTTAGGTCACCATATTAGCATTATCATTTAGATTTAACTCTTAGTTAAATAGTTTATCATTTACTATGTATCCTTGTTTCATTTTATTATATGGTCAATACAGTTACTATAAAATAACAAGATAACTACAATTGGATCATTAATGACATATATATTATCATATATGTCCTTTGGACAAACAATAGATTTTTAGAATTATTATATATAATAATAATATAGAATTTTTTTAAGAAATCATTTTTTTCAATTTTGACAATATTTGGTATTTTTTTAAAGTCATAATAACATTATCACTACGAATAAAATTTATTTAATAAACTCTAACAATTCATATTAACCTATAATTTTTTTTGTAATTCATCAGAACTCTTAATTTATATTTATTTGGATATTTATAATTTCAATTATTTTAATCTTTCATTAACAAGGTAATTGTTGCATCATCATTGTATCATAAATAAATTTTACTATTTAATGTATAAATATTATAAATGAATTACCATTATGTACAAAATTATTTTACCTTTCTATAGAATATTTAGTGTTGAATTTATCTTATTTTTAACCTATATTAAAAAAAATTAGTAATGAAAATTGAAATTTAACACTTTTCACTCTTCCTTAAATAAAATAATAATAAATGTCTTAATCTAATCCAAGTGGACCAAGAGGATCATATTTTATTCCTAAGATTGATTTTCTTCAAAATAAACTTATAAAATAGTTTTAGGACATGTGTTAGGGTAATAATAATATCATTTTTACCTTTAATTACTGTATTTACTTTTTACCGTTGTAAATAAAAGTCAAAAGTTACTAATCACCAACAATTATTTTCATCTTATTGAACCACATCATACCTACTGATATCAACCGTGTCTTTCGAATTTTTGAAATTCAATTCACAGAAGAGGTAAAATAACATTTGAAATAAATATGAAAATGTGCCTAGAAGGTGGGAAAAGATGTTAAAAAATTACATAAAATTTCGTACATCTAATTTAATTATAAAATTAATCCAAAGAATTAAATTAAACTAATATAGTTATTATGTATCTATTTTTACATGGAATAAATTTAACTAGAATAAATAATTATTTAAATATAAATTCGGTTTTGAATAATGACACAATGTTTTTCATTATTCAACAAAATTTAAAATTTTCAGAAAAACACAAAAAATTCACCCTAAGCTAATTTTGATATACTAAATCCTATAATGAGGTACATTTTGAAAAATAAAATTAATAAAATTTTAAAAAGTTGGTATTACTATTCATAACAACTAGTTTGTTTTTCCGTGGTGTTCTAAAACTCTAGGTTGTATACTGCGCAAGCAATTGCATTATTCAAAGGGAAACATACCGTGGAAGCTTGATGTGTTACATTATTCAATCCTTCAAATTATTTTATCCTTGAAATTTCTAGAATATTACTGTACAAAAATATTCGGGTGGTTCTTCATTATAAGATCATCAGGTTCCCACGTTACCTCTTTCATCTTATGGTTTCTCTATAGAACATTTACCAGATGAGTCGTCCGATTTCTAAACATTTTTTCTTTGGTATCAAGAATTATGATAAAATCTTTGCAATAAGATAGGTCAGGTTTCAATTATATTTATTTAGAGGTGAGTATATGTGTTGGTTCATGCGTATATTTTCTCAACAGCGATACATGGAACACATCATGAACATTGGAGAGACCTGACAGCATTGCCAAATGATAAGCAAAAACTCCAATTCATTCTACAATTTTGAAAGGTCTGATGTACCTGGGACATAATTTACTCTTCATACTGAATAGTATAACACCCTTTCATAGATATACCTTCAAGATAACATGATCACCTACTTGAAATTCACAATCCTTCCTTTGGTTATAGTCATAACTATTTTTCCTATTTTGAGTTGCTTTGATGTGGGTTTTCATAACCTTCACCTTTTCCATTATTTCCTCATCATGTTCTGAGCCAATGAGTTTTCTTTCACCCACATCATCCCAAAAATTTGGTGTATGACATCTCTTTCTCTATAACTCTTCATATGGTTCAATCTGAATACATGAATGGAATCTATTGCTATAAGAAAACTCTACCAGTGGTAAATACTGATCCCACATACCTTGAAACTCTAGTGAGAAAGATATCAATAAGTATTCTTAGGTTTGACGAGCCCTTTATGATTTTCCATCAGTTTGAGGGTGGTAGGCAGTGCTCAAACGAAGCCCAGTATCCATGTCCTTCTGTAATCTTTTCCAAAAATTGATGTAAAACGGAGATCGCGATCAGAAACAATCGATAAGGGTAATCCATGATGTCTTACAACTTCATTAATATATAGTCTTTGTAAACGTTCAAGTGGTAAATATACTCTTATAGCACGAAACATGTGCTGAATTTCTAAGAAGATCAACAATGACCCATATTGTGTCATTCCATATAAGAGTCATTGGTATCCCCATAAAGAAGTCCCTCTTAATTTCATCCCATTTCCACTAAGGTATGGGATGATGTTTCATGAATCCTCTAGGATGTTTTCTTCCAGACTTTGCATGTTGAGAAACCATACATAATAACATATAATCAGCAATCTTTCTCTTCATATTGTCTAACCAAAAATATTCCTTCAAATCCCTATATATCTTAGTGCTACCAATTTGTATAGAAAAATTGGAGATATGAGTATCATCCAACAATTCCCTTTTTAGATTAGGTATTCCAAGAACACAAACTCTCTTCCCAAATTTCAAATTTCCATCTTCATATTCGAAGTCAATAAATCTCCCATCATTCACAGCTTTAATTTTCTTTTGAAACTCTTCCTCATCAGTTTGAGAACATTTTAACCTTTCTAGTAAAGATGGTTTGGAATCTATTTGGAACAGTATTGATGTTTCACCATCCATGAATATTCCTGTATCCTTCTTTACTAGATCCATGAACATAGGATCCCTTTCAACTGTCATCTTGTTCAAAACTCCATGATCCTTTATGCTCAAAGAATATTTCACCATATTTTCATTCCTTGGGTGGTAGTGTATAGTGAAATCATAATCCTTGAGTAGCTCGTTCCATCTCCTTTGCCGCATGTTGAGTTTTTTTGTGAGAAAATATACATCATACTGTTGTGATCCATATATATCTCACATTTTTCACCATAGATATTATGTATCTATATCTTCAAAGCCTTTATTAAAGCTGCTAACTCAAGAACAGAAGTGAGATAGGTTTGTTCAGGATTTTTTAGCTTTCGTGATGCATATTCAACAAATCTATCATTCTACATAAGGACACAACAAATTCCTTTCTTGGAATAATCATTATAAATAACAAACCTATCATTCCCTGATGGTAGAGTCAATATAGGAGCATTGGGAAATCTTCTATTGATTTATTCAAAACATTCTTCACACTATTTTTTCCAAACAAATTTAACCCTTTTACGTGTGAGCTTGGTTAATGGGTTAGCAAATTAGGAAACATTATGGAAAAAGTTCCAATAATAACCCACTAAACCAATAAAATGGTGAACCTTAGTTATAGTTGTTGGTGCTCGCCATTCTTGGATTACAATGGACTTTAAAGGATCAACATATATTCCATCCTTAGAGACAATATAGACAAGAAAAGAAATACAATGAAGCCATAATTCACACGTTCATAACTCCCCATATAAATCATTTATTCTGAGGGTTTTCAGAAAAGTGAACAATTGATTTTCATTATCTTTTTAGCTTTTTGAGTATACTAAGATATCAACAATAAATACTACTAAAAAGTCATCAAGATATTCCTTGAGAACTATATTCATTATATCCATGAAGAAAAACGGCGCATTAGTCAGTCGAAAAGGCATTACTATAAACTAGAAATGCTCATACCCTGTTCGAAATGCTGTTTTCTGAATGTCTTCTTTCTTCACACACATCTAATGATATCCAGATCGAAGGTCAATCTTTGAAAAATATTGAGCTCTATGAAGATGGTTGAATAAATCATCAATGTGAGCTATGGTATACCTGTTATTTATTGTTATAGCATTGAACTCACTGTAGTCAATGCACAACCTCATAGATCCATATTTATTCTTAACAAAAAGAATAGGGGCTCCCCATGGAGAAACACTAGGGAGAATAAATCATTTATTACTCAATTATTTAAGTTGTATCTTTAGGTCCAATAATTACACAGTGTCCATTTTATAAGGGGTTGCCGATATGGGCCTTGAACCAAGAATTAAATCAATGGAAAACTCAATTTCTCATTCTGGAGGATGTCCAGGTAAATTCTTTGGAACCACATCAACATATTCTTCCACAATAGGAACATCCTCTATTTGAACATTCATTTACTCACCCATAATTTTTTCGTTCCCTTCCTCCATAATAATTGAACTTAGTAGAGCTACTGAAGGTGGATCTTGAAAAAATTTAGGTGGTGATGTTTCTACTATAAAAATAAGGTACTTCTTATCATCATAAAAAATTGTAACCTCCTTATTCTTAAAATAATTTTGTTTGCATCATGGTTCAAAATCCAAACCGTACTGAGGATTATATCAAATTCAATCATGGGTATGATGATGAGATCATCAGATAAAGAACATATATATTCCCTAATTGGGATAATTCACAAAACATTGTTACAGTAATACTTCTCATAAGAGTTTTGACTAAAAAATCCCCTATTAAAACAAAATGGAAAAATCTAATTTTCTTAGAAAACTGGGAAGATATGAAACAATACGATGATCTTGAATCAAATAAAGCATTGTCTAGACTTGAGGAAACCATTAAATTACCTGACACCATGTCTTTCAGAGCTTTAACCTCAGTTGCTGTGATTGTATATGCTTGGAATTTATACCTTGGAATTTTCTAATGTACATTTCATTGGAGTGTAGGAAATTCCATTTCATAATGCCCAATTTCTCTAAAATTGTAGCATTCAAAATTGACAACCTATTTCATTACATGAAATCATTATTTTGGTGGCCTTTTTCACCACACTTGTAAGAGACTCTCATTACCTTCAGGCATCTACTGGGGTGTTTCTTACCACATTTATGGCTATATGGGTATTCCAAATTTTCCTTCTTCCCCATATGTTCATTTCCAGAGTGTTCAACAAACCTATTCTTCTCTTTCTTTTCTTTAAAGTCATAAGACATAGAGAATTCCATTCCTTTTTTGATAGTACAAGAGACTATATATTCGTATGATGAGAAGGATTTTGAGACTAATGATCAATGAAGAAATTGTATTAGCCCTTCAACGAATAAATAAATATTACTCATTGGGTAACATATATAATCTGATGCATGCCTTCGTAACCTTGAAATGTTATCCTCATAATTTTTGACATTCTTATCCTCCTTTTACCTCAGGCTTAGAAATTGTCTTTCAATATCTTCTTGATGGTCATGAGGAAAGTAGTTTTCTATGAAAATCTCTTTAAACTCCATCCAGTCCATATTTGATAATTCATCATCCTCCATTGTTTTTTTATTAATGACCACCATTTATCTGCATCTCCCATGAGGAGATAAACTTCCATGAAAACGTTTTACGTTTCACTAATCCCCAAAGAATTAAATATTTTATCTAAGGAAGTTATCCATTACGCAGCTAAAAATTTATTTTTAGTCCAATTAAATTTTGGTGGTTGTTGTCTCGTGATGCAGTCTAACATTGATCCTACGTATTGTGGATCAGGGTGCTATATAATGGCAAGGTTATAATTCATAACCTGATTGAGTTGTCCTAGTATGGTGATAAGCTGGTAAGCACCAGTTGCATCACCATCTCCAATATAATTATCTTCAGTAGGAGGGAAATCCCTACATGGATTATGTGTGTTGGTATGATTTACATTCCTTCCACTAAGATCCATTTCTAAACAATGGAATACAATAGATTTGTTTATGAATCATAATACACAATTAAAAACATTGTCATAAATTGAACAATTTATGGATATAATCGATAATAATAAAAATTTATTCTTTGAGGAGGTATATACTCTTAAACCCTAAATATCGGTTTGTAAATAAAATGTGAATTATCCTAAGCATATCCCCTGAGAGTGTCATAACCAAGAGTGCGTCAAGGATCTTTGTTGTTTACCAGGACACCCCGGGTCCTGCCCGAAACTCCATGTCAGTGTTTTCCCTCCAAGGTACATATGTGCCAGAGGTTCCTCTACCTGATCGTATCCAAACATGGATGTATTACTTGGAAAGTACACAAAATATCTACATTACCATAATTATATGATGTTCTTATATACTAATACTCACAGTCTATCTTAGTGTAATGTTATCTAATCATAGTTTTTCTAAATATATTATCCATGGTTGGTACTAAACTTCCATTGATACCAACTATGATGCTCGACCACAGTTACCTAGAGTTGGTGCTAGATTATATAAAATTGGCATTATCATAAGGGATCAAATCCCGAATGACCAATAAGTTTTTGTAGCCTTGGAAGTACTAGATACATATATAAGTTATACATTAAATTATGAAAAAAAACATTATATCTCATTATAACACATTCATCTCTCTTTGACTATCCCTAAATGTTAGTCATAATATACTTTATCACATCTAGGGTCAAATAAAACATAGAAAGAGGTGAGATCATATGCTCAGTAAGGATAACAATATAGCAGAAACATTCAAAAATAAGCATAAACCTTTAAGACACAGGCCTTTTAAACATAAAATTCTACATAATATGGAAATTAATAATCAAATAATTCCATTTACTTATTCCCATTGATATTCTACTAGTTGAATAATCACATGTAATATCAATAGAAACTTTTATAATGATTGAATGCATAATGCCAGACTTCAAAACCACATAGTCAAGGCCTTGTGCAAAGACTACCAATAAGATTTTGTCAAGGCCTTGTACTATGAAACTAGTTTGTGTCATGAGACCAACCGATGGTTGGAGGAGCTATAATGGGATCCACCTGTCACTTACTATGTCCAATGCATTCCTCCAAATCAATTTTTTCCATTATCAAAAGGCCTCTTTCAGGTTTAGCGGGAAACCTTACATTTCAAAAGTTCACATTTCAATAGTTCAAAAGTTGTGCCAGCCCACAAATTAAAATTTCAAATAAAAAGTTTCCAGAAAAAACCATCATCACCTCATGTGAATCACGAGTCATGTTCTTACCTCGAGTCGCACACCTATCACCTCAAACACAATGTCCTTCCGCCACCACCGTCATCACCATGCTGGCGAGACATACCGAAATCCCTTTTGTCATCATCATCATCTTTATCGATGTCTCATAGAGTTCCACATTATCATTGTCACTGTCATTGATACCAAACAAGGTCCACTATCATCATCATAATCCAAACACCACACTAGTCAACTAGAGAATGTCACAGTTCATCATGCTGAGAATCCAACATCATCACTACCGATCAGTCAATCGAACCGTGTATGCCATCACTGTCTCCAGCTGCCATAATCAATCTGCCGATCAGTATATCGAACCGCGTAAGCCATGTCCTCCAATCCATCACACACCAACCTCAAGCCTAGAAAACAAGACATGTATCACCAACACAATCGAATAGCCCATCGATGCCTCTGTCCCCCCCACTAGAGAGGATAACCGAAGAAAGCTATTAATGTTGCAACCGTCATGAATCTCTTTGATGCCATGCCACCGTAGAAGTCCATTGGAAGAAAAATGTTGAGTGTCTCAGGCAGCACACCCTGACACACCATCTCTATCGCACAAAGTAAGAAAACCCACTGGAGATGTCCAAAACAACCACCAGAACCCTCTATCCTTATTGAGAATCTCCCTCGGAGAGAAATGATCCATGCAGAACCGGCGAGCCACCTAAAGACCACAACGCACTTCCATCGACGTCCTTAGAGAAGAACGACCAACAAAACCCTCTGATCAATGATAAAAACCAACATAGCCATCACTATCACCCTCATAGAGCTCAGGAAGACGAATCCACTTTGAGATGCTAGTGACTACTCAAACCCACCTCCCAGAGCCCGGGAAGACCAGCACAAAAAACCTCCTCAGATAGAGTGGAGGAAATCTAGAGACAGAGCATGGTGAGAGGGTAGATACCTCAACGGAACTCATATTTAGACCCCTCACATAAACAATTTCCCAATAAACCTAGAATTGACACTGAAAAATCCGGATAACACAAAAACGACCGCAAAAATGAAACAAAAGAGAAAACACGAGAAATAAGAGAATGGGAAAGAACCAACTAGAAACTATGGGTGAAACCCAAAACCGAGACAAAACCAATGAAAAGATGGGTAAAATGGAGAAAAAATAGAGATGACCTAGCCGCCGAACCTCAATCCCAAAACCTATGCGATTCCATCACTGCAGATCCAAACTGGAGAGGAGAATTGGAACACAAGATCAGAGCATAGTAGTGGTGTCCAAGGGTTAAACCAAATAATCTATGCCAAAGATGATGGGGGGGGGAGAAGAACCAAGGGAAAACTAGTAGCAGAGTAGTCGTGATGAAAACAGGGGGACAAAACCTAGGAGAAGCCATAGAGGAGAGAGAGGAAGAAGAAGCCGAAGAAGATAAATTGAGAGAAGAACCCTAGAGCAGAGAATGATTCAGCCAGAAACCCTATTGCAAAGAAAGAGATGAGGTCATGTGAGAGAGGAAGAGGAGAGGACCAGGGGAGTGCGGATCCATCTCTAGGATTTTCCTCTTCTTTAATATGTCAAAACACCTCTTCCCTAAAATTGTTGAAATATAACATAAACATTAGTATTAAAAATAGTATATAAAATGTTAGTACATTAACCATAAACCATGAATGGTATACAAATAACACATCAACATTAAAAAATATTTCAAAACCTTTAATACATTATGGAAGATTTTATCATAATAAATCAACTTCAAAAAAGTGTAAAATCCACCAAGGGATGTTGACATAGATGAAATCAAAACTATTTGAGAGAAATATCTCTTTATATTTTAAAATCATTTAAAAGTCACGTAATTATAAAAAAAATTTATTTTTAAAATATTCTTATAAGCTTGTAAGGAAATATTTGAAGATGTTATAATGACAAAAAATAGCAGCACTCACCGTATATGTTAAAAACATTATTTTATTAATTTTGTTGAAAATGTCGTAAATGACCTTGTCTGGAAAATGATAGGAATATTCTTTTAAAAAAATTATATAAAAAGTCAAAAAATGGTATAAATTAGTTTAACCCGTAGTCTAGGATATAATAAAATGTTTTGAAATATATTTCTAAGAAACACAAATGTGGTTGATAAAGAGGTCCCAGTAGATACACATGTAAAAACAACCTCTGATAATAAAGATATTGTAAAATTAACCATTACCATGTAATTTTCCTTGATTGAGGGTACGTTAACCTTTTCTATGATTTCTAAATCATTTTTATTAAAATATAAAAGAATCAAATACATAGAAATGATATCATATATGATCTTCAAATCTTTCTTTGTTAATAATATTTCAGTAGTATCATCATTTTGGGTGTTAACTGATTCATTTTCTTTTATATGTTTCATTACGTAAGTCATTTTTGTTATGGATAGTATGTATTTGACTCATATCCATAATGATATTAAGTTCTTAAACGTTTTTTTAATCATAAAATAAAAATTATTCTTGAATGGTTAGGATGAGGAATGAATTTATCGCGTTCGTGGAGACGATATTCCATACATATGCACGAGCGAAAATATAATTCCATTGATGGTAAAATAATATGTAATTGGATGATATATCACATATATATAATACATAACATGTTATATTTTTTATTTACATCATTTGTACTCATTATTATACCCATCCAAATAATAATGCATTTGAATAACAAACTGCACCGTGACGTGGAGACAGTAAGATGTATATACGCACGTTTGGTGACTTGTCATTGATAAGATGGATAGAATAATGAATATGGTGGTACCATATTTATAATAACATCACATTATTAATAAGGTATTGGATTCATTATTTTGGTATGGAAACAACAAATGAAGAGGAAGAGGAAGAAGAAAAGAACTTTGAAAGAGGTGGTGAGATGATAACTTCTTCTTCAGATGTTTCCTTGCGAGTTTATCAAAAGGGATCCATAGGTTAATTTTATGATCAAAGTAAGGCCTATAGGACTAATTTAGGGTAGTTGGGAGGATACTCTAGTAGGTTTTGGCTGAGCCAAATGGCTTTGGATGTGTGATTTTTAGAGAAGGGGAAGTACCCTTCTATAATAGAGGTGAGGGTCACTTTAGAAAAAACATGACATATTATTTTATTATAAAATCATGTTCGGTTTATAATGGCTCCAAAATGATTTATTTCTAGCATAATGTGGGTATGGGTCAAAAAACTAACAACCAATAGGTTTTAGACAAGTTTAGGTCACCATATTATCCTTATCTTATAGATTTACCCCTTAGTTTAATAGTTTAACATTTACCATGTCTCCTTGTATCTTTATATTATATGGTTAATAAACTTACTATAAAATTCGATGCGAACCCCAAGGGGTTAATTCATAAAATATATATTATTATATGAGTCCTTTGGCTGAACCTTAGATTTTTAGGAATATTATATCAAATAATAATATAGTACTGGATTTAAAAAATTATTTTTGTCAATTTTGACACTATTTAGAATTTTGTTTTTGTGAAAGTCAGAGAAACTATATTACTTCAAAAAAAATTATTTAATCAATGCTAACATTTCATATTAACCTATATAATTTTTTAAATTCAACCAAAGGCTCAATTTATATTTATTAGTAAATTTATAATATCAATTATTTTAATCATTAATTAATAAGTTAATTACTACATTATCATTGTATCGTAAATAAATTTAATTATTTAACGTATAAAAATTATAAATAAAATATGATTATGAAGGAAATAATTTTATATTTATAATTAATATTTATAGTCTAATTTATATTACATGTAACCCTATATTAAAAATGTTTTAGTTATGAAAATTTGAATTTAACACTTTTAACTCTTCTTTAAATAAAATGATAATAAATATCTTAATCTTATCCAACTGGATCCAAAGGATAATAATTTATTCCTAAGGTTATTTTTGGTCGAAATAAACTTATCCAATAGAATTAGGGAATTCATTAGGGTAATAATAATATCATTTTTACCTTTAATTACCTGATTTATTTTTAACTGTGGTAAATAAAAGTGAAAAGTAACTATTCACCAAAAATTATTTTCAACTCATTAATCCACATTTAAATGACTGATATCAACCATGTTTCTCGGATTTTTGAAATTAAATTCATAAATGTGGTAAAAAAAATTTTATGCAAATTTGTTAACGTGCCTAGAAGGTGGAAAAAAGGCGTTAAAAAATTCAATAAAATTTTATACATCTAATTTTATTATAAAATGAATCAAATGAATTGCATTGAACTAATATAGGTTTTATTTATAATTTTTTACTTATAATAAATTTTAATAAAATAAATAATTATTTAAACAAAAAGACAGTTTTAAACAATAACATAGTGTTTTTCACTATTCATAAAAAATTGAATGTTTTCAGAAAAATACTAAAAATTCACCCTATGCTAATTTTGATATTTTGAATCCAGAAATGAAGCCCATTTTGAAAAATAAAATTTATAAAATTTTGAAAATCTGCTATTAATATTCATAATGGTTAGTTTGATTTGTCATGGTGTGCTAAAACTCCATATTGCGTCCTGCGTAACCTATTACATTATTCAAAGGGAAAGGTACCATGGATGCATGGGTGTTATATTGAGGTTATTGTAATTGAAAATTAAAAAGTATGAATTATATTTTCCACTGTTCAAGCAATAAAATACCTAGTCTATTGAAAATAAATCCACATTTTAGTATTAAAAATAATTCATAATTATTTAAACGAATTATTAAATTATAATATTTGACCATCGAATATGATTGATAGAGTTATTGGTATTTATAGATGCATATTAGGATGGTTTATCAAATTATAAAAAGTTATAATATTTGGTGAATTAAATCTTGGATGATTGTGTATTTATTAGATAATAAATAAGTGATATTTCATTACATTGATCACCAAAGAAATTGAATATATTTGGATAATCATGTGAGTACTAAAATACTATAGATAAAACAATAAATTAAGGATAATGGGGTCGATGTGAAACCTCTTATTTTTATTAGGTACGATAATGTGGGTGATATCAGTCTTAAAAAAATAGCTTCCATAATTAGTGGAAAAATTAAATCCTGATAAATTATCATTTCACCATGGAAAATGTTCAGAAATAGTTTGTGATGTTTTTTTGTAAATCAAAAAAATTAAGGTTATTCACATCATGATAAAGGTCCTACCCAAGGATACCTTTGTAAAAAATTTTCTATCACATAGAGTTTAAAAATATCATTACAACTAGTTGGTTTGGATAAGGGAAAACCACTCCCTTATGGAATTTAATATTTATATCATGGTATATTGGTTCCCATGAATTAATTGTTTTGATTTCAAACCCTTTCTTGTGAACTTTAAGGGAAGTGATCATTAGGTTTTCTTGATAAAGTGAGAGAAGGTGACTATATGGTTTAAAGAAGTTTTCCACCTAGAAATTGTTTGAGCTTACTTAAAAATAGGAATATAGCATATGATTAAGTCTTAGAAATGGAGAGAGTTTATGAGTATCCATTTTAGTAGTGACTATTTGATACGATGTTTTAAGAATTATGATTATCATGGAATAATTATCAGGAGGAATCATTCATTTAAAAATTATTTATTAGGATGATATTGAATCATTTGGGATTACAGTTAATTATTGGTGATTCATTTATGTGGTATTTAGATGATAGAGTTTTTATACAATATTTCTCATTAGTTTTTTTTGGTTTTTGTTGATGTCGTGTGGGATGGGTTATCAACAAAATCAAAGAGATATATTTTTTTAAAAAAATACTATTGGATGAATTTATGGTTGTTTTTATTGAAAATATTGCTTGGGGAGTACTCTGAAAGAGGATTTATAAGATATAACATAGTTTTTGTAGTCGTTTAAGATGAACCTAGAAATTTTTTTTGTAGTTCAGTTTATAGAAAATAAATGCCAATATAATAAAATTTATTATAACAAAATAGACCTCTTGTTAGATAGAAAATATGTTATTGATGAATAATTATTCTATGAGGGAATAAAAAGATCCAAAATGGGCCAATGTAAGATTCAACCATAGGAAATGAAGTATAAAATATTGAATTAAGGGGATTAACTAATACCATATAATGCCACAATTGGTTTGGTCATGTTGTGAGAAGAATACATTTGAGTTGCTTTTCTGGTGGTTGGTATCATGTGGGGCGGTTCATTCCAGGAAGGTTACCTCTTGGATGTTATGAATAGGGATCTCCTAAGATGAATGTTTGATGGAGTATTTTTTTAATTCCATTACGAGTATTTCATGTGAATAAGTAATACCAATGAAAAAATAAATATATGATTCTCAATGGGAAATCGTTACATAATGGGTATGGCTAGGTAGAGAAATAGTTGGAATTGATGTCTACTAGTTCTCTCATAAGTGAAGGTAATTATATGGAAGGGGGCTCACACTATGGTGGGATTGTAAAAGGTGATCCCCTAGATTATCATCACTATAGGAATATAATAATTTTGATTAGTTAAACAGGGATATGATTGGAGTTTCACTAAAAAGGGGCTTTTTATGATGTGGTGGTGCTAGATCTGACAGTATAATTGATATGTGTTTTTAGAAAAATAAATTCATTTCACCATGATGTTCATGGTCATTCATTAATCAGTTTGACTCCAGGGTATTTTCAAAATTTCAATTTTCATATCATTGAGGGACCTAGTCCTAGTAGGGTTTGACTTGGACATGAAATCATAACTCGATAAATGTTTCTATAATGATCATGATAAACTGATTATATAAATAAAGGGTAAATTTTATATTTCAGCATGGTTTTAGTGATATATTTATATATATAATGTGAAGGGGGTATGTTAATAGAAAGATATGTATTAAAGAATTGTGATGTAAAATTAAATAGAATAAATGGGGGAATCTACAACCTTTTCTCATTAGAGGATCATCATGTTCATTATATGGATGACATAGATGTTTATTTATAAACCAAAAATAGTTTAATATGTTTATTGGTTCATTAAAATCATGGTAGTTTTTATATGGAATAATGAAGTTTTTTAGTGATTTATTGAAATGAGTTTTTTTTTCATTTTTTGGGTTGTAAACATTTAAGGTCTAGTGCGACACATCAGGATTATATGCCCCTTTAATTATCCATTTTTATATCAACAAAGTAATATATGAATTTTTACATCATTTTTTCTTTGTCACTTCATGTATATCATAAAGGAGAAAAGTGTTCCTATAAATAGTATTTCATGATTGTTGGAAAAAGTTGTTTGAAGGAATCAACATTCCCAAATATACCCCCTTCAAAGAATATTTATATTATTTTGTGGGAAAAACGTTTTTCAAGGATTCTTGAAAATAATGGTCACCCTTTATTGGGATACACATGTCTAAAATTATATTCTACTGTTGCGTTCATTAAGTTGGATATTATTAAACCTGTGTATCCACTAAGTCTCGAACCCGCGAGATGTGGGAAATAAGAAATTTAGACGATTCTAATTTTTCGATAGAGGTAATTCAATTAATGTAATACAATAAATGTGGCACCTAGAACAATTTAATTTTCCAAAATAAAATATTTCAAGGATTTTATAATGAATCTAGGATGCATGATTCATGATATTCATTAATAATGATATTAGGCCTAAGGATCATTAAACACATTTGTATATATATGAATTTCTAGTAAAGAAAAGTATTTTGAATTCCATATCACAATTCATCTATAACAATCTACTCCCCTTGGAGATCACCAAGTGTCTATTTTATGATAAAATTTTCCAATTTTTATGGGCCCTTGAAACTTGATTGTATGAAATCATATATTCCATATTTATTAATATATCTATACTATATAACATAACTTTTAGAAAATTTTAATAAAATTTTTATGTTCTCATTTTATATATAGATTATATAGCCTATCAATGAAAAAAATATACTAATTAAATTATTATATAAATCAGGGTTCAGTTTAAATAATATTAAATTATATATATAAAGAGATATATATATATATTAGGTGTTAATCTAATGTATACCATAAATTTGGTACAAGGGAAATGCTGCGAAAATACATTATCCAATGAATGTTTTATAAACAATTTTTTGTATTTTAGAGTTCAATTAACTCTGTCCTCTTGATGGAATTGAAAATGGATATTTACTCAACTAAATATTATTTTTCATACCAATATTTTCAAATAATTGAATCAATCCTTCAATATTTAAGAAAGGGTATTATATTCTACATTTGGAACATGTAAACATATTTTTTATATTATAATGATTAGATGAGTTATTAGTTCATTATAACATCATTGAAGATGTTCTGTTTGGTTTGATTAAAAAAGGTACGTAGATATATAAATTAAAAGGGGTAGAGTTACACTAGTGTTTTCGTAGAAATGTAAAGATGGATAAATAATCACGTATTGTTCTAAAAAATGATTTCCAAATGTGGGATATTGTATTATGAAGAAGATAATATAAGACCATTTAAATGTCTTATCAAATAGAGATTTTGAAGATATTATAGTTCATATGAAATGAATATTTTGTTCTATTGGATAGTTAATTATTTCAATTAAATAATTTTTATTCAGCTCTTATTTTCCATACAACGTATGCCTTATCTGGGGTTAAAGTGAAGGATTTGTGATTTATTGGATACATTATTTATTAAATCAATAATGGTTATGAATATTTGTAACAATGTTATTTGATGTAGTAGAGGATCATTTTTGAATTTTGAGTTATAAATGGAAATAAATAGGAAGAATGTTAGTAAAAATATTAGTAAAATTTTTTGGTGGTGTTTATTATCAATGTTGGTTATAAATCTTATAGAAAATGTCAAAATATAATTTTGAATTTGTGTTTTAAATTTTCATGGGGTTCCAAAAGAATTAGATATGTTTTGATAATTAATTAAAAATCATGTTTTAATTCATGGGTGATTACACTATGATTTAGGATGATTTTAGGATAATGAGAAAAGTGGTAGAACTACCCATTAAAATTTAGTAACTACATCAGGATTGTTTATAAAACACATGTATGATTTATAAAACAATTATTATAGATGAAAAAGAATTATATTCTACACTAAATGTCTATATTTTTCCTTGATTTGATTTGTATGGTTTTTTATTTGAAGAAATATGAAATTATAAACATTACAATCTAAAGGTTATGCCAAAACATGATGTATTTAATTGTTGATGTAGTGAAGAATTACAACATGGATATAGATTTTAATTATTATTCATTCCATATATAAATGCTTTAAAATAAATATTACATAAAGATAATTATCATTACATATTAATATATTTTATATACATATTTATATAATTTTTTCCAACACAAAATTCAGATGAAATGTGTATTAGGTCATGATTTTAGAGGGATGTGAAATTTGAAAGCATTACAATGGAAGTGTGGTCACACCACCATAATGAACCTTATATGAATAATTCATTAATAATTGAAAACTATTTCTATCTTAGTTTATTTTCAATGATATATTGAGATATATTTCAATCATTTTTAATTATTTAACTATCCAATGAGTGGGAAGGACATGTTTCATGTTCATGGAGGATATTAATAATAGGTAGAGACCCTAACCATTCCTTAAATATCACTATGTCAACAAATATTCTATAGTGATAGATTGATTAAGGAATGAAAGACAATTATGAAAACATCAAGAGAGAAATAGTCTAATATATAATTGGGTATTTATATACGATTGATATAATGAGTTCACCCATGCTAAAAATGCAGATATTTTATATTGTTTTCATAATTCAAAAATTACATCTGAAAAATAATCTCATAATATGAATGACCAAAGTTTTTATGTATTTGGATATTTTAAATAGAAACATCATATTAAAAACTAAGGATTTTTTAACTTCCAAAAAAATTTATAGATAAATATTTATTATATACATAGTCTTTTATATAATTTTATGGTTAAGTGGTAAAAAGGTGTGAATTAAAATACACAGTAAGGGAAAAAATAGAAATGATTCATAAAAGGATAGATCGTAATCAAGTAAGATAAATTATTCATTGTAGAAATATATAATTAAAAATATCATAAAATTGTAATAGTTAATCATCATCTAAATTGATCATTGAATCATAAATGGACTATCATGCAAGAAAAAAATATATATCACAGATTGAAAATATAAAATTATACCGTATAACAATCATAGGAATATAAAATTCATATCATTATAAAAATATCAATATTCAATTATATCCATGAACATGGTTGTGAAAAATGATAAACAACATTCATGCCCACAAACAATGTTTTCAACCAGGACAAATTATGATAATATCCACACACTAAGATACAAAAAAAGTTAAACTATAATCAAGTATATGAACAATATATTTATCTCAAGAGGTATAAATATTTTAGAAATTAATTTTAAGGATACATAATACCCAAACTATTATATAATTATAAACTATACTTATATATTCTACAATATCACAAGAGTGTTCTTCATAACATTAAATCACAATTAACCAATGGAAAAGAAACTGATTGCATGAAAATTTTCATTAAAACTCCTCATAAGATATCCATAGAAAGAATTTGGATGGTATAAATTGTTAACATCCCCATTGAAGAATAAAAATAATTAATGGATGCTGACATGGTTGAAAAGTGATTTTTTAAAATTACTAAAAATATGTACTAAACAATAATAATAAATATCTATTTCTCTTGAAAATTTTTTGAAACATAAAATTCAAAGAGTAATATGAATTATATATTATTTTAATATCCATGTATTTTTTTGATCTAATATTGATAGTGAATAATTGTCATGGTAGAGTGAAAATTTTATTGAATGGTAAAAATTGAAAAAAAATTATTTTCATACTTTTTTAAATAAATTGAAAAATGGCCAATACAAAAAATTATGAAAAATTAATTTTAATTTTTTTTAAAGAATCTAAAATATAATATTAAATTAATATAAAAAATAATTTAGTATTATTAAATAGTTAATAGTATATATATATATATTTAATATAAAGAGCTGGGAAAAATACTTCAAATATTTTAATGAAATGTTATCAAATAAATCCGTTTAAAACATTTAAAATAAAAATTACCTTAAAAGAAATAACATGATAAGTGTAACAAACAAAACTACTGTCAATGAAAATTCCTCTTGGTATAATTAAATGTCTTATTTTTTAAAATGGTTCTATAACATATCCAATTCGTTGGTTTTATGATTTTTTATTTTTAAAATACCGTTATGATTTTTGACTATTGCCAATATAGCCGTTGAAAAATGATCTAATGATTAATATTAATGTAAGGCTTTAACAAATCCAATTTACTCAGACGAAGGAAGTGATGGCCTCATCCAGTAGACATGCCCCATAAAAGCCCATTTATTGGAGCTCAGAAAGGATATAGCATTTTTGGGCTTCTCTCTTTACCAATCTCAAACTGAGCTTCAACATGTTAAGCTCGAACGAAACCACCTACAGGAGAAGTGGAAATTGATAGAGATTACCACCCGGGCGATGTTATTTGAGCCACCTCAATAATTTGTCCCCATCACACATCTTACCCATCAGTCCTATTTAGGTGTTATTAGGGGTTATGTAATGAGACCATAGTAATATGATTATGTACACTATCTTTGTATAGAGAATATGCATTCATCAGATTCTTGTAATGTTGTAAATAGTTTTTAAAAGCACAAATATTATTTTTAGTTAATATTCAATCAATGAATATATTTTGTTGAAATAATGGATTTTTTAATTAAATAATAGTTTAATAAAATAATATTTTTATTATTAAATTACTTTTTAGTAAATATAATCGATCCTATAATTTTATGAATACAATTGTAATTTTTATTATGGTTTCGAAGCTATTTTTTTCAAAACCCGTGATTTTGTGATAATTGTCCGTTTTTATTTTAAAAGTGAAAATTCACATATTTAGAAAATTATTTAGATTAAATGAATATTTTTTTATAATTAGGATGTCAAAATTAACCAATGGTGAATTATTCATCATATTCTGAGATTCAAATTTTTTGTTAATAAATTAAATATTATTTGATAATATAACGTGTTTTATGACAACATAATGACCTAATAGTGACATAATAAAATACTATAAAAATAGAGTTCAGATATTATTTGTTTTAAAATTAAAATAATGTGATTTTAGGATTATTTGATTTATATTACAAAGCTTTAGTAGACCCTCTAATACTTAAAGAACTTTTCATCTTTTTAAATTGATTTCCTTGAGAGTGTGACTCGCATCCACATAAGCAACCCTATTATTTTAAAAAAATTGGCCATTGGAGTTATAAAATATTGTTTTCCACTCCCTTTTTGAAAACATAGTGGGAAAAAACCATGGGCTGGTTTTTGGTTTTGATTAGTTTAATGTTCGGCGTCCCAAACCTAAATAATAAATAATTCCCTCTCCTTTCCTATATAAACCCACCCAAGCTCCCACTTCCTCTTCACTCAAAGCCTTTAGATTTCATTTTACCACTGCCCTCCTCTCTCTATAATCCTCCCAAGGCACCCTAATCTCCCAATATTCCTCTCTCAAGCCTCTCGCAAGCCTTTGGGATCACACTTCCTTGTAAGGAATTTCTTCCTTTCTCATTTTATCCAAGTTTATTAATATTTTCATGCCCTTTTATTTTCAATTATATATGTTGAGGAACAACGTATCACCTCCCCCATACTAACCTATTTATTTTTTAAAATATTAGATACCCCTTTTCTCTCTCACTAATTCCTCCCATGTTGACCTGTTACCATGACAAAATTCTTTATGGAATTTCTCTCTCCTCATTTACATTCACGCAATTCTTTTGAATTATGAATCCAAATTATATTACATATGTTGGGAGATGTATCTATATGACCCCCTTACTGTATATTTTAGGTACATATGATGAGACATCCCATTCTATCTCATTAAACATTTTTATGAAATTTTATGTCATGTCGTTATCTACCGAAATTGCATCGCATTTTTCCAAGCCAATGTCAATGTGCCATGAATACCATGCCCATTTCTCTATCAAGGGTACTCACCTTTATTCACATTTTATTATTGATTATAGATTTTAATTTATTAGTCCCACATTCATTTATTGTGGAATAAATGATGATAAATCCATGTTTTATGATCCATGTGGCACACATACGCATGAAATAAAATGTTTAAGAAGGGTGCACCCAGAAATCACACCAATGCCTTGGGTAATGTATAGTATCATGATAAATCATGTCCAATGAGTTTTTACTCATTATAATTCAAGTTAAATGAGGATTTACTCATGCTAATGCATGTTCAATGAGGGTTTCCTCATGCTCCTTGTGCAATGAGCCTTAGCTCATGATATTTTTATGTTAAGTGTTGTTGCCACATTTCTATGTTATGATAACCATGCTATATAATTTCATTATTCCCATGTTTCTTTATGACCCATTGATATTCCTATTTCCTAAAATTTATTTTATTCTTCATGTAATTCTCTTTTTACTCCCTCACTGAACAATATATCCCACCCTTTTCACATGTATGTCCTCAGGTTATCCCATACAATGCTAAGTAAGAGGGAAAGTTGTGGTTATGTACATAAAGTTTTCATTAAATATGTTGTGTGTTTTATGATCTATGTCTTTAAGTAATGTTTCTAATACCCGAATACAGTATATCGGTTAATTTTCTATGTTTTATCAAGTGAATTTTATGTAATAAACTAGTTTATGTGTGTAATATAGAGTAGGGTCATTATAGTTGGTATCATAGGATAGGTTTAGTTATTTTTGGGATTTGGATTAGAACCCCCTAGTGAAATACTTAGATATAAGACTATGTATAATAAAAACATATCTAATGTTTGATGAGTATTGAGTATGTGGTTTATCAAGAAAATCCATTCCTGTCTAAATACGCGGAGGTTGAGGTGGTTCTGGTACAGATGTACCTTGGAGTGAAAACTCCAACAATGTGTTTCGGTCTTGACCCGAGGTATCCTGACACACGAAAATAGACCCTACTGCAGTCTTGGTTAGGACACTACTAAGGGATATTCTTCAGTAAATTTACAAGCATGGTAAGAACCATTATAAAGGTAATTAAAAAAATATTCCCCTAAGAATATATGATAGAAAGTAGACCATGGATAATATATATTGAAGCCTTTAGATTCATAAGGTAAGGAAATAAAAGTTATTTATAAGTCATTTGATTTGTCCTTGGATTACCCCTTTTGTGTTACCCCTAACATTCCTTTTATTCCAACCAATGGCCGGTAATAGAAGGGCTCAGGCTAACAACCGATGCAAAGATCAATGTAATGACTATTCTAATGAGATTCCCAATCCGATGGGAGGATGATTCATAATATTTGTCATGATACTATATTATTTAACTCAATCATTGAATAGAAACATGAGTCATGTGGAATGATCAACCCCTAATTAAAGGTCAAGACCCTGCCAAGATCTTAATGAGACAAAATGTCTCTTATATTTAATGGATCATACGATCCCTCAATCACCGAACACGGGATCAACTCCATTGAAAAAATCTTCTACATCCTTCAATTTTCAGAACAAGAGAAGGTTCTTCTGGATACTTATCATAGGGAGGGTAAAGCAAATCATTGTTGGAAATTGATAAAAAATACAAAGCCAATGGAGGAGGTCAAGGAATTAGAATGGATGGATTTTTGTAATATGTTTTTTGATAAATATTTTTTGCACACCCTCTGACTAAATATGGGAAGGGACTTCCTTTAACTCATGAAAAAAGAGGTTGAAACCATTAGAACATAACAAGAAAAATTCACAAGGCTTGCACGATATCCCCCCCCCTTTTTGTTATTCCCGAATGTAAGGATGACCACTTCATTGGTCTGTTGAAACCTAACCTACAGAAAGCCCTGACGATCCATGACATCGATATCTATGACAAAATTATCTGATGTTCCCTGAAAGTTGAAATGGAGATCAGTGAATATTAGGGGAATCATGTGTTTTAGAAGCATATGGTGCACTTAAATTCTTTGGTCTGATGGATAAATCCAATGTTGATATGAAAATATAACACCTCACAGTTTCCATTGGTTACCAATGAAGCACCCTGAAAATTGCCTGAATGGGATAAGGAAATTTTTTAGGTGTATAAGAGGAGGGAACCTAGCCATTAACTTCCAAAAAGAAAAACCCACGGCTGTTACAGAGGAGAGGAACACTCCATTCAACTCTCTTCTCATTGTTTATTTCTTCAACTATGAAGAACCAGGGCACCTTGAAAATCAGTGCCATATTCCAAGGGTTTTTGGAGTCAACCAACAATCTCCAAGACAGCAAGGGAGAGATTTTTCCATCACTACCACCGAAGTGAACCCTGACAACAAAGTGGTGATAGGTATGCCTGTTATTCATTCCTGAATAGTGAACATAATTTCTGATTCTAGTTATATAGATAGTTTTGTTTCTAAAAATATTATTAGATAAATCCCATCACCACCATAAATCATGGAAATGAAGATGTCGGTGTGTATGGAAAATGGTTCAGTCATTGATCCCATGAATATAACTCCTCCCCTATCATAATCGATGGATTGAACTTCTCGAAAAACCACTTCACAATCCCTCTAGTGGAATTTGATGAAATTCTTGGCATGAATTGGCTTTCCTTATATAGATCCAACATAAATTTCCTTGAGAGGGACATCATTCTCCATATGGAGAATCGACCCATGATTCTATTCAAGTGAAAGGAAGAAGATGAATCTTCTTTAGCACCTTCGTCTCAAGCTTCAATAATACTGCTATATGATCACGTGTATTTGGAGTGGATTATTGAGTCTAAGGAGGAAACAATCCTCAAATACATGCATATTGTGAGCGAATTCACTTAAGTGTTTCCTAAGGAATTTCCCAGTCTTTCTCCTAGAAGAGATGTTGAATTCTCAAATACCCTTATAACTGGGGCATTTACAATATCCAAGAATCTATATAGAGTGGATATTGTGGAGCCTGAGGAGCTGAAGAAAAAACTACAGGAGAATTGGGTTAAAGGGTTTATACGCCCAAGTGCTTCACCATGGGGTGCACCAGTCATATTCATCACAAAGAAGGATGGGTCAATGCGCCTGTGCATTGATTATCGTGAGCTCAACAAAATCAAGACAATGAAAAGCATGCTATGCCACGAATTGATGACTTGTTCGATCAGTTATGTAGAGAAAAATACTTCACCAAGGAGGATTTTTGGTTTGGATAATATCAAGCAAGGGTTAAGAAGGAAGATATCCCTAAGAATTCTTTTAGTACAAGATACATGCATTATGAACTCAGATTAATGCCTTTCGAACTCACTAATGCTCCCGAAATATTCATAGACTTGAAGAATAGCGTCTTTAGAGATTTCCTCATCAAATTTGTGGTATTCTTTATATATGATATTATAATATACTCCAAAACCAAAGAGTATCATGAGGGGAATCTAATAACTATATAGAAACCTTACAGAAGGAGAAGCTCTATGCAATGTACAAAAAGTGTGTATTATGGTTGGAGGAGGTCTCATTTTATGGTCATATCTTCTCAAGCAATGTGATATCTGTGGATCCCTCAAAGATAGCTGCAATAGAGGGATAGATGAGTCCAACATCAGTAATAGATATCCATAGTTTCTTGGGGTTAATATGATATTATCCCTGATTTGTGAGAATTTTCTCATGATTATGAAACCCTCTTACCAATATTACTCGTAAGGGTGTCAAGTTGTCTTGGAGTGATGAATGTGAAGAGAGTTTCATGGAGTCAAAAAGGAGGATTATCATTATGACTGCGCTCACATTACCCACAAGTGGAGAACTTTTTTAAGTATTTAGTGATGCTTCAAATAAGGGCATTGGTTTCTGTTGAGGAAAAATGAAAATTTCATTGCCTACCCCTCAAGGTAGATGAAAATCAATGAGAAAAACTATCCAATGCATGGTCTGGAGTTGGTTGTAGTGATATTTTAATTGAAAATCTAGTATCATTATCTCTATGGGGAGAAGTGTGATATTTATAAAAATTACAATAGACTTTAATATATATTCACACAAAAATATCTTATTATGACCTAACAAAGGTGGATATAACTCCTTGAGGAAAATGACTTCACAATCCACTATTATCTCGATAAGGAAAACAAGGATGCATATGCTCTACGTAGAAAGGATCCTACATCATTATCATTGATGATAACTGAAAAGGATCCAATATTCTTATATTTTCAGAGGATGGAAATGAGAATAACTAAGGGAGAAACATCACCAATCCTTTCTAAAATGATTTCTCAACCATCCCTCATGGAGAAAATGACGAATGCTCAAAGAAAGGATTTAGAAATTCTGAAAAGGGTGGAAATTATCAAAAATGGGAAATCCACGGAGATCATGGTTGACAAGGATGAAATTTTGATATTTTGGTCATGATTATGTGTACCATCTGACCTATAGATAAATAAGCATCTTCTGAATGATGCACTATTCTCAATATTCTCTATTCACACAGGGAGTACAAAGATGTATCGAGATATACGAGAAATATTGTTTTGGGAAAATATGATAGAGGAGACTACTAAATATACATAAAAGTTCCTGGTATTTTAGAAAGTGACGTCAGGGAGGAAAAAATATAAGGGGATGAAGCAACCAACACCCATACCATCAAGGAAGTGGGAAAACATTACCATGGACTTTGTCTCTGGACATACAAGGACTTTTAGAAGAAAGAATACTATATGGGTCATTGTGTATTGTCTCATGAAGACAACTAACTTTATCGCAATTCAAGAGGACTTATCATTGGATCAACATGCACAGATTTTCATCAAATTAGTGGTAAGGATGAATGGAGTATGACTATCTATTGAATCCGATTGTGACCCTAGATTCACCTCGATGTTCTAGAAAAGTCTCCGACATGCTATAAGAAATGAATTGAACTTCAGTATAGCATATCATCCTCAAACTGATATCCAATCTAAGTGAACTAATCAGACAATTGATGATATGTTATGATCATGTTCTTTTGGAATTTAAAGGATGATGGGACCAACATCTTCCACTGGTTGAATATTCTAACAATAACAGTTTCCACTCAATCATCCAAATGGAACCATATAATGCCCTTTATGTAATAAGGTGAAGAACACCAACGTGTTGGGATGAATTCGGTGAGCATAAGCCTCTATGAACAAAAATGGTCGAAGAAATGGTGGAGATGGTGAAAACCATTCAGCATCATACGAAGGAAGACCAAAGTTGACAGAAGAGTTATGTAGATAACCATCAATGAGACCTTGAATTCAAAGTTGGAGACATGGTATTTCTACACATATCTCCATGGAATAAGGTCATGAGGTTTGGAAAGAAGGGGAAGTTATGTCCCAGGTACATCATCCCTTTGAGATTATTGATTGTGTTAGGGCATTGGCCTATTGACTAGCACTTCCACCTACCATGGAAAAAGTACATGATGTATTTCATATTTCCTTATTAATGACGTACATACCAGACCCTTCTCATGTACTCACTTCGGAGGTAGTACAATTAGAGATTATTTTTCTTATGAGGATAAACCAGTGACTATCTTAGATTATAGAGAAAAAGTTCTACAAAATAAGACAATTCCCCACCTTAAGTTGTTGTGTTGAAACCACAAGTTTGAAGAAGCGATGTGGGAATCAGAGGAAGTGATGAAGTAGTGTTACAAGAATCTATTTATTGTATGAAAATGAAATTTTTAGGGAGGAATTTTTTAATGCGGGGAAGATTGTAACATCTCAAACCACATTCTAGGAAATTTCCTCTTGGTTTAATTATATTTTTTTATTAAATAAAATGGTTACATAACATATGCACTTCTTTGGTCTTCTAATTTTTTATTTTTAAAATTCAATTAATATTCTTGACTTTTATAATATTGATGTTGAATAGTGATCACATGATTAGAATAAATATAGGGCTTTAAAAAATAAAATCTAATCATCAAAGGAAGCGATGCACTCATCCAGTAGACTTTCCCCATATGAAGCCCATTTTCCAGAGCTCGGAAAGAAGGTGGCATAATTGGGATTCAATCTTGACCAAGACCAGTTAGAGCTTCAACATATTAAGATCGAACGGAACTGCCTATGGGAGAAGTGGAAGATGATAGAGATTACCACCTGATCGATGTTATCCAAGCCAACATAAGAGTTTGTCACCTTCACAGACGGTCTTATGCTGGTGTTATAAGGGGTTATGTAATGAGACCCTAGTGCTATGACTATGTACACTATTTTTTTATAGAGAATATGCATTTAATTTATTATTGTTCTGTTGTAAATAGTTATGAAAATACAAAATAGTATTTTTAGTTAATATTCATCTAAGGAATCTATTTTGATGAATTAATGGATTTATGACTTAAATAATATTTAAATAAATTACTATTATTATTATTAAATTAATTGTTATTAAATATAAATGATCATAGAATTTATTTAATGCAATTGTAATTTTTATTTAGGTTTGAAAGCTGTTTTTGAAAAAAACCCATGATTTTTCAATAAAGGTCGGTTTTTATTATAAATGTAAAAATTCACATATTTAGAAAATTATTTATATAAAATGAATATTATTTTTTTGAATCAGGAGGTCTAAATTATCCAATAGTGTATTATTTATAATATTTAGAGACATTCAAATTTTTATGTAAAAAATTAAATAACATTTAATTACAAAATGTGTTTTATGACATCATAATGACCCAATAATGATGTAATAAAATACTATAAACACTATGTTAATCCATTATATATATTTCAATTAATATAATTTGATTTTAGGTTTTTTTAGTTTATTTTAAAAAGCTTTAGTGGACCCCAAATAATTGTAATACTTTGTTTCTTTTTAAATTGATTTTCGGCAGAGTGTGACTCACCTGCACATAAGAAACCCAATTATTTTAAAAAGTTCAGGAATTTCCATTATAAAATATTGTTTCCCATTCGCATTTGGAAAAAAACATGGGAAAAAACCCTAGGCTGGTTTGTGGTTTGGATTCGATTAATGTGTGGTGTCCAAAACCTTAATAATAAATAACTCATTCTTCTTTCCTATATAAACCCAACCAACCACTGACTTACATTTCTCTAATAGCCTTTAGAGTTCATCTAACCTCTTCCCTCATATCTCTAAAATCCTCCAAATGTGACCCCGGATCCCATGAAGAATCTCTCAAGCCTCTCCCAAGCCATTGGGATCACACTTCCAAGTAAAGGATTCCTTCCTTTTTCATTTTATCGAAGTTTTTTATTATTTTTATGACCTTTTATTTTCAATTATAAATTCTTCTGTATGATATTGAACCTCCCCCACTTCCCTATTTATTTTTAAATTATTATAGACCCCTTTTCTTTTGCAATAATTCCTCCCATGTACACCCGTTACCATGCAGAAATTCAGTGAGAAATTTCTCTCTCCTCATTTACATTCAAGAAATTATTTTGAATTATGAATCCAAATTCGATTACATATGTTTGGACATGTATCTATATGAACCCCCTACATTCCATTTCATCTACATGTTGTAGGACACCCCATTCTCTCACATGAACCTTTTTATGAATTTTTATGTCACACCGTTATGCTGCCAAAATTGCACTGCATTTTTCCAGACAAAGTCAACATGTGATGAATACCATGCCCATTTCTATAGAAAGTTTATTCACATTTATTAAAATATACTTATTGATTATAGAGATTCATTTATGAATTCAATATTCCTTTATTGTGGAATAAATGATGATGAATACATGTTTTATGATCCATTCAGAACACTTATGCATGAAATGAAATGTTTAATAAGGGTGTGCCCTAATAGCACTTGAATGCATTAGGTAAAGTATAGTATCAGGATACATCATGTTAAATGAGTGTTTAATCATGATAATTCAAGTGAAATAAGGATTTAATAATGCTAATTCATGTGCAATGAGGGTTAACTCATGCTCCATGTGCACTGAGCCTTGGCTCATGCTAATTCAATGTTAAGTGTTGTTGCCACATTTCAATGTTATGATAACCATACTATATCATGAATTTATATTCATGTTTATTTATGATCCATTGATATTAATATTTCCTAACATGTGTTTTTTTCATCATGTTGTTCCCTTTATACCCCCATACTGAGTTTTACAGCTCACCCTTTTCACATGTATGCCCTCTTGTTATTCCATGCAATGAAAAGTATGAGGGCATGTCGTGGTTATGAACATGAAGTTTTCAATAATTTTAGTGTGTGTTTTATATTCTATGTTGTTATGTAATGTTCCTAATACACCAAGACATTATACCTCTCTATCTACTATGTTGTATCAAGTGAATTTTATGTAATAAATCAGTTTAAGTGTGTAATAAAGAGTAGCACAACTATAATAAAGAACATAAAATACCATTATTATAATTATAATATGTATATAATATTTTAATGTGTAATTTTAAACATCATATAAATCAATATAGTTACATCATTTGAAATATGTACCCAAGAAAGAATTTCATATGATAAACCCTTACCTAAATTCCCGACTCACTTGGGGAATTTCAATGTACACGGTCGTAACCAAATTAAGTTTATTAAATAATATATTTAGATTTTGTTTAGTTATATTTCATTTTTAATGATCAATTACTATCATATTTCATTCACTTATGGTATATTAATTTATTTCCTCGACCACTTGTGGTTGTTCGGTCAATTTCCCCAAAATTACATTATTATATTGACCATGGTTAAAGGGATTATTAAATATTTTCATCATATTGTTAATGTATATAACATTTAATATACCAGTATAGAATTTAAAAATATATAAAATGAAAAAGATTGTTAAAAATATATTCAAATTAGGAAAAGTTTCTTGGTGTGAACATTTTATAAGGTTATATTTATATTGACCATCTATTGTTAATGTTTTTAATGGAATGGTGAAATTACATTTCTATAATCATTATCATGTTATTAATTATATTTTTATTTATTAAAATAATTTTTAGAACCATCCATTTAATGTGGTTATGTAAAATTAAATATATCATTTGATGGAGGAGATAGTCTTTATGTAACATGAGCAACATTTTCATTTTCTAATGGACAAAAAGAAGGAAAAATAATTGTTGTAATATCATAATAAAGACATTTTTTATAGTATTTATAACTATATTAAAATTAAAGGATTGTTCTAGAAAATTTGAATTAGGTATAAGAAGAAATATAATTGAACTAATTCAGTAAATAAAATTATCTGTTCATTGGATATCCTCAAACATTAAGACATCTGAATTTTTTTAGAAGACTAAAACCAATATGATGTGAAAATATGTTTTTGGAGAGGTTTTTGAATACTCTAGTAGAGATAAAGTGTTAATAGTGTGATAATAAGTTAGGCTGGTGGTTGGATCCTTTTATAAGTGAGGGCAATGACACTCTTATAAATACTATTAATTTCAAAATAAAAGGGTTTAATTTTCTTGGAAAAGATAAAAATAAGAACTATTTAAACTAAAACGTGAGGTATTTAAACATATTGGAAGAAAATTAAATTAGTGATCATTATTTTTGATATCTAGTGGTCTTATGTCTATATTTTAACATTTTTAAACATTATAACATTTATTATGATCACACACATTTATAATGATAACTTATCTTTGTGATGAAAATATTGAATAGAACATATAACCAAATTTTAGTATGATTACTAAAAATGAGAAAACCATTTTATTGTATTTAGTTCCCATATGTGTTCAAAATTACTTTTTATAACAGTATGATTAACACAACATATATTGTTTTTAAAAAATGTCATTTTTAAGCATAAAAATGAATTTATACTATATTAAGGAATAATATGATTAACATAGAATTAATTGGTTTATAATTAAGAATCATATAGTTATTTAAAGTTCAAAATAAATCCAAGACTTAATGGATCATTTTGAATACAATGTAATGTATAAATAAAATAAAATAATGTTTTTATTAAAATATAATATAACGTAGGTTCCAAAACAAAATAATGGATTAATAAATTAAAAATTATATTATTTAAATTAATTATTTGAATTTTTAATGATTTTTTGATATAGGTTTCTTAATTTTGATGTTATTGTTATTTAATAAATATGTCATAAAAGCGATAACTTTCTGAAAATCTATATTTTCACTATTGACTTATAAATTAACTTTTGAAAAGAAATTCCAAAAAATCACCCTAAGAAAATATTGATATAGTCAATAGAAAATAATTTCCAATTAATCAAATAAAAATTATAAAATTGATAAATATTAATTTTATAATTATAATACATAAGGTTTAAAAATAATTTATTTGAAAAAATATTATTATGCATAACATGAATCAAATTGATTAATAATGAAAATAATAATTTATAAAATTAATAATTAATTATTTACATCAACCTAAAATATACTTAAAATCCCACTCATGAACATTTTATTGGATATAAGGGTATATTATGGACTATTGTTAGTCAATGGTGGTGTTTTAACAAGCATGGATATCATAATTATTTTCATGATCTTGAACACCTTCCAAAATTGATTTCAATCAAGATGTACCAGTTGACATTTTAATTGGGCTTAGTCTATGGGGAATCCTAATAGCGCCACATATTTTATCTGCTTAGAAAAATAATCCTCTAAAAGAAGACTACATCTTCTTGATGACATCCTTATATATTGTATAATGTGGTCACTTCAATTTTTACCCATTAATTCAATGACTATATTATAGTGATCATACTTACTATTTATAAAATGGATAGGTTTTATATTACTTTTTGTGTTACATGGGAAACAATTTATTTAATAATATTTATTTATGGAGAAAAATATATACTAAAATAGACCATTTTATTATTTTACTACCCTTAAAAATAATTTCATCCTTAAATATCCATTACACAGATAAAAACACGTGAGGGTACTTTTTCACATTACGTACTCAGGTTCCAGTATAGATTCATCTTACATAACATCTTTTTGACAATAATACTAATTGGGTAGTAGTTATGTTTCGACACACCATATATCTTTAATCCTGAATATCCACTGGTTGTTCCTCATAAGTGAGATCATGGTCCAATTGAACATAATCTAAGTATTGTACATGTTTTGGTTTTCTATATACACATTAAAAATTGAAATAGGAAACATGATATTTACCAAAGAGATGTTTGGTGGAAACACTAAAAAAAGATCATATCCATGATATGATCAATAATCACAATGTGACTGATGTATTAAGGGATTAGCTTCCATTTCTTAAAAACTATTAAAACGTGATTACCAAGAGATATATAGAGGCACACCTTATCCGAAACATCAAATTATAGATCTAATTGATGATTATCGCCATATATAGGTTGTTACCTTTGTGATACATTTATATTTCGCAAAATGGCTTGAATAATATTTTTATTTTGTTGGACAATGTAATGTCCTAACAAATTTCCTTCTCTGACATCATCACTACATGTCAGAGTATTTAATCTCTTCCCATATAGAGCCTCATATTGTGAAATTTCGATGCTAGAGTGGAAAATGTTATTATTAAATAATTTGACCAATGAAAGATATTAACCACTACTTCCAAGGAATTATATCATGTAGCAAATTATCATAACTTACGATGTTGGTATATTACTTTTGGATCAACTATCGGTTTGATAATGATATTCTATAACAATACATCTGTCTTTACCTAATGCCTATTTTATGAATTCTCTATAATTTTGATATGAACAATGGATCTCAATCCGAAATAATTGATAAAATTAGTCTATGAATCCATATTACTTATTTTATATATAAATTAGTGTAGGTTTTATACATAGAAAAAGAACAAATTGGTCTTTTATAGAACTCCTATTTTTATAGATTAAAAGGATAATATCTAATGTAAAATTTATGTTTGGTATGGAAAATAGAATTTTTCTATGGAATATTGAAACAGGTTTTCAACATAACCAAGTGAGAGGATATTTTTTTGGTAATTTATAGATAATATTATAAAAATAAGAAACACCTCAATCTGGAGTTCATTATTCAATACAATTGTTGATATACTAAACACCATTTCATTGAATTTTTGTGGATTTAATGAGGACCCAATGTATATTCTATATACTGTTGACCCACATGTGCTCCTTTGATCTCTGAATAATTCCACATGATTGATTAAATATCTCAGCTTTTTCGCATGATATATTCATTCCCCATCATGTTTTATAGAATATATGTTATTCTTAATAGTATTAAAAGGAAACTATGAGGGGGTTGAAATAAATTGTGATCTTTTTTCGCAATGATTAACCTATCACCATTATCAAAATTTTCTATTTATAGAAAAAATAGGTTTCCAAATTAATTAATTTTAAAAAGTCCCTTCATGATACGTTAAGCCTATAACAAACCCCATTAAATTTAAATTAATATTAGAATAATTTTATTCCTTGGTGTAAAGTAATCCCTAATATGTGAAATATTATTTATAGTCTAGTAAATTCATATTTATCATAGAACCAAAATGGGCCTTTTTTGTCCTCCTTGATAATTATTTAATTACCAAATAATTATCTATATGTCATAAATTAATATTATATTCATTAGAAGATGAGAAAATTTTTATTTTAAAATTTACATAATGAAATAATTTTTTTTCAATAAATAATAACATATTACCTTGTGATTAACAAAAGATAATTATTATTCATCAAATAAATAAATAACTATAATATTAATAGTATGGGAAATAAATTATTAATTTTAATATTGGTGTAAATAAATATATAAATTTTTAATAAATAAATAATTATATAATAAGTAGACATTTTAATTATCGACATAATCAAACAATTAACTTGAGAATAAATATTTATTTCATATTTATAATCAACTAATTCTTAATAAATATCACTTCTCAATTTGGATAATTTTATTTATTCCAATTGTTCAAAATATTTAATATTCAACTAATATCAATGAATCATTTTTTTGTGACCCTTTATGCTGCATAGTAAATGGAATTTTATGATCTTTCCTAATGTTAAGGATTACTTTATAACAATTGGTTAAGGAACTCATTGATAATGTAGATATATTTCAATGAAAACTACTATATATGAATGATTACTATGAAATAAAATCCCTTTTTAATGATATATCATCAAGTAGGTTGCACACCTATGTCCTCAACCAATATGTTTGATATGTATTCCTTTGACTATATAAAATAATCCCATCATAACACTATAATCATTGTATTTAATTTAATGATTACATTTCAAGAAAAGGGTTATGATATCAAATTCTATAAATATAAAAGAGAAAATCCTTCCTTTACGTATTTATTAATAACATGTCATTTCGGACTCATCGAATATACCCTAATACTATATAACATATGGAATCATTGTTTTGGTCCTTACATAATTGTATATGATTCATAACATGAAATTATCATAATCATAATTATTAACCACTTTATCCCATGTTTGTAAAATAACATCTTGATTATGTGAATATAAAAAATATAATAAAAAAATTGATAAAATTATGACTTTTCAAAAGTCCAAAACGAAGAAGGGATGTTTCTAAAGAGATTATTATGCTTTAATTAATGTCGCAACATACATGGATATTGAATATTAAGAAACCACTAAGTACAATAAGTATGTATTACATATTACGTTATCTATACAATAATACTACATCAAATTAAACTATATAAGAACATATGTTCAATTCCATAAATCACTAGTATGATTACAATTATATATATTGGGAAGTCATCTAGTTAGAATTTTTTTATATACCATCTGATAATTATGTCAACATGTTAGTGATGTTTTTTTGATATATTATATATTCACATAAAATTAATCATTTATCAGTAATATAAAATTTCATTACGTACAATGGAATATGGGATAAATTCATAACTTGAAATATTATGAAAATATTTTAATATAAATACACTCTTCCAGTGTCTATGAATGGTATAATTAAAAAACACTACATGATATGAAAAATTCATTCTTGAATTATTATTTTTTCAATACTTTGAATCTATATGTATGATGACTAAATTTTAAAAAACCCAAGGATGTATTATTATATATTCTTCCCAAGAACATGGTTTCTAATTTATGTAATTTGTGGAGAAATTCAATATTTATTCTTAAAAAACAATTAAGGGAAAAAAAATTTACAACATTTTATCAACATACCTATCATGAAATCTATAACACTCCTACAAACATGTTAGATAGATATGGATGTCCATCACTTCTAAATGAATATTTTATGATCACTATGTATAATTTATCCATAAATTTATCAAATCTATACATCTTATTAGAATTTATTGATGTCAAAAACCATTTTTAGTTATTATATATTGAAATATTAAATAATGTATACTTTTTTTGTTTCCATATAGACATATTCAATAAGTTTTCCTCTAAATGATGTTGGTTTATTAATGAATATATCCATATGATAATCATAGAACAAATATTTTACAAGTAGAGTTTCAATAGATTTTAGTAATGATGTTTGGTGTATAGGATTTGTCAAAGACTAAAACATTCAATAAAAAATCATGATTTATTTTTTTCAGTAATATAAAATCCATGTTCAGTGTCTCATGAATACTCATGAAAAATATTTAGTATTAAAAATAACTTAATATGGAGTCCCTAAATCAATATACATAATATCAATTATGAAATTCATACGTACTTGTTAATCTTTTAATGATACCATTTAATACTTCTTTATGGGATTTTTTTAATTAATAATATATGTATCACCAACCATAGTGAAAATAAAACACCACTTCAGTTATGTTTTACTATACAATATGTGTCTCTGGAACTAATCCCCCAACATAGATTAGTGATGTCTAGAATTTCTATGCCCAAAAATATGCATCCAGACCCTTAAATGAAATAAGATAAGTTTTCTCCAACTATTCATAAATAGAAAGGTTTATCTTATAGAAACATAGTCATAAATGAATATTTGTTAATATTATTTGTGTCTACATGATTATTCACTTGGATTTATTGGGTTTTGAATGTAGTTTTTAGCTAAAAAAGGGTTTTAACAAATAATTTTTAGTAAAAACATGAGGTTGTGACCTGATAGATTCTTATCATTTTAGAATTATGATAGCCATTATTCAATATAGTTTGTTTTTGGTATTTTATTTTCACTACTATTTATAAAACTTGGCTTGGAATAAATTATAGAAGACTTATAATACATTTAAGACCCATCCTTGATCATACTTTTAATATCATCTGTATAATTCTGTATATAAGGAATTGTGAGTTAAAGCTTATATTTACTTCATATTTATATGAAAAATGATTACTTGGATAATAGTTTATCTGATAATCCTTTATACATGGACCAATATATTTTCCATGTGTACTTATTTATTTCATTAATTATTTTTAAAATTCAATAATGGAATCTGAAGAAGTATATGAATTTTACTCTGTTATTAGAAAAATTGATGAAGCCTTATTGAGCTAACTATAAAATCTATATTTCATTAATTTATTTATAATGGTATTTAACTTAAACATGATAAGTAGTTTGTTATTATACCTAGTGTCTTAGATAAAAATAGTCAATAAATAGTATTTGGGAATAAAAATTAAAATCAGTTTCTTTTAATATTAAAAATGAGTTTTCTCTCCACCTTTTGGTAATGAAGACTCATAATTTTTTTTTCTGTCTGTATAATTAGGGTTCTAGATTTACTAAACTATTATTTTAGTATGAAATTTTACAATAAAATGTTTATCAAATAAAAAATAATATCTCATTATGTTTTTAATTTACAACAAGATAAATTTTATAGTAATAATAAATAAAAAAATATAGCTAACTTGAATCATTCCCCCATGAAATGTAGATGTTTTGTGATTCTCATTATGAATCTAGGACTCACCATTATATGTTTTCTTTGATAATTAAACATACCTATTATTATATTAATATACTTAATATCTTCCAATATTTTTAATAAAATACATATATATTTATAGAAACATATACCCAAATATATACTCATAAAAATTAAATGTAATGATGAATATAATTGACGAAGAATTATTCAAATTTTTTATTTTGTAATTATAATTATTCCTCTAATGACTTGTTGATCCACATGAGGTGAAAATAACCTCATGAGTATTTCATTCCCCTATAATTTTTCTTCTTTTAATAATGTATTAATGGAACCATTAAATCTAAAATGGAAATAAGATTCTTAAATGTGACATTTTATTAATTAATTATAGATTAGGAAACAAGTTTAATCGAATAATTTTTTGTTCAGTGAAGAAATTAAAAATATTATTTTGATATTTATCTAGACCATTCATATTGACTTTGAATAATAATGATAACTTGGTAGTGAAGTTGAAAATATGAGATTAATGGATAATTTATTATCCAAATGTAATCGCAATCATGATGAATTATAAATACACTCTATCAATTTGACGACATTATCAGTTTCTAGTTAACATTGTTCCAGTTTAATGTGATAAAGTGAAAATATATTCTCATTTATCTAAATTATATCTTTTTATATTTTTAGGTCATGTATACGAGACTTTATGTTGTTAGAATTCATGTCCTTCTATTGTAACATCATCTATTCAAACATAATAGATAGTTTGATCCAATATACAAAAAAAGAAACCTCTATGAATCTAATGTAGAAAACCTTCTTACTATAACACACTTTATAAGGTAAAATATATGTAATATTAATTCCAATACATAATACAACATCATAATAATATAGTAGTGTACAAAATCTAATACACATTTAATATTTTTTTCACATGAGGACATACCTCATGTTAAGGAATGGTCACATTTTTTTCATGGTTTTGCATTCCCTTTTTCTATAATAATTTAAATATATGAAAAAGTACTTAACCTGATTATAAAATAAGTTACATGCAATAGTATAATTTTTTTTATTTAATATCCTAATATTTTATCATGTTCTAATGGCCTCACCATTGAATTCATCATATCTTATTTCAAGTGTTATTATAGTGGAAAAGAACCATATTTTCATTTTCATAGCCTAATAAAGGTATTAATGAATTATTAAAATTAAATTTTGTAATTTTTTCCATCCTTGGGCCTTCAAATCTTAGATATTTCGAGCAAACTCCCGAATCATAAAACCCTGAATTAGATTCTGTTAAAGCATTCTTCCAAGATAAATAAATTTTTTCTAGGCCTAATCCACATGATTTCAAAATGGTAAATTCTTCCTAGATCTCAATTATATCTCCCTGGTAAAATAAAGTGTCCAAAAAGGGCTAGTTAAACACTTTGTTCTATGTGTTGATTCAAAATATAGTAATGGATTTATAATCTATTTTAATATCTTATTGTGGAAATTCATTTATGCACGAACATTATTAACATTATGTAGATTTTATTTAAATGATTAAAAATTCATGAAAAAATTAATAATGTATAATCCTATTAATTAATTAATTTTTTTAATTTAATCTATTTATTTATGTAATCTTGATCTAGAATCCATAAAATAAATATTGGAACTATTAGAAAAAAATAAATAAAACATTTTTTTGATAATGAACATTAACTAGTGATTTTTTATTGATTGTGCAATAAATTAACTATTGACCGAAGGGAAAAAATAATTTGAGATAGACAAGGCTTGAGATATAATATTCCATATCCATACTATGTATCTCATAGGTTTTGTTTTTCTTCATCTGCATATTAAACCAACTCCATGCACCTGGGATTTATTTCCTTAATGTTTATTTATTGTACACACAGTAGAATGGAGATATAAGTGATTATTATGTAAAAGAAAAGATGGACACATAATACCCATATATAATATGGAACAATGGTTGATTCATATACCATTATTTTAATTTAATAATTATATTTAAAAAATCACAATATACTTAAACTAAATTAAACCAGATACATAATTAAGTTAGTATAGGTTCATGATCATCCATTTGGGAAATTAATATATATATAAAACAATTGGATAGATTTAATTTTGATAAGCTCTTTTATTAAGATAATACATGAATGAATTAATCTAATAAATTATTTTATGAATAAATACATACAATTTATCTTAATATACATCTTTTCTATCATAGAGATACACATCAACTATGATTTTAAAAAATTATGAAAATAAATATTATTAAAAATATAATATATTAATTGGAAAAATATTAAATGGATGAAATTTTAAGAATTCCTGTTTTAACTACATAACATGTTTTGAGATCATATATAGTCACCACATATGGAATATTGCATACATTTTTTTTCATATTATTACTTATCCATAAGAAGTTAAGAATGATGCATAGAAGATATCATAACTAATGTAGAATGTACCACATTTAATGGGTGCGGAGTAGTAGATGTTTTACTAATATACACAACATATTGTTAAAAAAAAATTTCTTAAATTAATTAAGAGTGTAATATCATAAAAAGACTCACATATAGGTTGTACGAGTTAATAAATGACACCGAGAACACATTATTATGATGTTTATATTTAATAAATAAATTATTAATTTTTTTACATAAACAGGTTGATGACATAGTATGTATATCCTACTAAAATCTAGGTATCCTAATCGTTAAAAATATGTAGTACACATCATGAGATAGGATGTGTATTTTTACAATGAAATTTCTATGTTACATTATGTATATAGACACTATACACTGTGTAACCTCAATTAACATGATTTTTAGTCATTACAGGTCATATAATTAATACACAACACATATTTGGCCACACATTTTCCACCAAAAAAACATTTGGACTACAGGGTGTGTAACCCAATTATGTAGCATGTATTTCAATGTGTTGTATACCAACCTGTTCTAGAAAATACATAGACTGTATAATGACCTATGGAAACCATAATACGTACAAATATAACGTACAATGATACACGACTTGTACCTTTAGGCCACACCTTATACTCTTGTACTATCTAGAAGAAATCACTAAAACCTCTAGATGGGATCTTCCTTTTTCCTTCAATAAAAATTAATTAGACATGTGTTATATGAGAGATAAATGAACATAAGAAGAAAATATCTCAAATATTGTATTAATAAAAATTATCATTAAATTAGAACATAATTTTAAACATGTAAAATAAAATAAATTAAATTATAATAAATTTAAGGTGATAGATCGTATACAAATTTTAGGTTCGTGATATAGAAAAAGTGCATATTGGACCTTCGGCCTAATCAATTTTATGGATTAAATGAATAATGTGTCCAATTTATCATCTTACCATGTTTGGATTGATTTCATCATGTTCCTTCAGACATGAATGAATCTCTATTATTCTTGTTGTTATTAAGAGGAAAATACGTGGTTGAGAAAATTAAGAGGAATATTGTTTGCAATAATCAACCTTCAACAATATCCATAATTATCATTTTATAGATCAGGAGTTTGGGTTTGAAAATAATTAATTTCAAAAGGCCCTTATAATCTATTAATCTAAAAATGAACCCTATGACATGAAAATTAATAATATTATTATTTTATTCCATGTTGTGCACTAACCCACAGAATGAAAAATATTATTCACATGATGATAGATAAATATTATTCATCAGACTAATAACTGAGCATAATCATCCACATTTTAAATTATTGAATTCCCATATATATATAATTACATATCATTTATAAAATTTATATTCATGGTTGGATGAATTGATTTTTTATCTTAATATTCAATTAATTAAAAAAATTACTTATTAAAAAATTGTTTATTACATTGAAAATAATAATAGATATATATTTTAAATTAAATTAAATATATATATATATATTATTCACATTCTTGTGATTAAAATATTTATTTTAATATTATCGAAATTAAATAAATTTTTTATCAACCAATAAATAATTATTTACTAACATTAGAATAACAAGAGAGATGTAATTATAATATTTATCCATGATTTAAAATAATTATATAGTGAATAAATATCTATTTAACAATTATGATCAATTAATCGGATATAAATATTACTTCTTGATATAAGGAAAAATATTTAATATTACCGTCGAATATAAATAATATTTATCTAAGATCGATTGAAATACTTTGTACGTGACACTCTATAAATATTAGTTAGTGGATTTAGGTTAGCTTGCCTAATCTCTAAGAATAATATCAAACCATGGGATGAGGCCCCACCAAGGTGGAAGATATATCACAATGCCAATAATCACATACGAAATCATAATGTGTAGTACAATATATTTGGAATGTTATGTCATCAAAGAGATTGTATACTTGTGTAATCAACTTATATTCTTGATATGCATTTCATTAACTATCTAAAATAAACTCATTGTTATAATAATGACATAAAATTTAATATGATAGTTCCATTTCAATAAAAATGAAGAGATATCATATTTTCTAAATATTGAAGGAATAAATCCTTACTCGTAATATTCATTAATAATATTTCATTCATGACATACCCATTATACCCCACATCCCATGAAAACATGGAATTATGGTTTTAATCAGTATATAAAAGTACACGAGTTATGAAATGAATTAATAACAATCATAATGTCAAATGATCATTACACATGATCACAAATAGGAATATGAAATGAAATAAAAACATGTGGAATTCCTATTTCATTGTTTGTTTTCATAATATCCCATATTGGTGATTTTATGTGAAAACTTCATGAGTTGAAATATCATATACTGATGAGTACACACACAAGATTTTATAAATAATTTGTGTCCGACCATATAATTTTATGCTAAAACATGTCATAGTTTAAGAACATTGTCATCACATATCATGGTTCTCATCATAATGTGGAATTACAAATGACCTTTTAAATGTAATAGATATTCCAGGACGTTATCTTATTAATGATAGATGGAAGAAAAATATTTATGTAGTAAGGTAATTATTATTATTCAAATCCAAGAATATAAATGAAATCTAATGCATGAAGTATATTGTTATAGGGAACTAAATCCTATACATGGAAATTTGATTGAGTGATAAATACCCCCAAATAGTAATAAATTATGCTGAATTTGTAAGAAAATTTAACAATACGAAGATATCATTGTTCCCTTTTGGAATCCGTGGAAGGATAATGATGAAATCCATGGTGGTGTCTTCCCATTCACATAATGTTATGATTAATTATTTTATCACCCACTTATACTTATTATATTCATCCTTTACATGTTAACATGCTATGTATCAAGATATATACACCACAATAACCTAATTAATGTTTTCATAATAAAAATATTTCTTATGGTCTATATATATCGTTGTGTATTCTATATAAATAAAGAATAATGTTACATATACATCCTAAAAAATATCATTCTTACAATCTAGTTTTGAAAGGAAACATATTTATTTTCAAAATATTATAACCCCACTATCATAAAATATAAAATTCATAATACATAAAAACCACTTTTTTAGTTTTATATGTTCTTTCTAGGTCTCATTGATCATCATATTTATTGATGTATGAGTAATAAATTGTGAAAGGGAGGATTTCATCCATTATTTTTTGGAATTATTGTCCATAATTTGAATATATATGAGTCATAGATGCCTTATAACCCCCATAATAGATAATGTAACAACATCCTTTCTGCTTAAAATTCCAACCACATGGTTATCTTGCATGAAATAGTAATAGGTTTAGAAATTATAATCATTGATCAATTCCAACCATCTCCTTTGGAAAATTTTTAACTATTTTTTTATGAATACATACCATTAAATATTTTTATAATTATATAAATCACAATGTAATCATAGATATAATGTATCTAAATATTTAATGTAGTGATTAATGATTCCCACTCTAGATCATGAGTCTGGTAATTTTTCATAGGGTCTTTAATTAATGTGATACGTTGTCAATTACCTTTCCACTATACATAAGGAAACATCCTACCACGTTCATCAATTCCTTAATATATATAAAAAAATACTTATCTATAATAGTTTAGTGTTAGTATAGTTATAGTGTACAACCTCTTCTTATGTTTTATGATGTTTTATTGACATTTTTTATCTAGAAAAACCTTACTAAATTCTATATTAAATCGCTTAGACAATTGGAAAATGGTGAGAAATTTAATACCAAGAATCGATAGTATCCATCCAAACAATAAAAATGAAGGATATCCGTTATAGTGCTCAGACCAAGTCATTATTAAATAGCCTCCTTATTTGAATTATATAGAGATATGACATTGATTTTGATTACAAGATGCAACAATGTTACCTTTTGAACCATAATTTACAATTGAAAAATTTGACTTATAGTTTACCCTTTCTCAAGGTATTTAATAAAATCCCCAAATGAACATTATATTATTAGTCTCTCTTTGAATATATAATGATATATTATATAAAAAATTCCAAAAAACCATTAAAATAATCTCTAAAACCCCAATTAACCAGATCTATGAATATTTCAGAGCCATTTTCATGACCAAAATGAGTCATTAGGAATTCATAGTTCTTATACGTCGCATAGATGGATGACATGAGTATATCCCCCCACATAACACATAATTAATGATATCCATGTCAATGGTCAAACTTTAAAAAGTAATGTACCTCTATGAATTTCTTTAACATGTCCTTAGTACGAGGAATATGATAATTTCTTCAATCATGATTTGGTTAGTTTCAAGATATTATGGGACAATATTAACAGATATAAAATTATTCTTGATAAATAAGACATGTTCATCCCTTGTTGATGTAATTTTTTATTAATCACCTTCATATAATCTTCTGGAGTTTTTTCAGTTCTTATTAACCAATTAGGGAAATTCTATAAGGAGTATTTGATATGGGAATAAATACTAGTATGAGTACAATTGAAAAATCAACTTCACATTATAGTGGAATACCAAATAGTATTAGGTATAAAATCAACATAGTGTTATTCAATATGCACGTATTGAGTGATGGTTCTTATGTAACTATTGGATTTGTGATTTAATCATTATGGGTGTCCTGGACTATAGTATATAATTAATTTTCAAACAGAGTTCATAATAAGCCATACATTGATATTTTATAGTGGGATTATTCAGAATATAAAATTTCACTTATTTATTATATAAATATATATAATATTTATATAGATAGAGTCAATAAACTCAATATTACACATAAAATTCCACTAAAAAAATTAAAAATTGTTTTGTAGGAAGTATCTTCCTAAAAACCTAAATTGAAGAATAGTAGTACTCTTTGGATGAAACCAACACACATCCATCTGTTATTATCGATAATAAAATATAAAAAAATATTTTTGTTGAATGAATATCACTACAAAAATTTATTGATTTAAAATAGTGATTAGAAATCTAATAAAATATTATATTCATTGGTTTCGAGTAGATATTAAGTATACCATTTCCTATACCATTTTCAGTGTATAATTTAGTAACAGTTATAACATATGCATTTCATTGTTCTCTTGGACTAATAGGTTTATGCTACAAATTATCACCATTAAACCTTATATTGTAAAATTCTAATGCCCCAATATTGAAGTAAACAGACATTACATTACTTTTTCAGAATACTTAATACAAGACAAAAACAGACGCCCAGAGACTATATTAGTTTAGTGCCATTGGATACTGAAAAACATAATCTACTCGTAAATAAATTTTTTACATTGACTCCCTCTTATTTCATCATAACTAGACTCATTTTTTATATCTTACACAATACCCTTATTCATGAACATGGGAAAAGAAACATAAAAAACGGTGATCTAAAATGAACAGTAAGGTTAAACAGGGGAAATATCAAACATATCACAATCATAATAAAATAACATTTGAAAATAATATCCAGCATACAAAAGATCAAAATATCATGTCATGGGATAAATTATAAAAGTGAAATGTAATCCCAATAGTCCTAACATAAGACATGAATTTTCATGGAATACCCATATAATCATAGAAAATAATTTCATATTAATCAAGGATCATTTCCAAGACCATAATTGTGGGAAAATTCCATTACTGAACTAATTTCCCTACTTTTTCCATCCCTGTATTACTGAACCAAGTTTACACACCATTCCAATCATGTATATCTCATGAGATATAGATATTTAAAAAATGCATTATAGGGTGATATAGGTACCCACCATATCATAATGAAATCATTCATAGTTGTTCCCCAAAAATATAAATCATTTATCATAGAATAACCTATGAAATAAAATGTGTTTCCTAAACATCAATCTGTCATATCATAATCCATATAAAATATCATTCCATCATTAACATAATAAAATATTAATAAGAATAGGTATAGAAACATAACACTATTTAATAGTATCATGTTAGAGGGAAAATAATTTTGATAAAACACATGAACTTAATTCTTGAGAAAAACATCCTTTCTTTTTCAAAAAAACTACTTTTCTCGAAAGGCCACCAAATTTTAAAATAAAACAATTTAGTTGAAATAAACATGAAATCGTGTAGATGATGCTTCATGGAAATAAAGATTTATGAAATAATAAAAAATTCATTCATTCCATATACAATAAAAAACATTCTCCTCATACTTTTTCTAGAAATGTCAAAAAGTACATAATATGGGAAAAAATTATTGATTCCTTCAATAACATGTTGAAAAAGTCAAAAAATTGGTAAAAATGACTTTAAACATACATAGTAGAATACTAAACAGTTTATGATTTTTTTCATGAAAACATGGACATGGATGATAAATGTAATCCCAGTAAATACTTATGTATAAAAAATATCAGATAAAAATGAGATTGAAAAATTATCCCTTACCTTAGGTTAGATATGCTTCACATGTATCTGAACCTCCACTTACTCGAGGTGCCTCCTCTAAATCTCCACTAGAAGCACTAGAGTTGGTATTTTAGGAATTTTAGGACCTCTATAATGTTTTATGGAAGTTGATAAGGGAAATTAAAAGTTTATGGTCAATCTTGAAAGCTCCAAATGATCTGAAGAGTTAAGGGAGGAAGTTCCCTTTTATAGTTGGGGTGAGGGGAACTATTGTAAACCACAGAATTAATAATTTAAAATAAAATGAAACCCCAATTAAAAACCACAAAAATGTCCATATGTCTAAGATAATATGATAAATAATTGTAATATCATCAATTAGAAAAACTTTAAACATGTGTTTTTTTCAATTTTAGCATAATAATTTAAATTAACACTTAGTTATCTTATTTAATTTTTTATAAGGGTGAAAAATATTTCAATATTAAAAGGAAATAATATTTACTTTTTTGAAAATAATTAGATAATAAATGAATAATTTAGGTCATTTTAGACCATATCATTATTATTATTATTATTTAAAATTTATTTTGATTTTTAAATATTTTCAGAAAACATATTTTGGAAAATATCAATAGTGGCAATTTTGACAATATTTAATTCCTGGATTTTTAAAAATATGAAAATAAAAAGTGGAACTTGATAGAAATATTTTATAATATCCATAAGGGGTATCTTTAATCAATAAAATTAATTTGACATAATAATTAACCCAAATTATATTTATTAAATTATTTTTAATAACATCTATTTAATCTCCTCATTAATAAAATAATCAATGACTTGATTTATGGAAATTATTTAATATGATTATTTTTTGAATAAAAATAAAAAATAAAATACAACGGTGAAGATAAATAGATTATAGTTCGGAAGAATACTTTTATATTAATTTATCTTCAGAAAACCCAACATTAAATTGCTATACTCTTTTAAAACATGAATGTGACAAATTTATCTTCACTTTAAAGAAAAACATATAAGCGTGATAATCTCTTATGTAAGCATCTAAATGGTCAATAAGTTGACCCTTGTATGATTTTGGTATATATATTATCAACCTACAAGATTTGGCCATGTTTTTGGTCCTTTTTATTATTATTAATATTTTAATAAGGAATTGTTTTATTGATTTCTCATCAAATAATTAATTCTTTTCATCATCCAAGTATAAGCCTTTAAGGTAAATATTTATTTCATAAAAATTAAATATAAATTATCATGATAATGAAAAACAATTTTTATTTCAAATTAGTATTTATAATCTAATTTATCATTGGTATAACCGTATATTAACCTTAATTTAATTATTAATGTTTGAGTGAGACAAATTTCACTTTTTTATAAATAATATAAATTAAATATCCTAATCTCATCCACGTGGGTTCCCATGGATACCATTTAGACCCAATTCATTTTCAATGCAAATTATAATCATCGAGATATATTAATACAAATGTTAGGTTAATTTTGTAATATTATTTTTACCCTTAATAACCCGATTTACCATTTTACCGTGTTAATTAAATTTTACCAAAGTTAATATTCTTATTGACCAAAAATAAAATAAATATATTTACATAATTTTACCTACTAATTCTAAATATGTAATCTATTTTTCAAAATTTGAAACAAAAAATTGGTAGAAATGAATATGAAATTGATTCTCGTTGACAAAAACAAAAATGCGGGGTTTTAATAGAAAAAACATATCAAAACATTTTCATGTGTTTATATCCAATTTAAATGTGAAATTACATCCAATGAAAAAAATTAGATAAAATTATTAATTTTCTTTCACTTTAAAACCAATTAAAAAGATAATCTATGTATATAAATAAATTAGAGGAAAAGTCATTTCTGAAATAAAATTTATTATTTTTTCTATTCATTAATATATGAATTTCATCAGAAAAATACCAAAACTACAACCAAGATAAATTTTTAACTCTGGATTCCAAATAAGACATTTATTTTTTCAAATAAAATAAATAAAAGTGTTAAAAACTAGATTTAAATTGGGTGCACCATCAAAAGGCAGCATAACAGCTTTTTTTAATACAACTCTTATCCCAAAAAATGATTTTGTTCTTATAACATGCTCCACAAATTTCATAAGACATATTTTCATGTTATATAAAATTAAAAATTCATCTAATACTATTAATAATAGCTAGTTTATATAATATTTTAATAATATATCGTTGTTTAGTGAAAAATAGTATTTCATACAACACAAGTTATCGTGGAAGGGAAGTCTTGCGTGTAATGGAAACCAAGGAAGGGTTGCATGTAGTGAAAGAGTCATTTTATGTTTCATAAAACAAAATAAAAACATCGTTCTTTTATACATTGAGAAAATCTACACTTAGTGTTGCATGTGTCATATTCCAACTCAGTGTTGCGTATAACATTCGATAAGCCAGTTTAGTTTGAAGGAATGTTTGACTCAGTGCATTACAATATAGAAATGAAAATTTTAATTTATTCAAAAAATGGTCTATAAAAGCAAAGGGTGTTATATTATACCCCCTTATAAAAACATTCTCTCACGTCAAAATTTTTTAGGGTTATAAAAGAATTACTATTTGAAAGTTTCTTTTAGGGAAACCCACTTCATAAAAAATAATTTTAAAACATCATTTTAAAAATTAATGTTGGAAACATAATAGTTACCCAAATTATCTCATCATAGGGTTTCCACATAAGAGAGCATAGGTGGGACCTGATAACATAGATATATAAGATAAATCTATTTATTTTGTTCTAATGGATAATGTTAGAAAATAAGGTTGGGGAATGTAAACAACCAAAAAGCCATAAATCTGGGATGATTTAAGGGACATTTTGATTCATCAGATAAGAAGGTCCTAGGATAAAATTTTTCATTTCAATAATCATCTCCATAAAGGGATAAATTTTTCATGACAAGAAAAAATTACTTGATTTTAGTACAATCTCATCATTTGTCATTCCATGAACAATTTACACTTCATCTCTTATTTAATAAAATGGCATTGAATTTTTCAATCATGATGTGTTAGTAGATCATGTGATAGAATGAATGGTAATTCCATCTATCTAAACAAAAAGGTTAACACAGATAATCAAATTTGGATATGTCCACTAATAGTGAGATAATAGAATAACCTGACAAATTCCAAGCAGAATATAACTTATACTATCTATAAATGGATTACATTACAATCCTTCCAAAGGCTGAAAATATAAAAAATTAAAAGGAGGTGAAATAAATCAACATATAATTTGTCTCCCATATCTCATTAGTCAGTTCGCGGTTGTCGTATTCCAAACATGCGAAAACCCTAATAATGTATTCTCTTAAAAATGATAATAAAATAAATTACCATATAACCTTATAGAAAACATACATTATGTAAAAATTAACTCTTTCCACAAACAAAAAATACAAAAAATTATATATACACAAACCCGGATATCACTTTTTCCTTATATCAGTCTTGAGGTTATTAATACTTTCAAACAACTCATTATTTTATTATCGCATTATTATTCACATATCATGTGTTTTAAAAAAATATCTGAATAACATTCCAAGGTTACTAGTACCATTGATCACATAATTTCTAATACATATGGAAAAATAATAGTGTAAAAATACATAAATGTTTCATTATTCCATAGTACCAAAAAATTACTTAGATAACATTATTCTTGATAAAAATTAAATAATTCAACTATATTCTTAAACCATTAAACGAGCTTCATCATTTTATTCCATATCACAAATTTCATCTCATATATCATTTGAATTATCTTCATCATCAACAAAATAAATACTACCCATATGACCATGATGATTCTCTTTAAGCAGTTTTACCTTATGGTATCTATTTTCATAATACCAATGCATTCCACATTTAAAACACTTAACCATTGTATATGTCATAGCTATAATGTTAGCCTGGTCCATTATGTTAACTTAACCCTTTTTCCTTTTTAATTACAATATTTGTGTCCTTATTTTCCACACCCAAAGAATCTTTTGGTTCCCTTAAAAAATTATCCTTGATGCATCTTCCCACATGATTTACATGAGAAAAAATGAAAATTATTTACACTATGATCACCAAGAAACTCTATTATCCTCTAATTATTTTGGTAATGAAACTCACCAAATTTGAGATTATTTATCATATTATGAGATTACTGATTATGAATAGCAATGATGTTCCACCTTCCAACTCCCATTTTATTTAGTATTGAGAAGAAAATATGTGGCTGAGGAAATTGAGAAGAATGTTGGTCATAATAATTAACCTCTAACAATATCCATAATTATCTTTTTATTGATCAAGAGTTCAGTTTTGAAAATAATTAATTTCAAAATTACCTTAAAATCTATTAATCCCAAAATGAACCCTATTACATGAAAAATAATAATAATAATATTTTATCCCATGGTGTGAGACAACCCACAAAATGAAAAATATTATTCACATGATGATAGATAAAGATTATTCATCATAATAATAACTGAGAAAAATCATCCACATTGTGATTTATTGAATTCCCACACAAACACAGACACACACACATATATATATATATATATATATATGTCTTTATCATTTATAAAATTTATATTCATGGTCCAATGAATTGATATTTTTATTTTAATATTCACTTAACTAAATAAATTACTTATTTAAAAAATTATTTATTACATTGAAAATAATAATAGATATATATTTTAAATTATATAAATAATGAAATATTTTATTAACATTATTTTGATTAATATATTGATTTTAATATTAACCAAATTAAATACATTTTTTATCAACTAATAAATAATTATTCACTAACATTAGAATAACAAGAGATAAGTAATTATAAAATTTATCCATGATATAAACTAATTATATGGTGAATAAATATATATTTCACACTTGCGATTAATTAATTTCAATTAAATTTTACATCTCGATATATGGAATAAGATTTATTATTACTGTTGAATATAAATAATATTTATCTAAGATCGATTGAAATACTTTGTGTGTGGCACTCTATAAATCTTAATTAGTAGATTTAGGTGAGCTTTCCAGATGTCTAAGAATAATATATAACCATGTGGTGAGGCACCCACAATGGTGGAAGATATGTAACAATTCCAATAACCATATACAAAATCTTAATGTGTAGTATAATATCTTTGTAATGATATATCATCAAGAAGACTGTATACTCATGTAATCGACATCTATTCTTGAAATGCATTTCTTTAACTATCTGAAACAAACTCATTATTACAATAAAGAAATGAAATTTAATATTATAGTTCCATTTCAATCAAAATGAAGAGATGTCAAAGTTTATAAATATGCAAGGGATAAATCCTTTCTCAACAAAATCATTAATAATATATCATTCATGACATACCCAATATACCCGACATCCCATGAAGACAAGGAATTATGGTTTTAGTCAATATCTCAAAGAACATGAGTTATGCAATGAATTAATAACAATCATAATGTCCAATGATCAATTCAAATGATCAGAAATAGAAATATGTAATGAAATAAAAACATGCAGAAGTCCTATTTGAATTTTTGTTCTCATAATCTCACATGTTGATGATTTCTATGTGAAAAATTCATGAGTTTAAATATCATATGCTTATGAGTATGCACACATGATTTTATAAATAATTTGTGTCCCATCATAGAATTTTATCCTAAAACATATCATAGTTTAGAAACATAGTCATTGCATATCATGGTTCTCATCACAGTGTGAAATTACATATTACCGTTTAAATGTAATAGATATTCTAGGACATTATCATATTATTGATATATGGGAGAAAAATAATTATGTAGTAAGTTAATTGTTATTATTCAAATCCAAGAATATACATGACATCTAATGTACGAAGTAGATAGTTATATTAAAATAAATCAAACACACGGAAACAAGATTGAGTGATAAATCCTCCCAAATAGTAATAAATTATTCTGAATTTGTAAAAACATTATACACTATGAAGATATCATGGTTCCCATTAGGAGTCCAAGGAATGGTTATGATGAAATCCATGGTGGTGTCTTCCCATTCACATACTACTATAAGTAATTATTTGATCACCCACTTAGATTTATTATATTCATCCTTCACATGTTAACATACTAGGTATCAATATATAAATAGCACAATAACAAGATTAATGTTTTCCTAATAAAAATATTTATTATGGACTATATATATCTTTCTGTATAATTTATAAATAGAGAATAATGTCCTATATGCATCCAAAAAAACATCATCCTTCCAATACATTTTTGAAAGGAAACATATTTATTTTCCAAATATTATATCCTCGCTATCATAAAATATAAAATTCTTAATACATAGAATCTTCTTCTGTAGTTTTACATGTTCTTTCTAGGCCACATTGATCTTCAAATTGATGGATGTTTGAGTATTAAATTGAGATAGGTGGGATTTCATCCCTTCTTTTTTGACTTTCATGTCCATCCATTGATTATATATGAGTTCTAGATGCCTTATAACCCCATCAAAGATATGGTAACAACATCCGATTTACAAAGAGTTCCAAAAAACGTTGTTTTCTTGCACATAATATTAATGTGTTAAGAAATTATAATCATTGATCAATTCTAACCATCTCCTTTAGTGAATGCTTAAATATTTTATTTATGAATACATACATTAATAACTTATTATAATTATATAAATTACACTATCATCATTGATATAATGTATCTAAATATTTAATGTAGTGATTAATTATTCCGACTCTAGATATTGTGTGGTAACATTAACCAGCGGCTTTAATTAATGTGATATATTGTCAATTACCTTTCCACTATACGTAAGGAAGCATCTTAAAAACCTCACCAATTCATCACTTTTTAAGTAATACCCTTCTCTATAATAGTGTAGTGTTAGTATAAGTACAGTTTCCATCATCTTCTTATGTTTTATAATGTTTTATTGACTTTTTCTATGTAGAGAAACCTTACTCAATTCTATATTAACTTCGTTAGACAATTATAAAATGGAGAGAAATTTAATAACAATTATCGATATTATCCATACGACCTATAAAAACGAAAGATATCAGTTATAGTGATCAGCCCAAGTCATTAATAAATAACCTCCTTCTTTGAAATATATAGAGATATGACCTTGATTTTGATTACATGATGCAATAATGTTACCTTTTTAAACCATAATTTACAACTGAAAATTTTGATATACAGTTTATCCTTTCCCAAGGAATTTAATACAATCCCAAAATAAACATTATATTATTACTCTCTCATCAAATATATAATGATATATTATATAAAATACAAAAAATCAATTAAAATAATATTTAAAAACTCTATTAATCATATCTATGAATATTTTAGGGACATTTTCATATCCAAAATGAATCATTATGAATTCATAGTTCTTATATTTCACACAGACGAACGACATTAGTATACCCCCCACATAACACTTAATTAATTCTATCCATATCAAAGGTAAAAATTTATGATGTAATGTCCCTCTATGAATTTATTTAATATATCCTTAGTATGAGGCATATGATACTTTTGTTGATCGTGATTTTTAGGTTCATGATAATCTACGAAAATATTAATTGATATAAAATTATTTTTGATAAATCAGACCATTTCACCCCTTGGTGAAGTAAATTTTTATCAATCATATTTATATAATCTATTATAGTTATTTTTTCTAGTTCTTATTAATCAATTGGGGAAATTACATAAAGAGTATTTGTTATGGGAATAAATCCTACTATGCGTACAATTGAAAAATATACTTCGCATTATAGTGGAATACCAAATAGATTATCAGGTATTACCTCAACATTGTCCCATACAATAGGCATGTATTCAGTGCTGGTTATATTCCAACTATTGGATTTGAGATTTCCTCATTATGGGTGTCACAGACTAAATATTATAATTAATTTCCAAACAGAGTTCATAATAATCCTTACATTGATATTTTATAGTGTGATTATTCATAATATAAAATGACACTTATACATCATATAAATAGATATAATAGTTATATAGATAGAGCCAATAAACTCCATATTACACGTCAAATTCCACTAAAAAATAATAAATAGATTAGTACGAAGTATCTTTCTTAAAAATTTAATTGACGAACAGTTTTACACTTTAGATGAAACCAACAGAAATCTATATTTTATTATTAATAATAAAATATAGCAAAATTGTTGTGTTGAATGAATGTCATTAGAACAATTTATTGATATAAAATAATGATTATAAATCTAATGAAATAATATATTAAATGGTTTAGAGTAGAGAGTAAGTATACCATTATCTATATCATTTTCATTGTATAATTTTTTAACAGTTATAATATATTCTTTTCATTGTTCTCTTGGAAGAATATGTTTATGCAATCAATTATCACTATTAATCCATAGATTGTAAAATTCTAATGACCCAAGATTGATGTACATGGACATTATATTAATTTTTCAGAATACTTAATACATGACACAAACATATGCCCAAAGTCCATATTAGTTTAGTGCCTTTGGAAGCTGGAAATCCAAATCTAATCATAAATAAAATTTCTACATTGAATCCCACTTATTTATTCATAAATAGACGTTTTTTTTATATTTTACATGATAGCCTTCTTCATGAACAGAAGAATAGATACATATGAAAGGTGGTCTCAAATGAACAGTAAGGACAAAAAAGGAAAATAACAATCATATCACAATCAAAATAACATAACAATTGAAAATCATATCCTCCATATGAATGATCAAATTATCATGTCTTGGGATAAATCATAAAAGTGAAATGTTATCCCAATAGTCATAACATAAAACATGAAATTTCTTGGAATACCCAAATAATCATAGAAAATAATTTCATATTAAACAAGGATCATTTCCAGTATCATAATAGTGGACAAATTCCATTACTGAACTGAGTTCACTCCTCATTTCATCAATGTATTACTAAACCAAATTTACATACCATTCCAATCATGTATATCTCATGAGATATAAATATTTATCCAATTCATTAGAGAGTGATATAGGTCCCCACTATATCATAATGAAATCATTCATAGATGATCCAAAAAAACATAAATCATTTATCATAGCGTAACCCATGAAATAAAATGGGTTTCTTAAACGTCATTCTATCTTAACATAATCCTTATAAAATATCATTCCATCATTAACACAATCATATAATAATAATAGGGATAGAAACATAACATAATTTAAGAGTGACATTTTAGATGGAAAATAATTTTGATAAAACAAATGAACTTAATTCTCTAGATAAATATCCTTTCATTTTCAAAAAAAAACTTTTTTTCTCAAAAGGCTATAGAATTTTAAAATAAAAATAATTTAGTTGAAATAAACCTGAAATCATGTAGAGGAAGATTCATGGAAATAAGGAGTCATGAAATGATAAAAAAACCATTCATTTTGTATATGGAAAAAAAATTCTCCTCATACTTTTTCTTGAAAAGTCAAAAAGTACCTTATATGGAAAATAAATGAATGATTCCTTCCATACCATGTTGTAAAAGTCAAAAATGGGTAAAAATGATTTTAAAAAACACAGTAGAATATTAAACATTTTAGGAATTTTTTTAGAAAACATAGAAATGGATAATAAATGTACCTCCGGTAAATACTTACTTATATACAATCTCAGATAAAAACGAGATTGAAAAATTATCCCTTACCTTAGGTTTTATATGCTTCACTTGTATATGAACCTTCTCTTATTCGATGTTCCTCCTCTAAATCTGCACCTAGAGCACTAGACATGGTCTTTTAAGAAGTCTAGGACCTCTAGAATTGTTTAGGGTAGTTGATAATGGAAATGGAAATGGTATTGTCGAGCCTAAAGGCTCAAAATGATGTGAAGCATTGAAGGAGAAAGTGCACTTTTATAGTTGAGGTGAGGGGCACTTTTGGAATCCTAAAAAATAATAATTTATAATAAAATGAAACCCCAATTAAAAATCACAAAAATTTCCAAATGTCCAAGATGATATGATATTGGTTTGTAATACCATCAATAAAAAAATTTTAAATATGTGTTTATTCCAATTTATACATTATCATTTTAATTAATAAATAGTTATTCTATTTAATTTTTAACATGGGTGAAAAATATTTCAATATTAAAAGGGAATAACATTTACTTATTTGAAGTCAGTTAGAAAATAAATGATTACATTAGAGATTTTTAGACCAATCATAATTATTAATTTTTTTAAAATATATTATGATTTTTAAATAATTTAAGAAAAAAATATTTTTACAATATATCAATAGTGTCAATTTAGACAGTATTTATTTCATGGATTTTTAAAAATATGAAAATAATAAGTGGACCCTGATAAAAATGTTTTTTTATATCCATAAGGGGTAACATTAACCTATAAAATTCATTTGACATAATAATCAACACAAAATCTATTTATTAAATTATTTTTAGTAACATTTATTTGATATCTTCATTAATAACATAATCACTAAATAATTTTTTTTGTAATTATTTAATTTGATTATTTTTTGAAGACAAATTAAAAATAAATTAATATTAGAAAGATAAATACATTAGAGTTATGAAGATTATTTTTATTTTAATTTACATTCTGAAAACCCAACATTAAAAATGCTATAAACTTTTATAACATGAATTTGATAAATTTATCTTCACTTTAAAGAAAAATATGTTAGTGTCACAATCTCTCCTATATGCATCCAAATGGTTAATAAGTTGACACTTTTAGGATTTTTCTGATATATAATCGACCAATAAGGTTTGTTTATGTGTTTGGTAATTTCGATTATTATTAATATTTAAATGAAAAATTGTTTTACCGATTTCTCATCAAATAATTAATTTTTTCACAATCCAAGTATAATTAATTAAGGTAACTATTTATTTCCTAAAAATTAAAAATAAATTATTGTGATAAAGGAAAACATTTTATATTTAAAATTATTATTTATAATCTAATTTATCATTTGTATAATGTTAAATTAATAATAATTTAATTATTAATGTTTGAGTGTGGAAAATATCACTTTTCTTTAAATAATAAAAATTAAATGTCCTAATCTCATCCAAGTGGGTTACATGTGATACGATTTAGACCCAATTATTTCTTAGAGAAAATTATAATCATCCATTTATATTGATACAAGTGTTAGGGTAATTTTATAATATTATTTTTACCCTTCATTACCCGATTTACCCTTTTACTATGTAAATTAAATTTAACAAAGTTACTATTCTTATTTCCCAATAATAAAATAAATCTATTTATATATTTGTTACCTACTAATTCTAAATAAGTATACTATTTTTCAAAACTCATAACAAAAAATTGTTAGAAATTAATTTAAAATTAATTCCCGTTGTCAAAAACAAAAAAGTGGGGTTTTATGCAGAAATGGCGTATCAAGATATTGTCATGTGTTTATGTCAAATTTAAATGTGAAATGACATGCAATGAAAAAAATTAAATTAAATGACATAAATAATAATATTTACACTCTAAAATCAATTACAAATATAATCTATCTAAATAAATAAATAAGACAAAATGTCATTTCGGAATTAAAATGTAGTATTTTCACTATTCATTAAAAAATGAATTTCATCTGAAAAATTCCAAAATTAGAACTGAGAAATGTTTTTATTTCTAGCTTCCAAATAAGACATTTATTTTTTCAAATAAAATATATAATAGTGTTTAAAACAAGATATAAATTTGGTGCGCCATCAAAAGAGAGAAAAACTGCATTTTTTTAAATATCTCTCTTATCCAAACAATTTCTTTTTTTCTTATATCATGTTCCAGAAAATACATACTTTTATTTTTAATATTATATATAATTAAAAATTTATGTAATAGTATTAATAATTTCTAATTTATATAATATTTTAATAATATATCATTTTTTACAGAAACTTGGTATTTTGTATAATGCAAGTTATCGAGAAATGGCACTCTTTCATGTAATGCAAGCAAATGATGTTTTTCATGTAGTGAAAGATTCATTTAGTGTCTCATAAAAAAATCCAAACACCATTCTTTTTTACATTGAATAAATATACACTCAGAGTTAGATGTATCATATGCCAACTCAGTGTTGCGTATAACATTTGACAAAACAGTTTAGTGTGAAGGAATGTTTGACTCAGTGCATTGAAAGATATAAATGAAAATTTTAATTTATTAAAAAAAAGGTCCATAAAAACATAGGTTGTTATATTATACCCCCATTAAAAATAAATTCCCCCATATCAAAATTCATTAGGGTTATTAAATGAATACTATTTGAATGTTTCTTTCATGGAATACTACATCACAAAAATGAATAATAAAATATAATTTTAAAAAGGAATGTTGGAAGCATAATAGGTACACAATGTATCTCATCATAGGGTTTCAATATAATAGAACCTAGGTGGGAATTGATAACATGGATATAAAAGATAATTCTAACCTTCTAGTTCTGATGGATAGTAATAGAGAACATGGTTTGGGATAGTTAACAACAAAAAATCCATAAATCTGTGAGGATTTAAGGGACCATTTGATTAATCAGATAAGAAGGTCCTACGATAAAATTTATCGTTTCAATAATCATTTCCATAATAGGATAATTTTTTTATAAGATGAAATAATTACTTGATTTTAGTACAATCTAACTACTGGCAATTCCTTGAACAATTTCCACCTCATCTCTTATTTAAATAAATAACGTTGAATTTTTAAATTTTGATGTGTTAGCAGATCATGCGAAAGAATGAATGGTAATTCCATCTATCTAAACAAATTTTTTAGCATAAATAATGAAATATGCATAAGTCCACCTATAGTGAGATAATACATTTATCTAAAAAACATCATTCAGAATATAACTTATACTATCTATAAATTGATAACATTACAAACCTTCCAAAGACTTAAAATATAAATAATTAAAAGGAGGTGAAATAAATCAACTTATCATTTGTCTCCCAAATCACATTAGTCAGTTCTTAGTTTTCACATTCCTAACATGTGAATACCTTAATCATGTATTCTCTTGAAAATTATAATTACATGAATTATAGTATAACCATAGTGAAAACATGCATTGAGTCAAAATTAACTCTTTCCACACACCAAAAATAACAATAATTATATACACTCAAACCCTGAAATCATGTTTTCCTTATATCAGTCATGAGGTTATTAATACTACCAAAAAACTCATTATCTTCTTATCCCATCATTATTCAGATATCATGTGTTTTCTAAAAATATCTGAATAACATTTCAAGGTTACTGGTACCATTGAACACATAGTTTCAAATACATAAGGAACAAACAGTGTCAAAATCCTTAGATGTTTCATTATTCCATAGTACCATAAAATCACTTACACAACATTTCAAGATAAAAATTCAATCATTCCACTATATTCTTAAACCATTGAATGAGCTTTATCTTATTATTCCATAACACAACTTTCATCTCATATATCATTTAAAGTCCCTTTATCATCAGCAAAATAAGTACTACCCATATGACCATACTGATTCTCTTAAAGAGATTTTCCCTTAGGGTTTCGATTTTCAAAATACCAATGAATTCCACATTTAATACATTTAACCATTATATATGTCTTAGAAATACCATTATCCTTGTCCATTATGTTTACATGACCTTTTCCATTGCAATAACTAGATTCGTGTCCTTCTTTTCCATACAGAAAGAATCATTTGGTTTCTTTGAAAGATTCTCCTTGATGCATCTTCCCACATGATTTACATGATAAAAATTGAACATTATTTCATCTATGATCACTATGAAACTCAATATTCCTATTATTAGTTAAGTCAAGAAACCCACCAAATTTGATATTACTGATCATATTATGAGATTATTGATTATAAGTAACAACGATTATTCACCTTCCAAATCCCATTTTATTTGGTTTCTCCGGAAAAATATTATTCCATTTTCCATCATATCCTCCATTACTACGAATAATCCTATTTCCATCAATTTTATAAAACCCAAAAGGAATAGTGGGAGTGGAAACAGTCATACTATGAAAACCTTATAATCAAGGGGACATACATTCAATATTTAACATCTTAGGTTTAGTACTATGTTTTTCATGATAGTTACAATAATTCTAGGACTCTATCCTATATTAAGACTAATTCTTAGGTACATCCCTAGATATACCAAAAAAATGTCTCTAGTGATATCACTAAAGTTTTCACATCCTAATTCCCAAAGGTTCACTAAACATTCACTCTGATACCAACTCTAACGACCCAAGGCTGACGTACATGGACATTAAATTACTTTTGTGGAATATTTAATATAGAAAATAAATAAATCCATAAATACCTTACTAGTATAGTGCCTTTGGAAAATGGAAAACATAATCAACATGTTCATAAAACATCAACATTTTCTCTCCCTTATTTCTTTATAACTAGACTCCTTTTTTCATATCTTACTTAATACAATTTTCATGACCTGGGGAAAAGAAACATATGAATGGGTGAGCTCAAATGTTTAGTAAGGGTAAAAAAATAAAATATTGATCATATCACAATCATAAGAATATAACATTTGAAAATCTCATCCTTCATATAAATGATCAAAATATCATGTAATGGGATAAATCATAAAAGTGAAATATAATCCCAATAGTCATAACCTAATACATGAAATTTCTTGGAATACCATAATATGAATAGATAATCATTTAAAATTAGTCAAGGCTCATTTCCAAGGCCATTATAGTAGACAAAGTCCATTACAAAACTGAGTTCACTTTTGATTCCAGCCCTATATTAATAAATTGAATCTACCTGTCATTCCAGTCATGTCTATCTCATGAGATTCAAATCTTTACCAAATTCATTGGAGGGAGATATAGGTCCCACCCATCTCATAATAAAATCATTATTACATGTTCCACAAAAATGTAAATCATTCATCGTAGCACAAACCATGAAATAAAATGGGTTTCTTAAACCTCATTCCATCATAACATAATCTATATTAAATATCATTCAATCGTTAACACTAACAAATAATAGTAATAATATAGATAAAAATAACCCTATTTAAGAGCGTCACATTTGATGGAAAATAATTTTGATATAACAATTGAAATTAATTTTTGAGGAAAATATCATTTCTATTTCAAAAACAATTTCTTTTCTCAAAATTTGATACAATTTTAAAAGAAAACAATTTAGTTAAAAATTAAAATAAAATCCTATTGAATAAGATTCATGGAAATAAGGTGTTATGAAACCGTAAAAAATCCCTTCATACCGTGTAAGATATAAAACAATTCTCCTCTTAAATTTTCTATAAAACTCAAAAAGTACATCATATGGTAAATAAATGAAATATTCCTTCCCTACCAGGTTGCTAAAATCAAAATGGGTAAAAATGTTATAAAAAAAACATATATGAATAGTAAACATTTTATAAAAATAATTTTAGAAAACATGGACTTGTATGATAAAAAATAACCCCAGTAAATACTGACGTATAGACTATCTTTGATAAAAATGAGATTGTAAAATTATCCCTCACCTAAGGTTCAATATGGTTTTTATGTATTTGAAGCTCCTGTTTTTCGATGAGCCTCATCTAAATCACCTATTAGAACACTAGAGTTGGACTTTGAATAAGAAAGAACCTCTAGATTGTATCTGGAGAAGTTGAGAAGGGATATTTCTAGGGGATGGTCACGTTTGAAGGCTAAAAATTATGTAAAGATTTGATGGGGGATGTTCCCTTTTATAATTGAGGCGAGGGTCACTTTTGGAATCCTAAATCATAATAATTTATAGTAAAATTAAAACCCACATAAGAAATCCAAAATTTACCAAATTCTAATATGAGATTAGATAGGGTTTTAATATCATAATCCAAATAAATTTTGGTATGTTATTATGTCAATTTATGCATTATCATTTAAATTAAAACAAAGTTATTCTATTTAATTTTTATTTAGTTGAACAAATATTTAAATATTAAAAGAGTGGAATATTTACTTATTTGAAATAAATTAGACCATAAATGAATTATTTAGAACATTTTATAACATATCATAATTTTCTTATATTTCTAAAAATATTATAATATTTCCATATAATTTATGAAAATCTTATTTTTACAAAATATCAATAGTGTCAATTTTGACCCTATTTAATTCATTGATTTTGAAAAATATATAAATAAGAAGTGAACCTAGATCCAAACATTTTATTATATCCTTAACATGTCAAGGTAATCTATAAATTAATTTTACATAATAATTATACCAAATTATATTTATCAAAATATTTTTAATAACATTTATTTGATAACTTCATTAATAAAATAAATACTACCTCAATTTTTTGTCATTTTTTAATATAATTATTGGTTTAATAAAAAATAATTATAAAATAATATGATGAATATAAATCCATTATATTTTATAATAATACATCTTGTCGTATTTATTCCTTAAAAATCCTGTATAAAAAATTCTATACAATTTTAAAACATGAATGTGACAGATTTATCATCACTATAAATAAGAAAATATAAGTGTCATAATTTATTCTATAATATTACAAATGGTCAATAAGAAGACACTTGTATGATTATGACCTCAATATACTTGTCCAATAAGAGATTTTATTTTATTTAGTCGTTTTTATTGTTTTTAATGTTTCATTAAAAATTGTTTTATTGATTTCTCATCAATTAATTAAAAGTTTTCCCCATCCAAGAATAAGTCCTTAGGGTTTTTATTTATTTCCAAAAAATTAAAATAAATTTTAATAATAACGAAAAACATTTTATAATAAAAATGAGAATTTGTAATGTAATTTATATTCTATATAACATTTTATTAATAATAATTTAATTATTAATTTTTGACTGAGACGTATTTCTGTTTTCTTTAAATAAAATAAAATAAATGCCCTAATCCCCTCCAAGTTGGTTTCAATGGATAATATTTCAACGAAATTATGATTTATGGAATATTATAATGATAAAATTATATTAATATATGTGTTAATGTAATTTTATGATATTATTTTTACCCTTAATTACCTGATTTACCATTTACAGTGTCAAAAATATTTATTGAATTTACACATAATATTTACCAACTATAAAATAATTCTATTTACATATTTTAGACCAACATATTCCAAATATGGAATCCATTTTTAAAAATTCAAAACACATAATTGGTATAAATTAATTTATAACAAATTCCCATTTTCAAAAACAAAAAAGAAGGTTTTAAAAAAGTAAAAACGTATCCGAAGATTTCCACGTACATATATCAAATTTAAATGTGAAATTAAATAAAATGACCATTTTTGGATTAAATTATTAAAAATAAAATCCAATTATTATTTGAAACAAATTAAAAATATAATATATCTATATAAATAAATTAGATGAAAATTTATTTTTGAATTAAAATGCAGAATTTTTCTCTATTCATTAAAATATAAATTTCATAAAAAAATACCAATATTCCAACCAAGATAAAATTTAATGTCCCATTTCCAAATAATATATCTATTTTTCAAATATAATATATAAAAGTGTTAAAAACTATATTTAAAATTTTTTCTCCATCAACTGTCAGCAAAACTGCATTTTTTTGAAAAATACATCTTTTATCTGAAAATTGTAATTTGTTCTTATATCATGTTCTAGATAATACATAAGTTGAATGTTAATGTTTTAATAAATTCAATATTCAATTAATAATATTCATCATATTTTGTTTGTATAATATTTTAATAATATATCATTGTTTATTGAAACTCGGTATTGTGTACAAAGAAAGAAATCGAGGAAGGTCGCTTTGGCATGTAATGAAAGCCAAGGAAGTGTTGGATTTAGTGAATGATTCAATTCCTGTTGCATACAACATAATAAAAATAAGTTCTCTTTTTTAAGTTGAAAAAATATATACCCAATGTAGCGTGTATCGTACACAAACTCTATTTTGCATATAGCATATGAGAAGTCGGATTATAGTGAACGGAATATTTGACTTAGTGCATTGCATGATATAAATTAAAATATAAATTTATTCAAACAATGGTCTATAAAACCATGGGGTGTAAGAAGAATGTATTTTCATAATAACCAAATCTCTTTCATTTTAATCATTAAATTTTGAGTGGTTTCATAGTTGGGGTCTCTTTCTCTTCTATTTTGTTGAACATATTTTTCATTCTACTCCGATTGTGACGAGTTCAATGTTTGACAACCGATCATCAATTAAATAATTTAAAAGTTTTTATTTAATAAAATTTTAATATGAGTCAAATTTTAATTTTTAATTTCACAAAAAATTATAACTATATATGATGAATATTTTTTTTGAATATACAAATTCTAAAACATATCTGCAATTATTTTTTGAAAATTTCCTTATAAATAATATTTTAAATGAATTTTAGATGTATTATTTAAATATTTGTCATTTTATTTATAATTTTTTTCATAGTATATATCATTTACCATGTATAGATTATAAATTTTATATTAATAAATATTATTTAATTTAGTGGTAAAATGGATATTTAAAAAAACCATTTTTAAGGTGCATAAAGTTCACAATGTTTTTCTAATTTAATTAAATAAAATAATATTTAATAAAGAATTATTTAAATAAAATTTATAGATTAAATATGTAAATATATTTATTTATATTGATTTAATTATTATTTATATTCAAATATTTAACACAATATTATCATACAATTGTAACATTCATAGTCATGAAAAATTCATTTTTATCTGGTTTTTTAGGATCATTTCAAAATTTAATAAGGCCCAATATATAAATTAAATGTCATAAATTTTATTCAATATTTATAATAATATTAATTTAAATTGTTTAATATATTAAAATTCATTTTTTTCTTAATGAATTGAAAACACATTAAATTTTTTTTATCACAGTTAAGGTCAAAACTCATTTACAAGGGGATTAGTCTAAACAATTTTGGGTGAAACTAAGAAAAAATATTATTAATTCTCATTGGCTGGTTTTATTAACATGTTAACAATATAAAAGTTTAATATGAGTCATTTTGGATCCATTTTACATGAATGTGATTTAATAATATTTTCAATCATTAAAAAATTTAATGTTCCCTACTCACCTCAATTATAAAAGGGAACATCTTCCAGTCAAATATTCACACATATTGAGCCACTAATCTAAAAAAATACAATAAAATATCTTAAAAACATCCTTATAAATGTTTTATTTGTTCATTTCATTCTAAGAGATAATCCACATAGTCTATAAGATGGGATCTATAGGATGTTTCTCTAGAATAAGAAAATCATCTTTAAAAAAGCTCTTTATATTTTAATTCTTGTTTTACCACCATGATTTATACAAAAAATCCAATAAATTACGACTATTATATACCATATAATTATATGTTATTATGATGATGGTATAATAAGATTCAATTTATGTCTCTATAAATTTAGAATCAAATCTACCCCTCGTTTGTACGATGGACTACAACCTCACGAACCGATGTAATTTTTCTCCATCACATCCCCCCATATCTAGGAATAATGTTAAAAATAATGAATATTTATGAAACCTATTAAATAATTATGATTCTATAAATTAAATATTTCACCTACATACTTACGCTTTCAACCATAAAAAAATGTAATGTTGCTCGTGTGCAAATACAACCTACCATCACCACGAACACATGCAATTTATTTTTCTTGTCCAACATACGAATGAATCTAAAATGGAATAAAATGAATAAATATTACATTAGTTAAATTAATTAAAATAATCATATTATTAAACTATTACATATTTACTTGAAATAGAACATACAGGATGAAACATGCAAGATAAAACTATGTAATTAACACCCAAAATAGTGATAATAAATAACGATTATTGATAAAAGGGTGAAATGATTTTATATGTGTACCACATATGATATTATAAATATGGATATGGTTACTGTTTAATTTAATTTCATGTTTAAAACAATTATATAGGAGGTTAAATCTATTTAAAAAAAGTGGAATGATAATATAAGGGGGTTCATATCTCAATTTATTTTCATTAGGTCACATTACTTCTAAAATGTCAATATTATTATAGGAAAATGTGTGTAATGTAATATAATTATTTTATGTTGAATATAAAAATTATTTATGAGAATTTAATTTTTTATCATAATTAAATCATTTATTAATTTTCATTTCAATTATATTATCTTTGTAAGGGATTCCATCTCAATTTATAGAGAATTTAGAATTATTTAGTTTTATAAATCTATTTAGGTTTATGTGGTGCATATACTGTAAATTTGATTTATTTGACTATTATATATATTTTAGATGATTATTAGAATTTAAATTCATGTTTAAACATTGCATTGAATATAATTTAGATTATATAAATAATATAATATTTATTTTACAATCTCATTTTAATGGGATTTATTACAGTTTTTGATGAAGTAATATTATAATATATCATACATAAAATTCATCTAATTACATATCCTATGAATATTTATGGAGTTTAAATTTTTTTATTCAAAGTTTTACTCTATTTTCCACTTGAGTTAAATAAATTAAATTGTTAATAGAAAATATAATATTAGATATCATTTGATTAGGTATATTTTTCTACCATATCCACATTCTTGAGAAAATATTTTAATGAAGTAATTTTTTATTTATCAAAATTAAATATAGAAAACTATTTATGTTATCCATATTTTTTTAAAATATATTAAGTGAATACTATTAAGGATTTATTCAAGGATTATTTTTTTAATTTGTTAAAGGAATGTATATTTTTAACTAATATGACATTAACAAAATTTTGGACTATGATTTCTATTTTCAGATATTATTCATGTTTCAAAGTTTTAAATTGTTTTACAAATAAATATACGTAATGAAAAATTATTTTCACTTATATTTTCATTTATTCACCAAAACACATTAACTTATTATAAAATAATTATTTTTTATGAATCAATGGTTATATTGTTTCTCTTATTAATTTTATAGTCATTAAATTTCCCTTGAAGCATTCAATTTTTCTGTGATTGGATATCATTGAACATCAGATTTCCCTAAAAATAGGAATTTTATTTGTAATATGTATTTTATTTTTTCCTAAAACATATTCCATTTTGAGATATTTAGGTTTACTATGAAATATATTTTATTGATCGGTGAAATCATAGTATTCAATTTTCATTAATCAATGGATATATTTATTTATAAGGAATATTGTATATGAATTAAATTTATCATTAATTATATGTAGAATTCCTTGGAAATATGGTGACCAGTGGGTTCTAGTTATATATATCCTATAAATTCATAAGAAAGTCTCATGAGATAATCCATTTTGTTAACCTTATTACATGGGTTTTTTTGTGTATACCTAACTACAATTTTAATTGCCTTGGCACAAGGCCTTATAGGAAAATATTACACGATTTACAAGATTATGATGTCCAATATTATTAATTTTTTTATTTTATAATTTTACTATTATTATTCGTGATGTTATTTAATCAATATTACCCATGGATTCATTTCATGTGGAATCTATTGATTAAATGTCCTATATTTTCAGTTATTTACCTTTTCCATATTGATAATTCCTTATCTTTTTCTCTCATGCACATAAAACTTATTAATTATTTGATCTTGCACTTATTTTATCCCTTTACACATGACATGGAGAAGGAATATTTGAATGATTTCAAGGATGAAAAATATCTAACTTCACTTTGTTTTTTTATTTCCAATGAAAAATAAAAATCATGTTATTATCAAGTTATTAATGACTACTAATGTGATCGATCCATGGTGATGTGATCCCATTTATCTTATTCCAATGTAATATATTTGACACCAAATCTGGGTTACTAGAGTTGGGGATGTTATATTTTGTATCAAGGGGAGGTTTAGTACAATCATTTTGATGATTTAGGAAAACATATATTATGGAACATAACCTAATGAGAGTATTTTACGACATGTCTAATTATAGGATAATATCACAAAAGCATTGGTAAAGTAGTTATTGTGTGGATTTTTTAGAAATAATTCCATTTTTTGATTACTATAGGTTGACAATGTTTTGGAATATATATATATATGTGTGTGTGGGTTACAACATGAAAACATTATTTCATCTATATTTCAACCATTATTCTAGTGAAATATTAATGAGACCTAATTATGATATGGATTTTATCCCCTGAAAATCTATTTCAACTCTTGGGATTCAATGAAATGAAAAACGTTATGGTGGTAGTGTGTTTACATAAAGGTGAAGTTGATCAATGATGGTTATTCATATATAATACTCATGTATAAGGAGTTATAAAACATATTAAATAAATATATATTTTTTTAAATTATTCCACAAATATTTCACTCACAAAAAATAAATTGAAATAAAGAGAATGTTATATAGATTAAAGGAAAAGGAATATGGAAGTGTTACAGATAATGAACCAACATTAAATTTCTATGTAGATATTCAATGGATTACATGTGCAGTATGAAAAATAGATAGACCATTTCTTTAAAGGTATTAAAAAATCCTTCAAAATGAAATGGGTTCTAAAAAAAGTTCATCATATGATGAAATAGTATTATGTGCCATCAAAATAATGAATTAATTTTTTTTATTCTATATCACAAAAAGAAATTAGGATAATAATAGATCTGATGAACCCTAATAAAAAAGTTACATAAAAAATAATAAAAAATGAGTGAGTCAATTTCCATCATGTAAAAATTATGCAAACAAATTCCAATAATATGTTTGATGTGATGGATAGTTCATTACATGTTTAGAGATAAGGGTCATCTATCTAATTAATGTGATGGAAATATTAAGACCAATATAATCTGATTTCTCCAATTATAAATAAATTGATAATTATTCAAAATAATTTACCATCAATTAGGGGAACTTATCCCAAAAAAGGATGAGGGGATAAGTGCCATATTTTGTGATCATAAAAGCTAAAGTTGATGTTCCCAAAGAAATAGTGTCAGGTATATTAATATGGTTTCAAATTTAACTGAATATTTATTTCATTTTGGATATTCACTCTTATTTATATCTTCAATGTTTTCCTATAAAATTATATATTTCTAATAACCTTAGTAATGGTGTTCTTAGTCAATAATTTATTGTAAATCACGTCATAAAATGATACGTTAGTCAGTTCCCCTCATGATAAATAAACATGCCCAATTTTCATAATTTATTATTGTATATATGGTTGGTTTTGATAAAATAATTATTATGGATTCATTTCAAAATATAATTCCAAAGTATATTTCAAGGATAATGAAATTATTATTGATGATGATATGTAATTTATTTTCATTAGAGGGAAGATTTTACATCCAATTCATGTAAATATCGAATTCCAATTGCTCTTCTGAATGTTATTCTTACTAAATAGGTGTGTGAAATATATATAGATCTGATAGGTAATCATCAAATTTTACAGATACATATTATAATGGAATAAATATATGTTTCCACTAAGGTATTACCTATACATACACTAGAACATAATGTTAAAGTTTATATTGATTTAATACATAATCAAAGTCCTATGTAAAATCCCACTATAGAATGTCCATAGTGAAATTAGTGGAGTTAAAGAAACAATTACCTGATTTTAGTGATAAGGTATTTCTACACCCTAGTATTTCACTTTGGGGATCCCTAATTCAATTTTATTAATAATGAGGGATCTATGTGTCTATTAATTTAATATAGGTAAATTAATGTCACTATGATAAAGAACATGTATCCTCTAAACTAAATTAATGAATTGGTCAATTAACTTTTTGAAACATAATATTTTTCAATGATTGACAACTATTATAGGTATCATCAACTATGAGTATATAATAAAGATATTATAAAGAAAAATTGGTATATATGTTATGGACATTATGATTTTATAGTAATTATATTTATATTGTCTAATGCACCCAAATTTTTTATATACATAATGAACATTGTATTCATGGAATATCATGATAATTTTTGTGTAGTATTCATTGATGAAATATTGGTGTATTGTAAAATCTATAAGGACCATGAGAATCATGTGTAAATTATTATTTAGAGTCTTAATGGAATATTTTTACTTGGGAAATTTATAAAATGTAAATTATGGATTTAGAAAGTTCATTTTCATGGAAATAATCTATCCAAGGAAGGAATATGAATTTATAATTTAAAGGTAATTGTTGAAAATAATGGATTACACCAATAAACATAATATAGGTATATAGTTTCAGTAGTTTTTAAGGTTACCATTGGGGGTTTGTGAAATTTTTTTCAATATTGTTAAACCCATTAATTGTGGATACATGTCAAGTATTTATGTTCATATGAAAATAGGAATAATAATATGTTTTTTACAAATTGAATAGGGCATTGGTGATGCTATGACTTTGACTCTAACATTATGAAATTATGGATTTTTTATGTTTAGAAATTAATAGAAAAACAGAATTGGTTATGTCTTTATGAAGAATGAAAATTGTATTACCTATGAATCATGGAAGTTAATGATACATTAATAGAACTATCAAACCCACAATCGTGAGTTAGAAATGAAAATATTTTCTCTGAAGAGATTGTGGAGTTATTTCAATGGTAATAGATTTGGGATATACGTAGATCATAAGAGTATTAAATACGAATTTTCTTTGAGATAGATCAAAATGATGAAAATATAATGTCCCAGCTACTTGAGGATTATAATTTCATAATATACTACCACCCTGGGAAGGAAATAAGGTAAAATATGCATTAAATAGGAAAGGTCATTGATCTCTGACCTAAATGAGTATTAATGGAGATCATATGTTCAGAGAATTAGTAAAGATGGATATTTTAATTATTAAATAAGTGGAAGATAACTTCTCGATTAAATTAAATTAAAACCATATTTATTTTAAAAGTTAAGAGCTTTTCATCCTGATGATGAGAATTTTGAGAAGAAAATTAAATCATTGAATGATTGAAAATTAGATGAATTCCCTTATGAAGATGGTGTTATGAAATTTCAAAAGAGGATATATATTCCACAAATTATAGAGATGAAATGGTAATTGTTCCATAATTATCATCAGTCAAATTTTTCAATACACAATGGAACAACAAGACACAAAAGGATTTGAAGGAACATTTTTTGATAGATAATATGAGGTGAGAAATTTTGGATTACGATTCAAAATGATTAGGTTTTTAGAAAATAAAGGATGAGTGATATGATCCTAGAGGAGTCATTAAATATCTACCTATTATTATATTGAAATGGGTTGACATTAATATTGGAATTTTCATTAAATTAACCAAGATAATTTTAATTAATGACACAATTTGAGTTATTTTTGACCACCTTACCAAGTCTGCATATTTCATCAATATAAGAGAATATTTACCTTTTGATCACCATATATAAATATATATTATTGAAGTTTTAAAACTTCATGGATAACCAATTTCAATTACTCCTAGTAATGATTCATTATTTAAACTAAATTTTTGGAAATGTACTCAGAAGACTCTTAATACCTAGCTTTATTTCAGTTTTATTTATCATTACAAAATTTTTGGATAATATATTAATATTTTCAAACAATATAAGAAATGTTGTGGTCATAATGGCAAGAATTTTAAGGTATGGAGGATAATTATTTACCTTTATTGTAGTTTTTCTGTAACAATATAATCTATTAAAGAATTCAAATGGTGTTGTATAAAGTATTATATGGGAAGATAATTTTTAATATGACTTGTTAGGATGAAGTTTATAAAATGAATATTATAGGACTAGAATATGTCAAAAATACATTAAAATAGGTTATGACTATTTAAACCAACATTAATTTATATTAATGTATGGAAAATAGTTATACTAATAAAAATAGAATGACTTGTAATTTCATGTGGATGATCATGTTTTCTTGAATCTATATCCACAGAAGTGTGTATCATGTTTGGTAAGAAAAGAAAACTGGGGCCTAAGTAAATCAGACCATATGAAATATAAAATGAATTGGGGATGAAAATTAATATTTTGAAATTCCACTGACCATATTTAAAAAACATGATGTTTTTAAATCTCATTGTTAAGGAAGTATATTCTTAACCCATTAATTTTGACAACCTCTAAAGAAATATAATAATTACAAGATCTATCTTACAATTAAGAGACTATATAAATTATTGACATAATAGAACATGTGTTATGAAATTGAAGTACTCAACTATTAAAATTTGGTTTGATAAATCCAAATATTTAGGAATTAATTTTTAAACCTAAGGATGTGATAAATATTAAAAACCCTCATTTTTTATAAACTAATATCAATTAAACATTCAGGAGAGTAATTTTTGAAGGAGGGAATAATATAACAACCAAGCTTCAATTAAACTAAGTGAATATATTATTTTAATAAAAAAGTAATCCAGTGAAATTTTTAATTTATCACGGCACACAAATTCAAATTTTATAGGATTAATAATGATTTTTTATCTTATCAATTCAAAAATATATTATAATAAATTTTTGAAAATTTCCCTTAGGAAAATTATATTATGAATAATTGAAAATGTAGTGTTAATATTCCCCATTTTTGATAGTAATTAATTATAATAATTATAATTTACTATTTATTTATTATTTATTATTTTTAAATAATCATAATATCATTTGGAGGTAAAGGATAAATATTTTGGAAAACAGTTTTTTAAAGTGGGTTATATTTTTTCTATTTTAATTAGTTATTAAATTGTTAATATTGAATAATTTTAATATAATATATATTATATATAAAAATATAAAAATTTAAATACATATAATTATTATCATTAGCCATATATTTAATTTCAGATCATCTTTTTCATTGAAAATGAATTTTCATGAAAAATTGTGTTTTATCATGTTTTACTAATTTATTACTAATTTAAATTATTTGAATTAAATTAAATGAATTTGATAAAATGGATTACATATTTTAAATATTAATAATTAATATAATTTAATAATATAAACATAATTTTTGGTTATAATTAATATTAAAAATATTCCAAATTGGTTACTGCAGTTAGGGTCAAAACAGGTTCACCGATGTGTTAATCTAAAATGGGAAGGGTTGCAATAAACCAAAAATTGATTAAAATTGATTTATTTGTTGAAATTATATATTAAACATATAAAATATTAATGTGAGTCTTTTCTGAGACATTAATCCAAGAATGTGTCCAGTTAATATTTTAAAACATTAAAAAATTTCAAGTGTACTACTCACCTCAATTATAAAGGGGAAACTCCCCCCCTCAATTATTCACACCCCATGAGCAGTTTATCTCAAATAAACCTAAAACAACTATTGAAAACATCCTTATACATTTTATAAATATCATTTTATTCTTAATATACATATCATATGGTTCACTATAAGTGATCTGAATGAGGTTTCTCTCAGAAGAGGTAAACATATTATCAAAGCTCTATCTTGTTTAGTTATTTGTTTCCATAATAAATTATGTTATATAACATTACAATATAACAATTATATCCAATATATTGATATTTTATTATTTTGACTATATAATATTCATCTGTCTCATTCTCTGTCATATGGGAAACAAAACCATCGCTTCTATGTGCTATAAACTACCACCTTGTGAACATATGTGACTTTTTTCCATCAAATTCCCATATAGATAGTAAAAATTATTTATTTAGTGAATATATATATATTAATTATTACAAAATTTTTATCATGAAAATTTAATATTTCATATAATTCCTTATCCTTTCACCCATTAAAAAATGATTACTTTTCATGAGTGTATGTAAGACCAACCATCTCCATAAATAAATGCAATTCATTTTTCATATCCACCTATCAAGATTGATTAAAAAATGTTTCTACTGAATAAATATTATTTTTATAACATTTATTTAATTCTTTATATTATGAAACTATAACCTACTCATAATAACAAGAAAATCCCTGAGGAATCATACTTGAGAAATCCAAGCAGTTTACACCCAGAACAATGAAAATAATGAATGATTGACCATGAATAAGTCATAAGATATTATAAGTATACAATATATAATATTTTAAATAGAAATATGTTCCTATAAAAAATTAATTTAAATTTTACAATATTTTACTGGAGGTTCAATCACATTCAATAATCTGGACACTTGAGGTAAGGGGTTTCATAAATCAATTTATTTTCTTTTTGTTACAATACAACTTAATTAAATATTTTATTCCAAGATTTTATGGGTAATGAGATATAAAAATTTTATATAATAACTTTACTTTAACTTTTTAGATTAATTTTTTTTACACATAACCACTTCATTGAATAGTTTTCATTTCTGTGATTCGATCATTATAATGGATTTCATCTCAATTTCAAAACGCTTGAGTCATTTTAGGTATTATGACCCTATTTATTTTAATATAGAATATATAATACACCATTGAGGTGTTTAACATTAATATATATTTATTCAAGATGATTATATTTAAAATCAAGGTTTACACTTTTAGGGGGATACAATTTAAAAGTTACCTAATAGGTAAGAAATTATTTTACAATCTCAATTTGTTTGGGATTTCTAATATTATTTGTTGAAGGAATCATTTAATCTATCACTCGTAAATTTCATATATTTACTTATAATCAAGTTTTATAATTTTTTACAAATTTTACTATCTTTTTAAAATGAATAATCTAAATATTTTTTTAAATGAAATTTTATTCTCAAATATATTTTGATTGGTTATATTTTTCATCAATGTCAATTTTTCATTTTTTAAAAAGTAATTTTTATTTAATAAAATTATTTAATATGGAAATTATAAGTTATCCTCTAAATTTACAATTATTTAAAAGTAATATTTTTTTAGGAAAGGATAAATTTTTGAATTACATTACAAAAAGTCAACATTAATTTTTCATTTTATCATATATAATGTTAAAATAATTTCACACTCCCATAACCAATTAATGATTTTTATTCTTTTATATGTTTTCAATGTTTTTATGAGTAAAAGACAATATTTTTTTTAAATTTTTTTCTATTTTATTATATTCTCTTATGTATATAAATTTATTTCAAAATATATATTTTTCATGAATTAGTTGTTATATTTTTTTGTTATTAATTTGCGGTCATTAACTTTATAATGAAATATTAACTTTGTTGTGATCATATTTCATTAGAAATAACATTTTTGTTAAATATTCATATTATTTATATCTTATATATTTTTATTTCCTAAAATATATACCATTTATATATATATATATATATTTTAGCTGAATGTTATTTGATTATTGGGGGAAATCTTAATTTTACATATTATTTAAGTAATATGAATATTTATTTATGCATTATATTTTTTAATCTAATTAAATGTTATTTATATGAGTAATTTATTGAAAATCCCATCATAATTGGGGTACATTTATAGATAACACCTCAATGCATTGACAGGTCCCATGAGACAAACTTGTTGTTTATCCTTTTTTAAATGGGGTTTTGGTGTATATATATACATAGTTTAAACTGTTTTATCCTAAAAAATTAGAGATAAATATATCATAATGTCAATGGTCATGACTGAAAAAAATTATTAATTTATGTCCTTTAGAATTCAGTTTTTGTATTCTATGATATTATTGCATTAATATTATCAATTTATTCATTTTATTCATAATTTATTTGTTAAATTACATGTGTTTTAGTTATTCAGTTTTCCATAATAATTATTCTATATTTACTCTCTCACTGTACATAAACCTTACTGATAATTTAATCTCACCCTTATCTTGCAACACTACCATAGTTTAGAAATAATTTATATTTGAATCAGTTTAATGATTCAAAATATTCCATTTTACTATGTTTTTTATTTATTATTTCTAATGTAAAATGGGAAGTATGTCTGATCATGTTCATTAATAAAACTAAATTGACCAATCCTTGGTGATGTGATCCAAAATATCCTATACCAATTTTTTAAATTGGACCCCAAAAATGGGTTTCTATAGTTTGTGTTGTTGTAAAATGGATAATACTTTCAAAATTCAAATATTCTCCAATTAATTTTTATCAAGTTACTTGGTGATCATTCTAATAACATTATCAAATAAATTGTAGAAATTAATTTATGATATTTGTAATTCATGTTTCCTTGAAAATGAATTTTTCTTTTCTTGTCTCTAAATACATGGGAATGTTGAGAGTCTCTAGTATCCATTTTTTCCATAAGCAGTCATAAAATATATTTTTCATAGATAATGATGTCTATTATAGATAATGCATTTCGTAGACTTGGTTTATTCCACTAAAGAACCAATTGATCTTAATTTTATGTTCAATAACAAAAAATGAGGTCTAACTTGAATGTATAATTATTTTATATTCATATGTATTAATGGATTCATCCACCTTTTGTTTCATATATTGTAATTTTTATTCTATGTTTTGTGAAGAGTTCAAGGAAAATATTTAGTGATGAATAATTTCACAAAACCCTCCCACTCTATAGATTAAAAATTTCACTTTTCTATCATAGTATTAATATGCTTCCACAATTTGTTAGCCTAATGTTATTGAGTGATATATGGATAAAAACCATCTCAATAATTAGTTGATAGGTATTCCCAGTAATGTAGGTGTATCCACATTAAAGGTTATATAGAAAGATTCACTTTTTATGATGAATTCAAGAGCTCAATATGATGTGAGTTATTTTACATTTTATGAGATATTTTATTGAGGATTTACATAATGTTTTTACTCTATTTCCTATACCATATGGTTTATTAAGGGTAAAATCAGTCTATTTTCTATAAAATCCATTATTAACCAGGTTTATTCTAGTTTTAAACATTTAATAAAAATGGATATCATGAGTAATAAAAAAATATCTTATCAGGATCAGAGTGAAAAGCAATACAAATATGAATTGACCATATTATGAATGTATAATTATAAGACACCATACTAATACAATATGACTCTTTTTTTTCCCATTTAGTTAACCAATATCACTTTTGGATCATAATAGGATACTTTATGATGGGTTATCTTATGGATCTTATATTAATCACTAAAAATAATAAAACCGTACACTGATAACAATTTTGGTGAACCTTTCTAAACATGTATATGTTTTACATGATATTCAAAATTAAAATATCAAATCTCACAAATAATATAACTATCCCAAATCCAAATTATTTAGTATTTGTGAATTTTAGATTAAATAAAAACAATAATACACATTTTGAACTCAAAATATTTAAAAACATTGACCATAAAAATTTCTTCTACACATAGTCTGGTATATAATTTATTTGGGAATTGGAAAAAAGAAGATGATGTGAGATAAAAATATTTAGTAATGTGAAGAGTTTCAATGATTCATAAGATTATTAGATAACATGGGTATCCTAGAAATTCTATATTAAATGTATTGTTGAATCATATGAGATAATCATCATTAAATAAGATCATATAATCTTAATATAATTATAATAGAACCATAAACCTTATACTATTAATTGAAAACATAACATTAGCACGTGACATAGGATATGAATATGATAATGACAAAATTTTGGAAAAATATAAACAAAATAATGTCCACAAATAAGATTTCAAAATAAAAATAAAAAAATCATGTCCAAATACAAAGTTGCGAACACTGCTAAACAACAATCATGTCTATGCACATAGTTGTGAATAAATCTAATAAAAAATATTTTCCATGCAGAAAATAGTTATCGCATGAGGTATAATTTTTTAACCAATGTATTTGAGGGATATATAGGACCATTTTCATCACATTATAATAATCCCTAATTATTATGTTAGGAGGTTATAAGTGAATTCTCCACTGTTTCATTGGTTAATACAAAAATTAAAAATAAATGGGTTTCTTGAAAGTATCACTATAAATCATCATAAGTTATCAAAATATATAAGGTTTATGGTATCATTAGAATTAATTCTAAATGAAGAAAATAAATTAATAAATTATTTTGACATAGATTAATAAGAAATTTTTAATGCATTAAAAATAATTTTTTAACAATTAGAATAAAAATTCTTTTATTTTTGTAAAATTCCAAAAACAAAAAATTCACAGAATAATGAAAAATGGAATTTATTTGAAAATAAATTTAAACATATAAATAAATATTTATAATTATTATTTTCATTATGGTGGTAAAATTTTGGAAATGGTAAACATTTTAAAAAAGTCTTTTTTACCTTTGTAAAGAAAGTGACAACGTGACTATATAGAAAACGTTAACAAAGAATTTAAACTCATTATAAAGTGAGTAAAGAAGAGTTTAAAATAAGAATAAACCATAATTCGTTAAAATTATTTATTAAAAATTATGAATATGGATATATAATAGAAATAGTTTTGTAACCAACATAAACATAATTAAATGCATGTTTTTAAATAAAACGAATTATGAAATTTAAAATAAAATTCCCTTAAAAAGAATTAAATTGTTAAGTAATATAAAATAACATTAGTATAAATAGATTAATGATATAATATATCAAACAATTATTATATAAACAATAAAAATTAATTTTATGCATGTAATTAAAAACATGTATCGAAGAAGGAAATTTGAGAGGAGAAACCCTTAAATCAAGTTCCAAATCACATATGGTGTGTGTATAACCTCATGAATGACCATATTATATTTATTAATTTAAATACTTAAATACTTTTTCTAGTAAAATTTATTTCCTAAGGTTCATTTATAATCATATTCCATTTATTTCATGTATAAAAGTTTCTATCCTCAGTTACATGGGGTTGTTCACTCAATTTATCCAAGACTGGTTTGGTATGTTAACTATAAATGAAGGGTTTATATAAGCGTTTCGACATATATAAAATGTAGATACAATTTAATTTATCATTACATAATAAAAAAAAATCAAACATATCTATATGTTGTTAAAAATAGATTCATATCAATAAAATATTCTCAGTTATCTCATTTTAAAAAGATAGATTTATAATATCCATTTACTTTTAATATTTTTAAAATAATATAAAATTATATTCATAAAATAATAGTA